>CM042020.1:85365000-85965000 GCA_023525975.1 Smallanthus sonchifolius
TTATTTAAAAAAAAGATTACACCAATAAATTAAGCATTTTCTTATTTTTAATTTGAGTATAATGTTATATAAAAAATAAAAAATTAATGAGTCGAAACTTTTTCGATATTTTATATAGGGGATGGTTCCCCTAAGAAGTACTACTTGGCTAAAAAGCCTAAGAAGCAATCTCATCCATTCAATTGGATGATCAAGGGTATGTATTTAAGTATAGGAAAATAAGGGGTGGAGGACATTTTTGGAAAACTCACAATTGTTGACTTTTTTCAAATTCCCCCCCTTTTTTTAAACGTACTTAACTTTTTCATACAACCTTATTTTTAAAAAAAAAATACACCATAAAATCGAGCATTTTTTTACCTTTAATTCGGGTATAGTATTGCTATATTTTACTCTAAAACAAATTCGACACTTAGTGAAATTGTGCTACTTTACGTAAATGTGCTGGTTTATAGTAAAACAGCACAACTAACCATGTTGCATTATAAAACAGCACAATTAACTGTGCTGCATTGTAAAAAAGCACAATTAACTGTGCTGCTTTATCATAAAACAACACCAAACATAACAATTAGTTGTGTTGTTTCACAACACCAAAAGAACACGGTTCATTGTGTACCTTGCTTTTCTTAGCTAACCAAACACAAACAAAACCAGCACAATAAAACTAGTATATCAAACCAGCACAAAACAAAACCAGCACAAAACAACATTTTGATGCATAAGCTTTTTGTTGCCTACCACTAAATCATTTTTTTTTCTGTATGGATGTTTTAAATTTTTATTTTTAAATAATGCTACCAAATTAGGTACATAATAATGGACTAAAAGTACACACATTAAAGAAACCATTACATTTACGTAAATTGTGTTGTTTTACCAGAAACCAGCAAATTTTTAATGTGTTAAATTGTGCTGTTTTACCAGAAACCAGCACATTTACGAGAAACCAGCACATTTACGTAAATTAGCACAATTCGTTAAGTGTCGTTTTTGTTTTTGCAAAAAAAATATAGCAATACTATACTCAAATTAAAGATAAAAAAACGCTCGATTTTATGGTGTGGTTTTTTTTTTTAAAATAATGTTCTATGAAAAAGTTATGAACGTTTAAAAAAAAGTGGGGGAAGTTGAAAAAAGTCAACAAAAGTGGCTATTACTTAAATACCCTCCCACCCCTTATTTTTCATACACTTAAATCTCTACCGTTGATCATTTAATTAAATGGGTGAGATTACTTCTTAGATTTCTTAGCCAAATTAGACTTCTTATTTGATCCTCCCCCATTTTATATATGTAATATCATCGTACTCCAAAGTATCATGACTACATGATGATAAAAAGTCTATAAGTTGAGGCGTAAGTAGAGAAATGGCTTACCACGTGGTGCTTCTGAGTTCTAACTCTACGTTTAAGGGGGTGTTTGGGATTACTTATTAAAACCTATTTATGACTTTTTGGAAAAGTAACAATTTTTTACTTCTCACAAACAACTTTTCATCTCTTTTAATTTTGACTTTTTAACCAATTATCCAAACAAACTTTTAACTTATTACCTTTTTGAAAAGGTAATAAGTTAATAAGTTGTTTGAAAAGTAAATCCAAACACCCCCTAAATAAGTTTCGTATTTAAAAGTGAAAATAAATTATTTTTTTGGACAACGATGGGATTTTTATTAGAAGAGGCTACTAGCAAGGGTTAGCAACCTAAAAACTTAAATAAATAAAAAATAAAAGAAAATAAAAAATTACTTAATCTATAGTGTTTTTTACTAGTCTTAAAATCTCTAATTATGGTGCTTATAAAAGTTTGCACTTTTATTAATTTTTAATTTTTTTTTGAACGGAAAATCTATCATATTCTTAAATTAAACCAAATAATTTATCTAATGTCTGGGTTTGAATCCCGGACCTCTCATCTAAAAGACAAATGTCTCTAGCAAGTGGGCTAGTCTCCATTGACTATTAATTTTCATATTATTGTTTATACATTAATTCGTGTTATGACTTTTTTTTATTTATAACGCTGTGTATTTGAATTATTTGTACGCACTAAAATCTTGGAATGAAATTATTATTATTATTATTATTTAAGATATATGTTTATATTAATTTTACTATGTTAGAAAACTCATGTATTACACGTGGTGAATAAAGAAAAAAATTTAATAGTAATTAGTAATGATGATTTATAAATTATAAAACGATTACCCAATTTAATTAATGATGGACAAAATTTGGAATTAAAAAATTTATAGATAAAAATTAAAACAAAATATTAATCTAGTTGATTAAAATGTAAAAACGGTATTGATAATATAATAACTGTACATAGTATAAGTTTATTTTTCGAAATTGATAACTAACCTTAGACATTATAACTATCCATAATTTATTTCATATTAATTTTATATAATTAGTGAAATAATAACTATACATGATTAAACTTATATTAAATATTTAAAAATATATTCTTTTAATATCCTTATTATTTAATATAATTATTTAATAGGAGAGAAGCGGAAAAATAAAGATAAGGAGACATCAGAGAGTAACACGTGTACATTCATTTAATAGGAGAGATATGCGGAAAAATAAATATAAGCAGACACCAGAGAATGACACGTCTACCCTAGTAACTTATTTATTATTATAATAATAAGAATATAAACAATGCCGAAAACAGAGTGTTAAATGAGCAAGAATTTAGCCTTTTCGCTTTTACCACTCGATTTTATATATTCAGTTAACACAATTTTCAACTCCTTAGGATCCAACAAAAATACCTCAAATATTTCAACAAAATTGTTTCTTATATATCCCGAGAAAATCTAGAAATTATCACCCTATAAAGCACAAATCTAACTTAAAAAAATGTATCTAACATAATTTAATTAACTAGATTAATAGATTATTGAAGTTTAAGTGAATCTTTAGGTGAATCTAGAGCACTCGCCTTTTTTTAACATCAACAATGAGAATTATCAGAGAGAGCTAGCGGAGAACTAGCAAAAACCCCAATTATACCAAGCCATAATTGGCATGCACCAAAATACCTACATACATAACTTTTTCTATAATTCGTATTTTTCCTAGTGTTATCCAACTCGTCATGGTGGTTTATTTATTCAGTTCTCCCAGCTACATTTGATATTTTTTCCTCGTATTTGTCTCCATTTGAAACTTTGAGCTTTGATGTCTTCTATCATACTCTCTACCGATCTTCTCTCCTTTGAAAATACCCACTTAATTCTTGTCTTCCAAATCACTCAAAGTGTGCAGTAACAAATAAGACATCTAGTCTTCCTACTTTCTTTTGACCCAGCAGCGTTTTTTAAGAAGATCAGCAACTCATTGACAGACTGTAAGGGAGAAATATTCATTCCGGTCCAAACCCCGATTCTGCACAGCACCTCCACAGCCACAGTGCAGCGAATAAAAGTGTGATCTGCCGTCTCCGTTTCTTGTAGACACATCGAGCAAAACGTGGACTGAAGCGGGATCCCTCGTGCTGCTAACGCGCCAGCTAATGGAAGCCGATATTGGGCTAACTTCCAAATGAAGCAGCGAATATTCAAAGGCACCCATCTGATCCAAGAAACCTCTAATTTTGTTTTAGTAAATGATCTTTTCTCCATCCATTTTCTGCATTATTCTGTAGTAAAATTACCGCCTGGTTCACCAACCCATTCCCATTTATCTTCACCCTTTTTGAAGTTGTCATATCGGATCATATCTTCCAGGTCCATAATTTCTTATTTGCCTCTTTTTTGTTTGTCCATTCCCATTTGAACTCTATCGGCCCGCCTTCTCTCTTGATCACCTTATCCGCAATAGTACACTTTTTCTTTTTTCAATTTTATACAGATGTGGGAAGTGTGATTTGAATGAACCAAACCCGAACCAACTCAACTTCCGGAATGATGATCTGCATCCATTCCCAATTTGCTTCCTTATCTGATTGTTAAGGTCAGTCCCCAATCCACCCGGTGCCTTAGAGGCCGAAACAATTGAGGTCCACACATCCCTCTTGGAAACCTGTGCAAGTCCTCCACCGATTCTAATGAGGAATTGGGTATAGCTTTTATACACGACGCCCATAAACTATTTGGATCATTCAAGGCCTTCCATTTCCATTTAGTGAGTAGAGCTTTATTCATAGTGTTTAGGCTTCCTACTCCAAGTCCCCCCATTCTCCTTGGCTTAATAATCTTATCCCAAGCCACCCAATGGATTTTTTTTGATGTAGCATTTCCCCCCCATAGGAACCTTCATCTAATTGCTTCCAACTATTTCATGACCCGACGAGGGGCGTTAAACATGGACAAAAAATAAAGTGGAAGACTGCCCAAAACCGCTTTTGAGAGTGTAAGTCTTCCTCCAAACGTGAGATTTTTCGCCTTCCAACTACTCAGCTTTGCTTTGAATTTGTTCACAATTGGCAACCAGTGTTTGTATGGCTTCATGTTTGCCCCTATAGGCATACCAAGGTGAGTTATACGTAGCGGTTCTACTAAACATCCAACGTGATACGCCATGCTTGTTACTTCATTTTCAGAAACACCTACCCTAGTGAGCTTGCTTTTGTTGAAATTGATCTTTAGACCGGACACTAAGTAAAAGCAACTTAGAATACATTTAAGGTTTCTTATATTTCCTTCCTCCCATTCCCCCAAGAAAAACACATCATCCACATACATGGAATGGGAAACTACTCGGCCATTATTAGGTAAAAAAATTCCTTTGTACAGACCCATTAGGCCAGCCGACTTCATCATAGCAGTTAGTCCCTCTATTGCTGTTATAAATAGGAAGGGGGATATTGGGTCTCCTTGTCTTACCCCCTTTCTATAGGGAACTCTTCCGTGGGGAACCAATAATCAACACTGATGTCCGCCCGGACTTAAGGTATCCTTTAATCCATTGCCTCCAAACTCTTTTGAAATTCATTTGTTCCATTACCGAATCCAGAAACCCCCAGTTTAGTGTATCAAAAGCCTTCTCAAAATCCACTTTGAACAACATTAGTTTGATGGAGGACTTTTTGGCCCATGCATGTATTGAATTAACCAAGATGTGACAATCAAAGATGTTGCACCCTTTTGTGAATGTCGTTTGCTCAACACCTATTACTGAGGGAATAACTTTTTGGACACGCATAGCTAATAATTTACCAAGTGATTTAGGCATCACCCCTATTAGTGATATAGGCCCAAATTCATTCACAGTTTTCAGATCCGTACCTTCCGGGCGAGGGTGATGAATGACGCATTACATCCTTTAGCAATAGACTTCCTAGCTTCAAAATGCTTTATATACTTCACCATTTCTTTTCTTATTACACTCCAAAATTGTCTTATGAATTCAGACGTTAACCCATCTGGGCCCGGCGCTTTACCTCCTGCACAGTTCCAAATTGCCTGTTTAATTTCCAATTCCGTGAAGCTTTCTTCAAGCCCGAGTCTTTCCGCTTCTGAAAACCTACCCAGATTTGAATTGCAGAATGTAGGTCTTGAGGGGGTGAGATCTTTGACTTTTCCTTTGAATACCTTGAATATCTCAGCTTTAATCTTATCTGGTTCAATTACCCATACACCTTGAATGTTTAGCCCGTTGATTCTGTTTCTACGTTTCCTTCCATTATCACCCCATGAAAAAAATGATGAGTTTTCATCACCATCCATAAGCCATTTCACCCGAGCCTTTTGTTTTAAGTCTGCACATTTTATTGCATGAATTTTGAGTAGTCTTTTTTTGTGTTCCAGTCTCCATTCCTTTTTTTCATTACTTAACCCTTATAACTCCGCTTTTTTATCCAATTCAACATCTATTTCTTCTCTCTTATTCCTACACCATTATCTTAAATCGTTCTTTAGATAGCTAATTTTCTTAGCAAGTGTGTAATCCGGCCTTCCTTTTAAAACTGAAGCTGTCCAAGATTTATGAACTAACCCAGGGAGTTCACTGAGGGAAGTCATGAGTTGTATAATCTAAAGGGGCATGGTCCGTAATCAATTTGATTACATGATAATATCACCGGTCTATGATCAGACCACTTTCTTTCCAATGCCAAAACAGTCGCTAGGGGCTAAGATGCATGAAAGGTACTACATACAAGGAATCTGTCTATTTTGCTAGACACCGAGCCATCATCTCTCATCCATGTGTATTTTGCTCCACCCATTTGGTATTCCCATAAACATGCTACATACCAAAAATTGTTGAAATCCGCCATACTAGGGTCTAACAGTGGTAGGGATGGTCTCTCCTCCCTGCTTCTTATGGCATTAAAATCCCCCATGAAAATATATCTACCGTTTGATTCCAGTTTTAGCTCAAGTAGTTCATTCCACAACTCTTTCTTGTCATTACTACCTTGTGGCCCATACACATTAATCATATGTACTTCACCATCTATTCCTTTCCAATTTCCAGATACCCATATGAAGTTTGAGGAGGATTTAATGTTTGTTACCTTGAATAGTGCCTTATTCCTGCAGCAACATAGTCCACCCGATCTCCCGTTTGACATTACTCCAACTAACTCATAGTCCTTATCACCCCATATTTTATCGAATGGAATTAGCTCAGTGTTTTCGAATTGCGTTTCCTGTATAGTTAAGAATTGAATACCATATTTCATTCTCATTTCCTTGATCCAACCGGTTTTTTCTGTTCCCCCAATTCCCCTACAATTTAAGGTTAAACAATTCATGGGTAACCTATTTGTGACTCCTCACCTTGAATCGCTGCTCTAACCATCTCTTCTCTATTCCTTAGGTCTACCCCCATCGCTTGCCCTATTTCGATTGTGGCTTTGATTTCTTTCTCCAAATCTGTCTTACCTTCATGTCCTTCCCATTGTTTATTGTTGTCGTTCTTCACCTGGTTCCCCATAGGATCCGCCATGGTTGGCCCCATGGATGAGTTTAAATCCGGGATCGAATTTTTTGTGTTATGCTTTCCAGTTCCGTTATCCCCAATTTTGTTCCCACGAATTATATCGTCTAGCATAAATGGATCGCTATCAGCTTTTTCCACTCTGGGCCTCTTTCTTGATTTAGGCCCAACAGGAAGAATTATTCTCTGGGCTACGGTCAATATTTGGGCTACTGCATAGATCTTGGGCCACACCGATTTTGCTTGTACCAGACTCAAAACGAAAAGTTTTGCTTTTAATGCTTCCATCCGCCATGTCATTAAGACTCTTTTCCTCTATCCCCATGCAATTCGGTTGGACATCCCCATGCATCGGGAATACTGGGATTGGAGTAGGGGCTGTCGTTTCAGGTACCATCGTTCCATCTGCCGGCCGGGACCCTCCTCCGGCTCTTGTGTTTCCTCCTCCACCGCCGCTGCTATAGTTCTGTTACACCATTCTGGGCACCATACATCATCGTGTTCCTTACACCAAATTTTATAATGCTTATCTCGCCATTTCAGATTAATTTCCTCCTGGATTTCCCAACCTTTTTCCACGATAATTCCTACCGTATCCCTGATAAGGCCTCCGTCATTGAAGGTTGCATGTGATGACGCTACCACCCTCCCTATTGAGGCATCAATGGTGTCAAATACCTGTGACTCCCATAAGTGAACCGGAACCCCATTTATTTTTAACCATACTATCTTTTCCTGAACATAATCTTGCCCACTCCATACGTCTAGCTCCGAGAAAACATTGGACCATTTCAGTTTTTCATTAACCAGTTCGTTGGCTTCCTCATATTTCTTGAACTTTATCAGTACCTGTAGCGCTCTCAAGTATTTGAGTTCCAGGTCAGTCAAGCCTTCGTTAGTAAGGGTTTTTTGGAGGCCCGGAAGTTCCAAGAGGTCCTTTGCTTTCCCTAATACCGACCGATCATACCATTGGACTACATCATGGTCTACATCGTCAGGGATAGCAACTTCGCGTATCTGGTGTTGGGTGCCATGATTCCGGAGCAATGCATTCAGGTATGGCTTATTCCCGTTATCTTCCATACTTCCACCTCCACCATTTTCATGTTGGTTACACTGCTGTCTTCTGAACCGACTCTCCTGGTATCTTCTTTCCTCCCCCTTGTTTGTATTCCCTTCCCTATCAAATTTTGCCAAGTTTACCGACAGCCTTACATTCTTCATGTTGATCCCCCTCATTTCCGTTTCTAACATCCATTTATTCTCAACTCCGGAGAATCTAATGAATCCAAAATGTCCTCCAGCTTTATCTTTTTTTGCAGCCACATAAATGTCCACCAATCTTCCGAATTTGTTGAAACAACTCTCCAGGTCTTCAGGTTTCGTCCCTTCTGGAAGGTTTGATACGAAATAGGATGTCGCCATAGCTAGCTTCCTCCATCTCTCCGGTGTCTTCTGCTTTCTTCTTGTCCCCTGCCAAATCCCCACAGGTGGTCTTCCCTCGATTGGCTGCTTGTTCTCACCATCTTGTTATAAAAAATAGGTTGCAACACGAGGACTTCCCAGGGGTCATGCATCCTATAAAAAAAGGGTTGCAACACGATGACTTCCCGAGGCGTTCTGATGGGGTCCGGTAATGAAAACAATACAATATTCCTCCCCTAATGTTCCTACGCCAATCCCAATGCCAAACCAAACACTCCAAACGGTCAGCCAAAAGACAATCTTTATTCCTTTCCAAATAGAATAATCTTTGGAACCTTTTCTCAAGCGAATAATCACCCAACCACACATCACGCCAAAACCGAATATTTAATCCATTACCATTTTTCTCCTAATAGACGAAAAAGGTATTAAACCTTGATCATTTAGGAGAAAAACCGAACTGGCAATACGGTTCCACACCCCCGAACCCTTACTATTTACCAAAAAGTCAAGATCCGAACCACAAGAACCATGAATAGCATTAATAATCTTCACCAATAACGCTTCCGATTGATTAACGAATCCATCTCCATTTATAATGAAGCACCCGATTAAGAGCCTCTAAACTACCAAAACCCAGACCCCTTTCTCTTTTCCAGCGAGCACCTGTTTCCAATTAATCCATGCCATCTTTCTCAAATCACCAACACCTCCCAAAAAAAATTAGCCCGGAGAGATTCAAGGGTGTTTTTCAACTTGGATGGCAAACGAAAAATAGAAATATAATACATACCAACCGAACCAATAATCGAAGTAATGAGAGTAGACCTTCCTGTCACAACCCGACCAGGGGGTTAGGCGTGATGATCGAATACCAAAACAAAACACATCGAAAATAACGTGACATATAATTTATAAATGTCATTGGTCCAACAAAGTCAAAATATACATTTACAAAAGTTCATATCATCTATACACTAACTAAAAATAAAATAATGAATTCTATCTTCTCATTAAAGCTTTCTTGGGTGGAATCTATGGCTCGGCATAAGTCTTCTAAAGGAATCATCTATCTTCAAGCAAGCTCTTGTCTAAGTTGCTAATTCCCAAACTCGAGAAGGTACTTGAATACATGCTTAAAAATATTGTGTCAACTAAAAAGTTGGTGAGTTCACGAGTTTAGTTAATAGAGCATTTATATTGAGAATCCAAATATGTATGGTGTAAAATTAAACAAGTTCACAATCAACATTGTGCCCACAACATGTGGACATCTAGAAATAATAATATTCTCCTAACCCATACCCCTTATTATTATGGGTCTAACTACTTGTGTCTGCCAACATAAGTTCAAAACTGTTAAACGAATATATGTCACAAGATATTTATCATCATTATATGATTATCATCCCATGGGAGGTTGTCCCGGTTACGTCGGGCCCATGGTGTGCGGGGGTTTCACAAGATAGTACTACCCATATATTCGCTGGCTCCAAAGGAGTTAATGATTGTGTGCTAAAGTTCGGGGATTCGTTATGGCAGCTAAAAATGGCCTTATTTAATTAATACACCAACTATGTAAACAAAACAGAAGCATGTAATCACCCCCAAAAAGTTTAAGTAAAAGAGGGAGGAAAAGCACATGAACTCACCTAGTAATCTCGTATATGTCCAAACAATATGCTAAAGTTGCGAGCTTGCTATCGTGTGTGTAGGCATTAAGACAAATCCTAATTATACTTGTGACATTAGTATATTATACTAGAATAATGTCATTAACCGTGTGGTTGAGCTCGACCGATTCGTTAAGGTGTTAGGTCGTTTTGGTAAAAGTCTCGGGTTGTAACCTCTAATTATTATACTAAAATAGTTGTACCATAAGAGCGTTGGTTTGACTTAGTATTCATGTATAATAGTAATATTTGTCTATATGTTCAAACGAAATTAGTAAAATAATGTTACGACCCGAATCAAAGTAATACTAAGTATTCTAATAACTGTTCGATTCAAATAAGGTAACAATAGTAATTATTTACTTACGTGGTATACTTATATATGTAATATATGTATAAATAACTAAATATACATACAAGTAGTTATATTTGTTTCGAAGATAATAATCAGAGTCTATAGTTACGCATATATATGTTCAAAATCTACTCATATATATAGATCATAAGGGTTGACGAAACTATTTATGTTCGTCTAATACTAAAACGTAATTATAGTGTTTGGTTTACTGATGTTGGTGATGTCTAACTTTGTACCTACATGAAATTACATAATACATATCTATAAAAAAAACTGAAGTTCATAAAATGTTTGTATATATATACTTAATATATGTATAAAGTATCACGTCAAATATCGTTTTTTGATAACTGTGCTAAGTAAAACAAAATATGGTCAAGTATATATGTATATGCAAACACAATAAGGTTCTACATGTATATGTCATTTTTATAAGTATGTTTGTGTTGAAAATAAACATTTGTATCCTATGTTCGTATACTTATTAACTCGGAGCAAAAGTGTTTATATATATATAACTAAATATATAATCAAGCAGTTATATTTGTTTTGAAAATATTAATTAAACTGTATAGTCATGTATGTGTTTGATTCGAACAATGTACGTTACCTTTATAAATATGTTTTCCTAGAAAATATGTGTTTATCGTTTACAAACATGCGCTTTTGGTAATGATAAATATACAAGTATAATAATATAACAAGGTACAAAAATAAAATATCGATTTATAAGGTTACATAATAATAAACTTCAAGTAGTATGATAAAAATGTGACTAATTATAATATTACTGTTATTTAAGCAATGTATATTATGAGGTTTAGTAATAATAACGATACTAACAATATCGGTAAGATAAGTTTATAAGAAAATTTTAGTACTTATACTTTCATGTCACAAAATAATATTTAATGTTAAAAATAATATTAGTGATAATCATAATAATATTTATAATACTAACTAATAAAATTAATGGTAATAATAATGTATATTTAGTAATTATAAAAGTAAATATTAGTAACGAGTGTAGCGGTTTTGGTAAAGAAAATGTCGGTTTATATGTTTTTACTATAAATACATTTTTAGTAATAACGATTTTTATATAAGTATCATTTGGTTTTAAATAAATAGTTGTAATATTTAATCTATAGTATTACAATAATAAAATATAACTATTGACATTTAACTAAAGTTGATATTAATTAATTTTACATTAATTATCTCTAGTATGCATGACTAGATAAAATTTATAATGACGATGATGACATTATATATTTAAAATACTAATATTTACAAACATGGGTATAAAATTAAGGGTCATGCATTTATGTATATGAAATAATACATACGTATACCCATGAGAACTAAGTATATTTTCATGTATATAAATACTCCTACCTAGTTTATAACTAATATTCTCTTTTATATAAGTGTACTAATGACGGTTTTTATAATTTTAGTTTAACCAAATTATATATTTTATAAGTGTGTGTAATTATATTTCCAAGCAATATGATTTTGGGTGTATAAATAAGTGTATAAATATGTTTTATATTTTCATATTGTTCGGACGGAAACCTGGTTTACAAATACGATCACAAGAACGAGGTTCGGTTTTACATCAAAATCCCAAGGGGTCGGGATCGAGTCAATTTAGCTCAACTAACTATTACATAAGTTTACAAATTACAAAAATAAATATAGCTTAACACTTTGGCGCGCGTAAGCACCTCACGTAAGCGACACCGTTCTTAAACCGCTAACCCGTTTGACTTGGTTTTGCAACTCGTTCCATTCGCTGCTTCTTTCGTTGACGGCTATTGACTATTGTTGACCGAAACCTGGGGCTGTCGGGAACGACCCAAACAGTCCTGCCTATCCGGGTTAGGTCCCGTCTTCACCGTAACCTGTCCAAAATTCACTTAGTCACCAAGGAATGAAACCCGGCCACTAAACGACCCGGTCTAGCCGGAGAAAGACTCAACGAAAACTTTAAACAGTAAAACAATCAAAGAGAAACCGATCTTGGGAGGACACGAAAAAAATAGAAAAGTAGTTACCAGGAATGAAAGGGGCTTAGCCGCAAAAGCGGGTTAAAACCCTAGCTATCACGCTGGAAAACCGAGTTGGTCGGAAGGACGAGGGCTGCCAGAAAAGTAACGCCGCCGCCTGAAAGTACCCCTAGCACCACCGTTGGACTCCACAACCACCTCTGTCGCCACTGGATGGAGCAGAGAACCGTCACTACTGCTATACGTTTTCACTCCAGCTCCGTCACCTGCCACTTGCACCCCTGCCCTGTCGCCGCCACGCCGACGGAATCGGCGAGGAGTGCTTTCCAGCCGGATCCCCTCTCTCTCTCTCTCCCGCCGGTTAGGGTCACGTGTAGGCTGTCGGAGCCGCCTGGATCGCCGGTGAATAGGGGGCCTCCTCCTCTCCCTCTTCAACCGATTCTCCCTCTTTCTAAGGCTTGGTTTTATTTTTATGTTGGGGAGAAAATGGAAGTTATGCAGAGGGTTTCTTCATTGAAATGGTAGAATTATGAAGATATTGTACGAATCTATTTTTTTGGGTTTCAAAAGATTTTGGGCAGATTTTGTAAGATATACTTTGGGAAGTATGTTAACTGATTTGTATAGGAATCAAATATTTCAAAAGATATCATATGATTTTATCTGATTGTGTCTTGGAAAGTAATATGAAATATATAAATAATAATAATAGTTAAATCTTCAGGTTCTAGCAGAAGTAGGCTAAAAACAAGATAATTTAGACTGGTTCAGACACATCGCTTGTTCTTCCGAGTCTCCGTCTCGTTATTTAAATTCGGATTTTTATTCTATAATTCTTATAATAAGGCGCGATAATAAATGTAATTAAAATATTTATTTCGTAAAATTTCTGTTCCAACTGTTGTCCAAGCAAGTATGCGTTGACACAGCGTTTCTATACACGTTCGCTTAAAATAAACGTCTCGCGCTTCGTTTAGATAGTACTATTTGTAATGATAACTAATAAATTTAAAAAAATATCTAACTTTATCTACTTAATCGTTTAGTTCTAAAGTAGTTGGATGATGTTCCTGTGTCGCTTGTCTAACGGCGTATGCTTAAAAGTTAATTATTAGTTCTTAATTAATAAAATAATATTAATAAGTTAATACGATAGATAGAAAGTAAGTATTTGTTTATATTATTTAGTAATATCAGATCTAGTAAGACCCGCTGATGTCTACACCGGTATTTGTCGCAGTCACGCATCTAACGTCGCGGATCTCCGTAAACTCTTAATCAGTCACCCGAATTAAATACTAGTATTTAATAATTTTATTTATTTGAGATTTGACGCCTAAAATATTTTATCGCATCGGATAATCGGTAATAGCCCGTACGAGCGCGTTAATCATTCTAACAGTTCTCCACGTAAACGGTTTAGTTCGTATTTCTCATAAATTATATCGAATCGTGTAACGATCCGTCAAACAAAGGTTTATTAGTTTGTTTTGGACTCGGTTCATATATTGGGCCTTCAGTTGGGTCGTTAATGGGCCAAGTTTGTTTATCTACAGTTGGGCCAAGTTCAATGGGCCTAGCCCATAAGTGTGATCACAATGTGTTTATTTGGTTCTAAACGGTAGCCCAAAGTGTTTCACTTTACTATTCAAGTATCCAAGTAAGTAGCACGTAATTAAATAATAAAAAAAATCAGGCCTTAAATTTGGGGTTGTTACAGTCTCCCCTTGTTAAAGAAATTTCGTTCTCGAAATTTAAGTTTTTGTTATTTTCTAAAGTTAGATTATGAATCTTGACAGTAGTGCAAGTTTTATACCACTTGACGAATTTGGAGGGCATTAGGATTTTTAATTCACGGTTTCAAGGGTGAAAGATGACAGTTAGAACTTAAAAGTTTAACCGGACAAGACATGAATAGCGTTCGGCTATTTGGGAGTTAGAGGAAACAATCCCAATGGATTGTTGCAAGAAAATAGACGGTCGGTTCCATCATATGAAATCATTATTATGGCTAAAAGGCTCATATAGACTTTTAAAGGGTAAGTTTAGGTAACTTAATGAAGCGACATTTGATCTTGAAATGTGGTACGTTGTGAGATGTGAGTGATTTATTATTCTTAAATGAGAGAAAGAATAGGTATTGACATGTGAAACAGTTAGAATAAGGTCGTGGAAAAGTAAGGATGACAAAGGATATCGTAGACGATCCACACTCGGGGGGGGGGGGTGGTTTACCGTGTAAGTATCATGATGTAGTTCTAGATGGTTTGAGATAATTGCTGCTGCTAAGGGAAAGAAAGGATGCAAGCATATGTGGGAACTCTTAGACAAGATATCACACACGTAATGCTTATTACTTGATGATTATTTCTCCTAGATATAGGTTGTGGGATGGTTTGGAAGTAAAAGTTTGACAAGCATCAAAAGGGATTAAACTGATAACTTACTTCAAAGACTATGCAACAATTCGGGATCAAGTAGAGGACTATTTGTCACAAGAGGGTCTAAAAGGATATCAATCGGGTAGATCACTTGGAAGACTACATATAATAGTTCGAAATCACGCAATGGGTCGTTTGTCGCAAGGAATTGGCATCTTGATACGTTCATATTTACAGAACATGGAAATCTTGTTGATATAGAACAAGAGATTCTCACTGAAATGGGGTCTGTTGAGAGAGTTTATTGGTTCAATCGAATTCGTCGGGAGTAAGGATGACACTTTCTTCCGTAACTTCCTCGGTGTTGAGTGGAAATACTTGAGGCATGTTGATAATAGTAATCTAGGTAGTGAAGTAGACAACTATGACATCAAAGGAAATTTCATAGAAATGGGGTTTCCTAAAATTAATTATGGGCTTGCTAAGTCTATTTTGTTGATAACTCTTGACACATATTTGTTGTTGGTCGTTTTTGGCTAGACCTTCCGAGGTAGATGGCGATTAGTCAACAAGGAGATAACAGAGTTCTACGAAGTCGTCAATTGTGGAATCCTCGGGCTTCCGGGGGTTTCTCTGAAAGGATGCATATGCATTCAAATTGGATGAGAAGAAACTTGGAAATGGGGTCGAGAAAGTCTTTGTTTGTTGGAATTTCCTAACGGTCGAAAAGATTTATAAGCCTAACCGAAAACCGTAATTTATAAGCGTTCATTTCATTATTTTACACATTTGTAGGCACGTATGACCTCCTATATGTCCAAACCATTAAAGATACTAAATGTATAGATTATTAAGTTCATAAAACTGACTCATAACAACTTAGGGCTCAAAACTTGAAAAGATAGCAAAAACCATCGAAAAACCGTCGAAAACAGATTTCATTATCTTGTTTACTCAAAAATGATATTTTTACCAACCAATTTATAACTCAGAAATCTCTAAAGTACATAAGTACAAAATAAAGAGTTTCTCAAAAAGAATCACCCAAAAACATTTTACTAAACAATCGCACGATTTAAAACTAGTTTAAAAGCCATAAATTGGGAAAAATAGTTAAACACCTTAGAAAAATATGAAAAATTCTGGAAAATTTCTAATATTATTCTAAACCTAGGAAAAATATTGATTTAGGTGCAGGTCTTCAATTACTATGAAACATGTTTAACGTATGTAAAATAAAAAAATAAGGTCCAACAATTAGCACTCAATACATCAAATCCATTACCCAAATCTTTATAAAATTAGCATTTTCACTCCCATTGGAAGCCATACTACTTAATCTATATAAGGCAAAATTTTCTGGAAAATAAAAAGAGTATAACTATTGTATTATTTTGTTACTTTTACTTAATTAACTATTGTTTTAACGCGTTTAAATGATATATATTCGAATAATTAAAATTTCCTCAACATTTCTAAGTTATATTTTCCTATAATAGATTATGAATCATAAGGTATAAAATAATTTTTATATAATTATTTTCTATATTTTTAGTGCATTTAATTGTCTAAAAATGACATAAACTCCTAATAATTTAAAAATTCGATTTTATATTTTAAATAGTCTTAGTACAGTATATGTAAGTCCTAAAAAGTATAAAACTCAGATTTTGATTTGATTCTTTTTTTGGTAAAGAAATAATTCTTAAACAAAGTCTTAAGTTTACAACATGAATTCGATGTCAAGAGGGGGTTCAATGTTCCCATTATGAGGGGTAAGAAATTGTTTTTGAGCAACATAGAAGTCCAATCCTTTGATCTTAGCTTCAATAGATTGAGGTTAGAGGATGGGATTACAATGGTTGTCACCTTCAGCACTAGTGGAGGCGGCTAAAGGAAATTAAGGATAAGAGAATTGATTACAATTGAATAAGGAAGGGATTTTCAATTGTTAATGGAAAGGATGCAATAGAGGGGACTAACTCATGTGATGTGGTCCAATGACAAGGGAGGCGAGAATAATCTTCGTTGTTCCGGATTAACTGACGCTTTCGCTAGGCTTAGTCCAAATTTCTTCAGCTTCTTCAAGACGATAGGAACTTAGTTAGGGAGTGTAGTTAGTGAACTAATGAAGTTAGAATATGGCTAGAGTTTGATAATGGGTCAACAAATGTGTTGTTAAGGATAATATAGTTAATATATGAGGACGTGAAATTAAAACAATGTGGTTGCAACAATGTTGTTCATGAGTGATCTATGATACCTTGTATAAGAGAGTCAAATGAATTAAAAGAAGTTTTTCGGTTATCATGAAAGAACACAGTTGAGTCAAGTTTCTCAAGGAGAGTATTGAATTTAGAAGTATACAACGATGAAATGAGCTAATGAATGCCTCCTTATCGTCAAGGGTTGTTTTAGTTTAACAAGAGTTTTAGGTTTGTGGCTTACGCAAATGGAGACCCGATAGGATTTCCTAGAATTCACATATGCATGTAAGCTCTCAATTACGTGATATCAAGTGTAATTGTTAACTTACTCACAAGATCACTATAGTAGTCCCCTAGCATAGTCATATTGTATGTGTGCACCAATGTTTTTTCAAGTGTCGATGTGGAAGTGATCGTCTTAGAGTGTACTTATGAGCCAATATCCTAAAAGTCACCTCTCAGGGTACTTAGGTTCTCTTAAAGTACTAAAATTGTAATCAAAGGCATAGTAGTTTCAAGGTCCTAAGGGTGAGTATCCTTAAGGTGTTCTCGGTTAAAGCCTAGGAATCCTAAGGGAAACCTAATTCACTAAAACCGCTGGCTCTGATACCAATCTGTCACAACCCGACCAGGGGGCTAGGCGTGATGATCGAATACTAAAACAAAACACAGCGAAAATAATGTGACATATAATTTATAAATGTCATTGGTCCAACTAAGTCAAAATATACATTTACAAAGGTTCATATCATCTATACACTAACTAAAAATAAAATAATGGATTCTATCTTCTCATCAAAGCTTTCTCGGGTGGAATCTATGGCTCGGCATAAGTCTTCTAAAGGAATCATCTATCTTCAAGCAAGCTCTTGTCTAAGTTGCTAATTCCCAAACTCGAGAAGGTACCTGAATACATGCTTAAAAATATTGTGTCAACTAAAAAGTTGGTGAGTTCACGAGTTTAGTTAATAGAGCATTTATATTGAGAATCCAAATATGTATGGTGTAAAATTAATCAAATTCACAATCAACCTTGTGCCCACAACCTGTGGACATCTGGAAATAATAATATTCCCCTAACCCATACCCCTTATTGTTATGGATCTAACTACTCATGTCTGCCAACATAAGTTCAAAACTGTTAAACGAATATATGTCACAAGATATTTATCATCATTATATGATTATCATCCCATGAGAGGTTGTCCCGGTTATGTCAGGCCCATGGTGTGCGGGGGTTTCACCAGATAGTACTACCCATATATTCGCTGCTCCAAAGGAGTTAATGATTGTGTGCTAAAGTTCGGGGATTCGTTATGGCGGCTAAAAATGGCCTTATTATTAATACACCAACTATGTAAACAAAACAGAAGCATGTAATTACCCCAAAAAGTTTAAGTAAAAAAGGGGGGAAAAGCACATGAACTCACCTAGTAATCTCGTATATGTCCAAATAATATGCTAAAGTTGCGAGCTTGCTATCGTGTGTGTAGGCATTAAGACAAATCCTAATTATAATTGTGACATTAGTATATTGTACTAGAATAATGTCATTAACCGTGTGGTTGAGCTCGACCGATTTGGTAAGGTGTTAGGTCGTTTTGGTAAAAGTCTCGGGTTGTAACCTCTAATTATTATACTAAAATAGTTGTACCATAAGAGCGTTGGTTTGAATTAGTATTCATGTATAATAGTAATATTTGTCTATATGTTCAAACGAAATTAGTAAAATAATGTTACGACCCGAATCAAAGTAATACTAAGTATTCTAATAACTGTTCGATTCAAATAAGGTAACACTAGTCATTATTTACTTACGTGGTATACTTATATATGTAATATATGTATAAATAACTAAATATATATACAAGTAGTTATATTTGTTTCGAAGATAATAATCAGAGTCTATAGTTACACATATATATGTTCAAAATCTACTCATATATATAGATCATAAGGGTTGACGAAACTAATTATGTTCGTCTAATACTAAAACGTAATTATAGTGTTTGGTTTACTGATGTTGGTGATGTCTAACTTTGTACCTACATGAAATTACATAATACATATCTATAAAAAAAATTGAAGTTCATAAAATGTTTGTATATATATACTTAATATATGTATAAAGTATCACGTCATGTATATGTCATTTATATAAGTATGTTTGTGTTGAAAAAAACACTTGTATCCTATGTTCATATACTTATTAACTCGGAGCAAAAGTGTTTATATATATAACTAAATATATAATCAAGCAGTTATATTTGTTTTGAAAATATTAATTAAAGCGTATAGTCATGTATGTGTTTGATTCGAACAATGTACGTTACCTTTAAAAATATGTTTTCCTAGAAAATAGGTGTTTATGGTTTACAAGCATGCGCTTTTGGTAATGATAAATATAAAAGTATAATAATATAACTAGGTACAAAAATAAAATATGGATTTATGAGGTTACATAATAATAAACTTCAAATAGTATGATAAAAATAAGACTAATTATAATATTACTGTTATTTAAGCAATGTATATTATGAGCTTTAGTAATAATAACGATACTAACAATATCGGTAAGATAAGTTTATAAGAAAATTTTAGTACTTATACTTTCATGTCACAAAATAATATTTAATGTTAAAAATAATGTTAGTGATAATCATAATAATATTTATAATACTAACTAATAAAATTAATGGTAATAATAATGTATATTTAGTAATTATAAAAGTAAATATTAGTAATGAGTGTAGCGGTTTTGGTAAAGAAAATGTCGGTTTATAAGTTTTTACTATAAATACATTTTTAGTAATAATGATTTTTATATAAGTATCGTTTGGTTTTAAAAAATTAGTTGTAATATTTAATCTATAGTATTACAATAATAAAATATAACTATTGACATTTTAACTAACGTTGATATTAATTAGTTTACATTAATTATTTCTAGTATGCATGACTAGATAAAATTTATAATGACGATGATGACATTATATATTTAAAATAATAATATTTACAAACATGGGTATAAAATTAAGGGTCATGCATTTATGTGTATGAAATAATACATATGTATACCCATGAGAACTAAGTATATTTTAATGTATATAAATACTCCTACCTAGTTTATAACTAATATTCTCTTTTATATAAGTGTACTAATGACGGTTTTTATAATTTTAGTTTTACCAAATTATATATTTTATAAGTGTGTGTAATTATATTTCCAAGCAATATATTTTTGGGTGTATAAATAAGTGTATAAATATGTTTTATATTTTCAAATTGTTCGGACGAAACCTGGTTTACAAATACGATCACAAGAACGAGGTTCGGTTTTAAATCAAAATCCCAAGGGGTCGGGATCAAGTCAATTTAGCTCAACTAACTATTACACATGCTTACAAATTACAAAAATAAATATAGCTTAACACTTTGGCGCGCGTTAGTACCTCTCGTAAGCGACACCGTTCTTAAACCGCTAACCCTTTTGACTTGGTTTTGCAACTCGTTCCATTCGCTGCTTCTTTCGTTGACGGCTATTGACTATTGTTGACCGAAACCTGGGGCTATCGGGACGGCCCAAACAGTCCTGCCTATCCGGGTTAGGTCCCGTCTTCACCGTAACCTGTCCAAAATTCACTTAGTCACCAAGGAATGAAACCCGGCCACTAAACGACCCGGTCTAGCCAGAGAAAGACTCGACGAAAACTTTAAACAGTAAAACAAACAAAGAGAAACCGATCTTGGGAGGACACGAAAAAAATAGAAAAGTAGTTACCAGGAATGAAAGGGCTTAGCCGGAAAAGCGGGTTAAAACCCTAGCTATCACGCCGGAAAACTGAGTTTGTCGGAAGGACTAGGGCTGCCAGAAAAGTAACGCCGCCGCCTGAAGGTACCCCTAGCACCACCGTTGGAGTCCACAACCACCTCTGTCGCCACTGGTTGGAGTAGAGAATCGTCACTACTGCTATAGGTCTTCACTCCAGCTCCGTCACCTGCCACTTGCACCCCTGCCCTGTCTTAGCCACGCCGACGGCATCAGCGAGGAGTGCTTTCCGGCCGGATCCCCTCTCTCTCTCTCCCGCCGGTTAGGGTCACGTGTAGGCTGTTGGAGCCGCCGTGGATCGCCGATGAATAGGGGGCCTCCTCCTCTCCCTCTTCAACCGATTCTCCCTCTTTCTAAGGTTTGGTCTTATTTTTACGTTGGGGAGAAAATGGAAGTTATACAGAGGGTTTCTTCATTGAAATGGTGAAATTATGAAGATATTGTACGAATCTATTTTTTTGGGTTTCAAAAGATTTTGGGCAGATTTTGTAAGATATACTTTGGGAAGTATGTTAACTGATTTGTATAGGAATCAAATATTTCAAAAGATATCATATGATTTTATCTGATTGTGTCTTGAGAATGAATATGAAATATATAAATAATAATAATAGTTAAATCTTCAGGTTTCACAAGAAGTAGGCTAAAAACAAGATAATTTAGACTCGTTCAGACACATCGCGTGTTCTTTCGAGTCTCCGTCTCGTTATTTAAATTCGGATTTTTATTCTATAATTCTTATAATAATAAGGCGCGATAATAAATGTAACTAAAATATTTATTTTGTAAAATTTCCGTTCCAATTGTTGTCCAGGCCAGTATGCGTTGACACTGCGTTTCTATACGCGTTCGCTTAAAATAAACGTCTCGCGCTTTGTTTAGATAGTACTATTTGTAATGATAACTAATAAATATAAAAAAATATCAAACTTTATCTACTTAATCGTTTAGTTCTAAAGTAGTTGGATGATGATCCTGTGTCGCTTGTCTAACGGCGTATGCTTAAAAGTTAATTATTAGTTCTTAATTAATAAAATAATATTAATAAGTTAATACGATAGATAGAAAGTAAGTATTTGTTTATATTATTTAGTAATATCAGATCTAGCAAGGCCACTGATGTCTACACCGGTATTTGTCGCAGTCACGCATCTAACGTCGCGGATCTCCGTAAACTCTTAATCAGTCGCCCGAATTAAATACTAGTATTTAATAATTTTATTATTTGAGATTTGACGACTAAAACATTTTATCGCATCAGATAATCGGTAATAGCTCGTACGAGCGCGTTAATCATTCTAACAGGTCTCCACGTAAACGGTTTAGTTCGTAATTATCATAAATTATATCGAATCGTGTAACGATCCGTCAAACAAAGGTTTATTAGTTTGTTTTGGACTCGGTTCATATATTGGGCCTTCAGTTGGGCCGTTAATGGGCCAAGTTTGTTTATCTACAGTTGGGCCAAGTTCAATGGGCCTAGCCCATTAGTGTGTTCACAATGTGTTTATTTGGTTCTAAACGGTAGCCCAAAGTGTTTGACTTTACTGTTCAAGTATCTAAGTAAGTAGCACGTAATTAAAAAATCAGGCCCTAAATTTGGGGTTGTTACACTTCCACCAATTGAGAGCAAATTCGCCTTCCATTTGGATAATCTCTGATGAAAATTTTGAATTATAAAATCCCAAATTTTTACCCGAGATATGTTAGATCTAACA
This sequence comes from Smallanthus sonchifolius, assembly GCA_023525975.1. NCBI lineage: Eukaryota > Viridiplantae > Streptophyta > Magnoliopsida > Asterales > Asteraceae > Smallanthus > Smallanthus sonchifolius. The sequence continues at coordinate 85,387,504 of CM042020.1, forward strand.
GGGATGCCAAGCTATATAAAAGGAAAACGATCTGGTTTACATTTAAAAACCTTGGCAAGCCTGCCAACCTCGAAATAGTCCACCCAAACCCCAAAAAGCCTAGATTTATGAACATTAATTTTGAGACATGAGACAAGATAAAAACAATTTGACATCCTCCCAATAATCTCCATATTAATATCCGACCAATTTCCTAAGATCATTACCTCATCAGCATAAAACAAATGCGATATAGACACATCACTAATATGAGCACTGTGAAATAAATCGGCGTCCTCTATATCTCTAAGAGTAACATGCAAACCTTCCGTGGCTAAAATAAAGAGGAAGGGAGCCAAAGGATCTCCTTGACGAAGACCTATCTCCGTTTGAAATTCCAAAGTAGGGCTCCCATTAACCAAAATCGAAGCTCGAGCCGTAGACAAACATTCCCGAATCCAACCAATCCACTTATAGCCAAACCCCATAGTGGACATAATAGATAACAAGTAATCCCAACTAATGGAGTCATAAGCTTTCTCGAAGTCTATATTGAAAATCATTAGCTTCTTTTTTTTTCTTCTAAACCAGTCTACCATCTCATTAAGAATCAAAGGGCCATCAAGAATTTGACGCCATTTAATAAAGGCCGACTGTTCCGCACTAACTAGTGAGTCAATAACACTCGAAAGACGAAGAGCCAAAATCTTAGCTAGGATTTTATAATGCACCCCAATAAGGATGATTAGTCTAAAACCATTAGCCAATATAGGGCTTTCCACCTTCGGAATCAGAGTGATGAAAGAAGAATTACATCCCTTCGGAATGTGAGAATTCTGAAAGAATTCCTTGACAAATCCGAAAATATTATCCTTCATAATATCCCAATGTTTTTTAATAAATCCAAAAGAGAACCCATCCGGACCTGGCGATTTGTCGCTACCACACAACCAAACGGCCTCTTTCACCTCCATTAAAGACACCTAAGATACTATACTTCCGACTTGCGTCGACGATAAAACCCGAAAATGATTACACCGAGAGATATAATTAATCCCCTTAAAGGCTTTAAATTTCTCCCTAAAATGGTTAAAGAAGCAATTTTCAATACGGATCGGGTCTACTAGCCATTCCCATTCATCTTTAATACCACGAATAGATAATTGGCACCTCTTCTTAATAATAATACTAAGAAAAAATTTAGTATTTTCATCCCCTTCCACACTCCACTTAATATTCGCTTTTTGAATACCATCCTAATTAATAATCCTATCCAAGCCCCTTCCACGTTCCACTTAATATTCGCTTTTTGAATACCATCCTAATTAATAATCCTATCCAAGCCCCTTCCACGTTCCACTTAATATTCGCTTTTTGAATACCATCCTAATTAATAATCCTATCTAAGCCCTCAATTTTATTAATAATCGCCCACCTCTCCAACCCAACATCCTCACTAGCCAAACCATTATCCACCAAATTATCTAAGTCCGCCAATCTGCCCTAAAGAAGCCGAAGCTCTTCAGGAGGTTTAGAACGAGATAAATTCCAAGATTTAATCTTGGATTTAACAATTTTGAGCCGGTTCTTAAAATCATTGCAAAGATTAGAAGACGTACCATACGAATGATCACTCCGTGCCTCCAAAAAGACATCATTAAACCCATCCCTCTCCATCCAAGAATTAAAGAATTTAAACGGAATCGGACCAAAAGCCATCACCTTTTGCATCAACAAAATAGGACGGTGATCTGAGATCGAACTCTCCAAAGCAATAGCTTCCAAGTTAGGGGTAGAAGCAAAAAGATTTTTTGTGATGAGGAATGTATCAAGCTTACTCGCTTTGAGGCAATAGGAATCCACACGGGTAAAACAAAAACCTCCCAATAGAACATCAACTAAACTCACATTATCAATAAAATCATTAAAATGATTTGCATTCAAATGAGAGAATAAAGAACCCAATCTCTCCGATTCAGACCGAACCGAGTTAAAATCACCAAATATCAAATACTCTCCCAGATTACTCCTCATAAACGAGATAATATAATTCCAAAGTCTAACTTTATCCTTTTCATCTTGCGGCGCATAAACATTCACCATATAGCACCTCAATTTAAGAAAAGATCACTCCCCTTCGACAATGACCAAATTATCCGTACAATGAATATAATCTTTAGAAAAAACCGACGGGTCCCAAACAGAAAGAATTCCTCCCAAATGCACACGAGAAGAAGACGAGGCAAAATCAAACTAAAAATTGCCCCACATATTTTTCACTTTAGCAAGATCCAGAACCGTCATACAAGTTTCTTGAATACCTAAAAAGTTGATACCATATTTCAACAATAGAGAAGAGACTTTTTTCCTTTTGAACGAACTACCGCTCCCACGAATATTAATAGACATCACGTTCATTGGTTCATAACATTCTCAGAGACTCTTAGCTAGTAAGTGTGATGCGTGTAAACTATATATATATTTTTATAAGTATTTTTCACATAGTTAGAGTTTTAAAATGGGTTTTCACCAAAGCCTAATCACACACACACATCTGACAAGTGTTCCCGTCGGATAGCACTATAGTAAAGGTAAGAACCGGATATCAATCCGTGGATACGGTGTAATGCAATAATAAACTAGAACTAATATCCAATCAAGTGATGGGTAAAAGATGTTTAAGTTGATTTTTGATTAAACTAATATGCAAGAATGAAAAACTAAACTAAGAAGACAAGTCAAACAATCAAGGAAGGAATATCACTTCGATCTCGAATCCATCTAGTAGACATCCAAAACAACTATAGATACATGGCAAATACACGATACATGTATTGACTAAACTCTCGTCAAAGACATCTAATCAAATTAATCTTCGAAAAGTTAGCATGAATTATACAAACTAACCACCTAAACTCATGCAATAAAGCCCACGTGTTATTAATACGTCAATGTTTAATAAAGATTGAACTAGCTTCCTGTCAAGGTTGGCTAATTCAACAACTAGTTGGAAAGATTACATGAACAACACATAACCCACCTCAAGTTAATTAAAGTAAATAACAACATGCACTTTCTCAACATGCAATGTTCATATCAAGATTACATAAATTAGGAGATTGTGTCAACAAGTCCTAGATAAACATAATACTAAACATGACACACCATAACAAGCACTTTGTCTTTCCAAACACAAGCACAAGGATGCACATTCAAGAGATTTCAACCATAAACATGACTTCATTCACCATTCATAGTTAAAAGCCATAAACTAGCATACATACATATACTAATCAATGAATACATGCATAAACCATGGGTTTTCCAACATTACATAGCCTACACATATACAAGTCTTGCAAACAATCTCAATTCCCAAATACACAATATCATTGAAGAATAATCATGCCATTATTATAACATTAACATAAACCGTGCCAAAAATCCATAAATATTGTCAAATGTTACTAAACTTCATCTAAACCAAAGTAGTGAGCACATGAACAAGAAAAAAGTAAGGAAAAGTTACAAGACTTACGAAGAAATGCCAAGAATCAAACCAACTCTTCCAAGCTAGATGATGATGATGTATGGTGATCCTCTTGATGTTGTAGTCCTTCCTATAAGCTTGAAATGTGGCTAGAAACAAGGAAATTCAGAACACAAAACAGTGCTGAAAGGCTCTAACTCTCCAACTCTCTAGGTCTCCGGTACTCTATCTGTGGGAAAACTTCTGATATACATAAAACAAGGAGGCACGACCGTGCCAGGGTGCTGGGAATGACTGTGCCTGAGCATGGGGCACGACGTGCCTTTTTTTGTGCGGTTGTGTGACAGTAGGGTTGACCGATCTGCTTCTCCCATTGGGTCCCATTGATCGAGGAAGTATGGCTTTCAGACTCACGGGTTTACACACGACCGTGGGGAAGCAAGAGTACGGTTGTGCTCGGATACTGAGGCTGGCACGGTTGTGCCAATGTGGAGCGCGACCGTGCCTAGGCTGGCGCGGTCGTGCCAATGCGGGGCGTGACCGTGCGTCCAACTGAAAAACCCTAATTTTTCTTGAAAACCCCTGGAATCTCCTCCTTTATCTACTTAGTTCCAAAAAAACCTACAAAACTAAAAATGAAGAAAATAAGTGTCTAAACTCGGGAAATAACCGGGAATTGATCGTAAAACGGGTGAAGTTTTGTTCAATAAAGATGTGTAATTTCAAGCACATTAATGTGCTGAGCTAGTAAGTGTTGTTTGGTTGGATAAGATGGTCGGAGGAGGAGGAGGGCGGGGGATGTCAGAGATGGAGTCAGTGGCGGAGAGGGAGGTGTGGTGGAGTAGGAGGGAGGGAGGGAGGGTTTTGAGGGGTAAACTTGTCTCCTCTTCATTCAGCATCATTTTGAAGCTTAATGGTTAAGAGACTGACTGAACCATTAAGAGGCTGTGTTTTAGTGAACCAAACGCGTTTACCTCTGACCGATTAAGAGGTATCCTCTTAATGGAACCATTAAAAGGCTACCAAACAGCCCCTTAGACTAATCAAATTAAAACTCCTCAGGATCAAATGTCACATTTTGGAGAACTTAATATAGCTCGAGAGATCTTTGATCAACAGAAGAATAGCAAGTTGACATTGATTGTAACACTTCAATCCAAAACAGATTTTTTTACTACGAAAATCAGATTAAATAAAATAACTATGTAATGTAGTAAAGTTTAACAATACAATTCTGAAAGCACTACTATATGTATGCTTAACTAATTCGTTTATTACATCAAGACAAAGTCTTTAATCATAAGTTAGATCTATTTGTTCAACACAACCTACAATAATATTGCTATTATATTTTATACGGTCACAAACTCAATAATTTCATCAAAAATACGTTTAAATATGATTTAAACATAAACAATCCTCTATATATATGTGTGAGTTCACTAGAAAACTTATTTTCATAAGAAAATCAAAAAACTCCTCAATAAAGGTGCTGCATATGTGTAGTACATCAAAAAGCCCCACCCCACCCAAAAACCTAAACCCCCCACCCCACTCCCACCCCCACCCCCACCCAAAAAACCTAAACCCCCCACCCCACCCCCACCCAAAAACCTAAACCCCCCACCCCACCCCCACCCAAAAACCTAAACCCACCCCACCCACCCCTCAAAAACCTAAACCCAAAATGAGTGGGGGTTTTTCTAGTGAACTAACCCCTATATATATATATATGAGAGATTCAAATAAAAAGTGGTTTTTCGCTAAAAACCTAAGAAATGACAAAAACCTTAAGAAACGATATCAAACGAACATCGATCGAGCTCATTTCAGCGGCGTTAGAACCGTCTCGTCGAACTCTACCATCTTAGCTTTTAAGGTTTAGATTTTAGGGTTGAATTTTAGGGTTTTAGCCTTAGGGTTTATCTTTTAGGGTTTAGGTTTTTTTTTGGGTAGGGGTGGGTTTAGGTTTTTGGGGGGTGGGGGTGGTGGTTTTAGGCTTTTCGGCGTGGGGTTTGAGGGGGGTTTAGGTTTTTGGTGGTGCGGGTGGAGGTACATCTTGAAGATTTATAAATATAGACTTCTAAATCTTTTATAGCACTTCGTATCCTGTATGCTAATCATTTATTACCTGAAAAATATGCTTAAAAGGTCAGTTATAAAGCTGGTGAGTTCGTACGTTTAAATATAAAGTGAAATAAGTGAGTAAACAGTTGAATAATCAGTTGCACATGAATATTTGTTATAATATGTTGAAGAAATACACAGGTGAATAAGATAATATAAAAATTGTGCCTGCAACTAAACCTGATGACCTAGTATATTTTCCCCTACTTAATGCCTTATCACGGAGCATTTAATTCTTGTTTCTTGAATTGGAAATATACATGCACCACGATTTCTACTGTTTTAAACGCGTCAGTCAGAAGGATGAATGGGGCGTCACCCCGATAGATCTATCAATACTTAACCGTCGGCTTAGCACAGTTAAATAGTTGTGTTCCAGAAAAGGGGAATTGATAAGTGATAATAGTTCTAGTTCAACTCAAGTTATATGATCAGATAGACAAGTGCATAGCCAACATAAGAAAACAATGACCAGAAATAGTTAAATGTAGTATATTTCCCTCCCAAAAGGTTTAAGAGAAAAATGGGCTATGAAAACTCACCTTGTGATGAAGAAAGTACGTTTCTTGCGATAGAGAAGTTGTGCTACTCAGGTCCTACAATGGTGGGACTCTATGAGTTTTATGGACTCTTATTCTAGTTTAAGTTGGACTAAGGCATTACTTCGTCCAAATATGGAGTATTAGTTCTTGGTTTCTTGAAAGTTATATAGAAAAGCTGTTGAAATCATGACGTTAACCGTCAAGTATTATGAGTTTAGAAGTTGAGATGAAATTGATTAGTAGTGGTAATGAGTTTTAGAAAATATGTCAAACACTTGTTAGGGTTTAATAGAGAGATCAGATGGATGGAAATAAGTAGAAGTTACACATGCGTCAGAAAATCATCTAAAAGGCTCGTTTTGGATTTGCGAAAACCGATTGGGTGTCGAGGTAACTTTCAAAAAGTTAAACGTTTAAAAACTTATACTTCAAGGTCAAAAGCATAAATATTTAGTTTTTATAAGGTTTTGAAACCTGAAAGAGTCTTGAACAAAGTTAACTTTAAAACTTGTCGGTTTACGACGGTTTTCGGTATATTAAACTTACAAAAACTAATATGGTTGTGATTCTTTATAAAATAGTGTTATGATAACTCGAGTAGCCTTATTTTATTCATAAGAAGGGTTCCAAAAGTTGGCCGAGTCAAGAATTTGGGTTTAAAAACGTTTTTATCAATTGTTTCGGTCGTAAACGCTTAAAATAAGTCATAATTTAGAAAGTATAGCTATCCAACTTCAAACTTTATGTAACTTGGTCAGTAGACCCTTAGAGTTTTGTAAAAGTTTTTGGAATTTTTCTAGAATTTAATTAAGAGTTTAAGTATGGTTTCTTTGTTCGGTTATCGTAAAATAACCATAAATGGAAAAATATACTTAGACATCTCCAAATATTATGAAATTGTGTTTGTAGCTTGATATTATATTAGAAACCTCCTGTAAGTTTTGTAGAATCATTTGAAATAATTTAGTATTTTTCCAAAAATCATTTAAGGTAGCCAAAATTAGGAAGGATAGATAAGTAAGTTAAAAAAATTATGATTATTATTTTATAACATCCTTATGACCATTAGGTCACTTGGTAAGAATTTGAGAATTTTATAAAAAGTTTAAGTATAAAAACGACCTTTGTTTTTGAAAAGATTTATTTTATTAAAATGGTTGGTTTTTATAAAAGTGGGGATATTTTATAAATGTTGTAAGAGTTTTAGTCATTTATATGTATACATATATACAAGAGTTGTACAAAATAGATGAGAAGTATTTATATATGTATAGTTATGTAAGAAAGATTTATAAAATGATTTATATAAAAGTCTTTATATAAATTAGATATGGAAGAGTTGAAATAGGGTTTTTAAAATATGTACTTATGATATGAATTTGAAATAAATATGGATGGACATAGTTTGGGTAATTATATCAAGTTTAATGAAATTAGTGTAGTATTTAGACATAGTTTAGTTAATTATACCCAGATTAGGGTACAATTAAGTTAATTAGTATGGGATTAGACCTAATTAAGTTAATTACACCAAGATTAGTGTGTAATTAAGTAATTAGTATAGAGTTAGACATAGTTTAACCTATTATAGGTGATCTTATGTCATAGATCATAGTTTAGAGTCTTTAACTCTCATGATTTCACATAATTAGCATAGAAAAGTTGGTGCACATAGTTTGTTGACCTAGTTTAATATTAACTAAGTCCTAATGAGTGCACATAGAAAAATAACCTAGTTTGTGTTTAACTAAGTTTAGGTGATGTCATATTCACTTATGCTACATTAGTTTATAAGAAGCAAAGTCTGTATCTTTGATCACATAATAAAATGGATACTTAGACCTATTGTTTGAGAATACATCTTCCATAATTGTCGTACCAGTAGTATATTAACCTAGTTCTTAATTCATCAAGTCTTAATGATGTACCTTGTCTAGAATTTCAATATGGGTATAAATCTAAAAATTTGGTGGATGTTACAGTCTCCCCCAGTTAAGAGAATTTCGTCCCAAAATTCAACTGGTGTTGACTTTTGAAAGGTCATAGTGGCAATTTTGTCATAAAGGATCTAGGATTTTCCAATAGTCCTATGTGGACAATAACATGGATCCTAGGTTGATAGGTTGATCAAGTCTAGGGATATGATCGAGATATAGGTGGTTCTAGGAATTCTTACTCCAAAATGTATTATAACGTAGGCCAGTAATCTATTATTGATCATATCTTTTATTAATACGTTCAAGTGAGAATTAAGTTGAGTGGACTAGTTATAAAATAAAAGTCATGGTAAAACAAGGAGTAGGCTAGGCTATTATGAACCACTGGGGCTCTCATTATGGTGAGATGTAAAACGTGATATTCTCGATCCGTGTACTTGAGTGAGAGTAGCGGTTTATAAAACGTACTTGTACAGTTTACTAGTTGTAATTATGATGAGAAAGGTATTCCATGGAGTATATATCAATAGGAGTAGTGATGTCCTTGTGCTAAAGTTTGACTAGGTTATATATGAATAGGTCTCATCAGCCGATAGGTATGTGATGTCATAACCCGTTATGTTTGGTAGCAGCGATTACCCACAACAGTTATTTGATAAGGCGAAATAATTTACTCGTTATGCACGCCATTTAACATGAAGATCAGGTTCAAGGATGTTTGATACACAGATCCTCACAAGATTTAGGCTCTTATGTCATAGAGGAGACGTAGCTACCTCTTAGATCTTTTGGGCTGAAGCAATGCAATGACAATGTAGTGAGGGTCGTGGTGTTTAAATTTCACTGGGCTATGGTATGATATATGCATCATAGGTACTTACACTTGGTGTCAAACAGTTAACGATGTACTTGAACCTAACCGATATATGATGAAAGTTAATTATTGAAGTTTAAAGTATTGAATTTTCCTGTTTGTGAACATATGCAAGATTGAGGTTGATATAATGCGAGGAACATCATAAGTGACTCATTGTTTCGTAATTCTATTAAAAGTCAACAATATCGGAACTAATTCTTTGGTTAGCCCAACAATATGATAATATGATGAGGTAATCATCTATGCGGACTCCTGGGTAGAGAACACACACACACATATATATGTATATATATATATATATATATATATATATATCGTTTAGATTGACAGACCGGTGTCATAGATAATGGTTCGAAAGGGAGAGTATTGAAAGTAAGAGATTATTAGAAGATGCAAATAGGTAGGTTGTGGTTAATAGTGAGAAAGTAATGTATTTAGTTGTTAATGTTATATATGATTCAAATATCTTTGCACCTAACGATGATGAGGTTACCTCTCTAGGTTGAAGGGAAGAATTTATTGGTTGTAAACTTTCGTTATCTAGTTTCACAGGGTAGTGATAAGAACAATAATTACGACACCACCGGATGGAACGTCATACATAAGGTCTTGTAACTGAATATGTGATAACATGGTAGGTCACTGTTTAGGGAGAACAATTTACGATGTGAATTTTTGGATTTTATCCTCAGTATCCATGACCGGTAGTCCTTATGTCGAGGATTAGATTATGATTAGGTTCTAATGGTGAAGGTAAGGAGACGTTCATAAGATAAAGTCTTGCAATGGAAAGGGTCCATTGCCCTTTATTCCCTTGGTTGGACTAAGACTTTTCTAGGTTTAAAATATCTTCTAATTATATAGTGATGATTTGCACAGCTCTGAAACACGAAGGTTAACGAGAGATCTTTATACAACTCGTATTAATCAAGAAGAAAATATTGATCCAGTAGCGTAGATTTAGACTCTGGGTAGGTCACTATTCTACGTAGCGTAGTTGAACCGAAGTGACTTAGTGAAGGTCACTCACTTGCTTGAGCAGCTATAATGAGGAAAGGGGATTTTAGAGGGACGGGATTTCTAGAGATTTATCTTTGGTTTGAATTCTCCCTAGGGTAAATGTCTTTGTAGTCGTCTTGAAATAAGTGATCTTGCGATACTATCATTTCGATCATCCATTCATTCATTCGATTAGAAATCTTACACGTACATAAAACTTCCAAGTGTTAGTACAACATTTCCCAAAACGAAGTATAAGTTCCTATTCTTAGTGATACAACAGCCTTCTTGTCAAGAAGTCCTAGTCTTAATCTAGTTAGCCTTCCCTAATTCATGGTCTAGATGTGGACATGTGTTTCTAAGGTGGTTGTGGCTGCCACACTCATAGCACACCCTCTGACTAGTCGTACTAGTCCTGCAGTGCTTCTCCTTGTGACCTACTCTCTGGCACTTGGCACAAGCGGTACATGCCCATTGTGGTGAAGGTAGCATTTGTCACATTTCGGGAGTGATCCTTTATACGACTTCCTTTTTCATATAACCACCCCATAATTCTCGGCTATCTTCAATTTCTTGCCACTCCAAGCCTTTTTCTTCGTAAATCTCTTTTTATTCTTTTCTCTCTGTTTAATGCTCTGGCTTTCACTAACCCATCTATCAGTGATAGTAGGATGGCACTTTTTAAAGTGGTTGGTTCGAAAGACGTAACCAATTTATGGATCTGAGGAGTCAGGCCCATGAGGTAACGGTTGATCTTCTTGGTTTCCGGGGTCACCATATGTGGTAGTAGACTTGGCGTTTAGAGGATCTGGTTCGTGTTTGCTTGATGCTTGGCACCAACCATTTTTAGATTCCAGAACTCCGTCTCGTTCAGCATTTCATCCTCAGGACAGTATTCCTTAAAGAGTAAAGTCTTGAGCTCTTCCCAAGACATCAGATTTGCAGCATCACTTATAAAGCTGGCGACAAAGAGTAAAGTTATAAGTTTTGAATTAATCAAGACATCAGAGGTTTGAAAAGAATGATTTTCTGAAGTTCTAAGTAGAATCGTCGTATTTTTGAATGATCTCACGGATATAGGTCCTGACGGAATACAACATGAAAAGCATGTTACCAGATGTTCGAGGTAACACGGAAGTCGTTGATTTATTCCCGGATTCGGTCTCCCGAAGGTTGAATCTGATGAGTCATTCTTGCCGTCAGTTTGACATCATTATTATCGAGAAGGGATCTGTCACTGAAGAGTTCTGATAGTTTCTCTTTGTCGCTGCTTGAGATGAGGATTAATCTCGGAGGTAATGATGAAATGACTAAGGCATACCTATTAAGTATATAAGTATATAAATATGTCACGTATACACACATAGTTCTTGTAAGTAGAGTCTAAATGCAATGCGCACATCCTTATATGATTCAAGGGTCAGAGCTTAAGAATGTTATGTCCTAAATGTAGTTCACGCAACAGGAATTGCCAGAATTCAAGTGTACATGTAAATTTACCATTACGGTTGCGCACCCATAATTGTAAATTTACCTTACACAATCATTCTAGTCTTTCCTATCATGTTTTTCCTAATATTCGAAGAGTTTGAGCTTAAGGTTATATTCTAGGCCTCAGTAAGGGAAACCAAATTCTCTATAACCAATGGCTTTGATACCAACTTTTGTCACACCCCGTCTAAGGTGGAAACACGGGTTAAGACAGTTGTTTGGAAATCATTAACACATTGTTTACAAGAGAAATAACTAATTGTATTCATTTAAAAAATATTACATGAAACTATCTTGAATATTTATAAATGTAGATTAACTATCCAAAGGAAATCTCTTCTAAATCTCCAATAGTACTTCGTATCTTGTATGCTAATCATTTATTACCTGAAAAATATGTTTAAAAGGTCAGTTATAAAGTTGGTGAGTTGATAGGTTTAAATATATATTGAAATAAGTGAGTAAACAGTTGGATAATCAGTTGCACATGAATATTTGTTATGATATGTTGAAGAAACACACAAGTGAATAAGATATTATAACATTGAGACCGCAACTAAACCTGCCGACCTACTATATTTGCCCTTACTTAATGCCTTATAACGGTGCATTAAATCTTGTTTCTAGAATCGGAAATATACATCCAACACGATTTCTACTAATTTAAACACGCTAGTCAGAAGGATGAATGGGGCGTTACCCCGATAGATCTATCAATATTTAACAGCCGGCTTAGCAAAGTTAAATAGTTGCGTTCCGGAAAAAAAGGACTTCAGAAGTGATAATAGTTCTAGTTCAACTCAAGTTATATGATCAGATTCACAAGTGCATAGCCAACATAGGAAGACAATGATCAGAAATAGTTCAATGAAGCATAATTTTCGCCCAAAATATTTAAGAGAAAAAGGGGCTACGAAAACTCACCTAGTGATGATGAAATTATGTTTCTTGCGGTAGAGAGATTGTCTTACTCAGATCCTATAATGGTGGGACTCTATGAGTTTTATGGACTCTTATTCTAGTTTAGGTTGCACCAAGGCATTACCTCGTCCAAATATGGACTATTAGTTCTTGGTTTCTTGAAAGTTATATAGAAAAGCGGTTGAAATCATGGCGTTAGCCGTCAAGTATTATGATTTTAGAAGTTGAGATGAAATTGACTAGTAATGGTAATGAGTTTTAGAAAATATGTCAAACACTTGTTAGGGTTTAATAGAGAGATCGGATGGATGAAAATAAGTAGAAGTTACACATGCGTCAGAAAATCGTCTAAAAGACTAGTTTTGGATTTGCATAAACCGATTGGGTGTTGAGGTAACTTTCAAAAAGTTAAAATTTTAAAAAATTATACTTCAAGGTCAAAAGCATAAATATTTAGTTTTTATAAGGTTTGGAACCCTCAAAGAGTATTTAACAAAGTTAACTTTAAAACTTGTTGGTTTACGACGGTTTTATGTGTATTAAACTTACAAAAAACTAATATGGTTGTGATTCTTGATAAAATAGTGTTATTATTACTCGAGTAGCCTTATTTTATTTATAAGAAGGGTTCCAAAAGTTGGTTGAGTCAAGAATTTGTGTTTAAAGACGATTTTATCAATTGTTTCGGTCGTAAACACTTAAAATAAGTCATAATTTAGAAAGTATAGCTATCCAACTCCAATATTTATGAAACTTGGTGAGTAGACCTTTTAACATTTATAACAGTTTTTGAAATTTTTCCAGAATTTACTGGAGAGTTTAAGTATAGTTTCTCCGTTCGGTTATCGTAAAATAGCTATAAATGGAAAAGTATACTTAGACATTTCCAAATGTTATGAAATTTTGTTTGTAGGCATGATATTATATTATAAACCTCCTGTAATATTTGTGGAATCATTTAATGTAATTTAGTATTTTTTTTCAAAATCATTTAAGGTACCCAAAATTAGGAAGGATAGCTAAGTAAGTCAAAAAATTATGATTATTATTTTATAACATCCTTATGACCAGTTGGTCACTTGGTAAGAATTTGAGAATTTTATAAATATATGTTATATAATATAATAAGAGTAAATCTAACAAGTTTTTAGGTGTTTGACAAGTTAGTGAAAAAGTCACCACATGATGCATGGTTTTAAGTTAACACATGACACCTTGTGATAATGTCTTGTTATAATAACTTGAAAGACTTGATTTTTATTTTTACCCAAAACTACATTCAAACCCATATGACCAGCAGCCTCACTCCTCCCCTCCTCATTCAAGCCTTGCGCCAGTTTTTAGAGAGAGAAAGGGGAATCGGGTCTAAAAATAGAAAGCTCGGGAATTTGACTCAAAAGCTCGGGGATCATTATTCTCCATCACAGCAACAAGAATCAACAGGAATAAGACCCCGAGAGGTAACCATCTTGCCCAGATCTGAGTTTTTCTAACTTTTGGGGTTTCAGGTTAAAATCACATAAAAACACGATTTTTACGTATGAAATTCAAAACAAACTACATATTTAAGTTCATGGATGAGAATAGAATGTTTTGGACGTAAAAAGTCTGGAACTTGAATGAATAGAAATCTGAGATCCAGATCTAGGGTTTTCTGTGGGAAGAAGCCCCGCACAGGCGAACTTAACAAGTTCAGCTAGGATCATTTTTGGCGAACTTAATAAGTTCGCTGTATCATGTTCGCCCTAAGAAACAAAGTGGCGAACTTACCTAAGTTCGCCTAGACTCAAAAGAGGCGAACTTGAGCTCAAAAATAGCGAACTTCTCATGATAAAAAGGTAGCGAACTTACTATGTTCACTTAGCATAAAAACAAGCGAACTTGCTATGTTTGCCTATGTCCAAACTAGCGAACTTAGCCTAGCCCTAAGAATAGAAACATTTAGTGTCGTTTAGGTTCATTATCTTATCTTGTATGACTTGATTACACAGATTTTGTGTGACCCTAGTGACGCTCTTTAAACCAGCTAGTATACTTCAGAAACCGCTTATTAGGTGAGTCTTATGTGCCCCCTATGTGTCACGTGCAAATCATTTTTAACGTTTTGCGGCTGAAGTTTATACATAAACTGAATGAAAGTTATGAATGCTATATATAGCCTTATGTGTTATATGAAAATACATTATAAATACAATGATGACAAGTATGTTTATAAGCAATGAAATGAAAGTATGACTTAATGTATAAGAATGAAATCTTGCTTTATATCTATGCATATATTGCTTGCTATGTATGAAAAGTATGTCATAACATTTAAGAATGTAATCTTGCTTTATATCCATGTATATATTGCTTGCCATGTAAGAATAAACGTTATGGATGGAAACGATGATAACGGCTACCTCGGTAGACGGACGACCACTCGACTATTATGCAACCAGAATTAAAAGTCTAGAAAGGTAGACTAAACTAAGCCTACTTCAGTAGAGTCAGTCCCTAAATCGATACATAACTGTATAATTAGTTCGGATGGGAAACAGATGCCTTAGGGCAGACGGGCGAATCAGACGGACTACGACGGTAGGACGGTTAAGACGGACGGCCAAAGGTTTACTGGACGGTTAAAGAAGACAGACGGTTTCTAGTGCCAGACGGTTAAGTTAAAGGGTTACGACGGTAGATCAAGGATGTTTTGTCTTTGTAACACCCCAAAAATAATAAATAAGTAAATAATAAAATGATAGAGACTTAATCGTCATAAAACAAAAGAAAAAAAAACGGATGAGCTTGGGCTCGGCTCCAACGGCCGATGGAAGCCCAGGTATATAAGGGGCATGCAAGAATTCCAATCCAGGTAATGATTCGACCATTATCTGAGTTTTTGTTCGTTTTGAGGTTTTTCGGGTTTTAGCTAAATAGGAGACGTTTTTATGGATGAAACTTGAAAATAAGCTTAGAACTAGCATCTAGAATGAAAACCGCACATTTTGATCAAAGAAAATTGTAAGATTGGCATGATCGGGTTAGCATGCAAGAATTTCAGACTTGATCAGGAAACATGTCTTGCGTACTTACCAAGTACGCAAGAAGGATGTCCTGCGTACTTATCAAGTATGCATGAGGAAGATCCTGCGTACCTATTAAGTACGCAGGAGGATGATCCTGCATGCTTATCAAGTACGCAAGAAGAATGCTCTAGGCACTTGTCAAGTACGCATGAGCAAGGCCCTGCGCACTTACTAAGTGCGAAGGCAACAGGCTGGTTAAGTAAAGTCAGTATGTTTAGAATGATTAAACCGTTAGAGTCGGGATTGGGTCTGATGTGTAATTAACTACCTAATTCAGATCGGAAGTGACGTTGTTGGACCCTTGTTTAGGACATCCCGGATTAGCTTATCAGGTGAGTTCTATGTGCCCCTTTCTATGTTATGTGATCAATTTAAATGTTTTGGGGCTGAAGTGTATACACTAAATGAATAAATGCTATGAATGTCAATGTGATCATACGTGGTATACAAATATATATATACACCTATACACACCTATACACGAAAATGAATTATGAACAAAGAATGAAACGTATGATTATGAAGAATGAATGAAAGAATGACATAACGTAAATAAGTGAAGTCTTGCTTTATATTATATATATATATTGCATGTTATGAATGTATGTAAATGTTATGAATGCTTCTATGACAACGGCTACTTCGGTAGACGGACGACCACGTGACTATTTTGCAACCGGGACAAAAGCGTTCCTTCGCAAGCTAGGACGTATAAGAAAGTTATTCATGGACGGTCGAAGCAAATGCCTTATTACATGTAGAACGGTTGCATACATAATAGCCACGTGGGAAACGGATGCCCCAGGGCAGACGGGCGAATGACCATACTACGACGGTAGAACGGGTTAAGAGCGGACGGACAAAGGTTGCCGGACTGATTTATGTATCGACGGACGGTTTTCTAGAGCCGGAAGGTTTATGAAAAGGGCGACGACGGTAGCTCTCACTGCGATGTCTTTGTGACATTCGCGACAAGTATGATGGGTTGATCACCCTTATGTTTATGGCCAAATGAATGTTCTCCCCAAGTAAGTATGTATGTACATATGTATGTACTCCGTATGAATGTTATGTGAGAATAGTAAAGCAAAGAATATGTAAAGGCTCGAATGTTAAGTATATTATATATAGAAATATATAATACTCATGATAAGATAAATATTATGTATGATTGTCTTTAAACTAGACTCACCAGCGTTAGCTGAGTTTTAGTATACATTTCAGGTAAAGGAAGAAAGGGTCGTGCGAAGGCGTGATGGTTACTCGGCACAAGACTGGCATCCCACTTTAGTATATGTGTTAAGACAATGTTATGTTTTTAATTGTTAAGACTTCCGCTGTCATGTTATGTAATGATTGAATTCGAATGTTTTAAATTTAAGTTCACTAATTACGACTATGTTTATGAGTAAATCCAACAAGTGAGGTTACACGGTAAGGGGCCTTACAAGTTGGTATCTGTGCAATAGTTTGAGAGATTTATACATCCCTAAATATCTGGACTCAAACTGATTATGAGACCAACGTACGGATGTCAGTATGGGTAACCAACGTCAACACAGTAAGTAAGTACTAAAGTTAATGCACTTGGATAAGAATAGATACCTTAACAATGTCACAACCGATTTGAAGAGTTTTGAACCCGAAAAGCAATGTAAATTAGTAATCACAAACCGGTCACTGTAATTAACAATTTACCTTGCTTGTACTGTTCTAAAACTATGATCTGAAGGAATGGCATTGATGTATTCCCTTTATAACTATCAGGAAACTTGGAACTATGGCTGGTGGAGGAAGAACAGGACGCCGAGGCGGTCGCACTGGCCGAGTCGGTAGACCTCCATTGAATCAAAGACATGAAGACGAAGAGAGTGTGCACGCAGAACACATTGGAAGTGTGCACGAAACAGAGGTGACCCCAACTATGGACGACAATAAAGGGCCTTTACAGTTAGAACCAGAGGTCAGGGATGCCATTGCCTGCAAAGTTGTACTCACTCTGAAGAAAGTGTTGCCTGATCTACTATCCGAGGCACTAAAGAAAAGTAGAGAGGAGGATGAAGGAGACCATGAAGAGAAGGTGTATGATAGTGATGGGGATGAAGTGAAAGTGGAATCAAGTAATCGTGAGTGTACCTACAAAGGTTTCAAGGACGGAGACCCACCCAAGTTCGATGGAAACAGTGATTCGGTGGCTACGTTCGAAGGGATTGAGAGGATGAACGCTGTAATCAACATCAGTGAATGTCGACCGGACCATGCGGTTAAGTATGTTGTTCATTCTTTCACCAATGACATAGGAAGACCAGAAGAAGCTGATAATTCAAAAGTTTTATCCCCAGAACGAAATTGATCGAGTGGAAAATGAATTCCTAAACTTCAAGGCTGGCAGCAAGACGCACCGCCAGTATACTTCTAGGTTCAATGAGCTATCTCAACGGGTACCCCACCTGGTGGAGACAGAAGAACGAATGATCAAGTATTATGTGAAGGGCCTACCTCAAAGGGTCCGTGTCCATATGGAAGCCAACCTACCCTCGACATTCGAGTCGGTAGTCAACCTGTCGGGGATCATCTTTGACGATTATGCTAACGAGGATACAGCTCCCGAAGCTCTGAAACGGAAATAGGAGAACTCGTTCAAAGGAAATGGAAAGGGAAACTACGCCGCTGAGGTAAAGAAGCCTAGAGCAAAAGGGTATGAAGTTTGTAGGAAATGCTCAAGGAAACACCAATGCGAATGTTTAGTTGGCACAACCATGTGCTATAAATGCGATAGGCCGGGGCACTACTCCCGAGATTGCATAAAGGACGTCAAGTGCTAAAGTTGTGGAAGATATGGACACCCGACTAGGGATTGCAGGAAAACCAGACAATCCGGTTCGAGAAAGGAAAAGGAAGCTGAAAAGGAATAGCCGCAGGCTAGGACTCGAGCCTACGCCCTGACTGATGAGGAAGCAAGGGGAAACCCTGATGTTGTGTCAGGTACGTTCCTAGTTAATAATGAACATGCTGCTATTTTATTTTACTCCTGTGCTAGTAAAAGTTTTATATCCAATGCATTTAGTCGTAAACTAAATTGCACTATCAACACCATAGTAAAGGCCTTTAGCGTACAAACTGCCGTTGGTAAAAATTCGGTAGTATTTCAAGTAACAGAGGATTGCATCATAGAAATAGAGGGTCATAAGTTCCCTTCTAGATTGTTCCTTCTCACCTTAGAAGGATTCGATATAGTATTGGGTATGGATTGGCTAGCTGCCAATGAAGCTCAAATCATATGTAAACGTAAGAGGATACACCACAATGCTCCAAGAGGCAGCCCAATTACGGTTTATGGGGATTGGAATTGCACGATGCCGAAAGTCATCTCGATGATCAAGGTTGAAAGTTACATGAGGTGCGATTGCGAAGCTTATCTGGCATATGTTATTGACTATAGAATGAAAATGAATGAACTCAAGAATGTACCCGTGGTGTGCAACTTTCCGGAAGTATTCCATGAGGATCTACCTGGGTCACCACCCGATCGGGAAATAGAATTTCAGATTGACTTATTGCCAGGAGCTGAGCCCGTTGCCAAAGCCCCCTACCGATTGGCTCCGTCAGAAATGAAAGAATTGATGTCTCAACTAGAGGAACTAACAGAAAAAGGATTTATTAGACCGAGCATTTCACCATGGGGCGCTCCGGTACTATTTGTAAAGAAGAAGGTTGGCAGCATGCGCATGTGCATTGACTACCGCGAACTGAACAAGAGGACAATAAAGAACAAATACCCACTGCCTAGAATTGACGACCTTTTTGATCAACTGCAAGGTGCGAGTTGGTTCTCAAAGATCGATCTTAGGTCGGGTTACCATCAGTTGAAAATAAGAAAAGAGGACGTACCAAAGACCGCGTTTCGCACTCGTTATGGGCATTATGAGTTTCTCGTGATGTCCTTCGGATTGACCAACGCACCAGCAGCGTTCATGGACTTGATGAATAGAGTATGTCGACCTATGTTGGATCGATTAGTGATAGTTTTTATAGACGACATACTGGTATATTCGAAAAGCGAGGGTGATCACCACTGCCACCTAAGAGAGGTTCTGGAGATGCTTAATCAGGAAAAGTTGTACGTAAAATTCTCCAAATGTGCGTTCTGGCTTAGGGAAGTCCAATTCCTAGGTCATGTCATAAACCCAAATGGCATTATGGTGGATCCTACAAAGATCGAAAACGTAAAAGGTTGGAACATCCCGAAAATGCCAACAGAGATACGAAGTTTTCTGGGATTGGCAGGATACTATCTGAGATTCATTCAGGATTTCTCGAGAATAGCCTCGCCGCTGACAAAGCTAACACGTAAGGAAGTAAAGTACGAATGGGGTCCAACCCAAAACAATGCGTTTGAGGAACTTAAGACACGATTAACCCAAGCTCCAGTATTGACACTACCTGAGGGAAATGAAGACTTGGTAGTCTACTCTGACGCTTCGGGTCAGGGTTTAGGATGCGTACTTATGCAACGAGGAAAGGTAATTGCTTACGCCTCACGACAACTAAAGATTCATGAGGTTAACTACCCAAGCCACGATCTAGAGTTGGCGGCAGTAGTTTTCGCGTTGAAAATATGGAGGCACTATCTGTATGGAGTTAAATGCACCATTTACTCCGATCATAAAAGCCTGAAGTACTTTTTCGAACAAAAGGAATTAAACGTGAGACAAAGGAGGTGGTTAGAGCTACTGAAGGACTATGATTGTGAGATATTATACCATCCAGGCAAGGCAAACGTAGTGGCTGACGCTTTAAGCAGAAAGGAAGAATCGGAACCTCTCCGAATCAAAGCATGTCAGCTGATTATAACGCCTGATTTGATGAGTGAAATATCAAAGGCACAAGATGAAGCACTATTAGAAAGAAATATAAAACGGGAAAGAATAGTAGGGCAACAAGGAAATTTGGATGCAAATGCATACGGTGTACGAACTAGGTTTGACCGGATGTGGATACCTAAGATTGGCGATCTTAGAGGCAAAATACTCAATGAGGCCCGTAAGTCTCGCTATTCTATCCACCCTGGGACAAACAAAATGTATCAAGACTTGAAGAAAGAGTACTGGTGGCCTGGCATGAAGAATGATGTGACTGAGTACGTGAACAAGTGCCTAACGTGTTCCCTAGTTATGGCCGAGCACCAGAAACCGTGCGGTAAAATGCAACATTTACCAATACCGGAATGGAAGTGGGAGGAGATCACGATGGACTTCATTACCAAGCTACCGCGAACAGCTAAAGGCAATGATACCATCTGGGTGATCGTCGATCGCTTGACGAAAAGTGTTCACTTCTTGCCAATACGTGAGACTTCTTCGTCAGAAAGACTAGCAGAAATATTTATCAAGGAAGTTGTGAGCAGACATGGTATGCCATTGTCGATTGTGTCCGACAGGGATACTAGATTCACGTCAAGGTTTTGGAAGAAATTCAACGAAGCAATGGGCACTAGACTGAACATCAGCACCGCTTACCACCCCCAAACCGATGGACAATAGGAAAGGACTATTCAGACCTTGGAGGACATGCTCCGGGCCTGTATAATTGATTTTGGTGGGAGCTGGGACAGCCACCTACCATTGGCAGAATTTTCATATAACAACTATCACTCGACTATTGGCATGCCGCCATTTGAAATGCTGTATGGGAGGAAATGTAGGACCCCGGTTTGTTGGGGGGAAATTGGACAAAAGGATTTTGCAAGTCTCGAAGTGGTCAAAGCTACTTCCGAGAAGTTTGATCGAATCAAGGCTCGAATGAAAGCCGCAAAAGACAGACAGAAATCATACGCGGATAAGAGAAGAAGGGATTTAGAGTTTCAAGTAGGAGACATGATACTGTTAAAGGTATCACCATGGAAAGGAATCATTCGATTCAGAAAATGTGGCAAACTAAGTCCAAGGTTTGTCAGACCTTTCAAGATTTTAGCGAGAGTGGGTCAAGTTGCTTACAGACTCGACCTACCCGTTGAGCTTAGTGGAATACACCCTACGTTCCACGTGTCGCACTTACGCAAGTGCCTAGCTGACGACACATCTCACATACCTTACGACGAGATCGAAGTGGATAACAGTCTAAAG
The DNA here is from genome assembly GCA_023525975.1 of Smallanthus sonchifolius. Taxonomy (NCBI): domain Eukaryota; kingdom Viridiplantae; phylum Streptophyta; class Magnoliopsida; order Asterales; family Asteraceae; genus Smallanthus; species Smallanthus sonchifolius. The sequence continues at coordinate 85,409,060 of CM042020.1, forward strand.
AGGAACCGATAGCCATCCTTGACCGAGCTGAGAAACGACTACGCAATAAGTCGATTCCTATAGTCAAAGTACAATGGAAGCACAGAAAAGGGTCAGAAGCTACATGGGAACAAGAAGACGAGATGAGGGGACTATACCCTCAATTGTTTAACGTATAAACGGTTTCGAGGACGAAACCTCTTTAAGGAGGGTAGACTTGTAACACCCCTAAAATAATAAATAAGTAAATAATAAAATGATAGAGACTTAATCGTCATAAAATAAAAGAAAAAAAACGGATGAGCTTGAGCTCGGATCCAACGGGCCGATGGAAGCGCAGGTATATAAGGGACAAGGCGGCCCACCTCGCCATTTCAACCTCATTTCATCACTCTAAAGAGAGAAAGGAGAGCTCGGGTCTAGAGAGAGAAAGTCGACGGATCGACACGAGATTGAAGGAGCACGTTACTGTTGAGCTCGTGAGCAAAACCTCCGAATCAGAATTCCAATCCAGGTAACGATTCGACCATAATCTGAGTTTTTGTTCGTTTTGAGGTTTTTCGGGTTTTAGCTTAATAGGAGACGTTTTTATGGATGAAACTTGAAAATAAGCTTAGAACTAGCATCTAGAATGAAAACCGCACATTTTGATCAAAGAAAATTGTAAGATTGGCATGATCGGGTTAGCATGCAAGAATTTCGGACTTGTTCAGGAAACATGTCTTGCGTACTTACCAAGTACGCAAGAAGGATGTCCTGCGTACTTATCAAGTACGCGTGAGGAAGATCCTGCGTACTTATCAAGTACGCAGGAGGAAGATCCTGCGTGATTATCAAGTACGCAAGAAGAATGCTCTACGCACTTGTCAAGTAGGCATGAGCAAGGCCCTGCGCACTTACTAAGTGCGAAGGCAGCATGCTGGTTAAGTAAAGTCAGTATGTTTAGAATGATTAAACCATTAGAGTTGGGATTGGGTTTGATGTGTAATTAACTACCTAATTCAGATCGAAAGTGACGTTGTTGGACCCTTGTTTAGGACAACCCGGATTAGCTTATCAGGTGAGTTCTATGTGCCCCTTTCTATGTTATGTGATCAATTTAAATGTTTTGGGGCTGAAGTGTATACACTAAATGAATAAATGCTATGAATGTCAATGTGATCATACGTGGTATACAAATATATATACACACCTATACACACCTATATACGAAAATGAATTATGAACAAAGAATGAAATGTATGATTATGAAGAATGAATGAAAGAATGACATAACGTAAATAAGTGAAGTCTTGCTTTATATTATATATATATTGCATGTTAAGAAAGGTATTCATGGACGGTCGAAGCAAATGCCTTATTACATGTAGAACGGTTGCATACATAATAGCCACGTGGGAAACGGATGCCCCAGGGCAGACAGGCGAATGACCATACTACGACGGTAGAACGTTTTAAGAGCGGACGTACAAAGGTTGCCGGACTGATTTATGTATCGACGGACGGTTTTCTAGAGCCCGACGGTTTATGAAAAGGGCAACGACGGTAGCTCTCACTGCGATGTCTTTGTGACATTCACGGCAAGTATGATGGGTTGATCACCCTTATGTTTATGGCCAAGTGAATGTTCTCCCCAAGTAAGTATGTATGTACATATGTATGTACTCAGTATGAATGTTATGTGAGAATAGTAAAGCAAAGGATATGTAAAGGCTCGAATGTTAAGTATGTTATATATATATATATAAAATACTCATGATAAGATAAATATTATGTATGATTATCTTTAAACTAGAACTCACCAGCATTAGCTGACTTTTAGTATACATTTCAGGTAAAGGAAGAAAGGGTCGTGCGAAGGCGTGATGGTTACCCGGCACAAGACTGGCATCCCACTTTAGTATATATGTTAAGACAATGTTATGTTTTTAATTGTTAAGACTTCCATTGTCATGTTATGTCATGTTATGTAATGATTGAATTCGAATGTTTTAAATTTAAGTTCAGTAATTACGACTATGTTTATGAGTAAATTCAACAAGTGAGGTTACCCGGGAAGGGGCCTTACAAGTTGACATCCGGCCTCACGTACCAACAATATTGTCTGCTTTGCCCCCTAAGAGCTCACGGATTTGCTTTTGGTTTCCCGGGTGAAAACTTCCCAGGGGTCACTCATCCCTGGATTACTCCCACCCGAGCACGCTTAACTGTAGAGTTCTCCTCTCATCCACTACATTAAGCCCCAAAACGCGTTGTTGATTTAAGAGGCAGGACATTCCTTATGAACCAAGGATCTCTCTTGTGCACGGCCGATGTGGGATTTGCCTAGGGTGTTACAATCATCCCCCCTTTTTGGACTCATCGTCCTCGATGAGGTTTGCCCCACCATCCAATTCAGGGATGTGGGATTTGCCTAAGGTGTCCTCCTGAACACCCCCGGGGACTCAACCGTGATCGCTGAGGTTTGCCCCACCATCCTGAACGGCACAAGAGTGGCTCTGATACCATTTTTAACATTCGACCTCTCGTACCAACAATATTGTCTGCTTTGCCCCCCTAAGAGCTCATGGATTTGCTTTTGGTTGCCCGGGTGAAAACCTCCCAGGGATCCCTGGATTACTCCCACCCGAGCACGCTTAACTGTGGAGTTCTCCTCTCATCCACTACATTAAGCCCCAAAACACGTTGTTGATTTAAGTGGTAGGACATTCCTTATGAACCAAGGATCTCTCTTGTGCACGGCCGATGTGTGATTTGCCTAGGGTGTTACAGTCTTCGTGACATACGTAGTCAAATGACGGGTTGATCACCCATATGTGTATGACCAATGAATGTGCACCAAGAAATAAGCATGTATGTATTTATATACATACCCATTATGAATGATACATGAAAGAAGTAAAGTAAAGAAGTACAAATATATATATACACACGTATGTATATTTATTTCCAAATGATAATGCTAATCTCTGCGTGCATATAAACTAGAACTCACCAATGTTACCTGACTTTTAGTATACACTTTAGGTAATAAGAAGAAGGGGCGTGCAAAGGCGTAAAGGCTACCTGGCATAAAGCTGACATCCCATTTTATTTTGATATGTGTTGAGAACAGTGTTTGGTTATGTTAAGACTTCCGCTGTTATGTAACTGAATGATGTATGCTTCTGCTAGTCTTGAATGTTTTTAATTTAAGTTCAACATTTCGATGATTATGTTTAAAAGTAAATCCAACAAGTGAGGTCTCCCGGGAAAGGGGCCGTACAAATAAGATTGTATTAAAAATGGAGGTTGAGTGTTGGGTGAGATATGTTAGTGTTTAGTGAACTTTGTAAGATGGTGGAATGATGATGTTTGTGTATGTGATTCTTATACAAAAGTTCATAAATGGTAGGTTTTTACAAAAGTGGGGATATTTTATAAATGTTGTAAGAGTTTTAGTCATTTATATGTATACATATATATAAGCGTTGTATAGAATAGATGAGAAGTATTTATATATATAGTTATGTAAGAAAGATTTATAAAATGATTTATATAATAGTGTTTATATAAATTAGATATGGAATAGTTGAAATAGGGTTTTTAAAACATGTACTTATGATATGAATTTGAAATAAATATGGATGGACATAGTTTGGGTAATTACATCAAGTTTAATGAAATTAGTGTAGTATTTAGACATAGTTTAGTTAATTATACCAAGATTAGGGTACAATTAAGTTAATTAGTGTGGGATTAGACCTAATTAAGTTAATTACACCAAGATTAGTGTGTAATTAAGTAATTAGTATAGAACTAGACATAGTTTTACCTATTATAGGTGATCTTATGTCATAGATCATAGTTTAGAGTCTTTAACTCACACGATTTCACACAATTAGCATATAAAAGTTGGTGCACATAGTTTGTTGACCTAGTTGTATATTAACTAAGTCCTAATGAGTGCACATAGAATAATAACCTAGTTTGTGTTCAACTAATTTTAGGTGATGTCATATTCACTTTTGCTACATCAGTTTATAAGAAGCAAAGTATGTATCCTTGATCACATAAAAAAATGGATACTTAGACCTAATGTTTGAAAATAACATCTTCCATAATTGTGTTACGAGTAATATATTGACGTAGTTCTTAATTCACTAAGTCTTAATGATGTACCTTATCTAGAATTTCAATATTGGTATATTTGTATGCAAGAAGTATAAAATTTTAATTTCTTTTACCATGGATAAAAAAATTAAACGATTTAGGTTTGTTCCTTTTGTTCTCGCAGATTTTCCTTGTTCTGAAATGAATTTCCACGTATATATATATATATATAGACAAACACACACACACCCACACACATACACACACACACACACATATATATATACACGGAGCGGTTCAAATGATAACCAATATTTATGTGATAACCGTGATAACCACTCTCAAACATAGTGTTACGTATATCTAACTCTGTGTGTCACGTATATGTAATATTATGTGGTACGTGTATGTAAAACTTCTCCTTTTCTATTTATGTTCAAGATATATATGTTCAACGAGTATTTAACAATTAAAAGAAAAAATAATTTATAAATTATATAATTGTTTGAAAGTGGTTATCACGGTTATAATATAAAAAACTGGTTGTCATTTGAACCATTTCATATATATATATATATATATATAGTATAGGGTTAGGCTACAAAGTCAAAAAAATCGTACAAAGCCTAGGAAGGATTTCTAGGCTCACACGTGGTCAATTGTAAATTTCACATGGAAGGGTAAAAGTGGCATTGCATACGTAGCGGTTATTACGGAGAGATTATTCCCTCCCGTTAATCTCGTTTCTCAGATCTCGTAAGGTACGTATATAATTCCTCGCGTTTTTTGTTTAAGCTAATTAGGGTTTTGAGATTTTGTGAATATCAAATTCATTTTGTTTATTCATTTGAATTGAGCATGTCTGATTCGTCTGTTCATGATATGGAAGGTATCGTCTTACAGTCGATAATCCTATACTGTATGTATATTCATTATATGGAAGGTATTGTCTAATGGCGTTTTTGATTTACCGAATAATCTACAATTTTGTGTATTTACTGAATTATTGAATATAGTATGGCATTATTTTTTTGCTTGATTCGTATATATTTGTGGTGTTTTTAGTCACATATCTTCTAATGGCTTCATTTGTTGCGTTATGTGAAACTGTATATGTTTAATGATTATGGGGTTTACTTAAATTGTATATTTGTGCGTTTTTTGGATTTTGAGTTATTGTATTTTGTTTGGCATTATTAGTATATAAGTAGTTGCTTAGTTTATACTTGTCATGGCGTTTTTGTATAATTATACCTCATGGCATTTTTATGATAGTTTTAGTTGTTGTTGTTTAGTTGTCTTTTTGTAGGTTACAGTTATAGTGTTATTGGGATTGAAAGCAGTTCACCAAACATCGAGAGAAAGTTATACATTCATGATGTTAATGGAAAACCTAAAGCCTAAGTGTGGACTTATTTTGGATACTGTTGAGGATGCTTATACTTTTTATAAAAAGTATGCTCTAGCCGGGATTTTGTAGTGCAAAAGGGTAACGAATACAATGGTCCTAATGGTGTTAAGAGATTGAAGTATTATGTTTGTTCCAAAGAGGGGTTCAATAGGATGAAAAAGGTTGATACATTGGTTGCAACTGCTAAACATAAGACATTAAGAAAAAAATCATCTAAGAGGACCGGTTATGAAGCTCATATTCGTGTGGACTTATTTAAAGGTAAGTGGAAGATTTATAAGTTCGTTGAGGAACTTAATCATGGGTTTGTAGATGAACATGATATGCATTTCTTACCATCATCAAGACAATTGACACACCTTCAAAAGCATATGATTTATAGTATGTCGACAATAAACATTGGACCTGTGAAGGCTTTTAATGTGATGAGAACTATGTTTGGTGGTTTTGAAGAGGTTGGTGCTTCCAAGGAGGATTGCAAAAAAATTAAGAAGGAAATAAGTTTATTCATCGGTGAATATGATGCTCAAATGGCAGTTAGTCATCTTATGGAGAAGAAATCATATCTACCAAACTTTTCTTGTGATTATTTCACCGACAAACAAAATTGTTTGAAAAGTTTGTTTTGGGCTGATGAAGAATGCAAGACGAATTATTATATATTTGGGATGTGATGTCCTTTGATGCTACATACCAGTTAAGTAGGTTTGGACACGTTTCATTTTATTGTTATTCATTTATTTTTTTTGTCTGATATTTGGCATTTTTTTTCTAGGTATTCTATGGTGTTTGTTCCATTTACTGGTACAGACAATCATAGTAACAATAATTCTTTTGGGGCTGCTCTTTTGGGATCAGAAACATCTGAGACATACAATTGGTTGTTGACCTATTTTTTGAAATCTTTTGGTTTTGCACCTAAAGTTGTTGTGACTGATCAAGATCCAACTATGAAGAAGGTTATTGAGGAGGTATTTACAAACATTGTCTCAGGTTATGTATGTGGCATGTGATGCACGAAGTTTCTACAAAGGGAATTTTTTTTATTTTATTTTGTTATATGTTTATAGAAGAGTATTATGGTGTTTACATATTAATTTTTAAGATTTTATGGTTTTTTCCTTTTTCATGGCGTTTTTTAATACATTTTTGGTGTTTAGATATTTATATGTTAACAACATTATGGTGTTTCTGTATTCAGTAAATTGATTATGGTTTTTTATATTATTCATGGCGTTTTTTGTTTTATTTTTGCATTGAAGGTTGCTCATCACCTATGTAACTCGACTGATTTCAAACAAGATATTTGTAACATTGTTTGGACCGATGCTCTCACGCCCCAAGAATTTGAAGAAAAATGGGCAACTGCTATTCAGAAGTATGATATTTTCGAAAAAAAATTGGTTGTCTGATATTTTTGGGTTGAGAGAATCATGGATACCGGTTTACTATAGGGACGAGATTCTATCGGGTCTAATGCGAAAGACGTCGAGGTCTGAAAGTGAGACCCATTTCTTTGGTCAAGTTTGCAATTCGAAATCTACGTTAGTGGAGTTTTTGTCTCATTTTGAAACAACTTTGGAATCCCAACGTCATACTCATAGGAAGAATGACCATGATACTCGTTATACACGACCCCAATTTACAGATTATGTTCTTGAGAAGCAAGCTGCTGAAATTTATACAAAGACTGTGTTTTTTGACGTTCAGCATGAGATTGTAAAACTCCATAAATGCTTGAATGCAAAGTATCAAGAAGTTGGTGACTTTTTGAGGTATTTTATAAAAGGATTTTGAGCAGCCATGTTCTTCCTTTTTTGAGGTACATGGTGTTTAAAATATTCTTTATGGTGTTTTTACTCATGTATATTAAGAGTTGTTTAAAACAGTCTCGTTGCTGATGATTTCCTTATGCAATAGTGTATGATGTTTATTGATAGTTATTTAATTTACTATTTTAGTATATTATTATGCATGGTGTTTATTTACATCATTCTTTTATTTTTGTCTCGCATGGTGTTTTTGACAAAAGCTTTGTAATGTTTCAAGTTATGTTTCGCACGGATGATTCTACTATATACTGTAGTTGCAAACGTTTTGAACAATTTGGGCTATTGTGCAGACATATCTTTTATGTGTTGAAACTGTATGATATTAGGGAATTTCCAAAACAATACATTCTTTGACGTTGGACTAGAGATGTTGTCCCCAATAGTTCAAACCTTCACGCATCTAGGCATTGTGTTAATTCAGATGGTAACGAAAGTGTTCAATCAATATTCCGTGATATAATGTTTTCAACAGAATACAATATTAATCATCTTTCCAACAACATTGGAGAACTTTTACTATATAAGGAACATGTGGAGAGTTACATGTCAAAAGCTGATGAAGTTCAAGTTGTTGCCCCTGCTCCTATCAAAAGGGATAGGATTACTGAAACGGTTGGACACTCTGTAAATAAAAAAAATATCCTCTAAGAGTACATGTTGGAATCAAGACCAAATGATGTGGTGCGTATAAACGCTTGAAATCAAAGCAGGAAGAAGCTATAACTAAGGTAGGGAAGAAATCCAGACAATGTCAAAACTGTTTAGAATACGAGCATTATGCTTCCACTTATACCAAAGAAATCACGAAAACAACGCCCAGTGAAGGCTCATCAGGATCATTAAGATCTGCTACGAAGAAATCGTAACAGTTTTTTTTACATTACTAACTTTTAAAACATTTTTGGTTCAATGATTATATACTCTTTTTTAATGGGTTTTTAGTGGTCTTATGTTTATGACGTTTTTTAAGTTTTATGGTATTATTATGGTGTACAAGATGATATTACTTTTTAACCCTAGAAGTTAAACCATATGGTATCTATGGTGTTCATAGCGTTTAAATCAGAATATGGTGTTTTTAACAATCATATGCTTGAACATGAAACTTGATCAAGTTTCTCTTTCATAGTTTTATTTTAGTCATATTTGGCTGTTAAAGCATCTAAGAGTTATGACATTTATGGTGTACAAGATGATATTACTTTTTAACCCTAGAAGTTAAACCATATGACGTCTATGGTGTTTTTTGCGTTTGAATCAGAATATGGTGTTTTTAACACTCATATGTTTGAACATTAAACTTGATCAAGTTTCTCTTTCACACTTCTATTTTAGTTTTATTTGGCTGTTAAAGCATCTAAGAGTTATACCGTTTATGTTGTACATCAGAATATGGCATCTTATTTGTTTGATAAAGCAAGTTGAACAATTATATTTTTATAACGTTTAAATGTAAATAAAAATGTATTTTAATTCCATTAAAAGTTCTTCGGCCACCTCCTCTATTCACCTACCATCAATATCAAAACAAAAAAGAACCTACCAACACCGAACCAACCCTTCTAATGCTTCACAAAGAACACCAAAACACATATTCTCCAACCTTATCACATCCCAACCCATCTACATCTTCTTCATTCTCTCCATGTCCTCATCTAACTTTTTTAGGTGCCCCTCATTTTTCCCTCTTGATCAAGTAGCTAAGTAATTCATCCATTCCAACTTGAGTGTAGAAGTACTCAAGGGCAGCATCCCTTTCTGGTGTTTTATCCATCTCCAAAGGTTTGGTTATGACTTCTGCTGTTGTTTTTTCATTCCCACATGCCAAATAGTAAATATTTGACAAATTCTCCTTCACAGACTCATGGATCTCGTTCTCGTTGGTGTTGTGCTCTAACATTTTTTTCTTTGATTTCTATTTTATTGGCGTTTATGTGAGAGCTTGAAGAGGAAGATGATGACATTTTGTTGGAATGTTAAGATTTTTTTAGTGTGTAGTTTTTTGGAATTAAAGTGCAAGGTACATGCATGCATATATAAAGGCATAAGATATACGTAATATATGAAATTTATTACCCAATACCCCGCGTTTTTTAAATTTACCGTATATCATTTATCTTCTTACCTGGAGGTTTCCACTTTTTATGCATTTAATACATATTGAATGCAGGTAGGCGAAATGAATGGTTTGTTAGTTGCACCAAACGCAATTAATTTCCATTATAGCTTTTGACTATAAATATTATGGATATGTATGTATGAGTTCTCATCATTTCATCTATACCATCAGTTCATCTTACACAAATTCAATTTCCATTTTATGACATCTTCATCATCACACCATAGAAACGATGACAAAACCACTTGATTTTTATATAATAATCAAACAATACAAGAAAGACATCATTTTGGTGGAGATTTTAGGTTCGATGAAAAAAAAAACTAGATGGCGGTATTAAAGATTCCGATGAGATTTTGGTTGAGCTTAGTGGTCTCCCTGAGAATACAATTACAGATATCGCTATGAAGTTTAAAGTTGAAGATGTCTCTGATGATGCTGAGCTTGTGAAAATACTAACCGGCATAATTAAAGGAATTAGTGTGTCAATGGAGACCAAAATGAAATTTCTAAACTCCTTAGAATAGGTTTATATCTCGTCGTTGTTCAGTGTTTTATTTTACTTTATGTGGTTTTCTTATTATGTTTTCCTTTATGTAGGGTGATGTACTATCATAAATGATATTTAATTATTTGTATTATGTTATGTTAATCATGACGTTTTTTTATATTCCCAAAATTCCGTTTTTTTATATAGTATTGATTTATAAATAACATATTTTTACCATTTATTATACAGGTAATTTCCCGTAAAAGAAGGTTGAAGAATTGTTTGTTTCAATTTGTTAGTTGCACCAACCATAGTTAATGTACTTTTTATCACTTGAAAATAAATACCAAAATAAAAACACATAAATTATAATACCGAAAAACAGTAATACTGACTTTTGTAAATAATTCAGAATATGGTATTTTTAACACTCACATGTTTGAACATTAAAGTTGATAAAATTTCTCTTTCACAATTTTATTTTAGTTTTATTCGCCTGTTAATGCATCCAAGAGTTATGGCGTTTATGGTGTATAAGATGATATTACTTTTTAACCCTAAAGTTAAACCATATGACGTCTATGGTGTTTATGGCGTTTAAATCAGAATATGTTGTTTCTAACAATCATATGTTTGAACATGAAACTTGATCAAGTTTCTCATTCGCAGTTCTATTGTAGTTTTATTTGGCTTTTAAAGCATCTCCTATTTGTGGTATTATTATGGTGTACACGATGATATTACTTTTTAACCCTAGAAGTTAAACCATATGGCATCTATGGTGTTTATGGCGTTTAAATCAGGATATGGTGTTTTTAACAACCACATGTTTGAACATGAAACTTGATCATGTAACATCCTAAAAATAAAGACGGAAGAAATAAACGAGTTTCGATGCGCGATAACGGAACAAACGAGGCCCAATGGGCCAGGCCGGGGATGGGCCGTGCCGGGAATGGGCCCGTCAAACTTGAGGTGGCGAACTTGAGGAAGGGAGTCCCCTCCCTTAAATAGCCAAACACACCAACATTTCTCTCATTTAAAAAGTTTAGAAAGAGAAAACGTAGAGAGAGAAAGTGCCGGAATTGCTTCAAATTGCATCAGTTCGTGTCTCCGGTGCTTGTGAGTAGATCCTCCGACTCAGAATCTCAAATCAGGTAATGACTAAACCTAGATATGAGTTTTTAGTTGTTTTGGGTTTTCGGGTTTTGATTAAAAAGTCGATACTTTTAAGTATGAAACTTCAAATTAAACATAGATCTAGCTTCTAGAGTGATAAGCAAATGTTTTGAACGTAAAAAGTTCGGATCTTGACGAGATCATATCTGCATGCAAGAAACTTAGGGTTTTGGGGAAGATGATAGCCCCGTAGGCAAACTTGTTAGGGCAAGGGATGAGCAAACTTGGGACTGGCGAACTTACCATGTTGCTGGTAGCATGTTGATAGTGAACTTACTAAGTTCGCTGGGCATAGCTTAAGCGAACTTAGCCAAGTTTTCCGGTATGCTCGTTAGGGTTATAAAGATCGAACTTAGCCTTAATTTCGTTTAAAACAAAAGAGTAAATCGTTCGAGTTGGGATTAGGTCTGATGTGTATTTAACTAATCAATTCAGATCGGAAGTGACGTTGTTGGACCTTTGTTTAGGGCAACTGAGATTAGCTTACCATGTGAGTTCTAAAGCCCTACTTTTAAATGTTTTAAATAATGTTTTTGGGCTGGTGTGCATACTTATGAAATGATGGTTTATGAAATGATGTTTACGAAAGAGAATTTGAAATGTGTTTATGAAATGTTTTGCCAAATAAAGTTTACGAAAGGTGTATGAATGAAATGTTGTTTAATAAAACGTACGAATGATTTAACTAGGATGAGGTAAAGGTTTTTATGAAAGTCACAAAATGAACGATTCTGCCAAGAGTTCCTTCGGGAACTAAGGTATGTATGTATGTATGGGCCTTACCTTTATAGGGGCCTTTGTGGCTGGCCAACGGTTGTAAAGTAATACTTAGGAAATTTCGGCCTTTATTTTTAATTTTTTCGGCATTTGTAATTATATTATTATATGATTTGCATTTATGGAAGTGTCACATTTTATGTCATGAATGTTCATACATGCATATATTTAGTACAATTATTTCAAACATAAATGCTTTAATAAAATTAAGAGTTTATAAATATTTAATCTTATAAATAAGTTCCACATAAATAAAACCCGTTTTATTTACAAAAATTATAATTCGTACCTACAACATTTAATTATGTCATAGGATTATTAAATTTATATAAGGATATAAAACCCCAAATGATCATACGTTTTCTAAGCCCATGGGTTAGTTATGCCCATTTATGAAACCTAATCCTAACTAAAATCTAAGATTATTCATGAAATAATAAACGATTGAAACTTCAGGGACCAAACTACAAATTTCTCTGCCTTCTTCCCCAATTCGTCGATTTTGACTTTTCAGAGTCAAACGAATCAAAATTCAATACTAAATGATTGAATCAATGCAGGTTAACTACAATTGATGTTACCACATCATTGCGCAACTGTTTTCTAATAATAATAATGGTGCAATTCATTAGAAATCATTGTTTTAATGATGAGTTTAACTCCATAACCGTCCTCAATCAAACCCGACTTTAATTCGTACATTTAACATGAAATTGGGCTATAAAATCAAACCCACACCTTCACTACAGACGCCATAAACTTTCTACACTCCTGTATTCGCTGCATTTCCTCTCCAAAGCCTCATCGAGCTCTAGGATTTCCGATTCGGACGTCCCTATCGTTCTCCCTCGTTTCGCAACCGATTCAGGTAATATTTGTTCCAGTAGTTTCGTTTTGGTCCAAGGTACGGAAGCCCTATAGTTTCGTGTTCGATTAGGGACGAATCTGGTGGAATTGGGATTAGGGTTCATATCGGGAACGATGGGGAAGGAGACGAGTTTCGGGTTGGGGTTAAAAAGGTAGCGCGGCTGTTTTGAACCAAGGCATACGCCCAGGTCCACTGGTCCGGTGGTTTATGCAACTGGTTAACTCCCAGTAGACCCAGGTTCGAGTCCCGTGGTCTGCAATGTTTTTTTAAGTGATTTTAAACCGAATTTCAACCTCATTTTTCTTATAAAATTTGTTTTCTAAAACTCCCGAGACTCGGAATATTTTTTATGAACCAAATTATTAATCTTAAATAATTATTTAATAGTTTTAGAGAATTAAAAACTAATTAAGAAACTATATAATCGTTTTAATTAAAAACATTTATTAACTACTTTTAATACACAATTATGTAGTATAATCTATGCTCTTTTATTGTCCATTTAACTAATTAATTAATTTAAAACGTATAAACTTTTAATCTAAATACGTATATATTCAAGTAAATATTATTTAAATACTGTCATTATTTTGTAATCAAAATAATTATTCATATATATATATATATATATATAAACTTGTATTCAACCCTTTATTAACGATCATATTATTTTCGTTATTAAATAAACATATTATTTTCTTATTAACAAACACATTATTCACAACAAATAGATACATACTCATTCAACCTAGTTCAACCTTTACTACCTAAATCTTTGGAGCATATCATTGATACATATATAAATGCAAACATAGGTTAACCTTGTGGTTAGCTAAACAACTTGTGCAACTTCACATACTTGTGATTTCAAGATACCGAACCAATGTGAGTTTACATAGCCCCTTTTTACTATTTTTACTTTTGGGGTGAAACATGATTACAAATACATTTACATACACAATTCAATACCCTGTGTTCATATGCTATGGTCTTTATGCTTTTGTCTTAAACTACTTGGTGACCATTACATGTGTTCATGTCAGTACAATCATTAACTTGTGTGGCAAGCCTATGGTAGTACCTTTTATGATCATTTATACGGGAATCCGATACATTACTTAACACGAACCTTGGCGGGTTAGTGTTACATTGAGAACTTCACGCAATCCTAGGGATTGTGCATACATATAACATGGCTTGATTGTACACTTGGAACCCTGTGTGTTTTCACATATGTGCTTTAGACATGCTTTAAACATATTGATTTGTAATCTATACTAACTCTTTTGGTGTCAAAACCTATGTTTCTCACCAACTACTTGTAGTTGACAGTTACTTACATGTTTCAGGTGCACCTGTTTGAGGATTACTTGCTCACCTAGGATTTGGACCTAGTTTAATTTAAATTATGTTTTGAACGTTTCATTTTCCTCTGTAACGGATGCTTTTAATTTGAAAAATAAATATTATCATATTCAATAGATGATCATGTGCTTATGAACAACCGCGTCAGCCCCGGCGTATAATCCGTCGCCGGCCTGGGTGTGGCAGATTGGTATCAGAGCCATGGTTATAGGGAATTAGGTTATTAGACACATGACCTAGACTATAACCTACGAGTCCCAAACATGAGTTTAACTCGTGTCTTTTGTTAGGAACTCCACTCTATACTTACTATGCATACTTACCTACATTTACCTACTTCTGATTTCTTGATGCAACTCCATGAACTACAACATTCAAGAGTCTACATGAAACTATTTGGAACTACTTGAACTACATGAAACTTACACCGGGACTTAAGAGTCTAATCCGAATGAAACTCTCGTCAAAGGTATGTAAGTTCTAACTAATGAATGAGAACTTGTGCAATCCGGAAGGGTGGATGCCTGTATTCTAGGAGTTCTGTCTAGGAAAGCATTTCGTATAAATCCAAATCAACCGATGGGCCAGTTATGCTTTCCTGGGAATTCTTGGGATGAGTGTCCACTTATAGGCTAACGCATGACTTCTCAAACATTAGAAAGACTTAAAGTACCTTGATAAGCCAATGTGCCCATTAGGGTACCGCCTATGTTTCACCTAACATCTCATGATTAAATTGCAAACTCTTATACATGATTCACATCTTATGAACTTTCTATTCACCCGTTTGTAGAATGCCTCCCCGTCATGAGCGTAGGAACAACCTCACCGATAGGATCATCCAGTAAATGGCTACGATCCTACCAACTATGGTCAACCAACTGAACCAGAATGCTGCACCAAGGAATCCCACGTGTACATTCAAACACTTCAACTCCTGCAACCTCACCAAGTTCTACGGGAACGTAGGAGCCACTGGACTCCTCCAATGGTTTGAAAGCATTGAGGGAACCTTCATCAATGCTGACTGTCCTGAGGATCTGAAAGTTTGTTATGCTACTAGTGTCTTCCAGAAGAGGGCACTAACATGGTGGAATGGAGAAAAATGTAACCGCGCGATAGAGGTTGCACTAGCC
The DNA here is from genome assembly GCA_023525975.1 of Smallanthus sonchifolius. NCBI lineage: Eukaryota > Viridiplantae > Streptophyta > Magnoliopsida > Asterales > Asteraceae > Smallanthus > Smallanthus sonchifolius. The sequence continues at coordinate 85,424,308 of CM042020.1, forward strand.
TTGCCTTGGGCCGATGTAAAAGCACTCATGACAGATGAGTTTTGCCCTCGTAATGAGGTCAAGAAACTGGAAGCTGAATTCTGGGATCTCAAACAAGACAGTGGTGAAAGCCTTACCTACACCACCCGCTTTCATGAGCTTAGCCTCTTAGTGCCCACATGGTCACTCCTCTCTCCCGAGCCATCGAGAAGTACATCAACGGTCTGCCCATGCAGATTCAAGATACCGTGTTGGGTAGTAATCCAGCCACTCTTGAAGAGGCTATCCGTTTAGCTGCCACACTATCAGATAACCACGTTAAGGTAGGGACTTTGTTAAAGAAGGGTGCTAAGAAATTCATTGAAAAACCCACCACTGAACCCACCAAGGAAACCAAAGCTGAGTCCTCCTTCAATGGCAAAAAGAGGAAAGGCAGGAACTTCGCCATCATCACTCCTGCTGCTCCTCTAGCCCAAGTGGCACCTACTGCCTTCAACCCTAACAAGAAGCCGTATGTGGGAACCCTACCAATGTGCAACACTTGCAAATTTCATCACACTGTGAACGTCCCATGTCGTTTGTGTACCACTTGTGGGCATTATGGACACTGGGCTAACACCTGCCGTGCCCCATCGGCTAACCAAATCTACCAACCTGCTATCCCTGTTCCTGCTGATATCGCCCTGGGTCGTGCTTGTTACGAGTGTGGTGACCCAAATCATTTCAGGAACCGTTGCCCTAGGTTGGTCATTATGAACCAAGCCAACATGAATTAGGGCAACATGATTCAAGGGAACGGGAACCAAGGTAATATGATCCAAGGAAACAGGAACCAGGGGAATATGAACCGGGGAAATGTGAATCAAGGGAATGCAAACCCCGTAGCTCGAGGACGTGCCTTCAACATCAATGCCAATGAGGCTCAAGCCAACAACAATGTGGTGAACGGTACGTACCCAATTAATCACCAATATGCTTCTATCCTGTTTGATACTGGTTCCGATAGGAGTTTTGTGTCCTTTGAATTTGAACCACAACTTGCTATGAGTCGAGCTAAGCTAGACAAACCCTTTGACATTTTAGTAGCGGATGGTTATTCTGTTTCATGTGACACCATTATTAGAGATTGTACCTTAACCTTGAGCGATCATGATTTTTCAATCAATCTTATTCCTATGGCTCTCGGAGGTTTCGACATCATAGTAGGCATGGACTGGCTGACCAAGCAGCATCCTGAAGTTTTCTGTTTTGACAAGTATATCCGTATCCCTCTTGACTCGGGTGAAATTTTGAACGTCTATGGTGAGAAACCGTCAAAGGGACTCAAGCTTATGTCTTGCATTACCGTACAGAAGTACCTACAGAAGAAATGTGTGGCATTCTTGGCCCATATTATGGAACGAAAAGGCAAAGATAAGAGTCTCCAAGACATTCCTGTAATCAAAGACTTTCCTGAAGTTTTTCCCGAAGATTTACCCGGTCTTCCTCCTATACGTCAAGTCGAATTCCGTATTGACTTAGTGCCAGGAGCAAACCCCGTGGCCAAGTCACCTTATCGTCTTGCACCATCAGAGATGCAGGAACTTTCAAGCCAACTCCGAGAACTTTCTGACAAAGGATTTATTCGCCCTAGCGTTTCCCCTTGGGGAGCACTTGTTCTATTCGTTAAAAAGAAGGATGGTTCTTTCAGAATGTGCATCGACTATCGGGAACTTAACAAGCTTACCGTGAAGAACCGTTATCCACTTCCGAGGATTGACGATTTATTTGATCAACTTCAAGGCTCGACTTATTTCTCTAAGATTGATCTTCGTTCTGGTTATCACCAGTTACGAGTCCTCGAATCCGATATCCCCAAAACAGCCTTTCGTACTAGATATGGCCATTACGAGTTCATGGTTATGCCCTTCGGACTAACCAATGCACCCGCGGTATTCATGGATCTTATGAACCGCGTGTGTAAGCCGTACTTGGACAAGTTCGTGATCGTCTTCATTGACGATATCCTCATATATTCAAAATCCAAAGCGGAACACGAAGAACACTTGCGTCTGGTTTTGGATCTCTTGAAAAAGGAGCAATTATACGCTAAGTTCTCCAAATGTGAATTTTGGCTAAAGGAAGTCCAATTCTTGGGTCATATAGTCTACGAGAAGGGTATTCACGTGGATCCCGCTAAGATTGAGGCGGTGAAGAACTGGCAAGCTCCAAAGACCCCTACCGAAGTCCGCTCATTTTTAGGTTTAGCGGGCTATTATCGTCGTTTCATAGCAAACTTTTCAAAGATCGCGGTACCTCTCACAGCCTTAACTCACAAAGGCAAACCCTATGAGTGGGGACCAAAACAAGAGGAAGCCTTTCAAATCCTAAAGCAGAAACTGTGTGAGACTCCTATCCTGACTCTTCCTGATGGAACCGAAGATTTTGTTGTTTACTGTGATGCTTCCCACTTAGGCCTTGGTTGTGTACTAATGCAGCGAGGCAAAGTGATTGCTTATGCGTCCCGACAACTCAAAATCCATGAGAAGAATTATACGACGCACGATCTTGAGTTGGGTGCGGTCGTATTTGCTCTTAAAATTTGGAGACATTACCTATATGGTACCAAATGTGAGGTTTACACCGATCACAAGAGTCTCCAACACATTTTCAACCAAAAGGAACTCAACATGAGGCAAAGGCGTTGGGTTGAACTCCTAAATGACTACGACTGTAATATTCGTTATCATCCTGGTAAGGCGAATGCAGTGGCTGATGCTCTTAGCCGTAAGGAACCTACCAAGGTCCACAACATTAGAATCCAAAATGATATTCAAACACGCATCCTAGAAGCACAACATCTTTCTGTCACTGAAGGAAACATGTACAATGAAATGTCATGTGGTGCTGAACTCCAACTTGAAACCAAACCCAATGGATTACTTTACTTTCTAAATCGTATCTGGATTCCGGACCGTGACAACCTTCGTACCTTTATCATGAACGAGGCTCACAAGACTCGTTATTCTGTACATCCTGGTGCAGACAAAATGTACATGGATCTCCGTACCCAATACTGGTGGCCTGGTATGAAAAAAGACATTGCCCTATACATGTCCAAATGCCTTACTTGTTTAAAGGTTAAAGCCGAGCACCAGCATCCATCCGGTTTACTTGAACAACCCGAGATACCCGTGTGGAAATGGGAGTGTATTGCCATGGACTTTATAACCAAACTCCCACACACATCTCGTGGTCATGATAGCATTTGGGTAATCATCGACCGCTTAACAAAGTCTGCTCATTTCATACCCATACGTGAGGACTATCGAGTTGAAAAACTAGCTCGAATCTATATTGATGAGATCGTTAGTCGTCACGGTGTGCCTCTCAACATTATTTCTGATCGTGATGGACGATTCACCTCCCGTTTCTGGCAATCCCTACAATCAGCTCTAGGTACTCAACTAAATCTTAGTACTGCTTATCATCCGCAAACTGATGGTCAATCTGAGCGAACGATCCAAACTCTCGAAGACATGCTTAGAGCCTGTGTCATTGACTTCAAGGGAAATTGGGATTTACATCTACCCCTAGTCGAATTCTCGTACAACAACAGTTATCACACGAGCATTAGCATGTCTCCTTTTGAAGCACTTTATGGTCGGAAGTGCCGCTCCCATATCTGTTGGACTGAAATTGGTGAATCACAAATCACTGGTCCTGAACTTATTCAAGAGACTTCCGACAAGATAATGTTAATCCGAGACAACCTTCTGGTAGCAAGAAGTCGGCAAAAGAGCTATGCCGATAAACGTCGAAAACCCTTAGAATTTCAAGTTGGCGATCTGGTTCTTCTCAAAGTATCCCCTTTGAAAGGCGTAGTTCGTTTTGGAAAGAAAGGGAAACTTGCCCCAAGATTTGTAGGTCCTTTTAAAATTCTTGAGCGAATTGGAAAGGTAGCCTACAAATTGGATCTACCCGAAGGACTCAGCAACGTTCATCTGACGTTTCATGTCTCGAACTTAAAGAAATGCTTAGCTGACGAAAATCTTCACATACCACTTGATGAGGTGCACATTGACGAATAAATGCACTTCATGGAGAAACCCGTGGAGATCATGGATCGAGAGGTTAAGCAACTCAAGCGAAGTCGAATTCCAATCGTTAAGGTTCGATGGGAATCCAAACGTGGCCCTGAGTTCACTTGGGAACGTGAGGATCAAATGAAAGCGAAATACCCACATCTGTTTCCATGACCCTCTTCTTAAGCAATTTCGGGACGAAATCTCCTAAAGTAGGGGAGACTGTAATACTTAGGAAATTCCGGCCTTTATTTTTAATTTTTCCGGCATTTGTAATTATATTATTATATGATTTGCATTTATGGAAGTGTCACATTTTATGTCATGAATGTTCATACATGCATATATTTAGTACAATTATTTCAAACATAAATGCTTTAATAAAATTAAGAGTTTATAAAGATTTAATCTTATAAATAAGTTCCACATAAATAAAACTCGTTTTATTTACAAAAATTATAATTCGTACCTACAACATTTAATTATGTCATAGGATTATTAAATTTATATAAGGATATAAAACCCCAAATGATCATACGTTTTCTAAGCCCATGGGTTAGTTATGTCCATTTCTGAAACCTAATCCTAACTAAAATATAAGATTATTCATGAAATAATAAACGATTGAAACTTCAGGGACCAAACTGCAAATTTCTCTGCCTTCTTCCCCAATTCGTCAATTTTGACTTTTCAGAGTCAAACGAATCAAAATTCAATACCAATCGATTGAATCAACGCAGGTTAACTACAATTGATGTTACCACATCATTGCGTAACTATTTTCTAATAATAATAACGGTGCAATTCTTTAGAAATCATTGTTTTAATGATGAGTTTAACTCCATAACCGTCCTCAATCAAACCCGACTTTAATTCGTACATTTAACATGAAATTGGGCTATAAAATCAAACCCACACCTTCACTACAGACGCCACAAACTTTCTACACTCCTGTATTCGCTGCATTTCCTCTCCAAAGCCTCATCGAACTCAAGGATTTCCGATTCGGACATCCTTGTCGTTCTCCCTCGTTTCGCAACCGATTTAGGTAATATTTGTTCCAGTAGTTTCGTTTTAGTCCAAGGTACGGAAGCCCTATAGTTTCGTGTTCGACCAGGGACGAATCGGGTGGAATTGGGATTAGGGTTCATATCGGGAACGATGGGGAAGGAGACGAGTTTCGGGTTGGGGTTAAAACCGTAGCGCGGCTGTTTTGAACCAAGGCATACGCCCAGGTCCACTGGTCCGGTGGTTTGTGCAACTGGTTAACTCCCAGCAGACCCGGGTTCGAGTCCTGTGGTCTGCAATGATTTTTTTAAGTGATTTTAAACCGAATTTCAACCTCTTTTTTCTTATAAAATTTGTTTTATAAAACTCCCAAGACTCTGAATATTTTTTATGAACCAAATTATTATTCTTAAATAATTATTTAATAGTTTTAGAGAATTAAAACTAATTAAGAAACTATATAATCATTTTAATTAAAAGCATTTATTAACTACTTTTAATACACAATTATTTAGTAGAATCTATGCTCTTTTATTGTCCATTTAACTAATTAATTAATTTAAAACGTATAAACTTTTAATCTAAATACGTATATATTCAAGTAAATATTATTTAAATACTTATTCATTATTTTGTAATCAAAATAATTATTCATATATATATATATATATAAACTTGTATTCAACCCTTTATTAACGATCATATTATTTTCATTATTAAACAAACATATTATTTTCTTATTAACAAACACATTATTCACAACAAATATATACATACTCATTCAACCTAGTTCAACCTTTACTACCTAAATCTTTGGAGCATATCATTGATACATATATAAATGCAAACATAGGTTAACCTTGTGGTTAGCTAAACAACTTGTGCAACTTCACATACTTGTGATTTCAAGCTACCGAACCAATGTGAGTTTACATAGCCCCTTTTTACTATTTTTACTTTTGGGGTGAAACATGATTACAAATACATTTACATACACAATTCAATACCCTGTGTTCATATGCTATGGTCTTTATGCTTATGTCTTAAACTACTTGGTGACTATTACATGTGTTCATGTCAGTACAATCATTAACTTGTGTGGCAAACCTAAGGTAGTACCTTTTATGATCATTTATACGGGAATCCGATACATTAGTTAACACGAACCTTGGTGGGTTAGTGTTACATTGAGAACTTCACGCAATCTGGGGGATTGTGCATACATATAACATGGCTTGATTGTACGCTTGGAACCCTGTGTGTTTTCACATATGTGCTTTAGACATGCTTTGAACATATTGAATTGTAATCTATACTAACTCTTTTGGTGTCAAAACCTATGTTTCTCACCAACTACTTCTAGTTGACAGTTACTTACATGTTTCAGGTGCACCTGTTTGAGGATTACTTGCTCACCTAGGATTTGGACCTAGTTTAATTTAAATTATGTTTTGAACGTTTCATTTTCCTCTATAACGGATGCTTTTAATTTGAATAATAAATATTATCATATTCAATAGATGATCATGTGCTTATGAACAACCGCATCAGCCCCGTCATATAATCCGCCGCAGGCCGGGGTGTGACATGTACAACTGGATGGATGATGGGGTGACGACGGTCACCCATGGGATTACCGGGATCCATATGAAAGGTACTATTCCCCGCGAGGGAACAGTGCCTAAGGTACTGGGCGGTGTCGAAGGGCTTTGAGATATCGGGCCCTTGGTTTCTCCGCCCGAAGGACATGTACGGTGTTGAAGGGCCTAGTGGTGGTGTGCCTCGGGGTTTCTCCACCAGCCCACGATGTATGGAATTGATGGTTACGAGAAGGCGCAAATTCGGTTTAATGTTGTCTTACGCTATGATGTTATGATGTTACGTTATGTTATTGCATGTTTTACGTACGCCTTTATTAAAATAAATGTATGTTATGTTTTTGGAAAAATTTTTATTTTAAGATTTTATGAAAAGCTAGAACTCACCAGCGTAGCTGACTTTTAGTATGCACATTCAGGTTAAGGACATGTACAAAGGTTGAATGGTGATGCTTGGGTGGCGAAAGGAGTTACCCGGCTGATCATGAAGACTGACATCCCGTTATGATTAGATTATGGTATGTTTATGTTTTAGACAATATATACACTTCCGTATGTTGAACAATGTTGATCTTATGTTTGAATGAAAATTTTTTCACTGCGTTATTTTACATTCAAATTTAAGAACTGTTTGTAAATGAGTAAATCAACACATGAGGCCTCCCAGGTTTGGGGCCTTATAATTTGGTATCATAGCAATAGTTTGAGAGGTTTGGACACTCCCAGTGTCTGAACTTAAACTGTGAATGGGACCGATAGCGGATGCCAGTACGGGTAAGTCAAGCGACAACATTAGGTATGAAAGTAGTGTACGATCAGTATGCCTTAGAACGTGTTAGGATAGGACTTGTGTTCTAATAAAGTCATAAAGGTGGTCAAATAGAGTCGAAGATAGTGTAATGGTTAATTGAAGATGGCTAGTGTATATTAACATCTTACGGTACTTGTTGAATTCTATTTGTTAACTAGCGTGATAACATTGGATTACTTGTCTTATAGAACGAAATGGCGGGACAAAGAAGCGGAAGGCGTGGCGGGGGCCGTACCGGTGGTCGTGGTAGGACTCCTGCTCGTCAGGAGTACAGTGAAGATGGAAGTGTTCACAAGGAGCCGGAAAAGAGTGTGCACGAAACTGAATGGACTCCCGTTGAAGAACAACATTTTACTTTCGAACCGGAAGTGAAGGCGGCTCTAGCCCTAGAATTTACAGAGTTGATGAAGGCATCCTTGCCAGACATGTTAGTTGAAGCATTGAAGAAGGTTAACTGGGCAGGCGGGTCTAACATGGCAACTGGTGCCCCGATCGTTGAGGCAACTAACATGTCGCTTGCTCGCGGCTATGATTATAAGTCCTTCAAGGCATGTGACCCACTGGTTCTGACTGGGAAGAAAGACGTGGTGGCTACTTTTGACTAGGTGATTCGTATGGAAGCCGCCATCCGTCTGAGCGAGTGCCGACCCCATCGGATTGTGAAATTTGCTGCTAACTCCTTGAGGGAGGAAGCCTCTCATTGGTGGGAAGGTGTAAGGCAGGCTAAGGGGACGAGGCTGCTGACTCGATGACGTGGAATGGACTGAAAACTTTGATGATTAAGAACTTTTGTCCGAGGAATGAGATCGAGAAGGTGGAGAGAGAAATTCTGGGGTTGAAAGCCAGAAGCATGACCCATCGACAGTATACAACTAGGTTTAATGAACTGGCACGTGTGGTGCCACATCTGAGGAAAGGAAGATTATTTGCTATATTCAGGGACTGCCAGACCAGGTCCACACCTACGTTAAAGCAAACGCCTCTACTACCTATGATTCAGTAGTCGAACTAAGTGGCGTGGTGTTTGATGATCTGGCGCCGAATGTTATCGGCATTGATGAGCCCAAGAAGAAGCTGAGTTTTCCTGCCAAGTTAATTGGTGGGAAGTTATTTGGGGCTCGGGACAAACATGCCAGGGTAGGCGAGGCAACGGTCTATGGGATGTGTGGGGGAAGAGATGCAGGTGAATGTAAGCTTGAGATAAATCTGTGTTTTAAGTGTGGTAAGACCAGGCACTACTCCCGTGAATGCCACAAGGTGTCAAATGTTATAACTGTGGGGGAAGCGGTCACATGAGCCGAGAATGCACTAAGCGGAGAATGGGGGAAGGTGGAAAAGGGAAAGGCCCGGAGAAGAAAGATGACGGCCCCGAGCAAGGACCCGAGCGTATGCACTAACGCAGAAGGAGGCCAGGTTGGACCCCGATGTGGCGTCAGGTACGTTCATCCTTGACAACACTTTTGTTTCCGTGTTATTTGATTCGGGTGCCTGTTAGAGTTTTATATCTACGACTTTCTGTAAACGGGTAAAGTACTCATTCAGTAAACTAGAAAAGCTTTTAATGTAGAACCCGTTGAGGGTAGAACCGCGAGAGTAACTGATGTGTGCTGGACGGTCTGTAAAAACTAACTATAAAACCTAACATAGACACTCTAGCTTTAAATTTATAAATCTAGACTCAACCTAATACTAGACCACACAACCGGCAAGTGTACCGATCAACGTAGCAAAGTCAAATGAAGTACGGATATCGAACCCACAAGACGCTAGCGACAACTCTATCTAGACTTTGACTCAACTAACTAAACTGAAATGTATTTGGGGGGATTTTGTGTTGTAACCTAATGGAACTCTCTAACTAACGACACCAAACATAAAGCAAGAGACTTTAGACAACTCACAAATGGGGAAAGCACTACCTAGACCTTGAATCCTATGCATGTACCTTGGAAATCTCTCGGATACGGAAACTATGATGGAACCGGGCTCTTAGAATACGACACACTTAAACAACCTAGTGGATCCCAGATCATTCTCCAGGTGTGACCTAAAAAGAAACCTAAGGGATGTGTGAAACTCACCAGTTAGTTGGATCACCTCTCAGCTATCTCCAACAACACTAAAGTACCCGCTAGACATATTACCTCTCAGGCTGACTATCTCAATACACCTTTCAGTGCAAGGAGTAACTTGAATTCACTTGATTAGACACGGAATAACAATGACGCTAAGACAACCTAAGAAACCCTCCTTTCAAAGCAGTTAACCTAAAACCCTAACACCAAAGATTACCCGACAACTTCGAACCTTTCAGCTATTGAAGTAGGCAGAATACTCAAGCCTAACAGACTCTTAATCGATGTTCCTATGGATACAAGACAGTAAACCATAAACTAATCACATGCACACAACCAGTGACCTAATATGCGACCATACATGAAATACATTCACAAAGCAGCATATGGAACTTTCAATAGATCATAAATCAAGATTAAATACGCAATTACATCCAATCAAACAAAACCAAGTTCTTTACTTTATTGTTAATCCATCAAAAAGAAACCGAAATCCAAAATCAAACCAAATAACAACGCATAATCATCAAAATCTAGGTAGTTCAAGAAATCTAGCGTACTACCATCATCAAAACATCAACACAAAGTATAATATTCAGAATCATGATGCAAGATAGATGAATCATAAAGCAAAAGATAAGAAACATAAACCGAAAATACGATAATCCAATCGATCCACGCATCCAACGCTTCAATCCTTGATCCCTTGTGACTTCTCCCACTCAAAATCGCCCAAAAGTCCTTAACTTCACGTCTAGAATCGAATTCATAAACCCTAGGATTGATCCCAACCTTTTATACCATGAAAATAGGCCAAAATCTGCGTATCTGGGGTCTCTCGCGTACCGCGAGGGAATCCGGGAAGTCTCTCGCGTACCGCGATAGACAAACTAGTCGCGCAGGTTTTCCAAGGCCTTGCGTACCGCTAGAAAATGGACCCAATCTCTCGCTTACCGTGAGGACTTACTGGAAATTTGAACTCTTCTCCTCGAAATACCCCAAATCGATATATTATGGGCCCTGTAACTAGTTTTCTAGCCCGGGATATGCCTTTTCTAAGGTTGGACTTTTTTCCGACTTTTTCCGTTTTCATCCCGGGTTCTCGTGTGTTCGTTTCTTCACAGTTCTTGATCGTTTAAGCACCAATTACTCCTCGAATACCTACAAAACATAACATTACTAATTACAAGCTATAATTGAATCGAAACAACTATAAAACTATACTAAAACTCTACGAAATACAAGAGAAAACGAGGTGTGCTTTGCAACACATCAAACATCCCCATACTTAACCTTTTTTGGTCCTCGAAAAAGGCCTCTGCAATTGAATTACAACTGGATGTACACTTTAACAATCTTATAAATTCATTAACACAAATATAATTACGCGCTAAAAGCAATAAATGATATTTCGATCCGATTAAACCCAACACCAACTATCAAGCCCCCGATTGTGTTCTAATTCCTACATTACCAAGCATATCAATCTATCTATTGGTCCCACACTCAAGAGCTACAGATCCACCTAATCCCGTCTCACGGACATGTTTAGGCACGGGTTAAACCATATAGATTTCTCCCACCACGTTAAACTAAGATTAACAGGTTTTAGAAATTAAGATGAAAGAATGGAATGAAATGTCAATGAACATTAATTCAAGCAAATGAACTTTCGTCTACAGGCGTTTCAACCAATTCGCTATCGCAGAAGGTAACACATAGACTAAGTCATATCAATTTAAGCACATAAGAATCACTTAGGGGTGTTTTCTCCAAGTGGCCATTCCGGAGGGTAACACATAAGCAAAACTCAGTATTCTAATCAATTACTCATGAATTATGGAATATATGGATGTGGGAGAAACCAAACTCGGATTTATTTTCATAAAAAGAGATGTGTGCCAAGAAAATTTCAAAAAACTCTAAATTCTAGCTTAACGTGGTACCTATCACCCTATGTTGACAGTTTCAGTTTTACCGACACCCTAAGATGATAGCCCACAAGATTTCATGATTTAAGTTCAATTAATTATCCTAATTAACACGCACAAGATATTTAAGCTATCAAATCGGTTGGATCTACAAAAACATCGCAAATTATACGCGTTTTCTAACATTATTTCCATATAATTTCAAAAAGCATTTCCAGTTATACCTATCATCTTCCATTTTGCTTGCAAAAACTCTAATTCAAAGGACATTTTTTTTTAAATTTTATAAATTTTTTTTTGTATTTTTTAATGTTTATAAAAGAAAAACAACTAAACTAAACTAGACTCAAGAACTTTTCCATCCTCACACTTGAACGACACATTGTCCTAAATGTGAACCAAGAAACAACGAAAAATAAAAAAAAGACTCAGAAATAAAAAAAATAGTAAAGTGGAAACGACTTAGCTGGTAATGATAGCATGATTCTGTCCAGCCTCGTTCTTCCACTTGTGCAACCGTATAGCATTTCATTCGCGGCTTGTACAAACACTCTGCTGGGTTCCCTTTACATGAATATAAGATTTGAATCGACTCCGACCGAATGGAGATTGAGTACGGACGGTGTGATCTATACCTGCAACAATAAATCTCACAGCAAACCCAAAACAGTATCAAACCGACTCAAAATAAAAACAAAACTTATACAAACTATATACTCGGGTTCTAACTCGAGCACCAAATCATTCTAATCAGGAGGCTTCTCCTTTATGCCGCCCCTGTCCGGCCCGTTTAGTGTAATTGGTCTACCACCTATTTGACAAACTCTGATGGTAGACTTTAAAATTGAATTGAAGTATTTAAACGGGTCGGTCCACCAATATTTAAACTTACCTGGACCAAACGTGATACATGGCATGTAATGTGGTACATGATCATCTCCAGTATACTACATCCTATGGTCCTTGTGTGACCATCCCAGGACCCTCAAAACATGCCGGTCCATGCGTCTCTGTGACCTGTCCCATGGTCGTGCTGATCTGGGTGGCGATCCACCATTTACTACCTCCATGGGCTCGTTGTGGTTCTCTTCATCTACAACCACTTCTTCCTCTTCTTCAACCGGTGACTCTTTGATCTCCATAGTCGGCTCTCCTTCCATAAGAGCTTCTAAGGTTTCTAACTCACCAACTGGGTCAAATTCTCCATCTTCTTCAAAAGTTGGCAATCCCACCAACTCGTCACCAAACTCGTCTTCCCATGACGGCTCATAAACAATCTCTTCCTCTTCACCAAACATCAATCCTATAGAATCAGAGAAATCCACATCTTCCTCTTCTGCTTTGTCTCTAATCCTGGAGCTAAAATAATTTTCGAATTCCTCCTCATCTATTGACTCATCATCATCACTATAATCCCAAGAAAAATCATAAACGCCCAGCCGAGGTTGCTTAACATCCTGTAAAACCGAAGGAGGACTAAGACGTCCATTTTTGTCCCCGGTTTGGGAGCTGCTTCTTCTCTTTCTAGCTTCAAACTTTCTAGCTCATCCATTAGCCTCCCATTTTCTTCCAGAAAGTGCAATTGTTCGGCTATAGTTATCAGGTGCCATTGAGTGTTCATGATTTCTTGCACATTCCTCTGCTCCTCCTTGATTGTATCTTCGTCCCGTATTACCTTCACCTACTCATTCTCACAAGACAAGTGTATAGTATCATAATGAACTATGTGATCGTGTGTAGAAGTTGACAAACAAAAATCAGTAATGCAATCAAGGTCAGAATATTTACATGGAGATGGGACATGCGTTTCACCTTCTGTCACGGTTACCTGCACGTCGTCCATATTGCCTCCAGTTCTGGAGTTTCCAGAATCACTTCCCCTGATGCAGTTTCAGTTCTGATAACATTCCCTTCATGAACATAAATCACACGCTCCAGATTCTTCGGCCGATGTGATCTAGTGCGAGCAGTTATTGCTTGGATATCTTTCTCATACTTCTCATTTTCCGCTTTGCACCAGGCATTCAAATCCTCTTGAGTTCTATATTCCTCATATGGATGTACCTGCGGGTAAGCATGATCATAGCAGTTTGCAGAATATCCCAATGAATATGGGCGATAACGAGTAAAATGGGGTCCTCCACAGATCTCGCACATAATGACAAAAAATAATTAGACATACTCAAGATACAAGCTAGACACACTGAAAACAAAGACTCACTAAAGGACACACAAACTAGACTCAACAAAATAGAAAAGACTCAAAACACAAAAAGACCAACTAATGAGAGAAGTTCAATCAAAGTTAGATACGCTATCGCCTAAGTGTCCCCGCCAACGGCGCCAAAAACTTGATGTGTGCTGGACGGTCTGTAAAAACTAACTATAAAACCTAACCTAGACACTCTAGCTTTAAATTTATAAATCTAGACTCAACCTAATACTCGACCACACAACCGGCAAGTGTACCGATCAATGTAGCAAAGTCAAATGAAGTCCGGATATCGAACCCACGAGACACTAGCGAGAACTCTATCTAGACTCTGACTCAACTAACTAAACTGAAATGTATTTGGGGGGATTTTGTGTTGTAACCTAATGGAACTCTCTAACTAACGACACCAAACAGAAAGCAAGAGACTTTAGACAACTCACAAATGGGGAAAGCACTACCTAGACCTTGAATCATATGCATGTACCATGGAAATCTCTCAGATACGGAGACTATGATGGAACCGAGTTCTTAGAATACGACACACTTAAACAACCTAGTGGATCCCAGATCATTCTTCGGGTGTGACCTATAAGGAAATCTAAAGGACATGTGAAACTCACCAGTTAGTTGGATCACCTCTCAGCTATCTCCAACAACACTAAAGTACTCGCGAGACAGATTACCTCTCAGTCTCACTATCTCAATACACCTTTCAGTGCAAAGAGTAACTTTAACTCACTTGATTAGACACGGAATAACAATGACGCTAAGACAACCTAAGAAACCCTCCTTTCAGAGCAGTTAACCTAAAACCCTAACACCAAAGATTACCCGACAACTTCGCACCTTTCAGCTATTGAAGCAGTCAGAATAGTTAACCCTAACAGACTCTCAATCGATGTTACTATGGATACAAGACAGTAAACCATAAACCAATTACATGCACACAACTAGTGAGCTAATATGCGACCATACATGAAAGACATTCACAAAGCAGCGTATGGAACATTCAATAGATCATAAATAAAGATTAAATACGCAATTACATCCAATCAAACAAAACCAAGTTCTTTACTTTATTGTTAATCCATCAAAAAGAAACCGAAATCCAAAATCAAACCAATTAACAACGCATAATCATCAAAATCTAGGTAGTTCAAGAAATCTAGCGTACTACCATCATCAAAACATCAACAAAAAGTATAATATTCAGAATCATGATGCAAGATAGATGAATCAAAAAGCAAAAGATAAGAAACATAAACCGAAAATACTATAATCCAATTGATCCACACATCCAACGCTTCAATCCTTGATCCCTTGTGACTTCTCCCACTCAAAATCGCCCAAAAGTCCTTAACGTCATGTCTAGAATCGAATTCTTAAACCCTAGGATTGATCCCAACCTTTTATACCAAGAAAATAGGCCAAAATCTGCGTATTTGGGGTCTCTCGCGTACTGCAAGGGAATCTGGCAAGTCTCTCGCGTACCGCGAGAGACAAACTAGTCGCGCAGGTTTTCCGGTGCCTCGCGTAACGCGAGAAAATGGACCCAATCTCTCGCGTACCGCGAGGACTTACTATAAATTTGAACTCTTCTCCTCGAAATACCCCAAATCGATATATTATGGGCCCTGTAACTAATTTTCTAGCCCGAGATATGCCTCTTCTAAGGTTGGACTTTTTTTCGACTTTTTTCGTTTTCATCCCGGGTTCTCGTGTGCTCGTTTCTTCACAGTGCTTGATCGTTTAAGCTCCAATTACTTCCCGAATACCTAGAACATAACATAACTAATTACAAGCTATAAAACTAATTACAAGCTATAGTTGACTCGAAACGACTATAAAACTATACGAAAACGCTAAGAAATACAAGGAAAAACGAGGTGCGCTTTGCAACACATCTGTAACCGATGTAGTTGACAATTCCACAATAAAGTTAGAAGGCCATAGATTCCCCTTCATGTTATTTGTTATGATTTTGGGTGGGTTTGACGTCGTTTTGGGTATGGATTGGCTAACTACTACGAAGCGCAAATTCTATGCAAACAAAAGGTAATCCGACTTAAGGCTCCAGATGGTAGCAAAGTCGAGATCATCGAGGATCATGACGTCCCGATGCCTAACGTCGTCTAGATGATTAAGGCAACAGATTACTTGAGGCGTGGATGAGAGGCCTATCTGGTGTACGTGGTTGATAAATATAAGGACGTGAAGGAACTAGATGATGTGCCCGTAGTGCGCGAGTATCCGTAGGTGTTTCCAGAGGATTTGCCTGGAATACCACCTGACATAGATATTGAGTTCCGAATCGGCTTTGTACCAGATGCCCAGCCCGTGGCTAAGGCTCCATATCAACTAGCACAAGTGGAGATGAAAGAACTAACGGCACAACTAGACAAATTACTTGAGAATGGATTTATCAGACCGAGCATCTCACCTTGGGGTGCTCTGGTATTGTTTGTGAAGAAGAAAGACAGCTCTATGAGAATGTGTATCAACTACAGGGAGTTGAACAAACGTACGGCGAAGAACAAGTACCCTCTACCAAGGATCGACGACCTGTTCGATCAATTACAGGGCGCACGTTGGTTCTCGAAAATTGACCTTCGATACTGGTACCATCAGTTGAAGGTGAGAGATGAAGACATACCAAAAACTGCTTTTCGCACGCGTTTTGGACATTTCGAATTCCACATAATGTCATTCGAATTAATGAACGCCCCCGCGGCGTTCATGGATTTGATGAATAGGGTGTGTCGACCGATTCTTGACCGATCGGTAATGGTGTTCATCGATGATATCCTCATCTACTCCAAGATTGAGGGCGACCATGTATGTCACTTGAAAGAGGTGTTGGAAGCTCTGAAGAAGGAAACGTTATACGCTAAGTTCTTGAAATACGCGTTCTGGCTTAGGGAATTCCAGTTCCTAGGTCATGTCATTAACCCGAACGGCATTATGGTTGACCCAGTAAAGATATATTGAGGGTAAGGCTCCGTATCAACTAGCATCGGTGGAGATGAAAGAACTAATGGAACAACTAGACGAATTACTTGAGAAGGGATTTATCAGACCGAGCATCTCACCTTGGAGTATTGCGGTATTGTTTATGAAGAATAAAGACGGCTCTATGAGAATGTGTATCGACTACAGGGAGTTGAACAAACATACGGTGAAGAAAAAGTACCCTATACCAAGGATCGTCCCCGAAACCTATCGTAAGTCAAATAGATGAGGGTACGACTCCTTCATCTCCTTCTCCGTTTCCCAAGTAGCTCCCGATCCCTTTCGATGTTTCCATTGGACTTTAACCAATTGGATAATCTTATTACGCAAACGCTTCTCCTTCTTGTCTAAGATGGACACGGGTTCTTCGATGTAATTAATGCTGTTGTCGACCTCGATGTCAGTAAGTGGTACGTGAGCTGTTTCATTCGCCAAACACTTTCGCAAGTGTGATACATGGAAGGTGGGATGAATCCCACTCAACTCATCAGGCAATTCTAACCGATAAACGACCTCACCAACCCGTGCCATTATCCTGAATGGTCCGACGAACCTCGGACTTAACTTTCCTCTCCTCCTGAATCGTATTATTCCCTTCCAGGGTGACACTTTCAACATTACTCTGTCCCCAACATCAAACTCAATAGGCCTTCGTCGTTTATCCGCATAGGATTTCTGATGATCTTGTGCGGCCTTCATTCGTGCTTTGATTTGATCAAACCTTTCTGACGTTTCCCTTACTACTTCAAGACTCCCTAATTCCTTTTGTCCAATCTCACCCCAACAAATCGGGGTCCTTCATCCCCTCCCATACAACATTTTGTAAGGCGGCATGCCTATAGTCGTGTGATGACTATTGTTGTATGAAAATTTGGCTAACGGCAGATGACTGTCCCAACTGCCGCCAAAATCGATAATACAAGCACGAAGCATATCCTCCAATTTCTGAATGGTCCTTTCGGACTGACCATCCGTTTGTGGGTGGTATGCAGTGCTGATATTAAGCCTCGTGCCTATCGCCTCATGAAATCTTTTCTAGAACCTCGATGTGAATCGTGTGTCCCGGTCAGATACGATCGTCAAGGGCATCCCATGTCGTGCTACTACTTCGTTAATAAATATTTCCGCTAACCTTTCCGACGTGAACGTCTCGCGAATAGGTAGGAAATGAGTACTCTTCGTTAAACGGTCCACAATTACCCAAATGGTGTCTTGACCTTTAGCTGTGCGAGGTAGCTTGGTTATGAAGTCCATGGAAATGTGTTCCCACTTCCATTATGGTATATCAACTGGTTGAATATTTCCATACAGTTTCTGGTGTTCGGCCTTTACTTTTGAGCAAGTCAAACACTTGCTTACATACATTGTCACCTCATGTTTCATCCCAGGCCACTAGTATTCCTTCCTCAGATCTTGGTACATTTTATTGGTACCAGGATGGATAGAGTACCGAGACTTATGAGCCTCATCCAAGATTTTGGTTCTAAGCTCGCCACCCATAGGTATCCATACCCATCCAAAACGTGTCCTAACACCAAGGGTGTTATATTCCAACTTGTCCTGTTGGCCAACCATCCTTTCCTTCTTTATGTTTTCTTCTTTAAGTGCCTCATCTTGAGCCTTTTCGATTTCTCTCATCACATCTGATGTTACCACTAACTGGCAAGCTTTCACTCTAATAGGGGCAGGCACATCCTTTCAGCTTAGAGCTTCAGCCACCACGTTTGCCTTTCCAGGATGGTACATGATCTCACAGTCATAATCCTTCAGGAGTTCCAGCCATCGTCTCTGCCTCATATTAAGCTCTCTTTGTTCGAAGAAGTACTTCAAACTTTTGTGGTCGGAGTAAATAGTAAACTTCACCCCGTACAGGTAGTGCCTCCAGATTTTTAATGCGAATACAACAGCAGCAAGTTCCAAATCATGGGTTGGATAATTAGTTTTGTGAATCTTCAACTGTCGTGACGCATACGCGATCACTCTTCCGCGTTGCATCAACACGCATCCCAATCCCTGACCCGAAGCATCAGAGTATACCACTAAGTCTTCATTGCCCTCGGGAAGGGCCAAGAATGGAGCTTGGGTTAGCCTCTTCTTCAATTCCTTAAACGCCTCATCTTGGGTCGAACCCCATTCATACTTTACCTCTTTCCGAGTCAACTTTGTCAACGACGAAGCTATTTTTGAGAAATCCTGGATGAATCTCCGATAGTAGCCTGCCAATCCCAAGAAACTATGGATTTCAGTTGGTGTCTTAGGAATATTCCATTCTCTTACCGCCACTATCTTTGCTGGGTCAA
Source organism: Smallanthus sonchifolius (assembly GCA_023525975.1). NCBI lineage: Eukaryota > Viridiplantae > Streptophyta > Magnoliopsida > Asterales > Asteraceae > Smallanthus > Smallanthus sonchifolius. Next base: position 85,443,298 of record CM042020.1, read on the forward strand.
CCATAATGCCGTTTGGGTTAATGATGTGACCTAGGAATTGGACTTCCCTAAGCCAGAACGCGCATTTGGAGAACTTAGCATACAACTTTTCCTTCTTCAGAGCTTCCAATACTTCCTTCAAGTGACACGCGTGATCACCCTCATTCTTGGAGTAGATGAGGATATCATCGATGAACACGATTACCGATCGATCCAGCATCGGTCGACACACCCTATTCATTAAATCCATGAACGCTGCGGGGGCGTTCGTCAATCCAAAAGACATCACGCGGAACTCGAAATGTCCATAACGCGTTCGAAATGCGGTTTTCGGTATGTCTTCTTCCCTCACCTTCAACTGATGGTACCCGGATCGAAGGTCGATTTTTGAGAACCAACTTGCGCCCTGTAATTGATCGAACAGGTCGTCGATCCTTGGTAAAGGGTACTTGTTCTTCACCGTACGTTTGTTCAACTCGCGATAATCAATACACATTCTCATCGAACCGTCTTTCTTCTTCATAAACAACACCGGAGCACCCTACGGTGAGATGCTCGGTTGGATAAATTCCTTCTCAAGTAACTCTTCTAGATGTGCCATTAATTCTTTCTTCTCCACTGGTGCTAGTCGATATGGAGCCTTAGTCACGGGCTGGGCATCTAGTACTAAGTCGATTCGAAATTCGATCTCTCTATCGGGTGGTATCCCAGGCAAATCCTCTGGAAACACCTCCGGGTACTCGCGTACCACGGGTACATCGTCTAGTTCCTTCACTTCCTTACACTTGTCGATCACGTACACCAGATAAGCCTCGCATCCGCGCTTCAAGTAATTTGTTGCCTTAATCATCGAGATGACGTTTGGCATCGGGGCGTCACGATCTCCAAAAACCTCGACTTTGCTACCGTCCGGAGCCTTGAGTCGGATTATCTTTCGTTTACATATAATTTGTGCTTCATTGGCAGTTAGCCAATCCATTCCTAACACGACATCAAACCCACACAAAACCATAACAAACAATCTGACAGGGAACCTATGACCTTCTATTTTTATCGTGGAGTTGTCAACTACATCGGTCACTCTCGCAGTTCTACCCTCAGCGGTTTCTACGCTAAAAGCCCTTTCTAGCTTACTGACAGTGTACTTCACTCGTTTATAGAAAGTCGTAGATATAAAACTCTTACTGGCACCCGAATCAAATAACACAGAGTCAAAAGTGTTGTCAAAGATGAACGTACCTGACGCCACATCGGGGTCTGTCCTGGCTTGGTCTTGCATCAGTGCGTACGCACGAGTCTTTGCTCGGGGCCTCTCTTCTTTCCTTTCCGGGCCTTTCCCTTTCCCGGCTTCACCCATTCTCGGTTTCGTGCATTCCCTACTCAGATGACCGGCATCCCCACAATTATAGCACTTGAAGTGTTGTGGGCACTCACGGGAGTAGTGACCTGTCTTGCCACACTTGAAGCACAAGTTAGATCCCAGTCTACATTCACCGGTATGCTCCCTTCCACACTTCTTACAAACAGTCGGCTCATTCACCCGAGCCCTCTTATCACGAGTCCCAAACATCTTTCCACCAGTTCGCTTGTTTGAGAAGCTCGGTCTCTTCTTCCGTTCCTCAATGGCAACGACATTCAGCGCCAGATCATCAAATACCACGCCGCTCAGTTCTACTACCGAATCATAGGTAGTAGGGGCGTTTTCCTTAACATAGGTGCAGACCTGGTCCGGCAGCCCTTGAATGTAACAGGAAATCTTTCTTTCCTCAGTTGTGATAAGGTGTGGCACCAGACGTGCCAGTTCATTGAATCGAGTTGTGTACTGCCAGTGCGTCATGCTCCCGGCCTTCAAACCCAGAAATTCCCTCTCTAACTTCTCAATCTCATTCCTTGGGCAGAAATTCTTGATCACCAAATTTTTCAAGTCAGCCCACATCATCGCATCCACAACCTTGCTCCCTTTTGCTTGACGTACCCCTTCCCACCAATGGGATGCTTCCTCTCTTAAGGAGTTAGCAGCAAATTTCACAAGTTGATCTGTTCGACATTCGCTCAGACGGATGGTAGCCTCCATACGTATTATCCAGTCAAAAGTAGCTACCGCATCTTCCTTCCCGGTCAAGACTGACGGGTCACATGCCTTGAAGGACTTATAGTCGCAACCACGGTTAAGCGGTGCGTTGATTGCCTCAGTGTTCTGGGTATCAACCGTCGTGTTAGACCCACCCGTCTCATTAACCTTCTTTAATGCTTCTGCCAACAGTCCTGGAAAAGAAACTTTCATCAAGTCTGTGAACTCTCGAGCTATGGCTGCTCTCACTTCTTGTTCAAAAGTGAAAGGTTGCTCTTCAACCCGTGTCTGCTCGATTCCATGCACACCAACCGCCCGTTCAGTGTGAACACTTCCTTCTTCACTATACTCTTGGCGCGCAGGGTCCTGCCGCGACCACCGTTACGACCACCGGTACGGCCCCCACCACGCCTTCCGTTTCCTCTTCTTGCCATTTTGTTCTATAAGACAAGAATCCAATGTCATCACGCTAGTTAACAAATAAAATTCAATAAGTACTGTAAGATGTTAATATACACTGACCATCTGCAATTAACCATTACACTACATTTCGATTTCGATTTGACCACCTTTGTGATTCCATCAGAACACAAGTCCTTACCTAGCCCTTTCTAAGGCATACTATACGTGTAAATATATACTACCATCATACCTGATGCTGTGGCTCGAGTTACCCATACTGGCATCCGCTTTCGGTCCCATTCACGGTTTAAGTTCAGACACTGGGAGTGTCCGAATCTCTCAAACTATTGCTCTGATACTAACTTGTAAGGCCCCAAACCTGGGAGGCCTCACTTGTTGGATTTACTCATTCACAAATAGTTCTTAAACTTGATTATCAAATAACGCAGCGGAAAATACTTCAATAACATAACCATTACATTTTTTAATAACGGAAGCGTAACATATTCTATTACTTAAACATATCATAATCTAATCATAACGGGATGCCAGTCTTCATGATCAACCGGGTAACTCTTCTCGCTTGCCAAGCATCACCGTCCATTATCCATACCTGCCTTAACATGAATGTGCATACTAAAAAAAGTCAGCTACGCTGGTGAGTTCTAGTTTTCGTTCGATTTAAGAAATGGTTCATCATTCAAAACATTCATTAGGGTTTAACATCACGTATAAGAAAACAGGGCCTTTCGTTCATCATTGAAAACCTTCAAACATTTTTCCTCATCATAAACACATTGAACGGATCATTTGTTTAAAACCTTTTACATTCATTTAAGTCATACATTACTATCTACAATCTGTATCTTTCTTTAAGCGTCTCGGTGTCCCCGAAGGAACCTTGCATGTCGTGGACAACCGTTACGTATCGCCGTCATTGCCACAACATTCAGTCAATTCCCTTTTGTATTGCCCCCAAGGCTAACTGCACGAGGACCGACAATACCCATTCAGTTGCCCCTATGGCTCTCATGTCCATAGACCGACAACATCCATCAACGGCTATGGCTCACGGCCATAACACCGTCGAATCATAATTTAACCTTACATAGGGTCACGTTAACCCCTGAGTAACCGTCGTTACTCCCTACCAGTTGTACAACATCAAACCATTGGCAGGCCACCAAGACACTGCCCATGTTGCTCTTATGGTAACTATGGCTAGCTGTCCATAATCTACCACAAGGCTGGGAATTTTATTCCCAGACTTCATTCGTCAATTCCATTCATTCGACAGATTAGATTTGTAATGACTTCTTTAAAACCTTTGCCCTTTTCCTTTTCTTTTCATAAAACCATTCATTCATTTTCGAAACCCTTTACCTTTAGTTTAAACCATTTCTTTATAAACATTTCGTTCGTAAACATTCCATTCATAAAACTTTCTTTCCATAAACCGTTCATTCCAAATCATTTCATTTCGTAAACATAGTTTCATAAACATTATTTCGTAAAAACATCATTTCATATGTATGCACACCATCCCGAAAACATTATATAAAACATTTAAAAGAGGGCTTTTAGAACTCACCTGATAAGCTAGCCCGGGTTGCCCTAAACAAAGGCCCTACTACGTCACTTCCGATCTGAATTTGATAGTTAAATACACATCAAACCCAATCCTAACTCTAACGCTTTAATCATTCTAAACATACTAACTTTACTTAAACAACCTGATGCCTGCGCACTTAGCAAGTGCGCAGACCCTGCTTCCTGCGTACTTGATAAGTACGCAGGATCCTCTTCCTGCGTACTTGATAAGTACACAGTGCTCTCTTCCTGCATACTTGATAAGTACACAGGACATGCTCCGTGCGTACTTGATAAGTACGCACGATCTGTTTCTTCGCAAAACCCTAACTTTCGCATTCAGGTCTGATCACGTCAAGATCCCGAACCTGTTTGCATTCAAAACGTTTGTTTTCCATTAAGGAACTCAAATATATGTTTATCTTTCAGTTTTATCCATGAAAACGTTAACTTTTCACCCAAAACCTGAAAAACCCAAAAACGAACAAAAACTCAGATTTAGGCCAAATCGTTACCTGAATCAAGTTTCTGATCGGGAGTTTCTTCTCACGAGCTCTGGAGCAACACACTTCTCAAATCTCGGGTCGATCCGCCAACTTTCTCTCTCTACATTTTCTCTCTCTAGAAGTTGCAAATGAGAGAAATGGTGGAGGTCTAAGCTATTTATAGGGGAGGCTCCCCTTCCAGCCCGTCGGCACATCCGACCAGACCCGACATGCCTCGTTCGTTTATTTCGTCATTTTAACTGTCGTTTTATTTTTGGGATGTTACAGGATGGAAGCACTCAAGATCCTCCTTGATAAATTACATGTTGCTTGAGTTTTCAGAAACAAAAGCAGCAGAGGTTGATGTTTGAGGAGGAGCCTCTAGGAGAAATGGTGAGCTGTTTGTTTGAGAGATTGGAGTTTGAGGATGAATGATGATGGGAGGATAGTAGTTACATGAACTTAGACCCGAGTGCTCAGAATGGAGGGCAGAGGAGGTGGTGGTGGATGTTGAGCCTGTTTGGTAGCTTGAGCTTCTTTCTTTTGCCTGAATCATCTCTAGCTCATAGGTTTTTAGCATTCCAAAGAGCTCAGTCATCTGGAGAGTCTTCAGATTCTCCGTTCTTCTGATTGACACTGTGTAAAGTGTCCAGCAGCTTGGTAGAGACCTGATGAACTTCTTCAGAATATCTTCATTCTCTAGCTTCACCTTTGAGCACTGCAGCTCTCCTACAAGATAGGTAAATCTGTTGTATAGAACAGTTAGAGACTCACCTTCCTTCTAGACGAAGTTTTCATACTGCTGCTTCTGGATGTCTCTTCTGTTCTCTTTGACTTCCTCAGAGCCAGCAAACATTTTCTCAAGAGCTTCCCAGAGCTCTTTGGCAGTTTTGTAACTTCTGAAGTTATGAAAAACTTCATTTGGAAGGCATATTTGGATAGCTCCTAGTGCCTTGAAGTCTACCTCCATCCTTTTTATATCCTCTTCTGAGTACTTGGAGGGCTCCTTTGGAACTGATGGTCCTCCAAAGTCAGCAGATGCCACCATAGGAATGTAGGGTCCATCCCTGATGGATTTCCACATTCCGTACTCCTGATAGCAGAAAAAACTTTCCATGCGATTTTTCCACATGTCGTAGTCTTCACCAGACACCAATCTTGGTGGTCGGTTGATGCTGCCGATGTCTTCAAACCCGTTGCTTTGTGCCATTTTTGTTCTTGGTGACTTGATGAAAGAGAGAGAGTTTAGAATAAAACCAGAACTGATTAAACAACTGCGAGTTTGTTTAATCTGAGCCAAAGCTCTGATACCGCTTGTAGGATCGTGAAATTACATTATGGTTCTGTTCTTAGTTGAAATTGGCGGAAACAATAACAACTACACAAATGTAATCGAACAGGTAGAAAGAATACTTTTAAGAACACTGTTGTATTAAGCTTTTGCAGATAAATGATTACAATTGAAACTCAATTAGAAAGCACAAAAAGCACACTTACAAAGAAGTGTTACAGATTATTTATACTTCACTTAGAATCAAGACAGCCCCTTGATTCTAAGGATCAGATCTAACACAGACCGTTGATTTGCTGTATCTAGCTAACTATTACACGTTTTGTCTATATCTAGTTAACTTTATTGAAGCGTCTTCTTTGTGCATCATTACTTGCGTGCTTGGAGAAGAGCATTGTTGTCCGTCATTGGTTGGGCCATTGAGGTTCCTTATGCTTTGAATGTGTCAGTTGCTTTTGCAGAAAGTTGTCAGTGACGCTTGGTATGGATAGACAGCTGCAACGATTTGTCTTCAAGGCACAAGGCTGTCAGCAACAAAGATGTTGATCAGCAGCAAGATACCATCCAGAGCTGCTGATGATTTACCTGTCAGCAGCATCAAGTGTTGATGCTGCTGAGAAGCTTATCCGCAGCAACTTTGGTCTTTAGCAGATAAGGCTGTCCGCAGCAGATTTGTTCTTCAGCAGGAGAACAAGTATCCGCAGCAGATAAGCTTGTCCGCAGCAGTTTGTTGGTCAGCAGCAAACTCTGAGATCAGTAGCATTTGTACTTAGAGAATTTTGTAGCCATCAGTCTTTGGTTCTACAAACTCCCCCTTGACTGATGATACCAAAATTCTCTTATTGCCTTTGTTGCTGAAGCTTTTGCACATTTCTGACTATCCTTTCAACGAAAAGAAAAAGCTTCAAAAACATCCATCTTGTACTTTGAAATACAGCCTGCAGTCATCAAAACTGTCTGAGTCTTTCTCCATTGGGACTATCTCCCCCTTTTTGGTTGCATCAGTGGACAAATGTGCATCAGTTTGGGTGCCCACTGATACAAAGGAGGGAGTAAGAAAAGTTGGGCATTGATGTGCCTCTATCATATTCACCCTGGCCATCAATTCCAAGATATGAAGTTTCAGTCTATCCTCATCCACAGTTGTGGAATCCTTGGATCCAGATGGGGCCTTAGGCCTAGCCTCTTCATCCCCATCACCCATGGTTTTTCTTGGCACCTGGGATTCCTCTCAGTGAGGGGAGTTTCCAAGGAATCATCCTTACTGTGAGTTGCCGTGGTTGAGGTCTTAGCAATGTTGTCACTGTCCTCCTGGTTATTTGATGGACCAGTAGTAGTGACAGCCTCTTCCACATCCATTCTGTCATAACTCCTGGAGTGGACCTTCAAGGTAGACGAACTTGGGATGGGTGTGTTGGAAGCAAGATCAATCAGTACCTCTGAGATGGTGGTAGTTGGAGAAGGTACATCATCTTGATCAGGTTCCTCAACACTTAAGTTCAGAAGAGAAAGGAAAGGCTCAGGGGGCTGTTCTATAGATCCGGGAAGTGATCCTGATCCTAATAGAGAGACATCCAAAGGAGTATCCCTAATAATGTGGCTTTCCCTTATGATATTCTCACCAGAATGTTGTGATTCTGAGTGAGGGCTGTTAGGTTGGGTTTGGGCCTTGAAGGCAAGAGAAGAAGGAGTTCTCTTGCCCCCTTTACCTAGTATATTTCGTTGCAACCGGGGCCCTGTGTTCCGGTTGCAACGATAACATCCAAAACAGGTGTAAGTAATGTTTGTGCCTGTGCATCCTTAGTAGTATGCACAGGGGTTTGAATGGTTGAAGCAGACTGTTGTTCAGGATGTGGGGTGGAGGGTGTGGGATCAGTATCAGCTGGGATTGCTGAACTGTCACCCGGGGTACTTTGTATGTTCAGCATTGTAGATAACACTGGAACATTATCCCCTGAGAACCTTTTTGGAAACAGTTCTCATGTTATCACTTCAGATCGACGAAAATGCAGATCTTCGTGAAAACCCTAACGGGTAAGACGATCACGTTTGAGGTCGAATCCTTCGACACAATCAACAATGTGAAGGCAAAGATCCAAGACAAGGAAGGTATTCCGCCAGATCAGCAACGTCTAATCTTCGCCGGAAAATAGCTCGAGGACGGCAGAACCCTAGCCGATTACAACATCCAGAAGGAGTCAAATCTTCACCTCGTCCTTCTTCTCGGCGGTGGCGCGAAGAAGCGCAAGAAGAAGACAATGGAAGACGGAGACAAGTGCGGAGCTTACCTGATGATATCCGCTTCTTTTCTGAGATACGCATTGGAAAAGAGTGTGGCTTCCGAGATGGTGATATCCTTGCCTTCTTCCTTGGCTTTGATTTGGGGAATCCCCTGTTCGGTAGAGTAGACGGCGGTACTCCAGAAATCCTCCATATGAGGGATATGTGTGACATGGTTGGTTGCGAGGGCAAATTGGATCTTTGATCGACATAAGAAGTCGATCATATCATTGAATCCTTCAGATATCTTTCACTTGGTTGGGTATGACAGTGAGGGATGAAGGGCTTTGAAAGTGATGGGGACTTGAAAGAAAGTGATGTTGGTTTAGGGAGAAGTGGAAGGTGAAGAGGTGGAAATTTGATTTGTTTTTATAACGGCAGAGGAGAGAAAAAGCAAAATGACTTGTACAGTACAACCCAATTCACCTTTTATTGTTACAGCTGTAATACACCGAGACAGTCATGGTAAAGACTGACGGGAATTTTAACAGCGGGTAAAAGTTAATTTGGACTTAAATTTACCAATCTGCAGCAAACTTGATTGCTGTGGATGCGGAAGGTTAAGTCTGTCAGCAGTAAAGTTATCTGCTGCTGATGGATTTAATAATCCGCAGCAAGGATGTTGCTACTGACAGTCTTAAAGAAATCCGCAGGAAGCCTGTTCCTTCTGATAACTTAAAGCAGCCAGCTGCAAATCTTTTGCTGCTGAGGATTAAACCTGTTAGCAGCTGAAGGACAAAAATGCTGCTGACTTATAACTTTTATTTACAACATAAGACAAAACACAAAAATAGAGTGGAGATGGATTTTATTCAAAGTTCATCATACCAATTGATTCAACTAAATATTTAAATCTAGCTTCATCAAAAGGTTTTGTAAACAAATCAGCATATTGCTCATTCATATGAACTTTGGTTAAAATAATCCTCTTTTTCTCAGCTTGATATCTTATGAAATGATACCTGATGTCAATGTGCTTTGTCTTTGAGTGCTGAACCGGATTGTTTGTGATTGAGATAGCACTCATGTTCTCAATGTGAATTGGAGTTGCCATGAAAGTCATCCCATAATCCAACATTTGATTTTGTATCCAGATGACTTGTGCACAGCAACTTGAAGCAGCAATGTATTCTGCTTCAGCTGTAGAAGTTGAAACACATGTTTGCTTCTTGCACTGCCATGAAATCAATCTCCCTCCCACAAACTGACATCCCCCTGAAGTGGACTTTTTGTCTAAGTTGCATCCCCCATAGTGACTGTCAGTGTATGCATATAGATTAAACATGTCATTTTTAGAGTACCATAGCCCAAGTCTTGGGGCACCCTTTAGGTATCTAAAGATTCTCTTGAAAGCCTGAAGATGTGAAACTTTTGGAGCTGCTTGAAATCTTGCACATAGGCATACTGCAAACATGATATCTGGCCTTGAGGCAGTGAGATACATGAGAGACCCTATCATTGCACGATACTGATGTTGATCAGTGTCTTGGCCATCTTTGTCTGGAGTCAGTTGATGATGCACTTGCATAGGGGTTCTTGCAGCAGAGCAGTCAGCCATTTTGAATCTTTCCAGAATGTTCTTTACATATTTGGATTGGCTGATGAAGATTCCATTTGGGACCTATTTGACTTGTAGACCCAAGAAGAAATTTAGTTCACCCGTTGAACTCATTTCAAACTTTGAGTGCATCAGAGTCTCAAAGTCTTTGCACAACTGTTTTCTTGTTGATCCACAGATGATATCATCAACATAAATTTGAACTAGTAAGATTTCTCCCCCTTCATTTTTGATAAACAAGGTCTGGTCTATGGCACCTCTTCTGAAGTTGTTGCTTAGTAGATATCCTGACAAGGTTTCATACCAGGCTCTTGGTGCCTGATGTAGGCCATACAGAGCTTTGTCCAGTTTGAACACTTGAGTAGGATGTGCAGGATCTATAAAGCCTGGAGGCTGTTTGACGTATACTTCCTCACCAATCTTCCCATACAGAAAGGCACTTTTGACATCCATTTGATAGACAGTGAAATTCTTGGATGCAGCATATGCCAGGAAGATTTTGATGGCCTCCAGTCTGGCAACAAGAGCAAAGACGTCATCATAATCAATCCCTTCTTCCTGAGTGTAGCCTTGAGCTACAAGTCTGGCTTTGTTCTTGACTACAATGCCTCACTCGTCTTGCTTGTTCCTGAAAACCCATCGTGTGCCAATAGCATATTTACCTGGTGGAAGATCAACAAGTTTCCAGACATCCTGCCTCTTGAATTGCAGCAATTCTTCCTGCATTGCTTCAATCCAACTGCTGTGTTTGAGTGCTTCATCTATCTTCTTGGGTTCCTCCTAAGATAAGAAACAAGAAAACAAGCATATATTGGCCTCATGAGATTTGCTCCTTGTGAGAACTCCTTGGTGTATTTGACTAATAATATTCTCTTGAGGATGTTCTTTGAGGATCCTCTGTGCTGGTACCACCTCCAGCTGTATCCCTTGCTCTATATTGCTTTGATTTTGATCAGGGGCCTCTTCATTCATGGTGGAAGAGTCTTCAACCGCATTATCCACATCAATATTTTCAGCAAGAGCATCAGCATCATCTACAGCATTTACCGAAGAGTCTTCATTTAGATTTTCAGTTTCAGACAGGCTGTTGCTGGTGATATTAGACCGTCTTGTTCCTGCTTCACTTGCTTCAATTGCTTCCACAACTGATGGAGGATCAATTGATGGTCTTCTCAGACTGATAGAAGATTTTGGAAAATCCAGTCTGTAGTCAGTGGATGAAGTGGAGGCAGGTGTTTGTGTAGACGTAGACTCCATATTTGAGAAGGTGAGAGACTCAAATATTTGGGAGAAGGAGTCTATGTCAAAGAGCCAGTTTGGTCCTTTTCCTTGCTCACAGACAATGTGTTCTCTGCATTCCACATTTGCTGATTCTTCAACAATTCTTGTTCTTGAATTGAATACTCGATAGGCCTTTGATTGAGAGGAATAGCCTACGAAATATCCTTCATCAGATTTGGCTCCAAACTTAGGAAGAATCCCATGTGTGATGAGAATGGTGCATGGACACCCAAAAGGTTTTAGGAACCCAATATAGGGAATTCTTTGAAACCAAAGTTCATAGGGTGTTTTGTTGAGGGGTTTAACAGTTAGAACTCAGTTTTGCACATAACAGGCTGTGCTAACTGCTTCTGCCCAGAATGTGAGTGGCAGTTTTGAGTCAGCCAACATAGATCTTGCTGACTCAATAAGAGTTCTGTTTCTTCTTTCAGCAACTCCATTTTGTTGAGGAGTTCTTGGATCACTGTATTGTCTTTCTATCCCCTTGCTTTCATAGAAAGAGTTCAAGGTGTGGTTCTTGAACTCTGTGCCTTGATCACACCTTATGATCTTCACCTTTTGATTGCTTTGATTCTCTACCCTGAGAATGTAGGATTTGAGAATTTAAGCAGTGTCATCTTTAGTTCTCAAAAGTATACCCATGAGAATCTGGTGTAGTCATCAGCTATCACCAGACAGTACGAATTCTTGCCCATTGACATGACATTTGTAGGACCAAAGAGATCCATATGCAGCAGTTGCAGTGGAGTGTCATTTGTATTCAAGGTCTTGGGCTTGTGAGAGCTTTTGTGTTGCTTCCCCTTTAAGCATGCAATGCAGTGGTCTTCCAGCTGAAATTCTAACCCCTCTGACAAGATTATTCTTCACCAATTTGTTGATAGTTTTGATATTAACATGGCTTAATCTCCTATGCCAGAGAGTTGATTCATCAACTGAGGCCTTTGATAAAAAGCAGGAAACACTCCCAGATGGAGTGACTTCATTCATGTCCAGTATATAGAGATTTTCTTTTCTCTGAGCAGTCAATAAAATGCTTTCTGGAGGAGGTGTGGATAAGCCTGGAGTCAGTACAAAACATTCTTTATCTGTGAAGAGCATCCAATGCTTTTGGTCGCAGACCTGGGAAACACTCATGAGATTGAAGTCCAATTCTTTAACATAGTTGACCTTATCAATGCTCATTCTTTCGTTGGACACAGTTCCTTGTCCAGTAATGGATCCTCCCTTTGAGTCATTTCCAAAGACAACATATCCTCCATTGAAATGTCTGAAGTTTGAGAGGATGGATCTGTTGCCTGTCATGTGCCTGGAACACCCACTGTCTACCACCCAAGTGTTATTCTTGTGACCTGGCTGTCCCTGCACATGATATATTTCTAATTAGTAGAAGGAACCCAAGCGTTTGCAGACTTGAAAAAGATGGTTGTTAGTTTATCCTTTTCAGTATGTTTTCAGTCAATGGAACCAATGATAGTGCTTGAAGATGGTTTGGCTTTCCATTGCCTTGTTGGTGATTTTCTAGTTTTCCTCACACTGTCAGCAGCAAATTTTGCTACTGATGTTTCTGGCTTGTTGACAGTAGATCCTGCTGCTGATAGCTTTGTTGATGTGTCAGCATTCTTTGCTACTGTAGGCTTTGCCTTATCAGCAGTGGACACTCTTGCTGCTGATGTCTTTGCCTTATCAGCAGCAGATTTTGCTGCGGAGGATTTTAGCTTATCAGCAGCAGACTTGGTTGCTGCTGAAAGCTTCTGCTTTGTTTTCTTGGGCTTAACTGGACTAACAACCGATGTATGCTGATCCTTTTTTACCCTTTGTCTTTGAGGGGCTTGATGAAGGATCTGGTTGAAAGGGTTAAACTTACAGTTTGCAGCAAAGTGGTCTGATTCACCACAAGTGATGCAAGTTTGTTGAGATTTAGGCAGCTTCACTCTTGAGGGAGATAGAGACTCTCTGAACTTAGTTGCTTTGTCTTCGTATCTTCTTACCTTCTTATTTTTGTTAGTCTTTTCAAAGGCATGCTGCTTTTAATTTCTTTGGTATTCCAGGTAATGAAAGCAGGTGCTGGCAGTGTGGTTATATCTGCCACACACAAAGCATGATTTTGCCAGTTTGTCTCTTGAAAGGTAGACATAGTCCTTTCTTTGGAACAGATCCTTGAAGTTCCATGGATGAGCTTTGTTATGTTCAAAGGTGGCTTCTTCTAGGGTCCTTTGAACATATGGAACTTTTTCTTCAGGCTTACGACATATATCAAATACCTTTCTCTTTGTGATTGGCTTGAACTGAGGCTTGGGGTTTGTGGGTTCTGATGTCTGTCCCTTTTCAATGTGTAGCTTTCTTCCATCTGGAGGATAGCTGATCTTGATCTGTTTGAATGGTACAGGGGCTGGAACAGCTGGAAGAACAGCAGGAACTGCAACACTATTCAGAACAGCTTCAGATGGGACTGCACTTGTTTCATCATGGTCTGAGTGAGTTGACTCAGATTCCAATGAGGTAGTGCAGTCTTCGATGAAAGGTTCATCCGTTGAAGGATCAAGGTTTTGGTTTGTAGTGTCAAGATTTTCAACATTGAAGCTTGGTTCGTATATGACAATATAGTCAGCAGGAGGAGGAACAACATTGTACTGATCATTGTTATACCCAAGTCCAGTTTTTACCTTCTCATGGACTTGAATATCTAAAAGTCTTTGTAAGTTTTTGGAGGAAAATTTATATTTTTCAACATGAACTTTCTGTTCTGCCAGTTCAGCTCTGGTAGCTTTTAGTTTGACCAGTAGATCATCAATCTGAGTTTCAAGATTTGTTTGTTCGTGTTTTAGCGATGCAATCTCTTTCTTAAGGCAGTTAATCTTTTCTTTATAAGTATTTTCAACCTTTTTGAACTCAGATTTCATCTGATGAAACTCTTCGTTTTGATCTATAAGGTTTTGGTTGTGCTTTCTATAATAGAAAACTTTATCAATACAGGCTTGAGAGCAAAGATGTTCAAATACCTGAGGTGGTATCTTTGTAGTGTCTGCCATTAGAGCTTGATTGTTGACGGGCAGTTCTTCATATTGAAAGCTCCAGTCGAACTCAGAAGTTCCAACAGTTGTACAGGCTGCAGTTTGAACTGGAGGAATAGCTTGTTGTTGTTGTCTGGGTTGGGCTTGGTGAGCTTGTCTTGACTGAGAAGTGACTGGATTTGCTCTTGCTGCCTTGCATTCTTTAGCAAAGTGACCCAGTAGGTTACATTTGTAACATCTTAGTTTGCTTTTATCCAAGCCAACTCTGGTGTTGGAGTTGTTACTTGGAATGGTCTTCTGGTTCCGGAGTAGAACCTCTTTGCTCTTATAGAGAGCATGGCATAAGAGTGCTGCATATCCATTTCTTCTAGATCATCTGGATGGAAGCACTCAAGATCCTCCTTGAAAAAGTACATGTTGCTTGAGTTTTCAGAAACAAAAGCAGCAGAGGTTGATGTTTGAGGAGGATCCTCTAGGAGAAATGGTGAGCTGTTTGTTTGAGAGATTAGAGTTTGAGGATGAGTGATGATGGGAGGATAGTAGTTACTTGAACTAGGACCCGAGTGCTCAGAATGGAGGGCAGAGGAGGTAGTGGTGGATGTTGAGGCTGTTTGGTAGCTTGAGCTTCTTTCTTTTGCCAGAATCATCTCTAGCTCATAGGTTTTTAGCATTCCAAAGAGCTCAGTCATCTGGAGAGTCTTCAGATTCTCCGTTCTTCTGATTGACACTATGTAAAGTGTCCAGCAGCTTGGTAGAGACCTGATGAACTTCTTGAGAATATCTTCATTCTCTAGCTTCACCTTTGAGCACTGCAGCTCTCCTACAAGATAGGTAAATATGTTGTATAGAACAATTAGAGACTCACCTTCCTTCTAGACGAAGTTTTCATACTACTGCTTCAGGATGTCTCTTCTGTTCTCTTTGACTTCCTCAGAGCCAGTAAACATTTTCTCAAGAGCTTCCCAGAGCTCTTTGGCAGTTTTGTAACTTCTGAAGTTATGAAAAACTTCAGTTGGAAGGCACATTTGGATAGATCCTAGTGCCTTGAAGTCCACCTCCATCCTTTTTATATCCTCTTCTGAGTACTTGGAGGGCTCCTTTGGAACTGATGGTCCTCCAGAGTCGGCAGATGCCACCATGGGAATGTAGGGTCCATCCCTGATGGATTTCCACATTCCGTACTCCTGATAGCAGAAAAAACTTTCCATGCGATTTTTCCACATGTCGTAGTCTTCACCAGACACCAATCTTGGTGGTCGGTTGACGCTGCCGATGTCTTCAAACCCCTTGCTTTGTGCCATTTTTGTTCTTGGTGACTTGATGAAAGAGAGAGAGTTTAGAATAGAACCAGAAGTGATTAAACAAGTGTGAGTTTGTTTAATCTGAGCCAAAGATCTGATACCACTTGTAGGATCGTGAAATTACAAGATGGTTATGTTCTTAGTTGAAATTAGTGGAAACAATAACAACTACACAAATGTAATTGAACAGGCAGAAAGAATACTTTTTAGAACACTGTTGTATTAAGCTTTTGCAGATAAACGATTACAATTGAAACTCAATCAGAAAGCACAAAAAGCACACTTACAAAGAAGTGTTTACAGATTATTTATACTTCACTTAGAATAAAAACAGCCCCTTGATTCTATGGATCAGATCTAACACAGACCGTTGATCTGCTGTATCTAGCTAACTATTACACGTTTTGTCTATATCTAGTTAACTTTATTGAAGCGTCTTCTTTGTGCATCATTACTTGCATGCTTGGAGAAGAGCATTGTTGTCCGTCATTGGTTGTGCCATTGAGGTTCCTTCTGCTTTGAGTGTGTCAGTTGCTTTTGCAGAAAGTTATCAGTGACGCTTGGTATGGATAGTCAGCTGCAACGATTTGTCTTCAAGGCACAAGGCTGTCAGCAACAAAGATGTTGATCAGCAGCAAGATGTAACCATCCAGAGCTGCTGATGATTTGCCTGTCAGCAGCATCAAGTGTTAATGCTGCTGAGAAGCTTATCCGCAACAACTTTGGTCTTCAGCAGATAAGGTTGTCCGCAGCAGATTTGTTCTTCAGCAGGAGAACAAGTATCCGCAGCAGATATGCTTGTCCGCAGCAGTTTGTTGGTCAGCATCAAACTCTGAGATTAGTAGCATTTGTACTTAGAGAATTTTGTAGCCATCAGTATTTGGTTCTACAGAACCTAATTCTATGATCAAGATATGCTAATTAAACTGGAAGACATCCACAATTAACATACATAATTGAAATCAAACATAGATCAGATTCAAACATACACTATTCATCTTAATTAATATCAAAAAGATCTTCATAAAATCATTAACCCATTCAACGAATCCAAAACCGAATAAAAATCTAAAATTTATAAATATTCATCATGCACTTCAATAGCCCTCCTAAGCTCCAAAATCTCCAAAAGCACCTCTCCAGACGGCTAGAAATCGAACTCCCTTCATAATAGCAATCAAAATCTATTTAAAATCAAACTCGGGTTTTTTTCTCAGAATTTAGGCCCCCCGCGTATCACGAGGGAATGGTCTGGGTTTCTCGCGTAGTGCGAGAAACAAAATAGTCACGGCCCTGATTGGAATTCCTCGCGTACCGCGAGATCTTCACTCTCCTCCCTCGCGTACCCTGAGGGACTGGATTTCCAACTTTTTTCTTTTTTTCTCTTGGGCTTTCCTCTCTTGCTCGGTTTCTTCACGATATACCTTCCTATTCCACACGAGCTCCTGAAAATATACAATAGACTAAAATACAGGCTTAACCGACTCAAAACGAATATAAAACTAAGTAAAACACACGAAAACAATAGGAATAAAGATGTGTGCTTTGCACTACATCAAACATCCCCACAATTAACCCTTTTTCATCCTTGAAAAATCTGCAATGGAATCATAACTGGAATCTTACTTAACAACTCAAAATTTTCAATTAGCAAAACGTACTCACGCGTTACAAAGCAATAATCATTATTTCTGTCCGATTAAACCCAACCACCAACTTTCAAGCTCCCGTAATGTGTTCTACTTCCATTTTATATAATTATCAATCAATCTATATGAGTCACACTTAAAAGTTACTGCTCTACCTAATCCCGTCTAACTGTCATATCTAGGCACGGATTAAACCATATAGATTTCACCCACTACGTTAAACTAAAATTTACAGGTTTTTTGAAATCAAGATGATCAATGAATGAATTGATGAAATATCAATGAGCATTACTAAGCAAATGAACTTTCGTCTAGAGGCGTTTCAACCAAGTCACTATCCCGAAAGGTAACACATAGACTACAGTTTAAACAATTAAGCACATAAGAATCACTTAGTGGTGTTTTCTTCATGTCGCCATCCTAGAGGGTAACACATAAGTAAAACTTATATTTCTAATCAAATACGCTAATGAATATGGATGCAGGCGCCACCGAAACTCGGATTTATTCTCATAAAAAGAGAGTGGTGTGCAATGAAATTTCAAAAACCTCTACATTTTAACTTAACGTGGTACCTATCACCCTATGTTGATAGTTTCAGTATTACCGATTACCCTAAGATGAATACCCACAAGATATCATGATTTTAAATCAATTAATTCCTAACAACAAACACAAGATATTTAAGCTTTACTAGCTGGCTGCGTCTACCAAAACCTTACTAATTAGACGCGTTTTCAATTATTTATTCCTTTAAAACTCAACAAGCAGATCAAGTTGTACTATCATTTTCCATTTATTATGCAAAAACTTTTACTTTCGAAGGACATTTTTTCAAAATTTTTCATTTTTTTGTATTTTTATAAGAAAACAAACTAGACTCAATAGACGCAGTCCCATCCCCACACTTGAAACAAACATTGACCCAATGTGAACTGAGATACAACTAAAAATAAAAATGCAAAAAGAAACAGGAAGCGACTTAGCTGGTAATATTGCATGAATGATCCAGCATTACTCTTCCTCTTGTGCACCGTATTGCATTTTGTTCGCGGTTGCACAATCGACTGTCGGGTTGCCTTTACAAAATAAATAAGATGAGGTCGACCCCACCAAAATGGAGATTGAGTATGGACAGAGCGATCAATACCTGCAAAATAAACCTCAAACAAACCTGCAACATTAAACTGACACAACTTACAGGCTCAAAATAAAATAAAAGACTCAACTGACTTATTAAGACTCAAGATAGATAGCAGGGAGACGTACTCGATGAGTGGAAAACACACAGACATGAATGCCACTAGCAAGGTGAAACATCTGTTATGAACGGTTTTTAATTTCCCATGGTAATGATGGTAGGTGAATGATATGAATAATGATGGATGTTACGGTAATGGATGATGTGGTATGAATGATGATGATGGATGATGAAATGTGTGATGATGGATGATGAAAATGGTCATGAAGGATGGTGTATGGTTGTGGAGGTAGTGGTGAGGGCGGGTACGGAAAACCAAGGGAAACAAAGGAAAAAAGGAGGATCCAGGGCTGCATCGCGTACCGCGAAGGGTGGGGTGCCACTTCTTGCGTACCGCGAGGGAGTGGATTTCAAGCCGGCCATATTTCTTGAACTTCGTGAACAACGAAGGATTTCCCACCAAGATCTCGCGTACTACGAGGAAGCTCTATTCACAGAAAGTTAAGGGCCTTTTCCATACTTAGCCAAATTTATCATCTCCATTTTTTTTTTCAAATTCCTGTTCCAATGATAAACCAAATTCATACATACTTGGAACTTCATTCCTGATGATTTTCCTCACCAAATCAAGCATGAATCCCTGCAAAACATGACACAGACAAAGCACACATACCTAAAAACACGAAAATAACATGAAATTCAAACCAAGAACTATACAAACTATACATCCCGGGCACTTGCCCCAGATTCAAACAAGCATATCAGGAGGTTTCTCTTTCATTCTAACTGGAACCGCCTTAATCCTGCACGGTCTACCGGCTGTCCACATCACCAACAAACTAACAAACCCTGACCATATATTATAATTATCACTCAGGTCCTTCCACTAAAATTTAAATCTACCCGGCCTGAAGATAACATGGTTTAAGTACTCAAGCAGTTTGTTACCCCTGAACATCCCCACACTTAGGGTTTGCACTATCCTCAAATCACAAGACTCACTCAACGCTCGGGTCCTCTTATGGGGTGGCCTAGACCTTGGGGTTTTAGAACTCGGGGTCGGCTCAGCAGTTATCCCCTCAGAATGAACAATGGTGATGGGCAAAGGTTCAGGAATAGGATTTACTAGGGGTATGGCCCTAATGCTCTCCCCAGGATGCATAACAAGGATGGGAAAGGCTCGGGTGAAGGTATTTCTTCTGAAACGATCTCTAGGCTCTCATCCGGATCTGTCGGTTCCTCTACACTCTCCACCTTCTCAATCATACCCACACTTGGGGTTTTGGCTATGATATCTTCTAATTCTGCCATCATCTCCAGCAAATCTTCCGATGCATCCAACAACTCTTCCGGCTCTACCGGCCAATCCGATAACAACCCTAAGTCAGGGGCGGGCTCACCAACTTCTACCTCTGGATGTCACACCCCAACCGACGGCGGAATACGTCGGGGCGGGACATGTAGACTGTTCATAAGCACGTGGTTCAACTAAAATTCCATATATTAAATTTATTGAATTTCATAACAAGTTCAACTAATACAATCAAAGGAAATGAAATACATCAACGAGGTCTAACTATTTATTTAACTAGGTCCTCAATTCCTATGTGTAGCATCTTGAATATGAACTCAAAGCTTAGTACCTGAAACATGTTTAAGATGAGAGGGTTAACTATAAATAGTTGATGAGAATACATAGGTTTTGACACCACAAGTAAAGTTCAAATGTTTTGTATACAATTCATATGATACATGGTTTATAAAGCATTTATGGAGAATCTAAGTTAAGCTAGTTGCACAAATGTAACCTTGTAACTGAAGGGCATAACAACACATGTTATCCTAATGTATGGCATAACAACACATGCTATCCTGATGTAAATGTAGGGCATAACAACACATGTTATCCTGATGTAAATGTAGGGCATAACAACACATGTTATCCTGATGTAAATGTAGGGCACAACAACACATGTTATCCTGATGTAATGTGGTAATGATTGCACGAGTATGTCATGTATATGTAGCCTTAACAGTTAGCATTCAAGCAAAAAGCACAAATAAACACATATGATCATATTGTTGAATTGTACGTGTGTAATTGCAAATAGAGTTTGTTGAGTAATCATGTTTCACCCCAAAAATGTACAAAAGGAAAAAGGGGCTATGTAAACTCACCTTGATATTCGTGATGGTAAAGTTCTTGAACACAAGAATTTGGATAGCCTTGACCACCTAAGGATGTTAAGAAAACAATTTAAAATAGTAGCTAAGGGTTCACAATCGTTGGAAAAATCGTTTTAAGGAATCACTCGAAGGTTTCGTCAAAAGATCACACAAGATAAATATTAACTGCCTTGCGTACTGATTTCGTGCGGCACTTTTGATGGCCGAAACGGACGAGTTAGGTTACAAACCTTATATGGTTGGGAAGTATACTCAAAGTAGCAGGTTTTAGACTCAAGAAACACCTTCATTAGTTTAGGAATGAAAAAGTTATGAAGGCGTGAAGTTAGGGCAGTGCTGCTAGAATTTGGGGTTTTGAAACAAAAACGACTTTGTGAGCGGATTAAACCATGAAATTTCGTGATTCCAAAAATATGAATTTGTTAAATACATCATGATTATAAATTCTGGAAGTTGTCTTAGCAAAAATCCTATTTTTGGTATGTTTAATCAT
Organism: Smallanthus sonchifolius; assembly: GCA_023525975.1. NCBI lineage: Eukaryota > Viridiplantae > Streptophyta > Magnoliopsida > Asterales > Asteraceae > Smallanthus > Smallanthus sonchifolius. The sequence continues at coordinate 85,464,077 of CM042020.1, forward strand.
AAAAAATAAGGACACAAGAATAGACTCAGATTTACAGCTTTCGTGCATGATCTTTAGGGATGTAAAAAGGTAACCAAATGGATGTGTTAGGTCGAATCCTCTTATGGACATAAAGTATTATGTTTATAAAGAGTATTCATCAAGAAAAACCTAGGTGTTGTTTTAATAAAAATCGGCCAACAAGAGGATTTGCATTCGAAAGTCAGAATCTAAAATATTCTGATGTTTGTGCCTTGTGAGGGCTGTTTACGAACCCAAATCCACGAATTGGCCAAAGCTATCAACAGAAATTTTATAAAGGAAATCATTATGAAATTCTTAGAAGAAAAATCATGTATTAAGGAGGTCGTAGGCTCAATGATGACGTCTTTCGCGAGATCCAAATAATCTGCCAGAAACCCAGATTATGTTTTAGAAGGTTTTAACGAATTCTAAACCATTTGTTGCCATACGAGGGTAAGGTAAAAGATCGTTGGCTATCAATACCACATCTTAGTGATGTGTTTTCATTTCCTACCCCTTTTCTTAGTCGATTACGAGATGAACATTCAAACCAAGCAGGTTCTTGTAATGAAGAATCACTTCAAGGTTGATGTTCGTGCTACATAATCAAGGCGTTCAAGCGGTTTCCAAGAGGAAGCACTTCAAGAACACCTTCGAGGGACTAAGTACCAGAGTTTAAGGGCTAGTACTAGAAGAAAATCATGATGGTGTTGTGTGATTGCTACTTTACACGATCAGAAAGAGAAAACAAGAAAAAGAGGAAGAACTCCTTACTTGATTGTAGATGAGAGCAAGAGAAGTGGTGTGAGTGAAAGGGAGAGGGGGTGGGGGTATTTATAGGTGTCTTATGGAGTAGGGAACAAGTTATAATTAGGGCTAGAGGGTGAGTTGGAGGCTAAATGAAAAAAGAAAAAAAATTGCTGCTGTTACTTGCGATCGGAAGGCAGGAGCCAAAAAAGAGAGTGGGGCTGGCCTTTAACTCGATTTTTGACACTTGTGTACAACTGGTGGTCGACTAAAACAGTCCTAGGAAGGTTCTATAATCGTTCAAAATCGAAAATAAGTCATGGCTAGTGTCTAGGATAAGTATTTTGCAACATAACACTTGAAATGTACATAAAAAGTGACATTTTGTAACTTAGGATAAAAGAGACCTATGAAGATAAATCATGGGTTATAACACTATGTTAGATAATTATTTAGGCTAGCTAAGATATACAGTAGGGCATCCCGGTCTATTGGTTTTAAAATTTGATTCACCAGATACGAAAATTTCACGTAAAATGACGTTGTAAGCAAACCGTTGCACATAAAATGATAACTTGTGATATTGGGCATATAAGAAGCATTTTATGAATACGTGGTCATAATGATATAAGATATACCTGGCCAACAAAATGATTGCTAAGGTGCTCGTTTTATTGATAGTTTATGAAATCCAACGGTACAAGTACAAGGTGAAAAATTAGAAATGTTACACTGGATAAGAGTCCCGATGGTAGTCCATGAAGGCATCAATCATGCACACAGAGTGGCTCTGCTCACCAGCCTCCTTCATGGATTTCACAACATCGAATGTAACAAACTCATCCCCCAAACGAAGTGTGACCTTCCCGTCGAAGACATCGATCAATGCCTTAGCGATAAGTAGGAACGGGCGTCCTAGGATGAGCGGGACTCTATCATCCACATCCATATCCAGAATGACAAAATCCACGGGGAAGACAAATTTGCCTACTTTCACCAAAAGATTCTCCATTATTCCCCGTGGATGCTTGACTGGACGGTCAGCCACGGAGATGCTCATGCGCGTCGACTTCAGGTTTCCTAGGTCCAACTGCTTATATATGGAATATGGCATCAGATTGATGCTAGCACCTAGGTCGGCCAACAAGTGGTTCAAGGGAAAACCGCCAAGAAGACATGGGATGGTGTTGTGACCCGGATCTGCCAGTTTCTGTAGCAGTTTGTTATGAACCACTACAGAACTTCGCTCACTAAGTGGGACTTTAGAGACCTCCTCTAGTTTCTTCTTGTTGGAAAGAAGATCTTTTAAGAACTTGCCATACTTAGGCATATGCTGGAGGACCCCTATGAATGGGATATTGACGTTGAGTTGTTTAAATATATCAAGAAAGTGACTGTATTCCCTAGCATACTTCTGTGGCAGCTAGCGCGCTCAGTAGGGAACACGGCTAAAGTCAATCTTGGGGGTTTTATCTCACCCCCATTCTTCTCTCCTCTACCGTCTCGGCAGGTTTCTCAACTATTATCTCCTCGTCCACCTGCTCTTCCTCTTCTACCGGTGGCTCCACTTCTGTCCTAGCATTGATCGTAGCAAAGTGGGCTCTCCAATCTATCTTCCTCACCTCTTCCTGTGATGGAATATGATGAGCGGTGCTGTAGGAGACTTCCTCTATAGTAGGAATAAATGTATCAATAACAGTCTCCACTGCTTTTTCCTCCTCATCTATTCTTCGACTCCTAGTTGACATGGCCATCACTGAAGCATTACGGCCTGAAGACGGACCTCCCTGTCAGTCCTTCAAGCTATTAGTGATGTCTCCTACCGTGTGCTGCAAATCCTGGAATGCTGATTGCTGATTCTTTAATAAAGTGCCATACGCATTCAATCGCTGTTGAGTCTCCTTGTCCTTCACCACCAGTTGAGCTAGCATCTGTTTCTGGTTCTCTAGCATCTCTTCTATCTTCTTATCCCTAGCACTACACCCAGAACTCGCTCCTGCTTCACCTCCTCCATACTGATTCAAGCGGGCATTAAACCTACGTGGGTTGTTTAAAGATCTCCATCCTGAGCCAAAATAATTGTTATAGTTATTGTACCCTCGATTCTGGTTGCCCGCAAAGCTCACATGTTCCTATTATAGAACTTCTCCATTATCGCCCGGTCAGAAAGATCATGCTGGGGACATCTGATCAACAACCCATTGAAATGCTCCCAGGCCAAGTGATAAGGCTCGTCAGGGTCCATCCGAAAGATGTGGATTTGGTCCCTAAGGCGAGCGGCCCTGGAAGGTGGATAGTAATTTTTAGAAACTTGGCTTGCAAGTCCTCCCATGTGGTGATAGAACTGTTGGGGAGGGTGTCAAGCCAAGTAGAAGCACGCCCAGAGAGCGAGAGTGGGAAGAGGCGCAAGTAGATTGCGTCCTTAGATATACCCCTGATATTAAACGTATTACATATGCACACGAAGCGTGACAGATGTTCGGGTGCATCCTCATCCTCGAGGCCATGGTACTGAGTAGAATGAGTGATCGTACTCGTGACAGGTGATGGGACCTTCCAAGTATTGGCGTTAGAGATAGCGGGGCGGGCGATCGAAGATCTCACCCCGAGGACCCCATCACTGGCTCTCTGGTGCACGGTACGCCTCGTTGGTGGGTTAGCGTCACCCATGTTAGGAAAAGGAACTGGGCTAGTAGGACGTACCTAGTTTTTGTACAAGTCTTTTAAACGCTCCCGCAAGTCGCGGGTGTGCTCGTGAAGCTCTCATTTGGGCTCTTCGTAAGTTGAATATTGTGGCGATCCCTGCGAAAGAGTACGTATCATAAACTGACACAAAAAAATTAAAGGAAACAAGATAAAGACTCGATCCTATGTTAGACACCTAGATAGGACACACAAGTAGCAAATAGGACAAAGACACACAATTAAGACTCACAAATAAAAGAAAGAAAACAAACCAAAAATCATAAAAAGAACTAATTAAAGAAAATGTTGCCATTGCCAAGTGTCCCCGGCAACGGCGCCAAAAACTTGATGTCGTCCCGACGGTCTATAAAACTAAAGAATAAAAACCTAACTAGACTCCTAAGTAATAAATGGAGTACCTTCGAACTAAACCACACTGACAGGAAAGTGTACCTACCGAGTGTAGCACAGCTTAATGGTAAACCGGAATATCAAAACCTAGAGACACTACTATAGCTAAATTAGACTCTGACTCAGACTAAAGATGATTTGGTTACTGATTAAACTAAGGAATGCAGAAAACTAACGATCGACTCGAACTATCAGACAAAGAACTCAGGAAATATCAAGAATTGGGAAGAATACCACGTAGGTCGGAATCCTACTTGCAAAGCTCAACTTCTACCGGTTGTGGAAACTATGATGGATCTGGGTTTCTAAGAATAACAGCTCTAGACAGCCTAGTGCATCCCTAATCACTCTCAGGGTGTCACCAACTAAGAAACCTAAAGATGTACTAAACTCACCAGATGGTCGGATTACTTTTCAGTCTTTCCAACAATGATAAAGTACCCAAAAGATAGAATACCTTTCAGTCTCACTGTCTACAATACATCGAAGATGCACGGGGTAATCTCAAGATAACAACTATGACAGGGAATAGCAACAAATACTAAGACAAACTAAGGGAAACTTCCTTTCAGACAGATTTCACTCAGTATCCTAATACCGAAGACTAACCAATTACCTCTCACTTCTCGGGTATTAAGATAAGACACACACTCAGATCTAATGAACACTCAATCACAATCCTATGGTTACTATGTCTAGCAAACCACACAAACAACCACAATCCTATGTATATGATCAAGATATGCTAATCAAATTGCAAGACATCCACAATTAGCATACAGAATTGAAATCAAACATATATCAGATTCAGACATGCACTATTCATCATAATTATTATCAAAAAGATCTTTACAAAAATATTAACCCATTCAACGAATCCAAAACCAAATAAAAATTTAAACTTTATAAATATTCATCATATGACCTAGGCAATATTAATGTTTTAGCCTAGGATCATGTTCAAAACAACCAAAAAGAAGAAAATAAACACAATCATGGTTTCAAACACAGAAATCAAAGATCAAGATTCGAACTTTACAACCGAATAAGTTAAACTGCGCAAACCCGGAATCGAAAGCCTCGATCTTACACTTAAATAGCCGTCCTAAGCTCCAAAATCGCCAAAATCACCTCTCCAGACGGCTGGAAATCGAACTCCCCCAATAATTGCAATCAAAATCTATTTAAAATCAAACTAGGGTTTTTTCTCGGAATTTAGGGCCCCCGCGTATCGCGAGGGATTGGTCTGGGTTTCTCGCGTAGCGCGGGAAACAAAATAGTCGCGGCCCGGATTGGACTTCCTCGCGTACCGCGAGATCTTCACTCTCCTCCCTCGCGTAACGCGAGGGACTGGATTTCCATCTTTTGTTTTCTTTTCTCTTAGGCTTTCTTCTCTTGCTTGGTTTTTTCATGATATAGTTTTCTATTCCACACAAGCTCCTGAAAATATACAATAGACTCAAATACATATTTAACCGACTCAAAACGAATATAAAACTAAGTAAAACGCACGAAAACAATAGAAATAAAAATGTGTACTTTACACTACATCAGTGATGCTTGGCATGCGAAGGGAGTTACCCGGCTGATCATGAAGACTGGCATCCCGTTATGAATCGATTATGTTATGTTTATGTTTAAGAAAATATCTACGCTTCCGTATATTGAACATATGTAACGAACCAATTTTCAGGTTTATAAAAATAATATGGAAATCATATTATATCATAGGTGGTGTTTTTAAATAAAAGGAAAGTTGGAAAGTTTTGGGTACAAGTAGTCATTTTGATATATAGAGGGGATGTTTAGTATTTAACACAAACTTAATTTGTGTTAAATGTCTTGATCAGGCAAAAACACACACTTGTGTGTGTGTGTCTCGAAATTGAGAAGAGGAGAAAGGGGAAGATGAGCCAGGAAGCTTAAAATCTAGAAGAATGAGGTGAAAGATCATGGATTTGATGATGATTGAAGCTCAAGCAACCATCAAGTAAGTTCATCTTCTTCACATATACCTCCATCAATGGAGTTTTGGTGGGTTTTGGGTAGAAAACCCAATTGGTGTGGTGATTTGGGTTTAATGTCATTTTTAAACCTTAATATAGTATCACTAATGTTGGAGAATCATGTTTTACATGATTTTAACACCTAATTTGATGTTTGAAAAATTAGGGTTCTTGAGGTGAAATTGGGGGTTTTTGAAATTGAGGTTGTTTGGATGTTAATTAAGGGTTGGTAAGTGTTTATGGTGTGATTAAACATATAACCAAGTAATAACCCTCAATCAATTTGGGGATGTAAGAATTTGAGGTTTTGGATGAAAACCCATATGTGTAAAAAATGGTGAATTGGTGGATTGAAAGTTTGACTACAATGGGTCAAACGGGCTATTTGGGTTGAAAGGTTGTATTTGGGTGTTAGGGGTTTGATTAAGGTCTTGTTAATCAAACTAAGTGAGGGTCTTGATCTTTAGATCATAAAGGTGAGTTGGGCGTCAATTAGTGACTAATGGATTACTAATTGTAAATGGGTTGTATAGGTGATCAAGTAGTAAGGAAGCTAGCTTGGAGGATCAAGTGGGATCTTCTTTGGCAAAGGTAAGTGCTTTGCACTTACTTAGTAGTAGATAAGTAGTGGTTACATGTAAATAGATGTGTTGTTATTTATATTTATATGTTTTATGTTGATTTTGACTTATGTGGTAAATAATCAAAGTAAATTGTGAATATGGTAGGATTGTTGTAGTTGACATAATGTGGAAATTAGTCAAACTAATGAATGTCACTTGGTAAAAGTGGTGTAGTTAAACTATGTGGAATATAGTTAAAACTAAACGTGGTAAATTGGTGTAGTTGACTAGTGTGGTATGTAGTCAAACCAAACTATAGAATGTGGTTATTTGTTGTAAATTGACTTAGCATGGTATAAGTCAAACCATTTGTGGATAAATGATGGAATTGATATATATAAAATTGACTTAATGTGGTATAAGTCAAACCATTATGGATAATGGTGAAATTGGTGTAATTTGAACTTAGTGGTATAGGGTCAAACTATTATGTTGAAATTGGTATAATTAGACTATGTGGTTAACATTCAAACTTGAATGTGCAAAAGTGGTAAATAGATGTAACTTGACTTATGTGGTTTGTCGTCAAACTAATGTGTGATATGTGGATTAAATGGTGTAAATGACTCAATGGGGTCAATAGTCAAGTAAAGTGTAGAATGTGGTAATATTATACTAAAATTGACTTAGTATGGTAAAAGTCAACCGTTGGTGGTAAACGGTAAATTGTTTGATTACATGAAGTGTGGATACTTCATGCAGGTGTTTACGTGGAGTCAAATACTTCACGAGTGGTAGTGAGTTCAAGTACCTCACGGGTGAAAGTGAAGTCAAGTACTTCACATGTGACATGAAGTGTGGATACTTCATGGGTCGGCATGGAGTCAAATACTCCATGCGAAAAAGCGAGTGGTGGTTCTCGCAATAGACATGTGGATATGTCAAATTGACAAAGGGTGAAATGTTAGAACTTGTATGGGTCAAAACGTGTGTAAGTTGTAGGTCGTTGTATGCATAACTAATTGATTAAACTTGGAATTAAACACTTCATGGGTGCAAAACGAGTTGTGGTTCCTGTGTCGGGCGTGTCTAGTAATAAATATTATGACCTTTGGTGATTAAAACATTTACAAAATGTTGTTGGTGGTTTAAAAGGACTAGGGGTCGAGTCGGGAGGGTCAAAAATGTCAAAAACTACAAAAATTGGGTTTGCTGAACTGGGGCTGGAGTCTAAGACGCCAAAAGTGGCGTCTTGGATGCTGGTCAGACGCCAATCTGGGCTGTTAGACGCCAAGTTAGACGCCAACTGGCTAATTTTGGGGTTTTGGCCTGTTGCTGTTATAGGGCTTGTGGGAGGTCCCTAGACTTCTTATCTATACTAACCATGTTCAAATTAATGTTCTGAATATAGGGAAAGCTCCGGAGTAATCTCGGGTCTCGCATCAAGTGGATTGGATTCTCGTGGTCGTGATTTGCAAATGTTTTTGTTAATATTCTCATGTTGAGTCTTTGAAAACTAATTGGGGTTGATGTGACAATCCGGACTTTTCAGTTAATTCCATTAACTATTCCGTTAAGTTTCTCATTAAAAACTTAACCCCGTTAATTAAATATAACCTCAGGCTCAAAACTACAAGGACTAGTTGTGTTAGTATGCTAAATCAAATAAATTGACTTCTCAAAGTCAAAATCAGCAAAGTGGTTCCTGTTGACTTTTGTAAGTCAAACCCGTGACTCTTTGATTCAAATTCGCGAGTTATACCTGAAATTCGTTTGATTTCATAACTGATATGGACATTATTAGCAGTTTCGACCATCATTGAGTCATAAATCTTCGTTATCAATTCGAATTAAATCCCAATTATGAGCTTTAACTCGAAACCGTCGAAATACATCATGTACTCATCGAATTCGATCAAATCCGTTCACCAATTGACAAACCAACACTCTGCGCATATTGAACGAGACCCTGTGGAGCTATTATACGTATCAATCTCGCCGGAGACGCAGTCGAATTCGCCGGAAACCAAACACCTCGAAGACGGAACCCGTCCTAGTCGATCTTGGTCAATTCACATCTGTTTCTGGTAATTAAGCACATCCTCACTTTTGTTTTTATTCATAGATGGAAAGCCCTATGTCAATTAGGGCTTACAACATCGGTCTTAACAAGAACAGTAATCTAGGGTTCGTTCATATACGATTTGGGGCTTTCGACCCTAAACTCAACCTCCATCAAATTCAATCACACTGTCATGTTCGAAATCCTTTGTTTATTAAAACCCCTAGGCTAATTTAATCTTTGAACATCGAATTTATAAAAATCCAGAACCTAGGGTTCATCACAAACCGATTTAATCAAATTCTAATCTAGACACATTCTCAATGCAATTAATTTATATCAATAGATTCGAAATCCTTTATATAGCGAAAGCCCTATGTTTTCAATACTTAACATTATCAGATTTGATCGAATTGATTTTGGGTTCACATTCTAGAGTTTCGGCTTTTTAATCTGTAATTAAACGATTCAAATGTATTGTTTTTGCAATTAAATCCTAACCTCAGATTCGTTAATTACTGATGAATGAAACCCCTATAACCCTCGGGTTGTTTGTGGTCGAAATCGACGGGTGGGGAAGGGTTTCGAACCGGTATGTGTATGGGAGGGAAACCCACCTGATTTGGGTGTTAAAACTATTCGAAACTGATAATGTTCGCGATAGCCTAGCGGCCGGACTGGTTAAAGCGATGTGTCTGTGTGGGAGAGACCCGGGTTCGAGGCCTGGCTCCCACATTCTTTTTTTTAAAACGATTTTCTGGAATATTAAACTAATAAAAATCAAATCTTTTAATATTATATCATTATATAAATGGGTTTTAAACCGGAAAACAACCCATAGGCTCGGGATTTAAATATTTTGTTTATTTTTATAAATTATAACTATTTTTATAAATTGTGCACTTTAATTATTAATAAGTAAAAAAATAATATATTTATATTATTTTTAAACCGTAAACACGTGTAAAATAATATGTTTATATTATTTTCGAATTGTGACTCGTATTATTAAATAATATATATTATATTATTTCAAATCATTTTTATATAACACCGTGAACCAATCAAGACTAAATAATAATTAGTTATGTTAACCACTCGTATATATACATATATATTATTATTTACGTCGTTCGTCGCGTAAAGTAATTCCTAAACCCGTGGACACGTTCGTCCACTCTCGTTTGTTAGAGCAGTTCTTTAAGACGTTCTTTCCTTGTCACGGTCACAATTCCCTTTTATCGTTCCTAATTTATATATTTATAATTCTAGGACATTCGTAGGTCTTTTGAGACTTACACTCGTGGTTCCAAACTTACTTCTAGTGTGAACTACCTTCAACGCCAAGCAGGTGAGTTTTCACGGCCCCTTTTTACTGCTTTTAAACTGGGGGAGAAAACATGATACAAACTCTTTTGATTTTTGTACTTCATTTTATATCAATTGTTATGACTATGCGTAAACTCTATCATAAAAGTCCTCACATCGAACCGTTTAAATATGAATATAGCGAGGTATGTTGGGTAGTACTACTGGGTTTGACAAACCTCACCCGCGTTAGTCGCGCTAACACAATTGGATATCGAACGGGTGCAATATTGACCTAAACGTGCACCGTGGTTGATAGACCTGGTGGGAGGCAATACAAACAGTCAGTTTACGGTTGCGAGCGTAATAGCAAACATGAACATGGGTTAGCTACTCATTTGGTATATATGTTGTTTGTACAATAAATCCGGTAAACGTTTATTTATATATTGAAACCTGTGAGCTACCAACCTCGTGTTGACACTTTTTCTTACATGTTTTCTCAGGACGCTAAGCTAAGACACAGGTGCACGTTAGGGCATGCATGGGATTCAACTGCTTTGCTTTGTGTCTATTTATGTTTGGTTGGATTATTATATTGTACTTTGTTTGGTTGTGTGGTTTGGACTTTTGAGACTTTTGGACTTTGGTTTTGGGCGCGTGTATTTTGAGCATTTACTTTCTTTACGCTTCCGCATTGATACTCTGATTTAAAAGATGTTTTCATTTGAGTCCCATGTAGAGTCGTTCAATGTAACTAGTGTATGAGATCCTGGTTTGTCACTTCCCAAACGGTAATACTTCGTTAGTTGAAATTGGGGGTGTGACAGATTGGTATCAGAGCCATTGGTTATAGAGAACTTGGATTGCATACTAGACTATAGCCTCACACATTAGTTACATGTCATTTGGATGTTTGGTACTTATACAAAATGTTGCAGGATCATGTCGTCAACCCCACCTCCATCACCTAACGCATCAGGGCATAAGGCACCTGTACTCTCATCCCCGGAGCCCAAAAGGCGCCGGACTACTTCAATTGATCAAGGCGAACCGAGCAACGCACGAGCATTGGATTATGCTCTCAATTGGGATATGTACCCACATATGATCCAAAGGTGGATCAAAATGTGAGATGTTCCATCACCGTACTTTGGATCCACATCTTCATCATCTACACTGCCTAGCTTACCATGCACCATGGAACAAGCCTTCGCAGCATTCGTGTCTTATATGTTAAAGGAATTAAGTTTTGTACAAGATGCCACCGAGGAGATACCTAAACTCATGGAGATTGGACCCCAAGTAGAGAAGAATAGGGTAGGAATAGAACATTTGACTACCGAATTGGCTGCAACAGACCATGTCCACAACCTTTTAGTGGATCGTGTGGCACACCTAGAGACGAGGGCTGACACTATGGATGATGATATGCAAGGAGTTCTGGAGAGATTAGCTGCTATGGAAGCTCAGCTACATGTGGCAAACCACACTGCTGAAGGCCTTCAAGAGAGGGTGACTCACTTGGAAGCCCAACTGCAAGCTGCCCTACACCCGGAAGACATTCCAGTATCTGACGATGAGGAAGTGAGGAGGAACTCTTTGAGGAGGAGCCCTTCAAGGAGGAACCCTTAGAGGGGGAACCAGCTGAGGAAGAGCCAGTGGAGATTGATGATGCACAGTCATATGTCTCTTCTGATAACGAGGATGTTTGAGGATCTTCCTAATCTATCATCCTTTTCATGTTTGTTTTTGCTTATGTTATTTCCCTTTTCAAACCTAGATGGGTAAGGTTGTTCCCATCCAATAAAAGCATGAGAAGTTTAATATTTGAGTTATTTATTTTGTAGCATTACAATTTATTTAATTTTCAAAATATTAGATGTTGTATTTCCTTACTCGTACCTGAATAATGTTTAATATGCGATATATTTCTCATTGTTTTCATTTGTGATTATGAAGAAACATGTCTGGGAGAGGACGAGGAGGCCGTGCCGGTGGTCGTGGTACCATCAACATGACGGCAGCAGACCTAGCAGCTTTGATAAACAATAGTGTGGCAGAGGCCCTAGCAGCACAGAATGCTGCAGGTAAATGCTTTAACTATTGACTAGTAGTGTCAATCCTTCTCCTAAGAACATTTTTCTAAACTCTACAATTCCAATTCAATTTGTATTTCTAAATCCAGGCCAGCAAAATCAGCAAAATCAACAGCCAGCCTGCACTTTCAAGGCATTCATGGACTGCAAGCCCCACACCTTTAGTGGAGCTGAAGGAGCCGTTGTATTACTTCGCTGGTTTGAGAAGGTTGAATCAGTAATAGCCATGTGCAACTGCCCCATGGAAAACCAAGTGAAATTTGCTGCTGGAACTTTAGAAGGCCCGGCCCTAACATGGTGGAATGCCCAAGTGCAAATGTTGGGACTAGCAATGGCAAATGGACTCCCGTGGGAGGAATTTAAAGCGATGATGAAGGAGGAATACTGCCCACGAGATGAAATTCAAAAGCTAGAAGGAGAGTTCTGGAACCTTAAGATGGAGGGTTCAGAAATTGAACTCTACACCACCCGTTCGCACGAACTTGCTACCATGTGCCCACACATGGTGACTCCGGATTACAAACGGATTGAACTATACATTGGAGGTTTGGTACCTCAGATTCAAAGCATGGTGACCTCATCCAACCCTACCACCATCCAACAGACCATCAGACTTGCTCACAAATTGACCGATCAGGCAGTGACACAGGGAACTTTACCTCCAAGAGGTTCGGTTTCTAAACCCACCGACAACAATAAGCGCAAGTTCGACCATCACTCCCACTCACACTCCCACTCTAATTCTAAAGGATCCCAACCCAATCAACCTCAGCACCAACAGCAGCGAAAGTTTGAGCCTGCTAGAAACTTTAATCAAATGACCTCATCAGGTCCGAATCAGCGGGAATATGCTGGGAGGTACCCCAAGTACAACAAATGTGGCTATCACCACACGGGCACTTGTGACCGACAACGTTGCCAGCGGTGTGGTAAAATGGGCCACGCTGCGAAGGACTGTAGGGTTGCACTCCCGAACAAACAACCATTTAAATCATAGGGATTCAAGAGGGGATGTTTTCAGTGCGGCAAAGAAGGGCACATTCAAAGGAATTGTCCTCAGTTGAGAAGGGGTGGAAATGGTAATGGCAGTGGTAGTGGTAATGGTAATAACCAGGGCAACAATGGTAACAACCCCAATCAGAACAACAATGGTGGGAATAACGGCAATAACGGTGGTAATGGAAGAAATGGGGCAAAAGGAAGGGCTTTTGTACTGGGATCCGGAGAGGCTCGCTACGATCATAACGTGGTCACCGGTAAATTTCTCTTAAATAATTACTTTGCTTCTGTCCTTTTTGACACTGGTGCTGATAGGAGTTTTATATCTAAGATACTAAGTGTTATGATAAAAGGAACCCCAACTCTGTTAGAAGCTAAGTATGTAATAGAGATAGCTGACGGCCAAATAATCGAAGCAACTCACATTCTTAAGGGTTGTAAGCTTGATCTAGCTAGCCATATTCTTGATATCGACCGTATGCCAGTCACACTTGGTAGTTTTGATGTAATCGTCGGCATGGATTGGTTGTCTAAAAACCAAGCGAAAAACATTTGTCATGAGAAAATCGTTCGCATACCCCTCCCGAGTGGAGAAATTCTTTCAGTTCAGGGCGAAAGGGTTGGTACTGTCATGGGTATCATATCCTTCATGAAAGCACAAAAATGTCTTCGAAAGGGGCATACGGCTATTTTGGCCCTTGTTACTGAACAGCCGTCAGAAGAGAAGAAGATCGAAGATATTCCCGTTGTGCGTGAATTTTTGGAAGTATTTCCCGAGGATCTGCCCAGTCTGCCACCACACCGTCATGTTGAATTCCAAATTGACCTAGCACCTGGAGCAGCACCGATTGCTCGGGCACCTTACAGACTGGCACCCAGTGAATTGCAGGAACTGTCCACCCAATTGCAAGACTTATTTGATAAAGGTTTCATCCGACCTAGTTCATCACCGTGGGGAGCTCTGGTATTATTTGTCATGAAGAAGGACGGTACGTTCCGTATGTATATTGATTACCGGGAGCTGAATAAAGTTACAATCAAGAACCGCTACCCTTTACCTCGTATTGATGACCTTTTTGACCAACTCCAATGATCAAGTTTCTATTCCAAAATAGACCTTAGATCTGGTTATCATCAGCTGAGAGTCCGAGATTAGGATATCTCTAAGACTGCCTTCAGGACAAGGTACGGCCATTACGAATTTATGGTCATGCCTTTCGGTTTAACCAACGCACCTGCGGTATTCATGGACCTCATGAACCGTGTGTGTAAGCCTTACCTTGACCAGTTTGTAATCATTTTCATCGATGACATCCTTATTTATTCCAAGAACGAGGAAGAACATGAGGAACATCTGCGTCTAATTTTGGAACTACTTAAGCAAGAGCAACTTTATGCTAAGTTTTCCAAATGTGAATTTTGGATTCGAGAAGTTCAGTTTCTAGGGCATGTGGTAAATGAAAAAGGGATACATGTCGACCCGTCCAAAATAGAAGCCATCAAGAATTGGGCAGCACCGATGACTCCGACTGAGGTGCGACAATTTCTGGGATTAGCTGGATATTACCGTCGTTTTATCGAAGGATTTTCAAAGATTGCGCAACCTCTCACCGCCCTAACTCAAAAAGGAAAAGCCTATAATTGGGGCGATAACCAAGAGTCAACTTTCCAGCACCTCAAACAGAAACTTTGCAGGGCACCTATTTTAGCTCTTCCGGAAGGAACCGATGATTTTGTGGTGTATTGTGATGCATCCATCCAAGGTTTGGGTTGTGTCTTAATGCAGCGCGAAAAGGTAATCGCATACGCTTCACGTCAGTTAAAGGTTCACGAGAAAAACTACACCACTCATGACCTAGAGTTGGGAGCAGTAGTTTTTGCACTTAAGATATGGAGACATTACTTGTACGGTACCACATGCACAATTTACACCGACCACAAGAGCCTCCAGCATATCTTCGAGCAGAAGGAGTTGAACATGCGACAACTTCATTGGGTTGAACTTTTAAATGATTACGACTGTGCGATCCGGTATCATCCGGGTAAAGCTAACGTTGTGGCTGATGCACTAAGCCGAAAGGAAACAAAACCCAAACGAGTTCGAGCATTACAACTTACTATTCACCCTGGATTGCCCGACAGAATCCGTAGTGCTCAACTTGAAGCCTTGAAAGAAGATAACCTACCGTTAGAAGGTACTTGCGGCATGGAAGCACAACTTGAAGTAAAATCTGACGGAATCCGTTACTTTGTCGAACGAATATGGATTCCAGTGTTTGGAAATTTAAGGGAACTAATCATGGATGAAGCTCATAAATCTCGTTACTCCATTCATCCGGGTTCCGATAAAATGTACCATGATCTAAAAGTACTATATTGGTGGCCGAAGATGAAGGCTGATATAGCCACTTATGTTAGTAAGTGTCTGACCTGCGCGAAGGTCAAAGTTGAATATCAAAAACCGTCCGGTCTCCTGCAACAACCTGAAATTCCCATGTGGAAATGGGAACAAATATCCATGGACTTCATTACCAAATTACCCCGAACCCCTACCGGATGTGATACTATATGGGTAATTGTTGATCGCCTAACAAAATCTGCCCACTTCCTAGCCATCAAAGAAACTGACAAAATGGATAAACTCACTCGAATATACTTGAAAGAAGTAGTCTCTCGGCACGGGGTGCCTATCTCTATCATTTCGGATCGCGATGCACGATTCACTTCCCGTTTCTGGCAGTCATTGCATAAAGCATTAGGCACGCGTCTAGATATGAGCACAGCATACCATCCTCAAACTGATGGCCAAACCGAACGTACTATCCAAACTCTGGAGGACATGCTACGAGCTTGTGTGATCGATTTCGGTAACACTTGGGAGTCTCACCTGTCATTGGTGGAGTTCTCCTACAACAACAGCTATCACACTAGCATCAAGGCAGCTCCATTTGAAGCACTTTATGGACGGAAATGCCGTTCTCCTATTTGTTGGGCCGAGGTTGGGGATAGTCAACTGACAGGTCCGGAACTCGTACTTGAAACTTCCAAAAAGATCGTTCAAATTAGAAACCGTATGGCGGCAGCTCGTGATCGTCAAAAGAGCTATGCCGACAAGCGTCGTAAACCTTTGGAATTTCAAATAGGTGACATGGTCTTACTCAAAGTCTCACCTTGGAAAGGTGTCATTCGTTTCGGGAAACGAGGTAAACTGAATCCTCGTTACGTTGGACCCTTCAAAATATTAAAGAGAATCGGACCAGTCGCGTACCAACTGGACCTACCTGAAAGACTTAGTGGTGTGCACAACGTCTTTCACGTCTCAAATTTAAAGAAATGCCTGGCAGACGAATCACTCGCAGTTCCTCTGGAGGAACTACATGTTGATGAACAGTTACGTTTCATCGAAGAACCTGTAGAAATCATGGATAGTGAAGTCAAATCGTTAAAGCACAGTAAAATCCCTATTGTTAGAGTCCGTTGGAACTCAAAACGCGGACCGGAATTCACGTGGGAGCGCGAGGATCAGATGATGCGCAAATATCCTAATCTGTTCAAGCACTCCGCGTCAATTTCTTAAGATACTATTTAATTTTCGGGACGAAAATTCTTTCAACTAGGGGATGATGTGGACACCCAGAAATTTTTATTTTTATACATTTTAATTTTCGGGACGAAAATTCTTTCAACTAGGGGATGATGTGACAATCCGGACTTTTCAGTTAATTCCATTAACTATTCCGTTAAGTTTCTCATTAAAAACTTAACCCCGTTAATTAAATCTAACCTCAGGGACTGATTCTGTCACAAATCCAACTCAAAACTACAAGGACTAGTTGTGTTAGTATGCTAAATCAAAAAAATTGACTTCTCAAAGTCAAAATCAGCAAAGTGGTTCCTGTTGACTTTTGTAAGTCAAACCCGTGACTCTTTGATTCAAATTCATGAGTTATACCTGAAATTCGTTTGATTTCATAACTGATATGGACATTATTAGCAGTTTCGACCATCATTGAGTCATAAATCTTCGTTATCAATTCGAATTAAATCCCAATTATGAGCTTTAACTCGAAACACATCATGTACTCATCGAATTCGATCAAATCCGTTCACCAATTGACAAACCAACACTCTACGCATATTGAACGAGACCCTGTGGAGCTATTATACGTATCAATCTCGCCGGAGACGCATTCGAATTCGCCGGAAACCAAACACGTCGAAGACGGAACCCGTCCTAGTCGATCTCGGTCAATTCACATCTGTTTCTGGTAATTAAACACATCCTCACTTTCGTTTTTATTCATAGATGGAAAGCCCTATGTCAATTAGGGCTTACAACATCGGTCTTAACAAGAACAGTAATCTAGGGTTCGTTCATATATGATTTGGGGCTTTCGACCCTAAACTCAACCTCCATCAAATTCAATCACACTGTCATGTTCGAAATCCTTTGTTTATTAAAACCCCTAGGCTAATTTAATCTTTGAACATCGAATATATAAAAATCCAGAACCTAGGGTTCATCACAAACCGATTTAATCAAATTCTAATCTAGACACATTCTCAATGCAATTAATTTATATCAATAGATTCGAAATCCTTTATATAGCGAAAGCCCTATGATTTCAATACTTAACATTATCAGATTTGATCGAATTGATTTTGGGTTCACATTCTAGAGTTTCGGATTTTTAATCTGTAATTAAACGATTCAAATGTATTGTTTTTGCAATTAAATCCTAACCTCAGATTCGTTAATTACTGATGAATGAAACCCCTATAACCCTAGGGTTGTTTGTGGTCGAAATCGACGGGTGGGGAAGGGTTTCGAACCGGTATGTGTATGGGAGGGAAACCCACCTGATTTGGGTGTTAAAACTATTCGAAACTGATAATGTTCGCGATAGCCTAGCGGCCGGACTGGTTAAAGCGATGTGTCTGTGTGGGAGAGACCCGGGTTCGAGGCCGGGCTCCCACATTCTTTTTTTAAAAACGATTTTCTGGAATATTAAACTAATAAAAATCAAATCTTTTAATATTATATCATTATATAAATGAGTTTTAAACCGGAAAACAACCCATAGGCTCGGGATTTAAATATTTTGTTTATTTTTATAAATTATAACTATTTTTATAAATTGTGCACTTTTATTATTAATAAGTAAAAAAATAATATATTTATATTATTTTTAAACCGTAAACGCGTGTAAAATAATATGTTTATATTATTTTCGAATTGTGACTCGTATTATTAAATAATATATATTTATATTATTTCAAATCATTTTTATATAACACCGTGAACCAATCAAGACTAAATAATAATTAGTTATGTTAACCACTCGTATATATATATATATATATATATATATATATATATATATATATATTATTTACGTCGTTCGTCGCGTAAAGTAATTCCTTAACCCGTGGACACGTTCGTCCACTCTCGTTTGTTAGAGCGGTTCTTTAAGACGTTCTTTCCTTGTCACGGTCACAATTCTCTTTTATCGTTCCTAATTTATATATTTATAATTCTAGGACATTCGTAGGTCTTTTGAGACTTACACTCGTGGTTCCAAACTTACTTCTAGTGTGAACTACCTTCAACGCCAAGCTGGTGAGTTTTCACGGCCCCTTTTTACTGCTTTTAAACTGGGGGAGAAAACATGATACAAACTCTTTTGAATTTTGTACTTCATTTTATATCAATTGTTATGACTATGCGTAAACTCTATCATAAAAGTCCTCACATCGAACCGTTTAAATATGAATATAGCGAGGTATGTTGGGTAGTACTACTGGGTTTGACAAACCTCACCCGCGTTAGTCGCGCTAACACGATTGGATATCGAACGGATGCAATATTGACCTAAACGTGCACTGTGGTTGATAGACCTGGTGGGAGGCAATACAAACAGTCAGTTTACGGTTGCGAGCGTAATAGCAAACTTGAACATGGGTTAGCTACTCATTTGGTATATATGTTGATTGTACAATAAATCCGGTAAACGTTTATTTATATATTGAAACCTGTGAGCTCACCAACCTCGTGTTGACACTTTTTCTTACATGTTTTCTCAGGACGCTAAGCTAAGACACAGGTGCACGTTAGGGCATGCATGGGATTCAACTGCTTTGCTTTGTGTCTATTTATGTTTGGTTGAATTATTATATTGTACTTTGTTTGGTTGTGTGGTTTGGACTTTTGAGACTTTTGGACTTTGGTTTTGGGCGAGTGTATTTTGAGCATTTACTTTCTTTACGCTTCCGCATTGATACTCTGATTTAAAAGATGTTTTCATTTGAGTCCCATGTAGAGTCGTTCAATGTAACTAGTGTCTGAGATCTTGGTTTGTCACTTCCCAAACGGTAATACTCCGTTAGTTGAAATTGGGGGTGTGACAATTACAAGTTGTGAATAACTTGTTGGTATTTTTGTTTAAACTAATTAAGGTAAATATATTAGTTTAATTCCTGTTTGTAAAACTTAACATGTGGATACGTTAAATGTCGTTTTAGGACCTAACTTCCGCGTTGTTTTAAAAGTTTAAATCGGGTTGAATTTTTAGGTGTTACAACAATGTTGATCTTATGTTTGAATGGAAATTTTTCCGCTGCCTGATTTGACATTCAAGTTTAAGAACTGTTTGTGAATGAGTAAATCCAACACGTGAGGCCTCCCAGGTTTGGGGCCTTACAGATAAGTTTCTCTTTCACTGTTCTATTTTAGTTTTATTTGGCTGTTAAAGCATCTAAAAGTTATGGCGTTTATGTTATACATCAGAATATGGCGTCTTATTTGTTTGTTAATGCAAGTTGAACAATTATTTAAAAGGATTAGTTGGTTAATTATTTAAAAGTGGAAGGACTAGTTGGGTAATTTTATGACTTTTAAATGTAAATATGGCGTGTAAAGCATGCAGGTGTTAGCACAAAAATCAAACATAATTACAAGATCCCCCAACATGGTGTTTTTTCATATGACAATGTTTTCACATCATTTCTAGTCTATATTTGCAGTCATTCTTTCTTCCATTTTTTTGTTAACAGTTTCATGTAGTTTTTTTTCTTATTTATAATGGTAGTTCTCTGTACTTTTTAAAATCTTTCATCATCTCCCTCTTGCATTCATTTAAATCATGAAGCAAAATCTTAGCGGCGTATTTGTATCTTAAGTCATTTAGTTGTTTCTGTTGGGCGTTGTTCTCTTCATCCTCCTTGCAACACCCACATTTCCAAGTTGATATATATGTCCCTTTGTACGTCTCCATGTGCCTCTTTGCAAACAGCCCACAGTCAATTCCGTTTTGTTTTGTTCTCCATTCCATTGGGACTCATACAACTTTTGCTTTCTTGATCAGGCTTCCGCTAGGATGTGATTCTTTTATCAAGTAGTCTCCAAATGCATCCCGCTGCAAAATAACATTATAATTAAATTTTATGGTGTTTATGTATATATAGTAATGTCGTTTTACCAAAATATTTGGCATTCCTTCATGTCTTTTCCCAAGTGCAATTTTTGGACAAACTGCACTGTTTTCAATTAACTCCACGGTATGCTTTTTGAGATTGAAGCACAACACATAAAAATGTGTTTTGTGTATAATTTTAATGAACACAAGATCTAATCCAACTAAACTTGCCCTCTTCACCTCTTTTAGCACAGTTTGCATGTTTCTACTCAATTCTTGATTTATTTCTTCAAAACTTTTCTTATAAGTGTCTCTATGCCTGTAATCAAAATAATTTATACATAATTACATTATTACCTATATACAACATTTTAATTAGTATGGTGTTTATATAAGACATACCAACATGATCTCTGTGCAGAACAATCTTGACAAGGATTCCTTTGACTTGTACCTTTCATCATAATTTAGGATGTGTGCCCACGTTTGAAAGATGTTGATGTGGATGTAATGTCCAGGTCTCATACTCTCAAACACTACCCATGGAATTTCAGAGACCCTTGAAATTATGAAAAGAACGTCCCTACAAGATAAATATGGCGTTATTAGGGTGTACACTATTTGAGTTATTATGGTGTTTTTACTATGGTGTTTTTATTTTGGTGTTTTCATACCATGGTTCCACATATGCAGAGAACAAATAGTTTGATATATTTCCCTCCAATCTTGTTATCTTCTCAGGCAGACTGACCTCTCTATCAACATATAGTGAGCAAAAATTTTCCGACAATTTTCTATTTCTTTCTTCTCTATGTTTGTTACCCACATCAAATTCTACATTTTTAACGCCAGTTATTGTGGATGGAGATTGAACATTTGATGGCCCAATTCTTGAGCCAACTGGTGTTTTTCTAATTCTGCATTCAAAATTTTGTTTTCTTTTATCATTTTTGTTACATCAACTTCACCACTATCTCCTTCGGCTTCATTTTGAATGGCATCAACTTCTTTGTATCCTTCTAGTGTTAGTTGTGAAATCAATTTAAATGTTGGTGGTTCAAATGACATTTTTCCAAATACTTTACCTTGCACTTCCTCTTCATGTCCTTGTTTTGAAACCAGTTCTGCCTCCTTAATCACAATTGATGAATTCGTTTGTGGTGTTTCATCATATATTGGCTCACCATCATTGCTTCCTTCATGTGATTTCTATGAAGTATTATTGTCAGAAGACCGTGCCTCACCAGCTGTTTCTTTATTTTTTCGGCACTTTCACATTCTCCCCCTTTCTCATTATGTGGTGTTTGATCATATTTTGGCTGCATATTTTATTCATCAAAAAGGAAGTTTTTCATACATCTTATTAGATAATTTTCTTTGTTTGAGTTATTTGTTCCATCCTCTTTCAACTGAATCATCCTTTTTATATCTTGAAGAGGAAGATCCAACACTTCCTTAGTATGATCTAAATACGAAATGCATCCATCCTTCCTTGTGATGCAGAAACGAGCCGTCTTATAAATGAATTTCCAATCTTCAATATGATTTTCTTCAGCTTGCTCATTTGAGTTTGTTTCCAATCCCTCATTAATCACCTCTTCTATATTCTTTTCAATTCCTTGACAAACGTTTTCATCACTTTCTTTAATCTGCTCCACAAAACGTGAGGTTTCAGTTTCTCTCTCAAGCTTCAACTGCTTCAACATACTCTCGAAATCTACAATACGCTGCATTGCCATGTCACGCTCTGATATTAGGTACCTTTTTTCCTTCACCAATTCATCAGCAGTCACTTTTGATGTTTCTACCACATCTTTCAATCTTTTTACCTCACCCTCCAATTGCTTAATCTTTACCTCTCACTCCACTACTTCATCACTTTCCTTGGTTTTTTTACATTTTCACTTTCCATTTTACTTTCATCTGCACCCTTACTATTGATATTCTCAATATATGTTCCAAAACAATCATAAGTTTTTCTTACTAAACCAGTCCATTCTTTTTCTTTCTGTCCAAACATGCTACTGTTAGGGTATTCTTTCATTGCTTTGAAATTACATTGTTAACCCTTTTAAAACATTCTTCATATTGTGCCAATGTACAAGATAATAACTCTGTCCTTTTCTGTTTTAAAAAATAAATGTTAATGACTATGGTGTTTTTTTAAATTTCATGTAATACGAAAAGTACTTTATTACCTCTTCATTGTCGATTTCAAACTCTTCATTTCCTTTTAACCCATATGTTTTATCTTTGATGATAACCATTTGAAGGTTTACAATCTGCATTTTTTTATAGTAAATTCATTATTATTTTACAAATATAGTATTCAGAACTTGTTCATGGTGTTTTTATGACAACTATACCTCAGGTGCAAAGTCTTCAGCAACATGGTCATTTCCATTCTGTCCTTCTTCATGGTCTGTTTGTGTTGCCTCTGATGAATCACCGTCCTCTTTATTCATATCAAGTTCTTTTCCTCTTTCATCCGTTTTCTCATCCAGCATAAATCAAATGAATTGTTAAGTATCTTTTTTTAAAAGTATGGTGTTATTTAATATATTATACTATATATATTGCTTTCGTTTTGTTTGTTATGCTTTTCATTATCTTCTGGAGGTGTGCACTGGTTCATCCAAACTTGTGAAACTGCTGGCAATATTAAGTTGTTTCCAGAATCTGATATCATGAAATCTTGTTCTTTGTTTTCCTAATATTCATTACAAATAGCTAAATAGTCTTCTTCTTCAGCATCATACCCATCATCTTGGTCTACAACCATTAATTAGTTCCCCAGATTGCCATCTAATATTTTCTTCCCACATTCATTTTTTTCTTTTAGTTTTCAAAGCCTTTGATTTTTTCTCCACTTTTTCTTGACTTACAGGTCTCATATAATTCACAATGTTTTTCAGATGTTTCTTACAAACCAATTCTATTATATGTTGAACACTTTCCCTCTTCACTCTTTCCTTTATATCATTCACAACTACAAGAAACAAAAGTGTAGGAAAGAATTTTAGTTTATGGTGTTTAATTATGTTTATTATAAAAGTTAATCAGATTAAACATACCACAAGAAGAGCCAAAGGACCATTGAAATGAGTACTTGGATTCCATGTTGCTTTACTTTTGTTCAAGCATCTTATCAAGTAATCACATCATCTCAGTTCTCTAATATGGATTCCTTTTTTAACTAATGTTAAAAAATCTTGGTTTACCACACTATTTTTATTGGTTTCCCCCAATACTGTAAAAAATCCTACCAAAAAAATCAAAATGAACCTTCTTCCAGAATGTTGCATTTCAGACACCCTTCTAAAAAATTCTAGCACAAACGGTCTTTTTATTCAGACAGTGGTTTTGTAGAAACTTCTCCATTTAGCCACAACCGGATCTTTACCACTTGGCCTCTTTTCCTCTACGGGTATTATACCAAGTGGTATTCCCATAACTTTTTGCACAACTTCTAGTGTTATGTGAATGAGACGAGTGCTAACATTTAACCTACTTGAATCTGCATTGCAGTTTTGAACCATCTAGAATGCCAACTCTGTTGGGATACTGTCTAATTTTAGCTTTAGAACTGGTTTGAAACCCATGTCATTGACAGTTCTCTTTTGATGTTCATTAAATGTTGCAAACCAATTGATTAGGTTTGAAGGTGCTATTCTTGGTAATATTTTCTTTCTAGTCAATTCAGAATATTGATGATGTTGTTGTGCTTTTGGTTGTTTTGCCCTTGTGGTTTTTGCCTTTGTGGTTTTTGCCTTTTGAGTTTTTGTTGTTTCTTGATTTGTTCTTGTTTTCGGTGGTGGTGTTTTTGATATAACACTTGGTGGTGGTAGCCTAACAAAGTCATCATCATCATCATCAACAGCATCATCATTTTCTTGCAGATTTGATTGTGGTGTTTTTTATTGTGGTGTTTTTGATATAACACTTTTTGATATAACACTTGGCACTTGGATTCCTATTAAAACCCTCTTTCTCTTCATCGTTCACAAAGTATGCTTTCTTAGGACATGAAGTTTGTGGTGTTCTTTTTTCTTCAGCCTTTTTTATCTTGAATTTCAATTTCTTTTTAGGTGGTAAAGAAACCTCATTATCTTCATCGTTCACAATTTCTGCTTTATTAGGACAGGATGTTTGTGCTCTTTTTTTTTCTTCGCCCTTTTTATTTTCATTTTCAATTTCTTTCTAGGTGGTAAAGAAACTTCATTATCTATGAAATAACACGACAGTTTAACTTGTTAACGTAAACGCCATATCATATCAATTGAAAAACTGCAGATATAAACACCTGGATAATGCATTTATACTTCTAGTTCTTCGTCCAAAATTATTGGCGTTGTTTTGTCATTTGTGAATTTGCTAAATGATATTCGTCCAACAATTCTTTGACTCTTTCTTTTCCCTGTGTTTGATCCAAAACAAACATATTGTTATAAAAATACCATAGCGATTTCATAAACACACCATACTACTTGTCAACCACCAAATGGTAAACACAAACAACAAACAAAGGTGTTTAAACACAGGGTGAACACCATAATACTATCAAATACCATAGTGATTTCATAAAAACACCATACTACTTGTCAAACAACAAAGGGTTAAGACAAACAACAAACAAATGATAAACACCAAATGGTGAACACAAACAACAAACAAATGGTAAACACCATAATACCATAAAACAACATAGGGATTTTCTGTAAAACATCATACTACTTGTCAAACAACACAGGGTAAACACAAACAACAAACAAAAGGTAAACACCATACTACCAAAAAACAATAGAGTATTTTTTTTAAAACACCATACTACAGATAACACCAAATGGTAAACACAAACAACAAACAAAAGGTAAACACTATAAAACACGAAAGTGATTTAATAAACACACCATACTACTCATCAACCACCCAATGATAAACACAAACAACAAACAACAAACAACAAACAAAGTTTAAACACCATAATACTTGTCAACAACATAGTGATTTCATAAAAATACCATACTACTTGTCAACCACCAAATGGTAAACACAAATAGCAAACAAAGGTGTTTAAACAAAGGGTAAACACCATAATACTATAAAATACCATAATGATTTCATAAAAACACCATACTACTTGTAAAACAACAAAGGGTTAACACAAACAAGAAACAAATGGTAAACACCATAATACCATAACACAATATAGGGATTTTATGAAAAACATCATACTACTAGTCAAACAACACAGGGTAAACATAAACAACAAACAAAAGGTAAACACCATACTACCCAAAAAACAACAGAGTATTTTTTAAAAACACCATCCTACAGATAACACCAAAGGGTAAACACCCATAATACTATAAAACACCAAAGTGATTTAATAAACACACCATAATACTTCTCAAACACCAAATGATTAACACAAACAACAAACAAAGTTTAAACACCATAATACTTGTCAACACCATAGTGAATTCATAAAAACACCATACTACTTGTCAACTACCAAATGGTAAACACAACCACAAACAAAGGTGTTTAAACAAAGGGTAAACACCGTAATACTATAAAACACAATAATGATTTCACAAAAACACCATACTACTTGTCAAACTACAAAGGGTTAACACAAATAACAAACAAATGGTAAACACCATAATACCATAACACAACATAGGGATTTTCTAAAAAAACATCATACTACTTGTCAAACAACTCAGGGTAAACACAAACAACAAACAAAGGGTAAACACCATACTACCATAAAACAATAGAGTAATTTTTAAAAACACCATATTACATATAACAGCAAAGGGTAAACTCAAACAACAAACAAAATGTAAACACCGTAATACTATATAACACCAAAGTGATTTAATAAACACACCATACTACTCCTTAAACAGCAAATGGTAAACACAAACAAAGGGTAAACAGCATAATACTACAAAAAAACACTAAAGGGTAAACACCATGTGTTCAAAATTGGCACATAATAATGTTATTGAACAGCTAATCCAGCTAACATACACCATAACACAAAGAATCTATATACATGCAAACACCATATATTATCTGACTTTGACCTCTTTTGAAGCTTGAAGTTCCTTTAGATAAATCTAATTGTTGGCGCTTATCAGTTCCTGAATCAATTAAATAAACAACTTAAACGCCATACTTACTATCATGGATTTTATTCGAATTCAACTTACTAGTATATGTTAACTTGTAACGATTATCAGACGCCATTGTCTTCTGATAATATTCAGAGCATGTAGGATTGATTCACTAAATCGTTGGAGCGGTTAGGGTAAAATTATGGATTTTCTCTGACGTTTGAAAATTTTACGTAGATTGTCATTTACTTTTTTACCCTCGAGCGATAAAAAAGTGTCCTACAAATTACAAAAACGCCACCGCGTTAAAATTCACCCTTGATCACATAATCTAATGGTTGAAATTACTTCCTAGGCTTTGTATAGTTTTTTGGCTTTATAGAATATCCCTCCCATATATATATAGGAAGGTTCCCCTAGAAAGTGGGTTTTGCCTAAAAAGTGTTGGAAGCAAGGAAAATGCGCCACGTGTACGGTACTGAATCCATGGGTGAGGGGTATTAGGGTCATTTATGCGCGCAGAAAAACAGTGCGTTTATATGATATATGTTATACTACTTTAACATTTATATGATAATGGTAACCAACATAGATTTCGAGCATCATTTTGTTTTTCTAAAAAACTAATTTTTTTAATATAAGGTAAAGTTGCTAAACACGAGAAAGGTTGTATAGAGAATCAACATGTATTTATCCCTTTTGCTTTTAATACATTTGGTTTCCTAGCCCTAAAGGTTGTGGTATTTCTGAATAGGGTTCAGCGGGTCATGCATAGTAATTCTTCGACCCCTAGGACTCAAAGCTTTGTTTTCAGTGAGATCGGTTTTGCTATTCAAAAGGGGGTTGCGGTGCAGCTTGTTGCCCGTTTACCTAAAAACAACTCGGAAATAAACTATTGCTTGGTGACGGAAAATATATATATATGTATGTATATATATATATATATCTATATATAACAATACTATACTCAAATTAAAGAGAAAAAATGCTCAATTTTATTCTGTAAGACGTCCTTCAAAACTGAAGTGACCTTTGCAGCTATAGCTTCTTTTACGATTGGTTCCAGAACCAATCCCTCATTATGCGCATCATCGTGAACCGACACATGGTTCCCACTGTCATTATGCTCCACATGCACCGATTCAGTCTCATTGTGGGAGTCTTCACTTTCTTCTACTCATGCTCGGTTACCTAGCGGTCAGACTCGACGACAAGTATGGCCACCAGTTCGACCACCTCTCTTTCCTCTAGCAATTTGTGTCTAACTGCGAACAAGGAAAACTCGTGTCATCAAGATACGTAATACGTTAGAACACCATGACTTATGTAAATTACTATTTGGAGAGACCGGAATGAAAATACTAATTTACTTTACTACTCGGGTTCTGAACATTTCCTGTCAGGAGTAACATTGACATCCAAGTTAAGAGTCCCTACTTTAAGGAACATACTATCTACTGTCGCTGCTAAAGCAAGTATTGTGTACGAACTATGATAAAGCATTTATTGTCTACTGTCTATACTAAGGCATTACTGTCTATGTTCTATGTTAGAACATTGACTACCTTCTTTTTACTATCTTTCCATGGACGTGCTGCTTTGACTGACATTACTTTCCTTTGTCTCATTCTCACTTTAAGTTCAGACACTATCGCAAATATCCGAATCTCTCAAACTATGACTCTGATACCAACTTGAAACGCTCCCAAACCGGGTACATCTCATAGTTGGCACAAAATATAATAACATAGTTCTTAAACCGGAAATCAGAATCTATTACAAGAGTAGTCTTAAACTCAAACATTCATAAACCAAAACATCAGACATTGTTCACAAACATAAATTATCATGAATGAAAATGTCAGTCTTCATCACGACAGCCCGACTTCCATGCTATCCGGCCCTCGCAGCTCCTTTACTTTTCTTTCACTTTACCTTTACTACATGTCATGCATATTAATGAGGAAACTCGTTAAGGTAAACTAATAACATCAGACACTGTCAGCTAATGATGGTGAGTTCTATCTTTACTTTAAACCACAAACTTCTTTCTTTATCTTTAAAACACTTTACCTTTACTTTAAAACTTTACAACGTTACAATTATAAAACTGTCCCAGTACTGTATTTCATTAAAATTGTACTTTGAGGAAACCCGTTAAGGTGACCTCCTTTACTCTTTTAAACTATCGTTTCACTTGTACAGTACAAGTGACTATCACATACTGTAAATATCACATATAGATCGTTGTCCGAGGACAATATCCCTTTCTCGCTTACACCTCGAGGTAAGACTTTTACTTTTGTTGTGCCCACACCTCAAGGTGGGACTTTCTCGCATACACCTTAGTGTAGACTCCTTTAGTTGTGCTCACACCTTAGGGTGAGACTTCTACTTTATCTTGCTCACAACTAGGGGTGAGACTTCTACTTTAGCATGCATGCAGAACTTTCTACTATGCAACTACTATGCAATGAAATTGCACTACTAAACCAAATAGAATGCAATCACATAAACTATCACATAGACAAATAGCACATATTAACACATAAGCATATCACATGGCATCTGTCACTGTCACTGTCGAGATGCACCGAAGTATAGATCCTTTAACTTTCTTTAAAACATTCGTTTCAAAGATAGTACTATACTCTTTCTCTTTATTTTTACAAAACATAATTTAACTTAAAAAAAACTATCTTTCTGCAAGTATGCATGCCAACCCAAATCCGATAGGAAAAAGGGCAACAAAAAACTCACGTGTCAAACTATCATGTGAATACTAGAACTGGTCCAGTAACCGTCATTCTCTACCTGTATAATTAATTTCATGTTAGCTAGGGTAACAAATCTAACCGACACTAGGCGTTCTCTACTTTTAAACTGGCGAACTTAAGGTTAAGTTCTCCACTTTTACATTAGCGAACTTGTCATGTTCACTGACTTGGATTCTTGTGAACTTAAATCTTGCAAACTTACACCAGGCGAAGTTAGCCCTAGAAAACTTACACCAAGTTCTCCCTATCAGGCTTGGGCGAATTTGATCTGACGAACATGTCAAGTTCGCCATATTAGCAGCAAGCGAACTTAGCAATTTTTCCTGTGCGGGTTGTCTTATTCCCTAAAACCCTAAGTTGCATGTTTATGGCGGCCGATCATAACAACGATTAAAATTTCAACTCTTTATGTTATAAAGGTTCCTTTTACCTCCATGAGGCTATATCTATGATTAGTTTTGCAAAACACATGTAGAAACCCACTTCTAACAAAAACTCAGATTCGGAGAAGGTTATTACCTCTTTGACCTCGCGAATCGGGTCAGTAGCTTCACCACGTGATAAGGAACGATCCTTTTTGCTCGTTTTTCCTTCTCCACCACTTTCTATCTCTAGCTCGCCTTTCTCTCTCTCTCTACCTTGCGAAAATGGAAAAAGAGAATGGGGAGGGACTTGGGGTAGCGGCTAGGTTATCCTCTTTTCTATTTCGTTTCAGTTTTGTAACCCACCACGTTTAGCCCTTCCCGTTTCTGTTTATTCTTTTTATTTCCCGAATCACGTCTATTTAACCGTTTTAACTATTTATTATTTTTGTGGTGTTACAAGTCTACCCTCCTTACGAATGGTTTCGTCCACGAAACCTGTCATAAGTCAAACAGGTGTGGGTACGACTCCTTCATTTCCGCCTCGGTCTCCCAAGTGGCTTCCGATCCTTTACGATGTCACCATTGTACTTTGACTAATTGGATGACTTTATTTCTCAGACGTTTCTCTTTCCTGTCTAATATGGCCACGGGTTCTTCAACGTAAATGAGGCTATTATCTTCCTCAATGTAGTTAAGCGGTGCATGCGCTGATTCATCAGCTAGACACTTGCGCAAGTGTGACACGTGTGTAGGAACTATATTATGATTAAGCTTTAGTGAGGTGTTTGTTTGGATGTAACCGTGAACTATACTTGGCTCTGATACCAACTGTAAGTCCCAAATCTCTCTATGGATCTACAAACACACGAACTAAATGAACAAGATATCAAACTCTCACACAAAGTAGGTGGAATCTACTTTGTATGGTGATTCAAGAACTCGAGACACTTGTAACTACTCGTATATTGCTTCACACGAATTACAAAGAAAAAATTAATCAAAACCGCTTAGCCTCACACGACTCTAAACTCGTCTATCCTCCCGTCTCACCTAATAATGATGCACATTTATCGATTTATACTAAGCCTACACAAACTAAGCCCACAATACATGTTCTCGGTCCATGGCCGGCCCAAGACCCAAACCCGTGAATCCTATTTCACGGTTACACAACCGAATACATTTATATTCGGTAACACCAACACTTCTATTTATTTGATAAGCGTCAGCCTTACATATATAGACCCAACAATCTCCCCCTAGGATGATGCTATCAAATGATATTCATAACTCGAATACAGTACTGTGATCACCCCTTCCGGCATACAACAGTTTCATCAAAATTTGTGGTTGTTGATGTGGTGTCAACGTTGGTGTAGATAAGGTTCAACATTTTTCAACTCTCAAACTTGGTTCTTTCTTTCTTCTCTTGGAGTTAGATCCTCATGTGGATCATAATCAGCATTTGCTTGAACATCTTGCTAAAAGAGGATGTGAGAGGAGAATTCTCAGCAACTCTTTTCTTTGTCATTCTTTCTCTTTCAAGCAGATTCACAGGTACTTCTTCATGTGTACTTTCATTGTCGGAAGATGTAAACACATCTGGTTCTTCTAACTCAAGTACATTCTGTTGTAGTGGTACTTCAAGCTTGTCATTAATTGACAACATTTCATTCTTCTTCAACCCTAGTTCTTGATTTGAAACAAATCCTGTAAATTCTCAGAAATTTTGTAAGCAGACATTTGTATACAACAGGTGATCCAGTATTCACACGAATACCTAGTACATCCACGTACTATCAAACTTTTGAAATTTTAATTCTTTTGATGATAAGTCTTTAAATTCAAGAATGGTCAATTTTTTGTAAAGATAAAATAAAAGTAAAATAGAAAAACTAAAAAACTAAACTAAAACTGAAGTAAAAATAAAGATAAAATTTGAAATAAAATCTTTTTGGAATTTTCTTAATAAATTGCAACTAAAAATAAACAAACTTGACTCAATAAATAAAAACAGAACTAAATTTATACAAACTGACCAACAACGAGCCTTTAGAAAGTTTGCAATGGGATCATATCGTTTTATAGGCAGACCAAGGAACATTTTTCAGCACGTATCATGTCAAGTAGATTGCCAATATTCAGATCTTTCTAAACTCACTGTGATTTAAGTTATCATGTTTTTTATGAAATAATGGGTCCCACACTCATATCTCAAAAACCTGTAATTAAGTGAATGTAAATTATGTGAATTCTTGATTAACTATAGTGGACCCCACAACTTATCAGGTAAACCTTCCCTTCCTCATGATCTTCTGAACACCTAAATAATATCTAAAAGAGTATAACTAGCACGGGTTTATGCAACTTTTCAAGGCATCTCTGACAAAATTTGATCAAAACATAGCACTACGGGCTTACATGTTAAGAATCATCAGAAGCTTAGGGTCATAGCACTATGGACTTACATGCCCTGACAAGAAATCCCCTTCCAGTCACATATTCCCAAAAAGAAAAAAATATTTGCATGTATATTTATATGTACGTCTTTAAACATATATTTTGAGTTTTTCCTATAGCACGACATTAACATTGTGTGTCTTTTTGCTCAGAATTCTGCTTTGCAGAGTAGCTTTGGACTATCATTGAGTGTCTTTTCACCTATTGTATGTCAATGCATGTCTTTTAACTATATATATATATATATATATAATATATACAGATCTGTATCAAGTCAGCTCGCAACCCCTTTGTGAAGGGTCTCGGTTAGTGCAATCCCAATAGAGCAAGGGTTATCTACAGTTCATCAACCTTTATGTTTAAGTTCTCTATTATTAACAGGAATAACAAATTACACTAATCTATGAGATGTTCCCCACTAAGGCTATAAGATAAATTAATTCAAGTGTATCACAAGCAGAGCCTATCAACATATCCAACAATGATCCTAGTCATTTCAATTTAGTGCCTTACATGTGTTCTTCCTAGCCTTAAGAAACGAACATTCATATCACTTCTCATTTATTTGAAAACAACCGACTCAAGCAGAAACACAATCTTTTTGTATTTTTCTTTTCTTTGAACTAAAAAACAGACTCAAACTGACTAAGAAACAAACTTTTTTTGCATTTTTCTTGACTTTAATAAAATTGAAAGCAGACTCTTTTTGCATTTTTCTTTCTTGACTCTCCCCCTAAATTTGTGCATAAAAAATTAAAAATAAAAAATGTACAAATTTAAAACTAAAGAAAAATCTTTTTGTAACCATTCTCAAATTTCAAAACTCATTATTTTCAAAGCATAATGTACCAAAGTTAATTGTACCTTTATTGTTGATCTTACCTTCCTTATCTCCTACAAAGGAAACATACCCTCCGTTAAAAGTATTAACGTTATGCAGTAGAGAGATGTCGCCCGTCATGTGCCTGGAACAACCCTCATCAACTTACCACTTTTGTTGTTGACGGTCCTCGTTGGCTGTCCCTGTACGATTGAGAAAATTAGTTAGACATAGGTACCCAAGCCATTGTTGACCTTGGCATTCCTGAAGCATCAATGTAAGATACTTCCTGCAAACACATATCATTGTTAGAATCAAGAACCGGTGTTGCCACAACAATCTTCTTTGCCTTCCAGTCAGGCTTTGATTGAACAAACGGTTTTGTTTCTTTTGAAACTGAGACTTTAGGTTTCACTGTTTTTTATTTTGTTTTACCTTTTGTCTTTCAAAATAAGCTTGTCTGATTCACTTTGCAACATTCGTGTCAGTGTCAGAGGGCTTAACTTTGGGATGCTTACTCTTCATTGCCTTGGGCTGGGTAGCCTTCATTGGCTTAGAATAAGTTCTATCCCTTGGTGTAATCCTTTTCTTCTTCATGTAATATGGCTCATAAGGACGATGTATGCAGTTTCTTGCAATGTGACCGGCTTTGCCACATGTGTAGCATGTCTGCTTCCTAGTATAAGAAGCATATCCTGATATGTTTGACCACAAAGATGAAGATGATGATGAGTGTGAATGATAAGATTGATCATTACTAGAATGATGTTCACATCTTCTCTTTGAAGAGCTTTTAAACTTCTTGTTTTGTTCAACCTGTTTGCTTTTCTCCTTCAACCTATACAGGTCCTGTTGGAATACTTAACAAATTATCAGTGACAGGTTTAACAAATCTAGTTTTTCCATCACTATATGCAGGCAATCTTGAATTTCTAGAAACATTTTTCCAATCCTGCACATAGGGTTTGCTGCTCTTAGAAGCAGTGCTCTTGGAAGCATTGCCCGTAAAAGTATTAGTTTTATTTTTGCAACCAGAATTAAAATTAATTTTATTCTTGAAAAAATAAGCCTCTTCAGACTCTTCATTCTCACTATCACTGATGTGCTTGAAATTACACATCTTTATTGCACAAAACTTCACCCATTTTATGATCAATTCCAGGTTATTCCCCAAGTTTAGACACTTATTTGCTTCATTTTTAGTTTTATAGGTTTTTGTGGAACTAAGTGGATAAAGGAGGAGAATCCAGCAGTTTTCAAGAAAATTAGGTTTTCTGAGTTGGAGTCACGGTCGCACCTTGCATTGTCACGACCTCGCCAGCCTAGACATGGTCGCGCTCCGCATTTACACGACTGTGCCAGCCTCAGAATTTGAGCTCAACCGCGCTCTTGCTTCCCCACGGTCGCGTGTATACCCGTGAGTCTGAAAGTCGTACTTCCTCGAAGAAGAGACCAATGGGAGAAGCAGATCGGTCAACCCTACTGTCACACGACCGCGCCAAAAGAAGACATGGTCGTGCCCCATGCTCAGGTGCGGTCGTTCCTAGTGCCCTGGCACGGTCGTGCCTCCTTGCTTTTATATATATCAGAAGTTTTCCCACAGCATTCAGTCTGGAGACCTGGAGAGTTGGAGCTTTGAGCACTGTTTTGTGCTCCGAATTGCCTTGTTCCAGCCATATTTCAAGCATCTTGGAGGGATTACAACATCAAGAGGATCACCATACATCAACAACAACATCTAGGCTTGTAGGAGTGGTTTGATTCTTGTTTTTATAGCATGTTTCTTACTATTTTTCCCAGCTTATTTGTCATTCTTGTGCTCATGATGAGCTAAAACTCTTGTTCACTTTGTTTTAGATGAAGTTTAGAATCGTTTGAAAACATTGATGGATTATTGGCAATTATTATGTTAATGTTATGACAATCATATGATTATTCTTCAATAAAATTATGTATTCAAGTATCTAAAGTTGTTTTCAAGGCTTGTATTCGTGTATGCATAATTATGTTGGAAAACTTATGGTTTATGCTTGTGTTCATGGATTAGTGTATGTTTGTATGCTAGTTTATGGCATTTGACTAGGAATGGTGGATGAAGTCTTGTCTATGATTTATGATTCTTGTATGTGTATCCTTATGCTTATGTTTGAAAGACAAAGTGTTTGTTATGATGTTTCATGCTTAGCTTTATGTTTATCTAGGATTTGTTGACGCATTCTCCTAATTGATATGAACTTTGTATGAACATTGTGTGTTGAAGAAATGCATGTGGTTGTCTAATTAATTCAACTTGAGGTGGGTAGTATGTTTCTCAATTATCTTTCCAACTAGTTGTTGGATTGGTGTACCTTAATCGGAAGCTAGTTCAATCTTTATAAACATTGAAATGATTACAACACTTGAGCTTCATTGCATGATTTTAAGTGGTTAGTTTGTGTTATTCATTCTAGCTTTCCGAATGGTCATTTGATTAGATGTCTATGACGAGAATTTGGTCAATCTATGCTTCGTGTATTTGCCATGTTTCTATGAGTGTATTGAATGTATTCTAGATGGATTCGACACCGAAGTGATCTTTTCTCCTTGATTGTTTGATTTGTTATTTTAGTCTTGTTTTATATAAATTGCATGTTAGTTAATTAAACAAACCCTTCAAAATATCTTTTTTACCATCACTTGATTGAATCTTAGTTCCGGTTTATTACTGCATTCCACCGTGTCCACGGATTGATATCCGGTTCTTACCTTTACTATATTGCCATCCGACGGGTACACTGCCCGGTGTGTGTGTGATTAGTCTTTGGTGAAAACCATTTTTAAAACTCAAATTGTGTGAAAAATCTTTATAAATATATATATACACTTTAAGCACATCAATCACATTCCTAAATCTCTACTTTTTCTGCACATGAAGTAGTAGCATCAGAATTGTTCACACATTTATTATTTGAATCTGTGGATGATGATTTGGACTTATCAGTGTTTGACAGATTTCCAGAAGTTAACACCTTAAACTCCTCTACTTGTTCCTCAACATAAGGAGTAACAGTGGTGAAATTTCCATTGAAAGGAGGAGGCATATTGTTGTACCCCAAACCTTGAGTTACCCTTCTAATCACATTACCCTCCAGCTGTTTATCTATCATGTTTTCTACAGCTTTAGTTGAATGACAAAAAATTTCAATGTTGAAACTCTCAGAAGCTAAAGTTTGAACAACCTTTTCCAGTTTCTCTTTTAATTCAGCTATTTCTTTCATGAAATCTAAACGAACACAGGCTTGTTCACTAATTTTCTACTTTAACACAGAAATATCCTTTTTACCCGCCTCTATAGCCTCTTTGTATCCTTTTTCTGTTTTCAAAAACTTGGTTTTATGGTATTTAAGGTTTTCTATTACAAAAATCAAATCAGCATTTTGTTTTCTAAACAGCTTCACCTTATCAATACATAATTGAGAACAGAGATCAGATGTTACCTCTGGTGGAATTGAAGCTGAAGATGATGAACCAGTTCATACTTCTCCAGATATAGAAGACATTCTATCATTATTTGTGAACTTTGCTAGATACTGAAAATTTTCCCTGCAAAAGTCCACTGTTGTCAACTTCTCAAAATTGAATCCTAATAGATGTATAACCGTCTTCTCAAAATTTTGACCAAGAAAATTTTTTTAAATTTTCCCCCCAAAATTTTCACAAAAAATATCCGATATTGTCAACTTTTCAAAATCGACTCCAAATAGAGGTATAAACATCCTCTTTAAAATTTGTTAACATTTTTTTTAATGTAATCCCATGAACTTATGGATTAGCCGTGAACCAGCACTAAGCCGTAAACCGAACTTCAACCCATGAAATAAGTTTTCCTATGAACTTGTGCTTTAGCCGTGAAAACTAGTTCACCCGTGAAATGTTTATCCGTGAACAAAACACCTCACCCGTGAATCTATTCCCATGAACAGAACCGTGAACTAAGCCGAGTTTTTTGACCGAGAAGCAGAACCCGTGAATGCAAGCCGTAAACTTCTAGCAGTGAACCTTAACCCGTGAACAAATCTTTGATTGATTTGCTTTCCAAAATAAATTATTAGATTTTAGGAATTTCAAAATTGAAATTCAATCAATCTCCTAAGAACTCGATGAACACATAGATGATCCTCAAGCTTCTTTTCGTCGATTTTAGCTGTATTCCACCAAACTCAGCAGCAAACAGCGGTGATTTCACAAAAAAATCTTTGATTTTTAGAAAAAAAAAATGATGGCCCTCTATCACACAACAACTGATTAGTATCAAAACTTAACAGAAACAGTAGGAAATACCTCAAATCGTGAATCTTGAATCTTTGATATAAAAAACCGAGCCTTGAATGGCTTCAATGGCTCTGATACCAACTGTAAGTTCCAAATAAATGATGGATCTTTGAATAATCACAAATACGAACACGATATCAAGTCTCACACTTTATAGGTGGAAACTACAAAGAGTGGTGATTCAAGAAGAAGAAGATTCAATGTAAAACTCGTATATTGCTAGAGAGAATTACAAGGAAAAAACCAATAAGAACCGCTTAGCCTCTCACACGGTTCTCGACCTCTCACTCGTCTAACTACCTGCTCTCAATCGCTTTTCTGGCTGCTAACATCATTTAGATTACACAAACATGTATTTATACGAAGCCTAAACAAACTAAGCCCAAAATACTTGTTCTCGGCCCATGGCCGGCCCAAGACCCAAACCCGTGAATCCTATTTCACGGTTACACAACGGAATACATTTATATTCGGTAACACCAACACTTCTATTTATTTGATAAGCGTCAGCCTCACATATATAGACCCAACAACGTGGAAAGTAAGGTGGATCCCACTCAACTCATCAGGTAAATCTAACCGGTAAGCAACTTCACCAACCCATGCCAATATCTTGAAAGGTCTGATAAATCTCGGACTTAATTTTCCTCCTTTCCTGAACCGTATAATCCCTTTGTAGAGGGATACTTTCAACAATACCTGATCCCTGACATTGAAGTCGATGGGTGATGTATTGCAAAATACATCTATTTATCGTTTAGAGTTTGTATAATTTTCGTATAGTTTCGTTGCATTTTCGTAGTTAGATTAGTTCCTTTTGATAGTTTGTGTTTGTGCAGGTCCCGGTTGCTGAAAGGAGCGAAAAACAGTCAAAATATGCTGAAAAGAGTTAACGGTTGGAATCGGGTCGAGTTGGAGCTGAACGGGAACGGAAAAAAGAGAAAATCTGGCAGAAACAGGTTTACGCGCCACGCGACACCCCTGAGGAGGGAGGATACGCGCAACGCGTTGCCTTGGAATTGTAATGCCCGGAAGTGAAGGCGCCACGCCACGCGACGCCTAGGTGGGATTCCTGTCGCGCGACGCGACGGGGGTATTATTCGGCCCAGGATGTTGCTGCTGCAGAATTGTTGCTGAAAATCATATATAAACATCTTAAAGAAAAAAAGTTTAACCTAGTGACGAATAGGGTTTCTTGAGGGCGAATTTTGCAGCAAGTTCTGGGATTTTTGAAGTATTCTAACTCACGGGAATCACTCAGTTGAAGACGGAAGCTTAGGAAAGAAGAACATTCGGGTTTTATCATCCGGTTTTCCTTATTCTTGTGTTTTCATTCTTTTAATTATGAATTCCTTTGTTAAACATTGTGCTTTGATTTTTATTACCATGATGCTTGGCTAAAACTCTTGAACTACCTAGATTAGATGAAAGATTGAATAAAGTTTGGATTTTATGGACTTTATTGTGTTTATGGATTAATCTCAAAAAAGTAATAAACTTTGGAACTTCTAATTTGGTGCATATGCGTATCTAGCTTTGATTGTTGATTGTTTACTGTTTTACACAAACTTTGGTGAATGTCTTTCATGTAATGGGTTTGTGTTGATTATCGAGTCTTTGCGGGTTCAGAAATCTTTGGGTAAATTGGCCACTAGCCTTAAAACAGTAATTAAAATACAATTAGAACTAGGTTTTCTGCTTAACTTGTCGCTGAGAGGCTCGAGTTTGTTAGAAGGTCACGGTTTAACATATAGCTAAGGTAGGTTTTGAGAGAAGCCGGTCTTAATTCCCTAGTCATTCTTGTGTCTATTAAACCAAGTTAGAACCCATAGTTGCCTTAGACTTCCGTGCTGAGAGGTAGGTTGTCATGTTAGGGCACTTTTAGAGACGTTAGAGGACTGAAAGGAAGTCTAACAGCCGGTGTTCATAACGGCTTTGTGGAGTCTCCTAGGTTTCTTCCTGAGAAGGGTCGGGAGGTCTTAGCTGAGATTTCTTAGGGTTTAGTACACAAAGATCCTGGTTCCATAGCACTTTAATACCATTAGAAAATCCATTCCTAAATCAATCAGGATTCTAGTCTAGGTAGTCATTCACCTCTACTAAATTCAACCTTAATCTATTTCGTAGTTTAGCTTAATTAACTTTAATTTCAATTTTAGGATTTTTAGTAAACCCCCCCCCCCTCAAACAATAAAAATGGTTAGTGTCGTGTCCGTGTCAGTCTAGGTCTAGATAGAGTCATTAGCGTAATTTAATAGAGTCTCGTGGGTTCGATATCCGGACTTACTTAGCTTTACTAGAGTCGATCGTTTCACTTGCCGGTTA
This sequence comes from Smallanthus sonchifolius, assembly GCA_023525975.1. Classification (NCBI taxonomy): domain Eukaryota; kingdom Viridiplantae; phylum Streptophyta; class Magnoliopsida; order Asterales; family Asteraceae; genus Smallanthus; species Smallanthus sonchifolius. Next base: position 85,503,558 of record CM042020.1, read on the forward strand.
GTAGTAGTGTAGTTTAAGAGAGTCTAGAGTATTACTTAGTGTCTAGATCTAGGATAATTTAGTTTATTTTTACTAGATTACTTTTAGAACATCAAGTTTTTGGCGCCGCTGCCGGGGACTCTTGGTAATTGCGTTAATTACTTTATTTGGACTTATTTGATATCTTATACGTGCTAATTGTGTTTGAGTCGTAGGAGTCTACTTAGTCGTAGTTGTTTTATATTTTTGTTTTTGTTGAGTCTAGTTTTTGAGTCTACTTACTTGTTTGTTTTCCGGTTTTTGCAGTGGATGCCCCATACGCGTTCGCAAGGACCTCCGCCGAAGCCACATACGGACAAGTCTTCCTTCTCGTCTTTTTCTCTAAAGGTTAGTACTCCTTCATCTTCATCTTTCGCCTTTTCTGACTCTACATCCCAATCATTACCACCAAGCTTTGACTTCACACCGAGGTCTTCACCCCATAGCTCCCCACCTACTTCCCGTCCTCCGAGTCCGCCACCCTATTTCCAAATGGCCAACAACCAAACTGTCCACCAACGCTCCACCGCAGGTTATACCGCGAATTAACCCATCACCCTTCCCCAAATCACCAATGACAAGTCTTGGCAAATCCCGTCCTACATTATGACCGCCATTAACAACTCTTGTCAGTTTCACGGTCGTGACGACGAGGATGCACCCGCCCACATCAACCGTCTCACCCGCCTTTGCAACACCTTCGGCATCGAAGGTGTTAACCTTGATGCCCGCTATCTCCAAGTCTTCCCGTTTTCACTTGCTGGCCGCGCAGCCACTTGGCTTGATTCGCAGCCGGCAGGCACTTTTACGACATGGGCTGGACATAGGGATGCCTTCCTAGCTAAGTATTTTCCACCTGCTAAGGCATCTCGCCTTCGTGATCAGATCCATTCGTTCCGGATGGAGTCTGACGAACCTTATCACTTAGCTTGGGAGAGGTTTCAAACACTACTCTCATGTTGTTCCCAACACGGGTTGTCTGATTGGGCACTCGTAGAGAAATTCTACAATGGTCTCACCCCCGAGTGTAAGGCCCGATTCGACACCTCTGCAGGAGGCCATCTCATGGGTAAGAAATCGGTGGCCGACTGCAATGATCTCTTTGAGAGTTTTGCTCATGCTGATATCGATCATTGTGCTACCAGCAGGACTTCCATTCCTGTTACTAGTACTTCCTCAACCGCTCGAGGGGTAAACCAAGTTGGCTCGGATTCAAAGGTAGCATCTCAACTTGATTATATCACCAAAGAGTTATTAGAAATTAAGAAAAAGGTCGATAGGTGTGAGGTTTGTAGGGGAGGTCATGATACCGTAGATTGTCCAACATTTACCCTAGAACAGGTCGAGTACATCGCAGGTCAAAACCGAGGTCCCACTAACCCATTTAATAATAACTCTAACTGGCGTAGTAATAATAATTTCCGCTCTTCCGGTAATCCCCCTGGTTTCCCATCATGCCAGTATCAAAGCAGAGGGCCAGGTTTCTATTCAAGTAGGGGTTCGAATCAGCAGGGTCAGTTTGGTAGTTCAGGGTCAAGTTTAAATACAGGAGGTCAGTTCAATAGTGGGGGGTCAAATAATCAGGGTTCAAAAAATCAAGATTTGGGTAGTGGTCTAAACGAGATTAAAGCTATGTTATCCCAAATTCTAGTTAAGGACCAGTCCACCCAACGAACCTTAGAAGAACATGCTACCTACCTCAAGAATAACCATTCTAATTTCTTGGACCTTCAAAGGCAGGTCGGGGACATTGCACGCCAGCTACAAGAACGACCTCCCTGTCAATTTTCGGGCAACACAAAGCCGAACCCGTCCGGCCAATTGAAGGCAATCTCGACCCGTAGTGGTAGGACCTTAGGAGAGGTAGTGATACCCGAGAGTGTAGAGGTAGAGGATGAGGAACCCGTAGATGAGGAGATTGAGATGGAGACTCCCGGTAAAGTGCAATCTAGGTTAAACCCAGCAAGTACCGCACACACCGAGGAGCCTCAAGTCGAGAGTAGTGCACAGAAACAACCCAAACAAGTCATTCCATCACCCGTTCCTGATCTTTCCCGTGCCCCATACCCATCCCGTCTTAAAAACCAAACTTACTCCAAAGAGTACGGGAAATTCTTAGAGATCTTCAAGCAACTTAGGATCAATCTTCCGTTCATAGAAGCCCTTCAATCCATGCCTAAATACGCCAAATTCCTAAAGGACCTTCTAAAACGTAGGGATAGGTTAGGAGAGGTCTCTAACATCCCTCTTAGTGGGGGGTGTTCCGCCGTAATCTTGAACAAGGTCCCGGAAAAATTGACGGATCTGGGCCTTTTCACCATTCCATGCTTGTTCGGGAGTGATACCGAGTATAGGGCCTTAGCCGATCTAGGAGCGAGTATAAACCTCATGCCATATTCCATGTACGAGAGGTTAGGCCTAGGAGAGTTGTCCCCTACTCGCATGTCATTGTCCTTAGCCGATAGATTAGTGAAATACCCGCGTGGCATAGTCGAAAACCTTTTAGTTAAAGTCGACAAGTTCGTCTTTCCCGTAGACTTTGTCATTCTTGATATGGAAGCTGATGAGAGAGTTCCTATCATTCTAGGACGCCCATTCTTGCGCACCGCAAAGGCCATCATTGATGTCTTTGACGGTAAGATTACACTCCACGTCGGTGAGGAGAGAGTCACTTTTGAGGTAGCACGTTCCATGGAGCACCCTAGCGGCTCCGACGATCATAGTAGTCCTTGTCATTCGGTCTATTTCATAGAATCCTTCTTATCATGCGTAGACCATTGTTTTGATTATATTAGTGGAGCCGATCTAGTGGAGGAATTTGTGAGTGAGATTGAGGAAGGAGAGGGGAGAGTATGTTCCCGAAGTGTTAGAGTTGAGTGAGATGAAACGCGACAGTGAGAATACACCCATAGAGAAAATCGCCCCATTAGAGCTTAAAGTCTTACCATCCCACTTAGAGTATGCTTTCCTTGGTGAGGGGTCAGATTTGCCCGTCATTATTTCATCTAAGTTAGAGGAGGGGGAAAAGGGTAGGTTACTAGAGGTGTTGAGAGAGAATAGGGAGGCCATTGCATGGCGACTTTCGGACATAAAGGGCATAAGCCCCGCCTATTGTACCCACCGGATACTCATGGAAGATGAATATAAGCCGGTGGTGCAACCTCAACGGCGCCTTAATCCGAACATGCAAGAGGTTGTTAAGAAGGAAGTGCTTAAGTTGTTAGATGCCAGGGTGATCTACCCCATTTTCGACTCACCGTGGGTTAGTCCAACCCAAGTTGTCCCAAAGAAAGGTGGGATGACGGTGATCATGAATGAAAAGAACGAACTAATCCCATCTCGTACTGTTACCGTTTGGCGTGTGTGCATCGACTATCACAAGTTGAATGACGCCACCCAGAAAGACCATTTCCCTTTGCCGTTCATTGACCAAATGTTGGAGCGTCTAGCGGGTCAACAGTTTTACTGTTTTCTCGATGGATTTTTGGGTTATTTTTAGATCCCCATCGCACCGGAGGATCAAGATAAAACGACGTTCACATGCCCCTATGGCACTTTGCGTATCGCCGCATGCCTTTCGGGTTATGCAACGCTCAGGCTACATTCCAAAGATGCATGGTTGCTATATTCCAAGACATGCTTGAGACTTCTATGGAGGTCTTCATGGATGACTTCTCGGTTTATGGTACCTCCTTTGATTAGTGTCTCCTTAATCTTGATAGGATGCTTAAGAGATGTATAGAGACCAACCTTATGCTTAATTGGGAGAAGTGTCACTTTATGGTGACGGAGGGGATCGTCTTAGGTCATAAAGTGTCGTGAGAGGGGATAGAGGTGGATAGAGCCAAGATAGATACCATAAGTAGATTGCCTCCACCCACTAGTGTCAAGTCCGTTCGAACCTTCCTTAGTCATGCGGGCTTCTATAGGCGTTTCATTAAGGATTTTTCTAAGATCACACGCTCCATGACCCGACTCCTTGAAAAGGATGTACCTTTCGTCTTTGACGAGGAATGTATCAAAGCCTTCAACTTTTTGAAGGAAAAACTCATTAGTGCCCCCATCCTTGTTTCGCCCAATTGGAGCTTACCCTTTGAGCTAATGTGCGATGTGAGTGACTATGCCGTAGGTGCGTTATTGGGCCAACGAATCGAGAAACACTTTCATCCGATCTACTACGCGAGCAAAACTCTAAATGATGCTCAAGAGAACTATACCACCACGGAAAAGGAACTCTTAGCCGTAGTATTCGCGTTTGATAAGTTCCGCCAATATCTCGTGCTCTCCAAAACCATAGTTTTCATCGACCATTTCGCCTTGCGTTTTCTCTTCCAAAAGAAAGACGCCAAACCACGCCTCATTAGATGGATTCTTTTGCTCTCCGAGTTCGACATCGAAATTAAGGATAAAAAGGGAGTGGAGAACGTAGCCGCCGACCACTTGTCACGTTTAGAGGACCCTAAGAGAGAGGAAATTCGTAAGGATGCCATAGGAGACAAATTCCCTCATGAATCCATAGATTTCATTTGAGCCGAGTTAGAGGGTTTGCCATGGTTTTCGGACTTAGCAAACTATTTAGCAAACGGGGACATTGTGAAGGGTATGTCCCACCAACAGAAAAAGAAGTTTCTTAGGGATGCTAGGAAATACATATGGGATGATCCGTACCTCTTTAGGATAGGTGGTGATCGAGTACTTAGGAGGTGTGTTTTGAAAGAGGAAGGGTTGGATATCCTTAGACATGTGCATGAGGGTTTAACGGGAGGCCATCATGGGCCGAATGTCACCGCACAAAAGGTTTTTGATACTGGTTTCTATTGGCCCTCGGTAATTCAAGATGCCGTAGAGTTCGTTAGTACATGTGACCGTTGCCAACGTACCGGCAACATCTCATCCAAGGATGAAATGCCTCAAAATCCCATTCAAGTTCTTGAAATCTTCGACGTTTGGGGTATTGATTTCATGGGACCTTTCCCCTCTTCGAGCGGGAATAGGTACATCCTCGTGGCTATTGACTATGTCTCTAAGTGGGTGGAAGTTCAAGCTTTGCCTACTAATGATGCCCGAGTGGTGGTGAGATTCCTCAAAAAGCTATTCACACGCTTCGGTGTTCCTAAGGCCATCATAAGTGACCGTGGTACGCACTTTTGCAATTCCGTCATGGAGAAGGCATTAGCATGCTACGGGGTCACTCACCGTCTTTCTACCGCATACCACCCGCAAACTAGTGGCCAAGTAGAGAATGCAAACCGAGGGGTGAAGAGGATTTTAGAGAAAACGGTAGGAAAAAGTATGAAGGATTGGTCGGAAAAGCTAGATGATGCATTGTGGGCATTCCGCACCGCCTACAAAACACCGTTAGGAACCACGCCCTTCATGATTGTGAATGGGAAAGCGTGCCATCTTCCGGTAGAACTAGAGCACCGAGCGCTTTGGGCTCTAGTAACCGTCAACTTTGACCTTACCGAAGCCGCTAGGAGGAGATTCTTTCAAATCCATGAGTTAGAGGCTCTTAGAGATACCGCCTACGAACGATCTTGGAGTATAAAAGAGAAGACGAAGACATTGCATGATAGGAGGTTGCGACGGTTGAAGGAGTTTCAAGTAGGAGATAAAGTGCTTTTGTTCAATTCGAGATTGAAATTGATAGCCGGAAAGTTGAAATCTAGATGGACCGGACCGTATGTGGTAAAGGAGGTGTTTCCATACGGTAACATTGAGTTGTATGACGAAGTTGACGGAGGTTCATGGAAGGTGAACGGACATCGCTTGAAACATTACTTAGGAGGTCCCATCGACACCACCGAGGAGGAAGAAATTCCTCTTGAGGACCCACCTACCGTCACCGATTAGTGTTTTGAGGGAAACCTCAAGTGTAGAGTTTGTACCGGTTGTATTTTATTTTATTTTTATTATCTTTCGTAGCTAACGTAGTTTTTGGTAGAGTTTCGGTTTTTGTTTTTGTGTTTCGAGTCATTTGCAGGATTTCATTACCTAGGATGTGGAAGGATTGGCGAGAAAACAGAGTTCCAGGTAATTCCCAGTGTTAGAAAATTTTTGGGATTGGTTTTTGGGAGGTTTGGGTATAGTGCAAAAATTTTCTAAGGCATGAGAGCCTCAAATATCGAAACTTTCTGTGAAAAACTGGTGTTCGCGTCGCGCGACCCATAATCACAAAGTACCCCATTTCAGAGCCGTGATTCAAGAATGCGCCGCGATGCGCGATGCTACCTCCATTCGTGCTACGCGCTACGCGAAGGCCCCCATTCCCACATTATAACCTATTGCTTCAGCTTTTTCCCCAAAACCTCTCCAAACCCTAACTCGCGAATCCCCAACCGTGAACCACCCATTTCAGCCATAACCACCTCCATTCTTCACCATTTTACTCCCAAATTACACCCACATCACCCATTTCACTTCCCCATCCATTTTAACCGTCAGTTTCACCCGATTAGCCGCTAAATCCACCAAACACGGGACCAACCTTCTCCACTTAAAAAGTTGAATTTTTTAGCTTGTTCTTCACGAATCCGGTATGTTTTCTTGTAATTTTCTGTATAGTAGTCGTTTATTAGCTAGGTATGAGTCTAGTTTTGCTTATTTTAGGTGTCGGTTCCTGTCGGGTTGGTTCTATGTCATGGGTTAGCCGAATGTTAGTATTTTCTGGTTGCGGGAGGCATAGTTTGGGTATGTTATTGCCATTGAACTGATTTGCTATATCACATTGCCATGAAAATCCGAACTTGCTTTGCGAGTTTAACCGGATAAAACCTCCTTTTACTAGGCGGGGTTTTTTTTTTTCGACTTAAATTCAGATTTTATCACTAAAGGACATTTCTTTACGCAAGTTAGGACTCAATGTTCGGTTTGGTAGGCACTTGGCTCTTAATTGGGACAATTAAAGTGTCGGGAGGGGGTAGTGTACATTGAGTCTTGTGTTTGGAGACGTTTTAATTTTAGTAGTTTTTGGGTCTTGGGTTTACTTATATGCACGTACAGGTACAAAACACTTCGCCCGTACTCAATCTCCATTCGGGCGAGGTTGTTTATAACTTATGCTTTTGTAAACGATAACCCGATTGTTATTTTTCACTTTATTTTCGGTTTCAGCCGCGAATGGAATGCTATACGGTTGTTCCAATTTTATAAAATAAAAAAAAATATTAAAAATTTGAAAATGTCTTTTGAATAAAGAAGTTTGCAAAATAAAACGGAAAATGATAGAAAAGAGGGGTTTTTGTTCGGGTTCAAATAATGATAATATAGATTAATATAGTCGAGCTTGTGTCTAGTTTGGGATATGTGAATAGGCTCGGTTCGGTTTTAGGTTCCTTTGATCTAAATATACCTTAATTGTCGGTCTACTAGTGGATTCTCATCCAGACAAAATGGGAAATTGAAACCGCCAATAATAGTATAAGAAATGCCGTTATAAGCTAAAATTGTTAGAATATCTAATCATAAAAAAATAGAATAAATGAGCTAGAAACTAAGAAAAGTAGCGCAGGACTACGTAATCTTCGTCGGGGATGGTGACTCTGACTTAGAATGCCTCTGGGATGTGTCGAAACAAAATTGCAAAATTACCGACGCTCACGTTGTCACTCTCGGGGATGATGACTCTGATTGAGACAGCCTCTGGGTTAGGTGAAGCAAGGTCTAAGCTCAAAGAAAAAAAATTGATTTCAAATTCTCTTGATTTTGGTATAAAACGGTTAGGAAGTGGTCCAGTGATTGTTCCTTTTGTTCTATAAGCTTGAGGTGGGATTAGGTGGGCTGTGGCTTCTAATGTGATACCCTAGGTAGATTGACCGCACTTAAACTAAAATTGCATGATAAGGGCCTGGAACCGGACTTGGGTTTAAAGGGATAAGTATATTTGCAATCGCGGCTAACACAAGTTTTGACTCTAATAAGTAAAATAGCTTTTGGCCCGAATATCTATCCGTCTCTGATTCCGTTTGCATAATTCTTTTTCGGGGACGAAAAAAGAGTAAGTGTGGGGATATTTGATGTATTGCAAAATACATCTATTTATCGTTTAGAGTTTGTATAATTTTCGTATACTTTCATTGCGTTTTCGTAGTTAGATTAGTTCCTTTTGATAGTTTGTGTTTGTGCAGGTCCCGGTTGCTGAAAGGAGCGAAAAACAGTTAAAATATGCTGAAAAGAGTTAACAGTTGGAATCGGGTCGAGTTGGAGCTGAACGGGAACGGAAAAAAGAGAAAATCTGGCAGAAACAGGTTTACACGCCACGCGACACCCCTGAGGAGGGAGGATACGCGCAATGCGTAGCCTTGGAATTGTAATGCCCGGAAGTGAAGGCGCCGCGCCACGTGATGCCTAGGTGGGATTCCTATCGCGCGACGCGACGGGGGTATTATTCGGCCTAGGATGTTGCTGCTGCAGAATTGTTGCTGAAAATCATATATAAACATCTTAAAGAAAAAAAGTTTAACCTAGTGACGAATAGGGTTTCTTGAGGGCAAATTTTGCAGCAAGTTCTGGGATTTTTGAAGTATTCTAACTCACGGGAATCACTCGGTTGAAGACGGAAGCTTAGGAAAGAAGAACATTCGGGTTTTATCATCCGGTTTTCCTTATTCATGTGTTTTCATTCTTTTAATTATGAATTCCTTTGTTAAACATTGTGCTTTGATTTTTATTACCATGATGCTTGGCCAAAACTCTTGAACTACCTAGATTAGATGAAAGATTGAATAAAGTTTGGATTTTTATGGACTTTATTGTGTTTATGGATTAATCTCAAAAAAGTAATAAACTTTGGAACTTCTAATTTGGTGCATATGCGTATCTAGCTTTGATTGTTGATTGTTTACTGTTTTACACAAACTTTGGTGAATGTCTTTCATGTAATGGGTTTGTGTTGATTATCGAGTCTTTGCGGGTTCAGAAATCTTTCGGTAAATTGGCCACTAGCCTTAAAAACAGTAATTAAAATACAATTAGAACTAGGTTTTCTGCTTAACTTGTCGCTGAGAGGCTTGAGTTTGTTAGAAGGTCACGGTTTAACATATAGCTAAGGTAGGTTTTGAGAGAAGCCGATCTTAGTTCCCTAGTCATTCTTGTGTCTATTAAACCAAGTTAGAACCCGTAGTTGCCTTAGACTTCTGTGCTGAGAGGTAGGTTGTCATGTTAGGGCACTTTTAGAGACGTTAGAGGACTGAAAGGAAGTCTAACAGCCGGTGTTCATAACGGCTTTGTAGAGTCTCCTAGGTTTTATCCTGAGAAGGGTCGGGAGGTCTTAGCTGAGATTTCTTAGGGTTTAGTACACAAAGATCCTGGTTCCATAGCACTTTAATACCATTAGAAAATCCATTCCTAAATCAATCAGGATTTTAGTCTAGGTAGTCATTCATCTCTACTGAATTCAACCTTAATCTATTTCGTACTTTAGCTTAATTAACTTTAATTTCAATTTTAGGATTTTTAGTAAACCCCCCCCCCCTCAAACAATAAAAATGGTTAGTGTCGTGTCCGTGTCAGTCTAGGTCTAGATAGAGTCGTTAGCGTAATTTAATAGAGTCTCGTGGGTTCAATATCCGGACTTACTTAGCTTTACTAGAGTCGATCGGTTCACTTGCCGGTTAGTAGTAGTGTAGTTTAAGAGAGTCTAGAGTATTACTTAGTGTCTAGATCTAGGATAATTTAGTTTATTTTTACTAGATTACTTTTAGAACATCAATGGGTCTCCGCCTCTTGTTCGCATAAGACTTTTGTCAATCTTGCTCGGCTTTCATATGAGCTTTAGGCTGGTCACCGTGAATACCTCCAATCTTCCCAGCTCTTTCGGTCATATCTCGCCACAACAGACCGGGATTCGACATCTTCTACCGTACCACATTTTGTAAGGTGGCATACCAATAGTGGCGTGGTAGATGTTGTAGGAGAATTCTGCTAGAGGTAGGTGGCTATCCCAACTGCCACCAAAATCTACAATGCATGCGCGAAGCATATCCTCTAACGTTTGGATGGTCCTCTCCGACTGACCATCCGTCTGTGGGTGATAAGCCGTGCTGATATTCAATCTCGTACCCATTTCCTCATGAAATCTTTTTCAGAACCTCGATGTGAATCGTGTATCCCGGTCGGATAAATCGACAATGGTACACCATGTCATGCAACTATCTCATTAATAAACACTTCTACCTGTTTCTCAGATGAATACGTTTCTCAGATCGACAGGAAGTGTGCGCTCTTTTTCAAACGATCCACTACAACCCAAATTAGATCATGGCCCTTAGCTTTGCAAGGCAGCTTTGTAATAAAGTGTATAGTGATACGTTCCCACTTGCATTTGGGTATGTCCGAAGGATGGATCTTCCCGTGTGGTTTCTGATGCTCAGCTTTAACCTGTGAGCAAGTCAAACACTTACTCACATATCTTGTCACGTCATTCTTCATGTTAGGCCAGCAATACTCTTTCTTCAAATCATGATAAATCTTCGTGGCTCCCGGGTGGATGGAATATCTATACTTATGGGCCTCGTCAAGTACTTTGGCCCAAAGCTCTCCGCCCTTTGGTACCAACATACGACCACATCGGGTCCTTACACCATTACTGTTCATTTCTAACTTCGTATGCTGACCTACCATTCGTTCTTTCTTTATATTCCCTTCCTTAAACGCTTCTGTTTATACTTTCTCTAAGTCTGTCATAAATCTGGCGTTATTACTAACTGATACACCTTCACCCTAACAGTAGGTTGATTCTCCTTTCGGCTTAGGGAGTCGGCAACCACATTCGCCTTCCCCAGGTGGTATAGGATTTCACAGTCATAATCCTTTAATAGTTCCAACCACCGCCTCTATCGCATATTCAAGTCTTTCTGCTCGAAGAAATGCCACTGGAGCATTCGTCAAATAAAAAGACATCTCACTGAATTTGTAGTGTCCATACCGCGTGCGAAACGTCGTTTTCGGTATATCCTTTTCTCTTACCTTTAACTGCTGATATGTCGACCGTAGATCGATCTTGGAGAAACACTTCTCGCCTTGTAGCTGGTCGAATAGGTCATCGATCCTGGGTAGCGGGTATTTGTTCTTTAGCGTATGTTTATTGAACTCTCTATAATCGATGCACATTTTCGTGGCACCATCTTTCTTCTCTACAAACAACACCGGAGCACCCGAAGGAGAAATGATTGGTCTGATAAAACCTTTATCCAAAAGCTCTTATAACTGTATCATTAGCTCCTTCATCTCTAGAGACGTAAGTCGGTACGGTGCTTTAGCCATGGGCAGGGCACCTAGCACTAAGTCAATCTGGAACTCTGTCTCCCGATCGGGTGGTAATCCAGACAAGTCCTTGGGGAACACCTCCAGAAAATTACACACCACAGGTACGTCTTTCAACTCTTTCATTACTATATCGTTGTCTATCACATAGGCCAGGTAGGACTAGCATCCGCGCCCCATGTACTTCTTTACCTTTATCATTGATATGACGTTCGTTAATGAGCCCACGTTATCCTCGTAAACCAAAACCTCGCTACCTTCTGGAGTTTTGAGCGGCACTATCTTTCGCCTACACACTATTCGAGCTTCGTTGGCAGCTAACCAATCCATACCCAAGACTACATCAAACCCTCCCAAGTTGATAACATACAACCTAACTGGGAATCAATGGCCATTTATCTTTATCGTGCAATTTTCTACTAGTTCTATTACCCTCATTGTTTTACCCACTACATTCTCTACATTAAAGTCCCGCTCTACTCTAGTAACCTTGCATTTGATTCTTTTACACATAGATGATGATATGAAACACCTACTGGTACCAGAATGAAACAATATTGAGGCAAAGGTGTGGAACAGGATGAACATACCTGACACCACATAAGGGTCTCCTCTAGCTTCTTCCTCTGTCAGTGCATACACTCGGGTCCTTTCCTTTGGCTTCTCAGCTTCCTTTCCTTTCTCAGTGGCAGCAGCTTTGGGTCAGCGACGTTATTTTGCCATATGCCCAAGAGTCCCAAAATTATAGCATGTCGAAGCACTGAGGCATTCACGTGAATAATGCCAGTCTTGTCGCACATGTAGTAAATGTTCAAACCCACACGACATTCCCCTGAGTGTTTTCTTCCACACTTAGCATAATCATTACCATCCTCTATTCTCAGCTTCTTCGCCTTCGGGGGCGGCCACTCTTTTTTTTGGCCTCTTAACTGCACTTGTCACTTTCTTATTAGTAGGCAGACGGTCCACGGAGTCGAATTTATCATAAACTATCCTTGTTAGGGTCACTACAGATTCAAAACTTGTAGGGGCATTGGCTTTAACATGCACACGAACTTTCTGCGGCAACCCTTTGATGTAATACTTTATCCTCTTCTCCTCAGTGTCCACCAGATGTGGAACCAACTAAGCCAGATCGTTGTATCTTGAGCTGTACTGGAGATAAGTCATACTACCAACACAGAGCCCCCAAAACTCTCTCTACTCTATCAATCTCGTTCTACAGACAGAACTTTGTGATTATAAACTTCTTCATATCACCCCATTTCAACCTCTTCAATGCGGTGGAGGACTTGGTCTGCTGAATAAACCTCCACCAGCTCAATGCCCCATTAGTGAATGATTGAGCAGCAAACTTGACTGCTTGGTCATCACGACACTCATTATTGTTGATCACATCATTCATCTTCTCTATCCACTCGAAAGTGGCCACAAGATCTTTATTTCCATCAAACTTCGGCGGGTCTCATCCCCGGAATGATTTATAATTGCAACCTCGAGCTGCCGCATCAAAATCAGAATCGTCACTATTAGTGACCTCAGTCCTCTTGCTACTTTCCTCTTTTTTCTATTTCTTCTCTATGCCAAACTCTTTAAGAGCCTCTGCTAGTGCTTTCGGTAAGACGTCCTTCAAAACTGAAGTGACCTCTGCAGCTATAGCTTCTTTTACGATCGGTTGTAGAACCAATCCTTCATTTTGCACATAACCGGCACATGGTTCCCACTGTCATTATGCTCCACATGCAACGATTCAGTCTCATTACGGGAGTCATCACTTTTCTCTACCCGTGCTCGATTACCTGGCGCTCGGCCTAGAAGACCAGTACGGCTACCAGTTCGACCACATCTCTTTCCTTTAGCCATTTATGTCTAACTGTGAACAAGGAACACTCGTATCACCATGATAGGTAATACTTTAGAATACATCGAGTAATGTAAATTACTAAATACAGAGACCGGTATGAAATTTCTAATTTACTTTACTACTCGGGTTCTGAACATTTCTTGTTAGGAGTAACATTGGCATCCAAGTTTAGAATCCCTACTTTAAAGCACATACTATCTATTGTCTCTGCTAAAGAATGTACTGTGTACTAACTATGCTAAAGCATTTACTGTCTACTATCTATACTAAGGCATTATTGTCTATCTTCTATGTTAGGACATTGACTACCTTCTTTCTACTATTTTTCCATGGACGGACTGCTTTGACTGACATTCCTTTCCATTCTTTTCCTTGTCCCATTTTCAGTTCAAGTTCAGAGATTATCGCAAATGTCCAAATATATCAAACTATGGCTCTGAACATAACTTGAAACGCCCCCAAACAGGGTACATCTCATAGTTAGCACAAAACATAATAACATAATTCTTAAACCAAAAAACAGAATTTATTACAACGGAAGTCTTTAATTCAAACACTCATTCACCAATAACATCAGACACTGTTCAGAAACATAAACTATTAGGAATGGAAATGTCAGTTCTCAGCACGACAGCCCGACTTCCATGCTATCCAGCCCTCACGACTCCTTTACTTTTCTTTCGCTTTCCCTTTACTACATGTCATGCATAATAAAAAGTTAGCTAACGCTGGTGAGTTCTATATTTACTTTAAACCGGAAACTTTCTTTTGGTAGTTTAGTTATATAAAAATAAAATAAGCTTTTCTTTCTTTATCTTTAAAACACTTTACCTTTACTTTAAAACTTTACAACATACAATTATAAAACTATCATTAAAATATTACTTTGAGGAAACCCGTTAAGGTTGTAGGTCCCACCGGGTAGTCTACGGGGTCTGCTAAACCTATGGCACGCCACGCGTACGAAGTGCGAAATCCATCGTATGCATGCTCACGTAGAGATGACGATCAAGTAGAACAACATTAATCAATGAACACACTCAAGTTAAATAACCACTTATTGTATTGCTCTCTAATATCAAGTGTACAGATTGCAAAGTGTGTAAGCGTACATGTCTACCATGCAAACACACTATATATAGGTATCCATGTACCACATGCAAACTTGCTAAGTTCGCCACACACACTCTTTTAGTAAACTTAACAAAATTACTAGTAAAACTAGAACAATATAAAGACAAAGACTACAACAAAAACCTACAAACTAAATGTCATCAAAACATGCTTTAACAAAGGTGTCCTACTTTAGTCTTTCAAACTATCGTTTCACTTATACAGGACAAGTGACTATCACATATTGTAACTATCACACATCCCTTTCTGGCTTACACCTAAGGGTAAGACCTTTACTATAGTTGTCCCACACCTCAGGGTGGGACTTTCTTGCATACACCTCAGGGTAAGACTCCTTTAGCTGTGCTCACACCTCAGGGTGAGACTTCTACTTTAGCTTGCTCACACCTCGGGGTGAGACTTCTACTTTAGCATGCCTACAGGACTTTCTACTATGCAACTACTATGCAATGCAATTACACTACTACACCAAATAGAATGCAATCACATAAACTACCCGTAACTCCCCAATTGTTAACAAAATAAAGGTCCAGGGGCTAAAATGTAATTACTCCAAAGTTAAATGACTAAATATGAAAAAAATCTAAAAGTTGAGTTGGTAGCTGACCACAACCGTACTCCCTAACGGTCCGCTACGTGTGGACGAAGGAAATAATTAGATAATGACGCGTGTCGGACACGTGGGTTGCCGATTCAGCCCTATGGCGAACCACTACAAGGTCTGTTACGGTCCGCCACGCCATAATCTGGGTAGTGGACTGCTACCCGAGCCGCTAGTGGTTAGCTACTTGGGCAACACGCAGGACATCTAGCTAGTGGGCGGTAGTGGACCACTACCACCCACCTTAACGGTCCGATACATGTGCCATGACTAGCCTATAAATAGATGCATTGAGCCGTTCATTTTACATACACCAACACACAAACCACTATCATAAACACATAAACATGCTTATCGAGGAGGCTAGCACGACCGTTACGAGCACGCGTGGTTACGAATGTGGAGCGTTAAAATTACGAGCAAGGATCAGAGAGATGTTTAAAGCTAGGAACGAACTTAGGAAACTACCTAATATTATTGTAAGTACACTGCACTCGTACCCTAGGTAAACGTTTATGAGAATTATGTGACTACGTGTTATGTGATGTATATGGAACCAAGGTACGGGGAAACAAGGGAAGATAATGGTAGATTTGTCTAAACACTAAACTGGAATAATGGAGTAATCACAAGATATTAAAGGGGTGGTGGGAACGTTGCAGGGAACCCTATATATCTTTTTAATATCTCGGGGTGAAACCATTACAAAGGTTTAGGGATTTAGACTAAAGATAATAAGTATGATGCAAATGCATATGAATACGTGAATGCATGACAAAGATGAATATGTGAGTGCATGATAAACATCAATACATGAATGCATGGTTATACATGCTAAACATGAATGTATATGATGGAACGAGTATAAACCGTAAATGGAATAACAGAGTACTCACGAAGTACTAAAGGGGTGGTGGGAACGTTGCGAGGAACCCTATATATAAACCTCTTTAGTACATTGTAGAGAAACCGTTATGAAGTTTTAAGGTAAGGACTGGTTGGATAAATCAAGCATATACATGTATAATGAAAAGAAATGCTTGATACATTTCGGAGGCTATAAGGTGGATCTTAATAAAGAAAAGAACTAAAATAAAAGAGCGAAACCTACGGGGCAGATCTAAGGAATGAATAAACCTTCGTGGAAATAAGTCTTCGTGAAAAAAGCAAGGGGCCTACACCGACAGGTGTAAGGACCTTGCCAATACTATGACCTAGGTACGGCCTAAGATGGTCATGAGGGTGCCGGTGAGCCCATAAATCAAACGAATGACGTAACCGGAGGTACGTCCGGACATGGTCATGTGGGCAAGAGTGTCTGGGAAACTTGAACAATAAGAATCTAAAGGGTTCCATAATAAAATGAATGATACAATGTACTTACTTAGCATAAGCTAATATAAAAATATTTTCCAAACACTGCAGGAAAGAAGCACGTGGAATGAGGCTTCCTGATGACGTGGCCGGTCGGGGTAGAGAATCCATAGTTATGTATAATAGAATATTGTATGTAACACAACATTTATAAATAAATTATTCCTGTGTCATTTTAATGACAAGGTTTTGAAAACAAAACCGAGACCAATTTCCGCAATTATAACTCTGATAAAATATTAAAGAATAAGTAGGGTGTTTTAGGTTGGTATCAAAGCACAGTTCAAGGGACTTAAGTATCAGAATGATACTTAAAATCAAATCATAAGTGCTCGTGATATAAATAGGGATTCACTCCAAGGCTGTCCGATGAAGAAGGTATGTTTAAATTCCAGTTCTAGACATAAATGTATACGTGGGCTGAATTTTTTCTGGTATAAGCTCCATGTGATAGTTGGGAGTATCATGACACTTAACATATATTACCTCATACATGGCCAGTATGAGAG
The DNA here is from genome assembly GCA_023525975.1 of Smallanthus sonchifolius. NCBI lineage: Eukaryota > Viridiplantae > Streptophyta > Magnoliopsida > Asterales > Asteraceae > Smallanthus > Smallanthus sonchifolius. The sequence continues at coordinate 85,520,320 of CM042020.1, forward strand.
CTAATGTATGGGACCATCATGATATCTCAAACAACATATGATAACATATGTGAACAGATAGTAAGCCAGAAATATGATTATGTATGATTGAAATGAAAATGTGCATATTTGAAAATGCATGAATGGGCCTTACAGGAAACCCTAGAATTGCTTTGGAATTAGGAAAGGCGTTTGATGCAAATTTTCCAGTTCTGTAAGAAGAACTATAAAGCTCATTAGAGAGCTAGTTTGAGAACCATAAGGATATATCTCATAGCGGAGAAGGAGGAAATCCGAAAGTTGATACGAAGTCAACTCGTTGCACGTATAAAGATTTCATGACATGCAAACCTATAGAATTTAAGGGAACCGTTAATCCCTTGGAATGTCAAAGATGGACCGATTCAATGGAAACAATTTTTGATACATGTCACTGTGAGAAACAGAATGAAGTGAATTTGCCACAAATCAACTGAAAAAACGAGCTGACGATTGGTGGGGAGTAGTAAAGAGAGAACAGGGTAGAGACAAGATTAAAGAAATGAGGTGGGAAGAATTTTAGGACATCTTCCAAAAACACTACTACCCTCGAGCGGCAATTGAAAGTAGAATTTTCGTACAATAATAACTACCACTCCAATATTGGTATGTGAAACATCCTACTTTACTTTATTATTTTATCAGAGTTTAATTGCGGAAAATGGTCCCAGTTTAGCAAAACCTTGTCATTAAATGACCAAAGTATATTTTTCATTTATAAATATTGTTTTACATATACAATATTCTATTACAAAATATAGGGATTCTTCATTCCATCCGGCTTCATCCACGGGAAGCTCTATTCCACATGCTTCTTTCCTGTAGTGTTTGGAAAACATTTTTGAATAAGCTTTCGCTAAGTAAGTACACTGCATCGTTCATTTCATTATGAACCCTTTAGGTTCTTTATTAATATTCAAGTTTCTCAGGCTCTCGATTCCCCGTGACCATCTCTGGACATACATCTGGTCACGTCATTCATATATTTTATGGGTGTGCTAATCCCCTCCTGACCATCTTCGGACGTACCTCCGGTCAGAGTATTTATATCATTCATGGGTGTGCTAACCCCCTCATGACCATCTTCGGACGTACCTCTGATCATAGTATTGGCAAGGTCCTTATACTCGTCAGTATAGACCCCTTGCATTTGTCACGAAGACTCATTTGCCACGAAGGCTCATTCATTTCTTAGCCTCGTAGGCTTTATTATTTAGTTCTCTTCTTTATTATTGAGATCCACCTTACAGGCCGGGTATCTCTTTTCATTTGGGACCTTGAGTATCTTAGACTCACAGCCTCCTAAATGTATCAAGCATTTATTTTTATTTCACGTATATGCTTGATTTCTTTCTCAACCAGTCCTTGCCTTAAAACTTCATAACGGTTTCTCCACGGTGCACTAAAATGGTTTATATATAGGAAGTACCAGCGGCGTATCCACCACCCTTTTAACACTTCGTTTATACACCACTATTTCCTTAGACAGAACATTTCGTTTATCAGATAACTACATACCGGTTGGAAGTTCTTATAAGTCCCTGTGGCGTCTCCTAACGAGCAAGACAACCACGATCACAACGAATTACTCGATGATTCCTCGTATGATACGGAAGCACGAAGTGAATCAAACAAAAACACAAACATAGAAGATAGATGAAACAGAATCATTCGTATATATATAATAACGAACTCTTCATATGAATACAATACCGAAGAAGTGTACATCTCTACGTTTAAGCTCCATATCCAATCCCTAGGTGTGCTCTACCTAGGGATGGTGACTCATTTCTCACAGAGACTCACTCCCTCTCTGTGGATGCTAACTATAGCATGCTTACCTACAAATGAACACTTAAGTTCCTATTTATAGGCAAACTGAGTCCTCAGGCGAACTTGTCAAGTTTGCTCATAACTCTATAGGAGAACTTAGCAAGTTCGCTAGTTAAGTTCGCCCAAACATTCCCTTAGGCGAACTTAACATGTTCGTTACATATACACTTAGAATTTTTTCTACAGTTACAAAAACATGCTCTAACATACTCCCTCTTAACTATTACAAACAATTATAAACAAATACTGTTAAATCATCAGTCACAAACTGTGCCTCAACAGTTCTCCCGTACGTCTAGTATTTTATTATTATTTTTTAGTCTATACCCTTAAACATTCCTATTGGTTTCACTACGAGGCATCAAAGAGGTTTATATATAGGAAGTACCAGCGGCGTATCCACCACCCCTCGGATACATCATGGCCACTCCATTATTCCAGCTAATCCCAAGAAACTTCTAACTTCCGATGGATTCTCAGGTGGAGACCATGCTATTACAGGTTCTACCTTTGCTAGGTCTACTTAGATACCTTCTGCGTTTACAACATGACCCAAAAATTGAACCTCTCTTTACTACAATGCACATTTTTAGAGACCATCCTATTTGGCATACAGTTTCTCCTTCCGTAAAGTACTAAATACTTCACGAAGGTGTTGTGCATGTTCTTCTTCATTCTTTGAATAAATCAAGATATCATCAATGAAGACAATAACAAATTTATCTAACATTGCCCGGCATACTCTATTCATGAGGTCTATGAAGACTTCCGGAGCATTCATCACTCCAAACGGCATCACTACAAAATCATAATGTCCATAACGAGTTTTGAATGTCGTCTTAGGTACATCTTCTTCTCGCACCTTGACTTGATGATAACCGGATCTTAAGTCGATTTTGGAAAACCAGCTTGATCCTTTCAATTGATCAAATAAATCATCAATTCTAGGTAAGGGATACCTATTCTTGATAGTTAGCTTGTTCAATTCATAGTATTCTATACACATTCTCATATTACCGTCTTTCTTCTATACAAACAAAATTGGTGCACCCCAAGGGGACACAATAAGGGGTATAAACCCCTTTCCAACAACTCTGGCAGTTGTGACATCAATTCCATCATTTCAATGGGCGCTAACCGATATGGAGCCATAGCTTCCGGTTTAGCTTCAGGAATTAAGTCGATTTTGAACTCGGTCTCTCTTTCACGTGGAGCACCGAGAAGTTCGTCTGGAAATACTTCTGGGAATTATTTTACTACCGAAACTTGATCGAGTTCCTTCCCTTTCATTTTTACGTTAGCTACGTATGCTAAAAAGGCTTGGTGACCTTGTCTCACGTAGCTACTTATCTTGGCCATCGTACATAACGTAATCCGGTTTCGTCGTTCGCCAATGACACTAACTTCCTTTCCTGTAGGCGTCTTGAATCGCATGATCTTTTGGTTGTTTATAATTGTTACAGCATGCAAAGATAATAGTCCATTCCATTTATTACATCAAATTCTTGCATCGGTATTAGGATTAAGTTGACGAAATATTCTTCCACTTCTATTAGTAGTCGGCAATCTAGGCATATTACAGTTACTACACAGTTTCGATCACTCACGATTTCAACTTCTAATGTCTTAGCCATCTTACTTCTAATGATGTTTCTAGAGTTTGCATATTTTAATGAAATAAATGATCGACTAGCTCCCGTATCGAATAAAACACAAGCAGATAGGGAATTTAAGAGGAATGTACCTGATACAACGTCGGGAACATCTTTCGCTTCTTCTGTGGTGATTTGAAAATCCCTACCTCTTGGCCGCGGAGCCTCGATCCTCTTAACTTCATTTTCTGTCACTCTAGATCCTTTTTCTTTCTGAGATTTTTGCTCAGGACATTCCCTGCAGAAGTGTCCTGGTTTATAGCAGTTGTAGCATAATCTGTTCCACTCATACACTGCAATGCAGTGTGTCCTAATTTCCCACATTTATTACAACTTGTGGGATTGAACTGGCACTCTCCTGGGTGTCATCTTCCACAAGTCTTGCAATCATGTACACCTTTCCTTGAGGAGGGATTGCCTCTTGGTTTGGTAAATTTAAACCTCTTAAGCGGCATAGGAGAAGGATAACTCTATCCTTTCCTCTTTCCATCTCTCTCAGCCTATCTCTTGAGCTTCGTCTCGTGTTCCCGAGCCCAATCAATCATCTCTTCCATGTTCACGCACTTGGATGGTTGGATAAACTCTCTAATCTCTGATTTCAAAATGAGATGGTATCTTATCATCCACATTTCAGGGGTTGTTAACAAAGTCGGATAGAACCTGGCCTTGTCAAAGAAGATCCCCGTGATTTCATCTACAGACTCCTTTGTTTGACGGAGTTGAAGAAATTCCTTCGTAATTCTTTCAATTGCCGCTCGAGGGCAATAATGCTTTAGAAAGAGATCCTTAAATTCTTCCTACATCATCTCCCTAATCTTTTCTCTACCTTTCTCTCTCTTCACTACTCCCTACCAATCATCAGGTCGTTCTTTCAATTGGTTGGTAGCGAAGGTGATGAAATCCTAATATTCCTTTTCACAGTGACATGTGTCGAACGTCATTTCTATTGAGGCGATCCATCTCTGACTTTCTAAGGGATTTATACCTCTCTTAAATTCTAAAGGTTTACAGGTCATGAAATCCTTGTATGTACAACGAGTTGGTTCGGATTTCTTCCTTCTCCGTTATAAATAGTCTCTTTATGACTTTCGAACCAGCTTTTTAATGCGTTCTGTAGATCTTCTTGTAAAATTGGAAAATTTGCCTTGAAAGCCTTCCCTACTTCTAACACGATCTGTCTTCGGATATTTTCCGGGACTTGCTCGACTTCGTTCTCATCATGAACTAGAGATTCAGCTCTCCCGTGGCTTTCCTCGTCACGTATTTCATCGTTCTGATGTTCAGCCATTTTCTGAAACATGGCATCGCTTTAATCTCTCATTCGTTTACCCTAATTATAATCTAGGGTTTATACTATAGGCTCATATTAATTTAACCCCAATTAAGTATTCTAGGGTTTCAAGTAAGGCCCATATTCCTGCATTCACACATATGAACATATACACTTTATGCATCTTAATCATTCATATTCACATTAACCCGGCTTACTATCTGCTGATATATCATATGATGTTTGTGATATCATGATGGTCATATACATTAGCTCCAATACTGGACATGTTTAAGACAATGTATGTTACGTATCATGATACTCCCAATTATCACATGGAGCTTATCTCATACAAATTTCTGCCCATGTATACTCACATATTTCTATTTTAGCACTTGAATTTTAAGCGTACCTGCTTCCTTGGACGGCCTTGGATTGAATTCCTATTTATATCATGAGGACTTATGGTTTGAGTTTAAGCATCCTCTTTTGATACCTAAATACCTCAAACCGTTCTTTGATACCAACCTGAAACATCCTACTATTACTTTAATATTTTATTAGAGTTTAATTGCGGAAAATGATCCCAGTTTAGCAAAACCTTGTCATTAAATGACCAAGGTATATTTTTCATTTATAAATATTGTCTTACATATACAATATTCTTTTACAAAATATAGGGATTCTTCATTCCATCCGACCACATCCACACCGAGCTCTATTCCACGTGCTTCTTTCCTGCAGTGTTTGGAAAACGTTTTTGAATAAGCTTTTGCTAAGTAAGTACAATTCATTGTTCATTTCATTATGAACCCTTTAGGTTCTTTATTATTATTCAAGTTTCTCAGGCTCTCGATGCCCCGGTGACCATCTCAGGACGTACCTCCGGTCACGTAATTCGTATATTTTTATGGGTGTGTTAACCCCCTCTTGACCATCTTTGGACGTACATCCGGTCAGAGTATTCATATCATTCATGGGTGTGCTAACCCCCTCATGACCATCTTCAGACGTACCTCCGGTCATACTATTGGCAAGGTCCTTATACTCGTTAGCATAGACCCGTTGCATTTGTCACAAATACTCATTTGCTACGAAGGCTCATTTATTTCTTAGCCCGAAGGCTTTATTCTTTAGGTCTCTTCTTTATTATTGAGATCCACCTTACAGGCCAGGTATCTCTTTTCATTTGGGACTTTGAGTATCTTAGACTCACAGCCTCCCAAATGTATCAAGCATTTATTTTTATTTCACGTATATGCTTGATTTCTTTCTCAACCAGTCATTGCCTTAAAACATCGTAATGGTTTCTCCACGACACACTAAAACGGTTTATATATAGGAAGTACCATCGGCGTATCCACCACCCTTTTAACACTTCGTGAGTACTCCGTTGTTCCATTTTAGGGTTTAGACTCGTTCCATCATACTTATTCATACTTGCACATATCATCATGCATTCACGTATTCATATTCATCATGCATCATGTATTCACATATGTATGTATTCATGTGCTCAACTTTTTCACATATCCATACTCGTCATATATTGTAAACTGGAGTGATTATCCTTCAATAGCAGTACCTTCAATAGAGATGTTCCCAGGAAAGAGTGACGGGTCTAGGAGAGATTTATACACCACTCTTCACTTAGACAGAACATTCCGTTTGTCAGATAAATGCATACCGGTTGGAAGTTCTCCCGTACGTTTACTATATTATTATTATTATCTTTTAGTATATACCCTTAAACAAACATAATAGTTTCACTATGAAGCATCAGAGAGGTTTATATATAGGAAGTACCAGCGGCGTATCCACCACCCCTTGGATACATTATGGCTACTCCATTATTCCCGTTTAGTGTTTAGACTAACCCTTCATTACCTTTCTTTATTTCCCCGTACCTTAGTTCCATATAGCACATCGCACATAATCACATAATTCACATAATTATTATCTAGGGTACGGGTCCAGTGTACTTAATTTAACTTCGGTAGTTCCTAAGTTCGTTCTTTGCTTTAAACGGTTTCCCGAACTCGAACCTCACTCGTAACCACCACGCTTGTAACCGTCGTGCTAGCTTCCTCGGTATGTGTGCTTATGTGTGTGATAGTGGTGGTCATGTGTTGTTGTTTTCATTTGAGCGACAAGGTTTAACTATTTATAGGTCTGAAAGACCACCGTAGCGGACCGCTAAGGTAAGTTGTGGCGGTCCGCTATGACCTCGATTCCATCTGTTTTGCGTGCTCACCAAATAGCGGACCATTATGCCTTGGGTAGCGGTCCGCTACCTAATCCTTTTCGGTGAGTCAGCTAACACGTGTCACACTCACGTTGTCCGGGCCAAATTACGACTGACGGAGCGTTACCCGCCTTGTGGCGGTCCGCCATAGGGCTGAGTTACTCGACACGTACCCGCCACGTGTCATTCCCTCATTATTACCTTCCCCACTACGTAGTAGACCGCCAAAGGCTTGGTAGCGGTCCGCTACCGCCTGAATTCCTGAATTTATTTTATTTTTAAACCCCTTAACATTGGGAAATTACATCTTGACCCCTAGAGTTTATATTCCTTTGAAAATTGGGGTGTTACAGTATGCCACCATACGAGATGCTATATGGCAGAAGATGTGTTGGAACGTGCTAAATCGTTGTATTCCAATTCATAGTATAGGGGCTATTATATAAGTAATGTAAGTTAAGATTTGGTCAGAGAGTCGCTAACGACTCTCTAGAGTTGGACTCTCAAGAGTCGCTAGGTCGGTTATAGCCGACACTCGCTAAGTATCAAAGAGTGTCGAAAATCTGAACACCGACCCTTACTATGTTCTATAAATACCTGACCAAATTCTTGACATAATGACCTTTTGCTAGAATTTCTGTGTATTTGCTTGTTGTTAGGCTTGTTAGAGGGGGTTGTTGTCTTAGATTGTTATCCAGGAGCTAATTTGTAATCATTCCAGTGGATTATATGTGTATTTGGCGTTTCTATGTTCTTTTTTTCATTACCCTTCATCTTTGTTTTGATTGATTCATCAACAAACAGCTTCTCTATAGCTGATTTGTTGGTTTGATCTCTACTAGAATCATTCTAGCACTGACATCCATCTGTTTAGGACCTACAATTTGGTATTAAAGCCACTATTCTCTTGATTTTAGTGATTTGTTTGGTATTTCTGTTGCTTTTGAATAGATCTGAATATCTTCACTTCTGGGTTTGCTTTGTATCTAGTTCAGAAATTGGCTTTGAAATTCATTTAGAAACTTGTTTTCGAGGAGTTTGACATATCTGATTTGAATTTTGGTTTAGATCAGAGCATTCAGGGATTGATTTGGTGAAGTTTTGTGAAAAAGAGTGTGTTTTGTTCTTGAGCCGACCCTCTTTCTTGAGCCGACTGTTGCGTTGTCCAGCTGATTGTCCGGCCGACTCTCTGGTTGTACTACCGACACTTCCCTTGATTGGTCGAATGTCCCGACCGACTGTCGCTTGTTCAGCTGATTCTCTTAGTAAACACAAGTTTATGGCTCTTGTGCACTATAGTTCATAGTCACTGAGTTTGATCTGTCGGCTCTTTTGAGCTGACTCTTCCTGGTTTAGCCGACTCTATCAATTTTTTTTCTTTTTTTTGAATTCTGTTTGATTATCTGCCTTTCAAGATGTCTGTTACATCCATCACTCAAGCTGACCTAGAAACCGGTTCCATATCTAGACCCCCGAAGCTCCTCTCACCTGATGATTTTCCCAATTGGAAGAACAGAATGAGGGCGTAATTCTATTTGACTGACTTTGGTCAATTGATTTCCATGACTAATGGTCTTCATTGTCCTATGACCACCGAAACTAACGGAGTTGCTCAGTAAACTGATCCATCACAGTATACCGAGAATGATAGAACTTTAATCGCTTGAGACTACAAAGCTTTTGGTGCATTGAATATGGCCCTACCTACTGACCTAATGAACATGTTTGAAGGATACAAGACTGCTTAGGATCTATGGGCAGCTTTGTGCGGGTTCTATGAAGGAAATGCTGATCCAAAGGTAGGAAAGAAGAATATGCTTCAAAAACAGTATGACACTTTCGGTAGTATCAAAGGTAAAAGTTTGTCAAAGCACATTGCCAGCTTCATGGAAATTTCAAGCAAACTGAAGCAAGCAGGTGATGTGCTCAGAAACTATGATCTTATCAAGAAACTTTTGGGTTCTTTACCTCAATAATGGAGTATTCAGTGCATGATGATCAAGAAGTAGTATCTTAATGAAGCATCAACTTTGTCAGATGTTTTTAACACTTTCAAGTCTTTTGAAATGGATATTAATAAGCGTAAGATGACTCAACTTAGGTATGGGACCAACAAATGCAGCATTCATTGCTCCTACTACATCAAGCAATCCTAGAAGTTACTCAGGAGTTATTCCTGCAATGGTTTCCACGCCATCTGATGTAGTGCGAAGCACACATCTTTATTCCTATTGTTTCATGCGTTTTTACTTAGTTTTGTGTTCGTTTTGAGTCGTTTAAGTATGTGTTTGAGTCTATTATATATTTTTACGAGCCTGTGTGGAATAGGAAGCTATATCGTGAAGAAATCGAGCAAGATAAGAAGCCGGGAGAAATAAATCAAAAAATGTTGAAAATTGAGTTCTCGCGGTACACGAGAGAGAAAGAGAAATGCCTCGCTGTAAGCGAGGGAAGTCAAAAGCGGCCTAGACTAATTTGTTCCTCGCGGTACGCGAGGAATCCAGCCATTTGTCTCACGGTACGCGAGAGACGTAAATTCTGTGAAAAAAGCCCTAATCGAATTATAATAGAATTACAATGCCATTATTCAAAAAGTTTGAGTTTTAGCCGTCTGGAGAAACCTTTTGGGCGATTTTGAGAGTTAGGAAGTCAATCGGAGTGAGAGGTTGAAGGCTTTGAGATCCGGGTTCGTTGTAGTAGCGTATTCCGTTTGCAAGCTTGAATCTTTATCTTTGATTTGATTGGTTTGAACTATGTTTCTGTCTTTTACTTCTGTTATGGATATTTTGAGCATGATTCTTGGCTAAACACTTGATACTGCCTAGGTTTATGATGATTACTGCGTAAAGTTATGATTTTTATCGGTTTTGGATTCTAATTGATGGTTAATGATTTTGTAAAAGGTTTCTTGATATTAATTGTGATGAATATTGCATGCTTAGATCTGATGTATGTTTGATTTCGATTCCGTACGTTGATTATGGATGTCTTCCAGCTTGATTAGCGTATCTAGGTCATAGATCGTAGGATTTGTGGTTGTTTGTGTGGTTTGCTAGAGATAGTAGCCATAGGAATTGTGGTTGAATGTTCATTAGAACTAAGTGTGTATCCTGTCTCAATACCCGAGAAGTGAGAGGTAGTCGCTTAGTGTTCGTCATTAGGAATTCGAGTGTCAGCTGTCTGAGAGGAAGTAGGTATTAGGTGTCTAGTGATTGTTGCTATTTTGAGTCATAGTTCTTATCTTGAGATTACCCCGTGCATTCTTCGAATGTACGGTGGACAGTGAGACTGAAAGGTGATATGTCTATTCGGGTACTTTATCATTGTTGGAGAGACCGAAAGGTAATCCACTATCTGGTGAGTTATTACATCTTTAGGTTCCTTAGTTGGTGACACCCTGAGAGTTAATAGGGATCCACTAGGTTCTAGAGCTGTTTCCTTAGAAACCCAGATCCATCTTAGTTTCCAGAACCGGTAGAAGTTGTGCTTTGCAAGTAGGATTCCGACGTAGGTAGTATTCTTCCCATCTCTGATTTCTTCTTAAGTTTTAATCATGATAGCTTGAGTCGTACTTAGTTTGCTACATTAGTATTTAATCTTTAGTGTAGTCCACCCCCCAATCATCAATATTTAGTCTGAGTCAGAGTCTAGTATTAGTATTCTGTGTCTCTATGGTTCGATAAGTCGATTTACCATTAAGTTGTGCTACACTCGATAGGTACACTTGCCTTTCAATGCGGTTTAGTTCATAGGTTTTCCATTTATTACTTACGAGTCTAAGTTAGGTTTTGTTGGTTTTTATATAGACCGTCTGGGCGACAACAAGTTTTTGGCGCCGTTGCCGGGAACACTTGGCAATAGCAATATTAGCTTTGACTAGTTCTTTTGTGTGATTTTTGATTTATTTTCTTTCTTTTGTTTTTGAGTCTTATTTATGTCTTTGTCTTATCTGCTACTTGTGTGTCCTATCTGAGTGTCTAACATAGGATCAAGTCTTTCTGTCTTGAGTCTTTATTTGTTTTATTTTATTCTTGTGTCAGTTTATGCACCACACTCGTTCGCAGGGATCACCACCACATTCTGCTTCTTTAGAGCCTGAACGAGAGCTGCACGAGCGCACCTGTGACTTCCGGGAGAGTTTGAAAGCATTCTGCATCAACCAGGTACTTTCTACTAGCCCAATTCCAATTCATATCATGTGCGACGTTGACCCACTAGCGAGACGTACAGCTCACCAGAGGACTAGTGACGGGGTCAGCGGTGCGAGATATTCGATCACACGCCCCGCTTTTCCGAACACCAATTCATGGCAAATCCCATCACATGTCATGAGCACGATCACTCATGCCACTAAATTTCATGGCCTTGAGGATGAGGATGCACCCGGACATCTGTCCCGATTCGCGCGGATATGTGATACCTTCAATATCATGGGTGTGTCTAAGGACGCTATCTATTTGCATCTCTTCCCATTCTCGCTCTCTGGGCGTGCATCTACTTGGCTTGACACCCTCCCCGATAATTCGATTACCACTTGGGAGGATCTTCAATCCAAGTTCTACAAAAAGTACTATGCACCTTCCAAGGTCGCTCGCCTTAGGGATCAAATCCATTCGTTCCGAATGGACCCCGACGAGCCTTATCACATGGCCTGGGAGCGGTTCAACATGGTCTTGAGCCGATGTCCCCAGCATGGTGTTCAACATAGCTGCCGGAGGCCATATCATGGATAAAATCGAGCCAGCCGAGTATGAGAAGATGTTCGAGAGCTTTGCTCTGGCAGAACATCAGCAGACATCTACTAGGACTTCCATTCCTAGTGCTAGAGCACCCGCCTCTTCTCCTAGACGTGTGCATCAGGTCACTCCTGATACTAGCATGGCTGCTGCACTCACAGCTATGGCTAACGATATCAAGGAGTGTGAGGTGTGTAGGGGAGGACACGACACCAGAGATTGCCCCGTCAATCATCAGGAGTAGGTGAGTTTTATTGGCAACCAGAACCAGAACCGAGGGTACAAAAACTATAATAATTGGTTTGGCTTGGGATAGATATCTGGAAATAACCCCCTGGGTTTAATGGTCGCCAGAATCAGTATGGAGGAAGAGAAGCTAGAGCAAATTCGGGAAGCAGTGTCAGCACAAGGAATATTGAGGAGATGATAGAGAATCAGACACAGACGCTTGCCCATTTAGTCCAGCAGGACAGGGACGCTAAGCTGAGACTGGATGCCCATGGCACTTTATTGAAGAATCAGCAGTCGGTATTTCAGGACTTGCAACTCATGGTAGGAGACATCACGAAGAGCTTAAGGGACAGACATGGAGGTCCATCTTCGGGTCCCAATGCTTCAGTGATGGCCGTGTCGATCAGAAGTCATAGAGATGAGGAGATAGTAGAACAGGAAGCCTCCCACGGTGCTGACTATGGCATTCCTTCGGTAGAGGAGGTGAAGAAGATTGACTAGAGAGCTCGATTTGCTAAGATCAATGCTAAGATGTTAGAGGAACCCAAGTTGAATGTTGTGTCGACCGGTAGTAGAAGAAGAAGAGCCGGTGGATGAAGAGATAGTTATGGAGAAGCTTGACGAGAAGGCAGAGGAGAAGAAGAGCGGGGGTGAGATGAAGACCCCCGAGATTGACCTGAGTCATGTTCCCTATCCAGCCCGCTTGTTGCCACATAAACACACTAGGGAATACGGTACCTTCCCTTATATGTTTAAACAACTCAAGGTCAATCTCCCATTCATAGGGGTCCTCCAGCATATGCTAAAGTATGGCAAGTTCCTCAAAGATCTTCTTTCCAACAAGAAGAAGCTAGAGGGGATTTCTCAAGTCTCACTTAGTGAGCAATGTCCTACAGTGGTTCAGAACAAATTGCAGGAGAAAATGGCGGATTCTGGTCATTTCACGACCCCGTGTCTGCTTGGCGGTTTGCCCTTAAACCACGCTTTGGATGACCTAGGTGGTAGCGTCAATCTGATGCCTTATTCCATATATAAGCAGCTAGACCTAGGTAAACGGTAACCTACGTGCATGAGCATCTCCTTGGCTGACCGCTCAGTCAAGTATCCACGGGGAATTGTGGAGAATCTTCTAGTGAAAGTAAGCAAATTTTTCTGGATATAGAAGTGGATGCTAAAGTCCCACTCATCCTAGGACACCCGTTCCTACGTACCGCCAAGGAAATGATCAATGTATTTGACGGGAAACTCACACTTCGTGTGTGGGATGAGATGATCACATTCGATGCTATGAAACCTGTGAAGGGGTCTACTGAACAAAGTGATTCAGTTTGCATGATTGATGCCTTCACGGACGAACATCGGGCCTCTAATCTAGAGAGAGAAGTTAATGAACCCGTCCCTGATTTAGGAGAGATATCTGAATGGGCGATGGAGTTAAAGAAGGTGTTAGATGAGCCTGATGAATATGGCAAAGAGGTGCCTGATGATCTGCTGGAGATGATGGCAGAATTAGATGAGATCATAGGCAAAACCCCAAGTGTGGGGAAGTTGGTGGAGAGTGTAGAGGATCTTGATGATCCGAGCAAGAGGTTAGAGGCCACACCTTTATTGATATCACATATTGAACCTTTAACCTTTACTTGTTTCCATGCTGAGGGGATAGAAACCGAGTCATCCCCTAAATCTAAGCCACCCCGTAAGAAACTCCGAGAGTTGAGTGAGTTTGTTGATATAGGGAGAGTGAAAACCCCAAGTGTGGGGATGTTCAGGGGTGACCGTTTGCTGAAATACTTGAAACGTGTTATCTTTGGATTGGGTAGATTTAAGTTGTGGTGGAAAGACTGGATTTGTGCATATGATATACATTTGAGGTTTGATAGGAGTATTAGTTTGTTAGGTTTGTGGAGGACCGGTAGCCCGTATAGGATGAAGACGGTTCCGGTTAGGATCAAGGAGAAGCCTCCTGATAGGCTTGTTTGAGTCTCAGGCAAGTGCTCGGGATGTAGACTTTGTATGCATTCCTTGGTTTGAGTCCGTGTCTATTTTTATGTTTTTCGGTGTTTGTGTTTTGTTTGTGTCATGTTTTGCAGGGATTCGCGCTTGATTCAGTGAGGACAATCATTGAGAATGAAGTTCCAGGTATTTTTATATATGTTTTTATGCTTAGAATATGTTTTTATGGAATTTTGGTGAAAAACGTTTAAGGTGTGAAAAATTTTCTAAGAATAAAAACCCCCCTTAACTTTCTGTCACTAGGGGTCCCCCACGGTACGCGAGGGTTTTCGTGTGGTCTCTCGCGGTACGCGACGGACAAAGGAAATGGCCGGCCTAAATTTCATCTCCTCGCGGAACATGAGGAGCGGCCCTTGTTTTCTCGCGGTACGCGGGGCCCTCCTAGTTTCACATTTCTTCCTTGTTTTCCCAACATTCCCACACCGTTCACTAATTTCCACTATTATTCATCACCTCTATCATCTTCCATATCCATTATAATCATCAAACTTCTATCCTCTATCCACCATCATTTATCACTGTTATCCATCATATTCACGACTTCAACCACTTTCATCTACTACCTATCACCATTTCATCACTTCCATCCATATCATATCAAGCATTCACCTTCATATCATCCGACCACCATTACCATGGGAAATTGAAAACCATTCGTAACCGATGATCCACCTTGCTGTGTCATTCATGTCTTTGTGTTTGCCACCCATTGAGTATGTTTCTCTGCTATCTATCTTGAGTCTTTAAGTTTTTAGTGAGTCAGTTTGAGTCAGTCGAGTCTTTATTTTAATTTGAGTCAGTTTGATGCTGCGGGTTTTTTGTGAGGTTTATTTTGCAGGTTTTATCATTCCGCCCGTACTCAATCTCCAATCGGGCAGGATCGATCATCATTTATATAAAATTTTGTAGAGGCAACCCGACAGTCTGTGCAACCATGACCGAAATGCTATACATTGAACACAAGGATGAACGAAGCTGGATTTTTCTTCGAGAACATATACATTACCAGCTAAGTCGATTCCTGTTTTATTTTTGCATTTTTATTTTTAGTTGTGTCTTGCTTCACATTAAGGACAATGTGTCTTTTTAGTGTGGGGATGTGAGTGTCTAGTTAGTTAGTTAGTTTCTTTATAAAAATTCAAAAATACAAAAAAAAATTAAAATTTTTTGAAAAATGCCCTTAGAAATAACTGCTTATACATGGAAATGATAGTACAACTGGATCTACTTATTGAGTTTAAATGATTTAAATAATTGAAAACGCTTCTAGTTGGTGATGTTTTGGTAGACCCAGCCGGTTTGAATAGCTTAAATAGCATGTGAGTGTTACATAGGATTAATCATGTAATTAAATCATGATATCGTGTGGGTACTCATTTTAGGGTGTCGGTAATACTGAAACTGTCAACATAGGGTGATAGGTACCACGTTAGGTTAATATCTATATGTTTTTAAAAATTTTGGCACATCATTCTCTTTTTATGAGAATAAATCCGAGTTTGGTGGCGCCCGCATCCATTATTCCATAATTCATGAGCTTATTTGTTAGAATACTGAGTTTTGCTTATGTGTTACCCTCCGGGATGGCCACTTGGAGAAAACACCCCCTAAGTGATTCTTATGTGTTTCTATTGTTATAATCTAGTCCATGTGTTATCTTCCGGGATAGTTACTTGGTTGAAACGCCTCTAGACGAAAGTTCATTTGCTTGAATTAATGATCATTTCCATCCATTTATACATGATTTCATCTAATTTCTGAAACAAATAAATCTTATTTTAACGTGGTAGGGTAAATCCATGCCTAAATATGACCGTGAGACAAGATTAGGTAGAGCAGTAACTTCTAAGTGTGAGTCACATAGGTTGATTGATATCTGTATACAATGGAATTAGAACACCTTACGGGGGCTAGATAGTTGGTGCTTGGGTTTAATCGGACAGAAATATTGATTGTTATTTTTAACGCGTTAGTATGTTTTGCTAATTGGTAATTGAGTTTGTTAAGTTAGATCTGAGTTATGATTCCATTGGAGATTTTTCGAGGATGAAAAAAGGTTAAGTGTAGGGATGTTTGATGTAGTGCGAAGCACATATCTTTATTCCTATTGTTTCGTGCCTTTTTACTTAGTTTTGTGTTCATTTTGAGTCGTTTAAGTCTGTATTTGAGGCTATTGTATATTTTGCAGGAGCCTGTGTGGAATAGGAAGCTATATCGTGAAAAAATCGAGCAAGAGAAGAAGTCGGGAGAAATAAAAGAAAAAATGTTGAAAATTGAGTTCTCGCGGTACGCGAGAGAGAAAGAGAAATGTCTCGCGGTATGCGAGGGAAGCCAAAAGCGGCCGCGACTAATTTATTCCTCACGGTACGCGAGGAATCCAGCCAATTGTCTCGCGGTACGCGAGAGACGTAAATTCCATAAAAAAAAGCCATAATCAAATTGTAATAGAATTACAATGCCATTATTCAAAAAGTTCGAGTTTTAGCCGTATAGAGCAACCTTTTGGGCGATTTTTAGAGTTAGGAAATCAATCGGAGTGTGAAGTTGAAGGCTTTGAGATCCGGGTTCGTTGTAGTAGCGTTTTCGGTTTGCAAGCTTGAATATTTATCTTTGATTTGATTGGTTTGAACCATGTTTCTGTCTTTTACTTCTGTTATGGATATTTTGAGCATGATTCTTGGCTAAAAACTTGATAATGCCTAGGTTTATGATGATTACTGTGTAAAGTTAAGATTTTTATCGGTTTTGGATTCTAATTGATGGTTAAAGATTTTGTAACAGGTTTATTGAAATTAATTGTGATGAATATTGCATGCTTAGATCTGATGTATGTTTGATTTTGATTCCGTACGTTGATTGTGGATGTCTTTCAGCGTGATTAGCGTGTCTAGGTCATAGATCTTAGGATTTGTGGTTGTTTGTGTGGTTTGCTAGAGATAGTAGCCATAGGAGTTGTGATTGAATGTTCATTGGAACTGAGTGTTTATCCTGTCTCAATACCCGAGAAGTGAGAGATAGTCATTTAGTCTTCATCATTAGGAATCCGAGTGTCAGCTGTCTGAGAGGAAGTTGGTATTAGGTGTCTAGTGATTGTTGCTATTCTGAGTCATAGTTCTTATCTTGAGATTACCACGTGCATTATTTGAATGTATGGTGGACAGTGAAACTGAAAGATGATCTGTCTATTTGGGTACTTTATCATTGTGTGAGAGACCGAAAGGTAATCCATTATCTGGTGAGTTATTACATCTTTAGGTTCCTTAGTTGGTGACACCCTGAGAGTGATTAGGGATCTACTAGGTTGTCTAGAGTTGTTTCCTTAGAAACCCAGATCCATCTTAGTTTCCAGAACCGGTAGAAGTTGTGCTTTGCAAGTAGGATTCCGACCTAGGTAGTATTTTTCCCATCTCTGATTTCTTCTTTTGTTTTAATCTTGATAGCTTGATTCGTACTTAGTTTGCTGCATTAGTAGTTAGTCTTTAGTGTAGTCAACCCCCCAATCATCAATCTTTAGTCCGAGTCAGAGTCTAGTATTAGTATTTAGTGTCTCTAGGGTTCGATAACTCGATTTACCATTAAGTTGTGCTACACTCGATAGGTACACTTGCATGTCAGTGCGGTTTAGTTCATAGGTTTTCCATTTATTACTTAGGAGTCTCGGTTCGGTTTAGTTGGTTTTTATATAGACCATCTGGGCGACATCACCATCCATCAATCAGCAGCAAAGATCATCAAATATCGCACCTAAAAAAGTCAGAACTGTAATCCTACTTCTAGTCTACCCACTGAACATATGGTTTTGTTTGGTCTGTTTGTTACAGCTACGAGGCTCTTCTTGCGGAAGAATTGAAAGCCGGTGATACTCACATTAAGGATGTTTTTCAAGTGGATCCTGATGATATGGAAGAAGTAAATCTATAATGGAAAATGGTCATGTTAACCCTAAGGGCGAAAAGATTCATGGATCGTACTAGAAAGAAGCATCTGGGAGGAAAAGCAGCAGGTTTTGATAAATCAAAACTCAGATGCTACAACTGTAAGCAGC
Source organism: Smallanthus sonchifolius (assembly GCA_023525975.1). NCBI lineage: Eukaryota > Viridiplantae > Streptophyta > Magnoliopsida > Asterales > Asteraceae > Smallanthus > Smallanthus sonchifolius. The sequence goes on from CM042020.1 coordinate 85,538,363, forward strand.
TAGGGCACTTCAAAAGAGAAGGCCTTCATCCAATCACCAATGCCCTTCCTTTCCCTACCATTGTTGTCATCACTGAAGGGAATGAATAAACTGATAAGGCAAAAGAACCTGCTAATGCCTTGGTTGTTAATGACTTTGAATGGAGTGATGAAATTAAGGAAGCTATTGTGGATTTCTGCAAAGCTCTTATGGCTAATACTCAGTCAACACAATTCATTGTGCGTGGCATGGAAGCTAGCTTTGTAGAAGAAGAAAAGAAGGAGGTTCTTAGAAAGGTCGTGATCAACGCAGATTCAATCGAACCAGCTGCTTACTTGAAACAATTTGTCATTCAAGGTACTGAAAGTCAAGTGATTGATTCTGAAGGAAGCATGAAGCACAATGCCAACATCAAGATTGAGAACGCTACGGTTGATGAACAGAAGAATGCTTGTGATGAGAAGATTTATTGCTCTAGTTCCGGTTCAATGGATCTAGTTGACTCTCCAAAGAATGCTTGTGCTGGAACTCAAACCCAAGGCGATGGAAGTCAGATCATGGATATTTGCAGAAAGACTGCAGCAGAGCTAATTCTGCCAAATGTAAAATCTCGTTTATGTTCTCTAGATTGTGTTGATATGATTGTTCACTATCGTACCTTGAGCGATCTTACCATTCGTGAAAAGGATAACGCTCTTGGCATTCTTAATCAAATTAAAAAGAGTGAGGTTCTTCTCAAAATCAGTTTAAATCAAGCTCAACATGAAATCCAAACCTTAAAAGAATTTGTGTACATAAAAGAATTTTTAATCATTGATTTAACTGAAAAACTAACTACTTCACGAAATAAGACTGTCAAACTTCAAATAATCATTGACAAATGGAATTTAAGTAAAAAGTTACACGACACCATGATTGATTGTCAACAACCGGGTTTTGTTAAAAATGGAGTTGGTTAATTGGACTCCACTGATTTTGAAAGGAAATTGTTTCGTCCTCCTACTGAGGGACACTACAAACCTATTCCTTCACCTCACCCTAAAAATGATCTTGCTAGTATCTTTGTGTCTTCTACTAATATAAATAATGCAGCTTTAAAAGGGCAAGATGATGAGGTTCGAGATGATTGTGGTGTTAGCTTAGGTCACAGTGAGTGCAATAGGGAGTCGATTAAGTCTTCATTTTTAAATTCCAAGAAATCAGAATCATGTATGTCCGATTCTGTGAGTAATGATAGTGAGTATAGTTCAAGCTTAGACAGTCTTAACTCTAATTGTAATAAACTCAATAGATGTAATGATTTTAGTTCTATTAATGTTTTAACTTCTGATTAATCGGTTTTATCAAAAGCAAGAAATCAGTTTGAAAGATTCATGACAGAGGAGATTCCAATTTTTACTCCCTCAAGTGACACTTTAACTAGCCAAAGTGATAGTCGAAGTGATTCTGATTATTTGTCCACAAAAGACAGTGACGAAAGTCAGCGTGACTTAGTTTACTCCACAGAACCATCAACTGATGAATCTGATTGTGAGAAAGGACCCGTACCTGAAGCAGTTGAAGATAAATATGAAAGGGAAACATCAACACAGAATGTTGATCAAAGAAAGGATCATCATAACAAAGGCAGATTCATAAAGTCATTCAAAGTGCCATTTCAGCAGCAATCATCCTCATCATCTTACCAACCACCTCACAAAATAAAATCTTTTAAGCATGTTAATTCTTTTTCTTGTGGGAAGGGTGGTCATTGTCACACCCCGACCGATGGCGGAATCATCGGGGCGGGACATGTAGACTGTTCATGAGCTCAAGGTTGACTAAATTGTAATATGTTAAATCCATTTTCATTCAAACAAACATGAATCAAGTTCTAAGTACATAATGAAATACAATTTGTTTTTGAATTAAGATTAACTAGGTCTAAAACCTATGTGTAGCATGTCTTGATCAAACTCATATGAAAGCACCTGAAACATGAATAAAATAAGGTCAACTAAAAAGTTGGTGAGTATAACACAGGTTTGTATATAGATAGCATATAGTTTGTAAAACAAATCCTTACAAAACATGATAAATAAGGCATTTATGGGGAGTAGCTATTGTGTAACCAAGTACAATCAAACCTTTGTAACTAGCATGCAAATTGTGTTGTCGGTATCAATCACCCCAATCTGGGTGGGTTTGTCAGACTCAATAGATCTATCATTGAAAACCGTCGGCTTGAATAGTTAATGATTGCACATAAGTGTTCACAAAAGTTAGCACACATAGCACTAGGACATAAATCTCAAATTGAACACATGAATGTAAATAGGATTTGTATTTGTGTTGTTTGTGTAAATGTAAACATGTAATTTGATAGAGTTCATGTTTCACCCCAAAAGTGTAAAAGAGTAAAAGGGGCTATGAAATACTCACTTGATTCGAAGGCGTAGCTAACACGAGATACTAGATAGTAATGTGATCCTTGTATTGCACAATGTTAACCTAGAGTGTAATGTATATTGCATTAATAATGCACAATAGTCTAAGTCTATATCTAAAGTTAAATTGAATAAAATTAGTGATTGGTACTTGAAAGTATTGTATAAAATGGAAGATTTGAAATGAATATTTTTAGAACATTTTTTAATAAGGTTTGAGTTTGAAATAATTAAATATGTAAATTAAATAATTACACTTTATGAAAATAATGTAAGTGTTGGATGTAATTAAGTATAACTAAATAAATGTTTTTGTTTAATTATAAATCAAATAAATAATTATTACCTTCTTCATTTATTTATATAATGTAATTTAGACATTAAAATATTATTTAAGTGTAGGGTTTATAAATTAAATGTTGAACTTTAAATAATTTTCATTTATTTTAAGATTAAATATTTGATATTTTCTAAATAAAAATAATACAGATTTTTATAAATTCATTTATTTTTATTTTAGAAATTAATCTGAAAAACTAATTGTTCAGAAATATAAAAATTATAAACATTCTGCCAACACACACGACCGTGCCTAGGGTAGGGCACGATCGTGCTAGAGCGGGCGCGACCGTTCTGGACAGGGCGCGACCGTGTTGGTCAAACAGAGGACAACTAGCCAAACCACTAGGCACGACCGTTCCTTCGATAGGCACGACCATGTCTATGCTTCTGGGGTACGATCAAGTCTAGCCAACGAGCATGACTGGGTCTGAGCAGGAGGCACGACCGCACTGGAAGTCGACACGACCGTGTCTCCCGAGGCACGACCGCACTAGATGATTAGCGCGACCGTGTCTCTTTCAAAACAGGAATGAATTGATTGATTCTTATATTGATAGTGATGGAATGTATAGGGTTTTCATTCACAAGGTTAGTACGAGTCTGTTGGTGTAGATTAATTGTGTTTAAAACATGTTTAAAGTTGGATTCGATTAAACCATTTTTAAATGAAACTTAGGATCGGGTTCGAGTAAATTTCGATATTGAGAGTCTAAATTGGATTAGGGCTTTTGATCTATAGAATAAATAGAGAGTTTTGAAAGTTTCAATTACCCTGTGAGACGATGAATTGATGGCCTACGGTGGGGACGAGTTTCGGCTATGACGGGTGTGGTCTCCGGTGCTCTCTGCTGCAACTCCGGCTAACTCAATGTGTTCTGAAGCTTTAGGGAGGATCGAATGATGTGTTTGTGTGTTTGTTTGAGAGGATTGCAATAAAAACGATGGAATCGCCGGTCACATGGAGGATATAGATAGTTTAGGAGAGGGATCGACCAATATGGGTTTATTTGTTATAATTAAAATGATTAAACTCTTAATTGGGTCTGTTAATACGAGAAACGGTTATGAAATCGAATGGTCTTGCAATTAAAGGCTGCATTTACGTTTCAACTTATGTGAGGCGCGACCGTGCCTATAAGAGGCGCGACCGTGCCAACAATAGGCGCGACCGTGCCAAAACGTGGCGCGACCATGCCTACTAGGGTTTCTGGTTATTTACAAAATCAGCCCTTGTAACTTCAGCTTTGACAGAATTAGCCTGGTTAGGATTTAACAGAACACCTAACGGGATTACTAACTGGATTAACTCTAGGAGATGTTACCACATGATTATGAGTTCTAAATCTTTGAATTGAATACTATCGTCTAACGATTAATGAGGTGTAGGTTTGAACAAGTATATGTTTTAATGTCGTGTTGTTATTTTATTAGTTAAAATAAATTTAAAATAGGGTTGGAAAATCATAAATGTTACAGTCTCCCCATGTTAATGGAATTTCGTCCCGAAATTTAACTAATGGAGGCTATTAAAAATCAAGAAACAGGTTGGAGTTTTGGGTTCTAGGTGAGTTTTGATTGTTGTATTCTGGGGAGTGTAACCCTTGACATGGCTTAGGCCTGATACTTAAAGTTGAATATGAAGGGTGATAATAAATTTTGTTTTGAAATGAATTTAAGAAGGAGATTGTCGAATAATAATTCTGAATTCTAAATGTGAGATGTATTATTTGGAATGAATTTGATGGAATCTTGATAATTAGGGTTTGTGTAAGATGTAGTATAATATACTTTAAAATTGTCAGCGGGTAAAAGATTTCATAAACATTGGTCTAGGTCAAAACTTCACGTGACACGAGCAACGTTACTTCTGATAATATTATAGGACACTTATATATAGGAAGTACCATCGGCGTATCCACCATGCCCTTGTCATATCACATTAGTTTCGTTGTTACATATCATGACAAGTTTTAGGTCACAACACACGACAAAATTTCACTATGCTTTCCATACGCTGATTTTCATAATTCCGTGTGCACCCGTAATTACTCAAATCATCGCATGGTCCGTATAGGTCATTCCCTTGTGTGCGGTTCAAGGGGCACAATTTCACTCCGTCCATGTCCATTGTTTTCACATAAAAGTCGCTAACAAGTAACTATGTCCTTAAGCAGGTAAGTTCATGACTAGAGAGTAGTAAAGTAGAATAACTTAAAGTTTCTTAGTTTTCTCGTGTTTGAACAAGAATACGTCAAACCCCGAGTCGTTTCCATGTATTATGGTCTTCAACTTTGGTGAACAAAGTGCATGACCATATCTTGTGTATAATGTAATCAATCAATTGTAATAATTGTAAGCAATTTCGTTTTATGTATAAAGTAAACACACAAGTCTCTTGTGTAGCATGAACAGCTAGCATTATGTATTTTGTAAATCAACGAGCTCTCACGTGTAATGTAAACAATATAGTATCATGTGTAATATAAACAGCTTAGTATCATGTATATTGCATAATGTGCACAGTTTAGTATGATGCCCTTTCTAACCAAATGAGTTTCATGTTAATGTGGTCACTCTAGGGTTATGTATCAAACAAACAACGGTTATGTGTCATGTATATTGCAACCAAGTAAGTTTCGTGTATTATGTGCTCAATCTAGTAGCATGTGTATTGCAATTAAGCATGTTTCGTGTGTTATATGATCAATCCAGTAAATTGTGATTTGTAGGCAAACTAGTTTCATGTATTATGTAATTTGGGTAGCATTAGGTATATTGATAATAATTGGGTTTCATGCACCATGTGGTTGCGTTGGGTATATTGTGAACGTGCATGTGTAAGTTATTGAACTTCGAGTGTGTTGTATACTAACGGGTTTTGTATGTGGTTGAGCGTTGCGGACGAGCGGGTTGTTTGGCGTTCTTGTATAATGTGGTAGTTAGGTTCTAGCTGTTAATTCTCATTGAGGTTGATGGATAGGGTTAACATCTACGCGGTATGGATCGTCTCTTGAAGCGACAAGTGAAAGGTAATGAGAAAGTTCTGAAAACGTTCGGGGAAATGTGTTTACAAATACGGATCTTTGTTTGAAATTTGAAAGTGGTAAGTCGTCCTTGATTGTAGATATATAACGTAGTGAATCCATTGAGTCACATAATTCAAATAAATAGACAATTTATGGGAAAAATCTTTTAATTTAAATTTTCAGCTATTTAATAAGAGAATATTTTTAAGCGAAATTATTGGCTAAACAATTAGTCGTATATTAATTTAGCCAGGGTTTAGAAATATTTACTTAAACGAGGAAAACCATAATTATTTATCAATTCGAAATAATATATATATATTTATATTTTTTTTATAAAATCGGTTGTATTAACTTTCCTTATCAGGTGGAAAGTTTTATAGAAAATTTATGTTTTTGATACTATCTAAAAGTTTGATAAACATTTTGTTTAAACAAGATAACGAGGTTTTGTTTAAATCGAACAATAGGATGATTTGTTTATGAAGGAGATTGTTGGTAGTGTACTAAATCGTATTGAATGAAGAAGGTGATACTTGAGAAATTTTGATGAAAATATGATGGGTGTAATTCACACTCAACGTATTGAATTTATGAATAATAACTTTGGAAAATATAAAATTTAGAAATGCTGAAACGTATTCAAAACACAGGGAAATGGTTCTCAAACTGAATAAATAAGAAAAATAATCCTGTTAATGCCTCCTGTAGCTTTCCACTAGAAGGAGAATAATTCCCAAGGCGAGCACCGCTTCGAGGATGGAGATTAATTCCTTTTGGTACCCTAATTGGTTTGCTAGACTATTTATTCCTTGTCCTTGCAAGTTTTGCATTAACCCTTGCTCCATTCATTGCCTCTCAAATTCTGAGGTCCTTACATATTGGTGCGTGTCATTGATTGGAAATTCGATAGTACTAGTGAGTGCCATGATATGCCCTACTCAAGGATTAGAGTAATACGGGTCGGGCATTAGATATGGGTCTCTTAGTGGGAGTGGTAGTTGATTGTGGGGATGGGGTGTCTGATACGGGTTTCTGGGCGCGGCTGATCCAGGTGTTCGAAGTCTTGGGCCGGTGTTCCTAATCCAATCTACCCTAACATCAAACCTTGGTCTAGCAGCTGCGGGTGTTGGTGATCGATGTACGGGTGATCCGGTGTCTTCTTCCCAATCAGACTCTTCTTCGGGACGGCATACCGGGGAGGTAGGAGAGTAGGAGTCCATGCTTAGCAGGAAAACAATGGAAAGGTTGTAAGCGATAAATAAATACTGAGTGTCAAACATAGGAGTCCTCATAGGTTTAGAGTTTGACTAGTCATAAGGCCGAGTCTTCACAATAGTACTTTAGGAGTACACTTGACCTATAAGTAGTGTATCCCTGAGGAGAATTCTCAGGAAAGAGGGGTGGGTCACTAGGACACACTTAAGTACCCTATCTTTCCTTAGCCAGAATCCCTCATGGGCCTACACACTCTTCCAGCCATCATGTCTTAATAACACTATTGTTGGGCTCATGGTCATGATGAGAATTGTTGTGAACCGGGCCTTGTGGCCTGAAAGTAAGGTTTATACATTTCAGAGGGCTTTTGTTTCTTGGAGGATAGATTGACTGCTTAGTTTATTATTGATGGACATTAGGCCCAATATTTTAAAATTTTGTTGTTCACAAGAGGTGTGGTATTATGTATGTGAGTTTAGGGGTGCATGAATAACTAAGTGTGTATGAGTGGGTGTGGAAACTTAGGATAGCACTTTTAAATAAATTAAATAAGTAGCAATGAATAGGGGAGAAAGTTGGCAGGTAATGTGACACATAGATTATTAAGTATTGTATCATATGATGTAGTTATATAGTATAACATGTAAGAATATTCACATAAAAAAAATAATCATATAGCATGTAAATAGTAATGAGTGTAAGCACAAAAGTTATCAAGTAGTGTGACACATAAGTCATTATGTATTGTATCACGTAGTGTAAATACTTATGATAGCATGTAAAAATATTTACACAAGAACTAATAATGTAACATGTAGTAGCATGGCATTGTATGGGTGTCCTAAAGTTATAGTCTAGGTCAAGGGTGTCTAATAACCTAGTTCCCTATAACCAAGGCTCTCATACCAATCTGTCACACCCCGACCGATGGCGGAATCATCGGGGCGGGACATGTAGACTGTTGTCGGTATCAATCACCCCAATCTGGATGGGTTTGTCAGACTAAATAGATCTATCATTGAAAATCGTCGGCTTGAATAGTTAATGATCGCACATAAGTGTTCACAAAAGTTAGCACACATAGCACTCGGGCATAAAGCTCAAATTGCACACATGAATGTAAATAGGATTTGTATTTGTGTTGTTTGTGTAAATGTAAACATGTAATTTGATAGAGTTCATGTTTCACCCCAAAAGTGTAAAAGAGTAAAAGGGGCTATGAAATACTCACTTGATTCGAAGGCGTAGCTAACACGAGATACTAGATAATAATGTGATCCTTGTATTGCACAATGTTAACCTAGAGTGTAATGTATATTGCATTAATAATGCACAATAGTCTAAGTCTATATCTAAAGTTAAATTGGATAAAGTTAGTGATTGGTACTTGAAAGTATTGTATAAAATGGAAGATTTGAAATGAATATTTTTAGAACATTTTTTAATAAGATTTGAGTTTGGAATAATTAAATATGTAAATTAAATAATTACTGTTTATGAAAATAATGTAAGTGTTAGATGTAATTAAGTATAACTAAATAAATGTTTTTGTTTAATTATAAATCAAATAAATAATTATTACCTTATTCATTTATTTATATAATGTAATTTAGACATTAAAATATTATTTAAGTGTAGGGTTTATAAATTAAATGTTGAACTTTAAATAATTTCCATTTATTTTAAGATTAAATATTTGATCTTTTCTAAATAAAAATAATACAGATTTTTATAAATTCAATTATTTTTATTTTAGAAATTAATCTGAAATACTAATTGTTTAGAAATATAAAAATTATAAACATTCTGCCAACACACACGACCGTGCCTAGGGTAGGGCACGATCGTGCTCGGGCAGACGCGACCGTTCTATACGGGGCGCGACCGTGTTGGTCAAATAGATGACAACTAGCCAAACCACTAGGCATGACCGTGCCTTCGATAGGCACGACCGTGTCTATGCTTCTTGGGTACGATCAAGTCTAGCCAACGAGCATGACTGGTTCTGAGCAGGAGGCATGACCGCACTGGAAGTCGACACGACCGCGTCTCCCGAGGCACGACCGCGCTAGATGATTAGCGCGACCGTGTCTCTTTCAAAACAGGAACGAATTGATTTATTCTTATATTGATAGTGCTGGAATGTATAGGGCTTTCATTCACAACGTTAGTACGAGTCTGTTGGTGTAGATTAATTGTGTTTAAAACATGTTAAAAGTTGGATTCGATTAAACCATTTTTAAATGAAACTTAGGATCGGGTTCGAGTAAATTTCGATATTGAGAGTCTAAATTGGATTAGGGCTTTTGATCTATAGAATAAATATATAGTTTTGAAAGTTTCAATTACCCTGTGAGACGATGAATTGATGGCCTACGTTGGGGACGAGTTCCGGCTATGACGGGTGTGGTCTCCGGTGCTTTCTGCTGCAACTCTGGCTAACTCAATGTGTTCTGAAGCTTTAGGGAGGATCGAATGATGTGTTTGTGTGTTTGTTTGAGAGGATTGCAATAAAAATGATGGAATCGCCGGTCGCATGGAGGATATAGATAGTTTAGGAGAGGGATCGACCAAAATGGGTTTATTTGTTATAATTAAAATGATTAAACTCTTAATTGGGTCTGTTAATACGAGAAACGGTTACGAAATCGAATGGTCTTGCGATTAAAGGCTGCATTTACGTTTCAACTTATGTGAGGCGCGACCGTGCCTATAAGAGGAGCGACCGTGCCAACAATAGGCGCGACCGTGCCAGACGAGGCGCGACCGTGCCAAAACGTGGCGCGACCGTGCCTACTAGGGTTTCTAGTTATTTACAAAATCAGCCCTTGTAACTTCAGCTTTGACAGAATTAGCCTGGTTAGGATTTAACAGAACACCTAATGGGATTACTAACCGGATTAACTCTAGGAGGTGTTACCACATGATTATGAGTTCTAAATCTTTGAATTGAATACGATTGGCTAACGATTAATGAGGTGTAGGTTTGAACAAGTATATGTTTTAATGTCGTGTTGTTATTTTATTAGTTAAAATAAATTTAAAATATGGTCCGAAAATCATAAATGTTACAGTCATACTGCTAGACAGTGCAGTCATGCATTTTATCACAATGATTGGGTCCAATTTCAAAGACCCAGTGTGCATAATGATGGGGGGGGTAATTATAACAGACACCAACACATTCAACATCTATTTTATCACAAATTTAACCAGTTTCGTCAAAATGTTAATAATTTTTTAAAAGGCATATGTTGATGGAGAACAAGATTTGATAGAACTGCTAAAGTTACTGTTCCACCTAAGTGGAAAAAGACTTGGGTTCCGATTTCCCAATAAATTATCTTGTATGTGATACGGTATTCCCATGAGGACTATTGACAACACCTGGTATGTCGATAGTGGGTGCTCTCGTCACATGAGCGAGCTAAAAGATCTGCTTACTAACTTCCGAATTATCGATGGGGAATACGTTGCTTTTACTGACAACGAGAAAGGAGGAAAGATTACTAGACAGGGAAATGTGTGCAATGGAACTATCACCTTAGAGAAAGTCAATCTTGTTCCTGGGCTTTGCTATAATCTTATGAGTGTATCATAGATATGTGATAAACAACTTTCTGTGATGTTCAACAATGCTGAATGTCTCATCCTCAAACCAGGACTCGTGGTTCCTGATGATCTGATCCTGATGAGGACACGTCGAAAGAACAACACCTGCGTGGTGGACATGATTGATCCTAAGACTAAAGCATCCATGGCTTGCTTGTTACATAAAGATTCTGACTCTGAATCATTGTTATGGCACCGTCGACTTGGTCATGTGAATTTCAAAAACGTAAACCGTTTAGTAAAACAAAACCTTGTGAGAGCTTTGCCCTCTAATGATTTTAATTTTCCTAAAAAATGTATGGCCTGTGCTAAGGGCAAGAAGCACAAGAAGTCACACAAGCCCAAAGTAGTGAACTCTATTTATGTTCCATTACAATTGCTTCATAATGACCTTTTTGTTCCTGTGAGCGTGAAAAGCATCTCTAGGAATTCTTGTTTTTTGGTTGTGTCAGATGATTTCTCAAGATATTCTTGGGTTAATTTCCTAGCTACCAAAGATGAAACGGCTGAAGTGCTGAAAAGTCTAATTCTGAATATTAAATTGATTTGCAAGAGTTCGGTGATTTCTATCAGAAGCGACCATGGCACCGAGTTTAAAAATCATGTCTTGAATGAAATTTGTGAAAGCAAAGGAATTTCTAGACAATTTAGTGCTGCCAGGACTCCACAGCAGAATGGAGTAGCTGAAAGAAAGAACCGTTACGCTGATCGAGGCTGCTCGAACGATGCTGATTGATTCAAAGCTTGAAATTATTTTATGGGCAGAAGCAGTCAACATCGCTAATGTAGGTCCCATATGGTCTACGAATCGATCTCTCACGTATAACACACGACGAATACTCGTAGTGCGGAATCCAAACGAATAAACGCGTCTCGAACAGATAAGAACAAAATACGAACACACAAGACAAGATTCTCCGAAAGCTCTCTGTATTACTCTGATAAATGTGCTTACAAGTACAGTTGTTACAAAGTTCTACAACTAAGCACTATTTATAGGTAAACATAGTCTGCCACAGGCGAACTTAACAAGTTAACCACACCCATGGCTTAGGCGAACTTGTTAATTTCGCCATTCACAAAACATAACCATTCAACACAAAATTACAATGATAAAGACTATAAAAGACTTATTCTATTACACAAAGCTACATGTCACACAAAATACTCCAACAGCTAACTATGTTCTGAATCGAGCGTTGGTGGTGAAGGCTCATAATAAGACTGTTTATGAGTTGTTCCATGGAAGAAATCCCCTCATTGAATTCTTTAGAGTATTTGGGTGCTCGTACACCCCGGTGAACATAGCTGATAATGTTGGAAAGTTTGGAGAAGCCGGTGACGAATGTTATTTTGTTGGTTATTCATCATCTCAGAAAGCATATCGGGTGTACAACAAGATAACAAAGATCGTGCAGGAATCGTACTATGTCGATTAATAGGAAACTAACTCAACAAACACTAGAACTGGTCCCGACTAGTTCAATGATGAAGATGTTGTTTTCAACAACTTCATTCCGCCTGCACCAATCATCCTGTCACACCCGTCATGTTCGTGCGGAATCGGGACAAAATGTTTGGATCAAAACACATTGATAATGCAGCGGAAATAAGTAATAAGTGGTAGGTTTTTATATTAACCCAAAATTTATCCTCTTTATATTATAGAGGATTATAAGTTTAGTAAATTACATGCCATAAGATTTAAAGTTGTACTACATGATCATAACACTACATAGCTAATAAACAACCACATTCACTTCTACTCCATCCAAGGAAAACATCATGCACAAATGGACTTTACGCATTTGAACATAGTAGGTAAGATGCAAGCTAGTCAACATGGTTAACCTGAAAGTATACATGAAAACGGGTCAACAAATAATGTTGGTGAGTTCACAGTTATGTAATTTGAAAAGAATCATTGTGTTGTAATGAATACGGTTAATGAACCAGTTATGCTCATAATGAATTGGTTTACCAAGATGTTATCCATGAATTGCCTTATGTGGAATAGTAAATGTTTACAAGTATGAAACCGTATAAAATGTTTGTATCATAAGTATATTCATAACCAAACCTTGTGTCTAAACTCAACCTCTCAAGCCCTTAGATTGAGAACTAGGCAATGATGAAATAAACCACACTTGTTAAAATTTCATATAATAAACATGTGGATGTAATATGACGCGTAATCTATAAGTCACTCAAGAACTAATAAATTCAGTGGGGCTTCCCAACTGTGCACGGGAATCACCTAAGTAGTACTACCCAATTACCCGTTGGCTCAGCTAGAGTTAATGGTTATGCTGTAACGAAGTGGGTATAATGTAACCAACATATATTACTTATGAGATACGAGTCAAGTTTTAATAATGAGACTTGTCTTTTATGCTTTTCAATAAAAAAAAGAAAGTTGTTTCATGAAAATGAATTTTGTATTCCTTATCTCAAGGATGATAAACAATGTTTTATGTAGTTGTCAAAACGTTTATTAAATCATGGTAAAACATTTATTTGTTGTAAAACATGTTTGTGGATACCGCCCCCCTCCCCCCCCAAAAAAAATGTTTTGTAAACAAATAAAAAGAGTGAGGTCGTGAACTCACCTAGTGATGGTTACAAATAAGTTTCCACGTTTGATTTTAAGATCCTAAATTGAAAGTATATATGCATGTCAACAAATAATTCACAAAATGGTGTTCACAAGTTAATAAATAATTTCTAGGTATTCTGATTTCAATAGTAAATTCTAACAAGTTTGTCTAAATGACACACTTAGTCCTTCTAGTTTCAAATTTATCACATAGAGTCCCAATAGTTTCATATTTTACCTTTTTAAATGGTTATTAATGGGTGATACTAAAACATTCCATTCAAATCTGATTTCTATGTTTAAAGTACATATACATAGTTTTTAAGAATGAAAATTTATAAAGTCATAATTCAATTTTCTTTCTTTTTCCATCTAATTTAATTATTTAATCTATTTAATTCTAAAAGTTGTACTTATTATACTTATTAATAATGTTTAATAATTTTTCTAACTTGATACTACTGATATAGTGTTAAATATTATTTTTCCCCAAATTTTAAATATATAAATAATATTTTATTCATTAATTATTCTATTTAAGCAAAATATTCATAATAATTAATCTATATGTCTAAAAAATAGGAACTTTCACAAGTAGTCTTATAATGTCCATATAAGTCTATATTAAAAAGTCTTCAGTCCAGATTTTGTCCTATTTTTATAAAATCCAATAGATTCCCAAAAATAGCCAATTTTTGTTTTTAAGCATTTCTAAATGTGTTAAACTTTCAGAAATATTGTGGTCTATTTTTGAGTCACGAAATTGTCCTTTTTGATTTTCCATATTAAAACCAATATTTAGTTCATAAATTCATTTTTAATGAATCAATTCCAAATTTATTCTTTTTACCACTTTACTTACTATTTTTAATAAACTCAAGACATCAAAACACCAAAACATGTAAAATCCATATAATCAAGTCTAAAAATGCCTAAATAAAGCTTTTAAACTAGTTAAATCCACACCTTGATTGTTTAGAGCTTGATTTTCAAGTAAGATGGCTTGATTTATGATTTTAATCCACCAAATAGCTTCCTACATCATGAATCAACCATATGCATGTACAAACAAGGTCAAGAGATAGTTACACCATAAGTGTATGTGTTAGTGTGTTTTCTTATTATGAAACCCGATTTCAAAACTTTTGATCCATGGATTATTTTATAAATCGATTATTAGAATGTTAAAAAGTATTTAGTATCATGGTTAGAGGTTTAGAACCGTGAGAATGGGTAGAAGCACATGAAACCCGATTTTAGGGTTTGTGGTGGTGTGTTTTCGGGTTTAGGAGGCGAGGATGAAGGAGATGAAACTTGTAACACTTACCTTGATCTTGTAACTGCCCTGGAACTAGCGTGATCAGATGTGGAAGGTCCAAATCAGTTCAAGAAAAAAGGGAAAAGAGGTTAGAGAGAGAATTGCATGCTGGAAATTTGAGTGTGGAGAGGGTTTGAGGGGGTGCTCGGCCGAGAAAAGAAGAGTGAGGGGGAGAGGGGGAGAGGGAGAGAGAGGTGTCATGGTTAAGGAGGTAATGATGATAGATGAGGTGGTGGTTTATGCAGAATTGTGGCCTTTCTAGGAATTAGGTGTCATCAAATATGATGACTAATGAAGTTTTATAAAAATTTACTTAGAATTTTATAAAATGTAGTCTAGTTTTATAAAATTGGATGAGTTGATGGATCATGGTTCCTTAAAAATCGATGGTAGTGTTTAAGTGTGTATATAATGGTTGCAATTTTATTAAATGCGTGTGTTTGTGTGTATAGTTCTTTTATAAAAGTTTGTTTCTTGTTTATAGAATTTGTGAGTATGATTATGATTTCAATAAAATCGATGGCTTATTTATATATATATATATATATATATATATATATATATATATATATATGTATGTATGTATGTATGTATGTATGCATGTATGTATGTATGTATGTATTCTTAACATTATAGTTTATAAATAATTTATGTTTCAAGATTTCTATAAATGGTCATAATCTCATGACCTTATTAATTAAAGTCTATATATGTATATATACATATTTAGTGAACCCATGTTTGGTGGAGTGGTGTATCTCTTGCCTATAATAGCATGCATGGTGTCATGAAAGCCCTAATGTATTGTATATTATCGTGTATGTATATATTCCTAATGTACTAAATGTATGTGCAGTTATACACATTAGTATCGTTATAGGGTTTTCATGTAATGTATACATGTGTAGCTAAGTCAAAGTTTACTTAGTCTATGAGCAATGTATCTAATCATACTAGCATATTATTTGTCACGTATAATCATAGTAAAATGTTTAGGGGGTTTGACCTTATTTTTCATGGATGTTACATTATCCCCTAGTTAAAGGATTTTCGTCCCAAAATTCAAGCTGTGATATGTTCTGAGGTGAATAGTTGTGGGTATTTCTTTTTGAATTGAGCTTCATGTTCCCATGTATAATCGGATCCTCTCTTGGAATCCCATCTAACTTTGATTAAAGGAATTCGAGTTCTCTTTAGCTTCTTGACGTATCTGTCCGCAGCCTCAATGGGGCTTTCCATAAAATGTAGTTTGTCCTCAATTTGTATATCCTCTACGGGTATTATTAATGATTCGTCTGACAAGCACTTCTTTATATTCGACAAGTCGAAAGTATCGTGTATACCACTTAACTCTTGTGGTAGTTTAAGCTTATAGGCCACAGTGCCAATCTTGGCTAGTATATCAAACGGGCCTATGTATCTAGGGTTTAATTTCCCTCTTTTGTCAAATCAGTATACACCTTTACAAGGTGCTACCTTGAGCAATGGTTTATCTCCAACTTGAAAGTCTAAGGGTTTTCGTCGTTTATCTACATAGCTCTTTTGACGATCCCTAGCTGCTTCAGTTTATCTTTTATCTTAAAAATTTTATCAGTTGTTTCTTCTATATTTTTTGGTCCTGTCAATTGACTGTCTCAAATTTCAAACCAATAAAGTGGAGATCTACACTTTCTCCCATATAAAGCTTCATACGGTGCCATTTGTATGCTGGTGTGGTAACTATTATTATATGAGAACTCAACTAATGGTAATTGAGTATCCCATTTCCCACTGAATTCAATCACATATGCTCTCAGCATGTCTTCTAGAGTTTGTATTGTTCTTTCTGTTTGTCTATCTGTTTGCGGGTGATAGGTTGTACTCAAGTCTATTCTGTTCCTAAATCTTTTTGGAGTGACTGCCAGAATCTTGAAGTAAATCTGCTATCTCTGTCAGATATGATGGAGAGAGGTATTTTGTGTCTAACAACGATTTCATTTATGTATATCCGTGCTAATTTCATCATTTTGTAGTCTTCACGTATAGGTACGAAATGTGCTGACTTGGTCAATGCGTCTACTATAACCCATATAGCATCATGACCATGAGATGTTCTTGGTAATTTAGTTATGAAACCCATTGAGATTTGATCCCATTTCCATTCAGGGACTTCTGGTTGTTGAAATTATCCCGAGGGTTTTTGGTGTTCTGCTTTGACTTTAGCACACGTAAGACATTTACTTAGATATATGGCAATTGATGCCTTCATTCCAAGCTACCAATAGAGCGTTTTTAAATCCTTGTACATCTTATCACTACCCGGGTGTATGGAGTATTTAGATTTATGTGCTTCACTCAAAATCAATTCCCTTAAATCTTCGGAGTTTGGAATCCAGATTCTATTTTTGTATCTCAGAATCTTGTTGTCGGTGCATTCAAATTATGTCCCTATTCCATTCAGAGTCTCATGCTCAATATTCTCGTCTTTTAAAGATTCTTTTTGAGATTCTTGTATTCGAGTCATAAGATTTTTTTGCATGTTCATTCTCAGTGCCCGTACTCGAATTGGTTTGACTCTTTCCTTGCGACTTAAAGCATCTGTAACTACGTTTTCTTTTCCAGGGTGGTAACGTATTTCACAGTCATAATCGTTTAGCAATTCAACCCATCTTCTTTTTCGCATGTTTAACATCTTTTGGTCAAAGATATTTGAAGACTCTTGTGATCGGTATAAATAATACATTTAGTACCATACAAATAGTGTCTCCATATCTTGAGTGCAAACATTACCGCTCCTAGTTCTAGGTCGTTAGTAGTGTAATTTTTCTCGTGCACTTTGAGTTGTCTGGATGCGTATGTTATAGCCTTGTTGCTTTGCATTAGGACACATCCTAATCCTTGATGTGAGCATTGCAAATACCACAAAATCATCGTTTCCTTCTAGTAAGGATAGGACGGGTGTGGTGCATAGATTTTGCTTGAGCATCTCAAAAGTTGCATTTTGCTTTTCTCCCTAGTCAAACTTCTTATCTTTCTGGGTTAATGTGGTCAATGGTAGAGCTATTCTAGAGAAATTTTCTATGAATCGTCGTTAATATTAATCCCAAAAATTGACGTATCTCTGTCGGGGTTTAGGGAGGAGCTTCCCATTGTTTAATGGCCTCAATCTTCTTTGGATCTACTTGTATTCCTTGTTCATTCACCACATAACCAAGAAATTGCACTTCATATATCCAAAATTCACATTTGGAGAACTTGGCATACAATTTCTCCTTTTTGAGTAAATCTAAGATTATTCTAAAATTTTGTTCGTGCTCTTCTTTGCTTTTTGAATAAATTAGAATGTCATCGATGAATATGATTACAAATTTATCCAAGTATGGCTTACATACTATGTTCATTAGATCCATGAACATGACCGGTGCATTGGTTAGACCAAATGGCATAACGAGGAACTCGTAATGTCTAGATCGGGTCCTAAATGCAGTTTTAGGTATATGATCTTCTTCAACTCTCAATTGATGATACCTTGATCTTAAGTCAATATTCGAAAAGAACTTGGATCCTTGTAGCTGATCAAATAGATCATATATTCTCGGAAGTGGGTACCGATTCTTGATCATCACTTTATTCACTTCTCTGTTGTCAATGCATATATGGAGGGTTTCGTCTTTCTTCTTTACAAATAAAACCAGTGCTCCCTAAGGCGAGAAGCTTGGTCTTATAAATCCCTCATCCAGTAGTTCCTGTAGTTGAGTCACAAGTTCTTGCATTTCTGATGGTACCAATCTGTAGGGTACCTTCGCTATCGGTGTTACTCCTGGGATAAGATCAATTCTGAATTCCACTTGTCTTAGTCGCGGCAATCCAGGCACATCTTCTGGAAATACTTCATGAAATTCTCTTACTATTTGAACTTGTTCGAGTTTCTTTTCCTCCTCTGTTTTGTTAATAACATGTGCCATAAATGTGTGGCATCCTTTCTTCAAGTACTTACGTGCCTTTATGCATGATATTATGTTAATTGATCATTCTGGCCTTTGTCCGTGGATGACTAGTGTTCTTTTGTCGGGTAAAGGAACCTTAACTAATCGTTTTCCACATACAATCTCCGCCTGGTTCTTTGCTAACCAATCCATTCCAATGACTACATCAAAACTACCTAATTCTACGGGTATTAGGTATATAGTAAATTGATGGTCATCCAGATTTATTAGACAATCTTGAATAATTTCGTTTGCTTTTATTATCTTACCGTTAGCAAGTTCTAACGTATATATGTTTCCTAATTTACTAGACTTCAATGGAATTAATGATTTAATGGTAGTTGAGATGATACTTCTACTTGCACCGGTATCAAATAATAAAGAAGCATAATGATCATTAATGAGAAACGTACCCGCCACAACGTCTGGTTCTTCACGTGCTTCCTCAGTTCTCATTACAAAAGCTCTCCCTTTCGGTTGTCCAGCAACAACGGTTTGTTTTCATGTGATACGTGGGCAAGTATTCCTCAAATGATCCTTGCTTCTACATTCGAAACATATCAGTTGTGATCCGATGGACTCTCTGCAATTTTTGGAAAGATAGCCAGGTTTCTTGCATTGGTGACAAGTTATTTGTTTGCATTTTCCGAAATGATGGAAAGTGTATTTATCACATAATGGCAGAGTACCGTTATATGGTGCTCTTTCTCTTACAATTCCTCCATAGTTCTTCAGTGTCGGTCTTCTTGTTGAACTTGTCGTTAAACTTCTTGTTGGAATTATCACTCCACTTTCTTTTATCACCTACCCTTGCCCGCCCTGATGTCATGTTTCTAATAAGCTCATCTGTTAAGCTGCCGGCCAATTTCACAACTTCTACAAAAGCAGATGGCATTGCTGATTTCACCATCCCTCGAATTTGTGTCACTAATCTACAGAAATACTAACTTATGCGTTTGGATGCTGGTGTAACCAGATGAGGTACCAAACGAGACAATTCATTGAACCTGTCAGTATATTCCATGATCCCTGTTCCAACCATTTCTAGCTTCCAAAACTGAAGTACGATCTTCTCGATCTCATTCTAGGGACAATACTTGTCTATGATCATGTTAATGAACTCGTCCCAATTCAGTCGGTTTATTGCTTCTCTTCCTCTTGTTCGTTTTTCTGAGTTCCACCAAGATAATGCTTCACCTTTAAGCGAATGTGATGCAAACTTGACCTTGGAATTATCAGTACAGTTACTAATGTCTATGACTAACTCGGTTTCTTCCAACCATCTTAGTGCTGCTGTCTGTTAGGACATAGAATGTATGATAAAAGCTTTGTTATAGTTTAGGTCTTATTGTCTTTATGTTTTTATGTAATTGTATTGATTTTGTCTAAGTGTAAGAACAAGTTCTGCTATAGGCGAACTTGTCTAGTTTGCCTAGTCCCTTTGAGGCGAACTTGTTAAGTTCGCCTATTGCAGAGTTTGTGTCTATAAATAGGTGTTTACAGATTCTGTTCTAAAAAGAAGAAAAAGAGGAAGAGAAAGATTGAAATCGAGAGAATCTGAAAAACACTGTGTTTTGTGGAATACAATGAGAAGTTTATTTACCTGTTGTTTGATATTGTTTCTATTGTCAATTCGTATACATATGTTAACACGAAGGATTCCGCACTCCGTGTTATCGAGACGTCCAGTCACGAGATCGATCTGTAGATGAGACATGTGGACCTACAAGTGGTATCAGAGCATTTGCTCGTGATTTGTTTTTGATTCTTGGTGATTAGAGACGATTTTTGTGTACAATTTGACAAGAAATTTATCATTTTTACAAGTTTTTGTATCCATGGGGTTTTCAAGTTCTTGAAGTTGAAATTGCTGCTGAATTCATGAGTTTGAGTTGGATTTTGGTGAAACTAATCCGATAGAACTGTTCTAATTCATAAAATACTAAAACCTACGGTCCAATTTCTTTAAATTCCTTCAAATCTGTGAGAATTGATAATTTTCGGTGCTGTTAGTTCGGGTTTGGGTTGAAGACATCTTCCTGAGTTTGTTACTGCTGAAGCAAGCAAACTTGCTGAGATTCTGTTGCAGGCTAATTTAGTAGGCGAACTTATCAAGTTCGCTTCACTCAGTTTAAGCGAACTTATTCAGTAGGAGAACTTACCGGATTTTCTTGTTTAAGCGAACTTGATAAGTTCGCTTGATATCAAGTTCGCTTGTTTGTCTTTGAAGCGAACTTATTATCTTAGCTTGAGGGGGGTACTTGTTCAACACTTGGAAATTTTTCTGAGTATGGTTAATATGGTGCAAGTGACTAACATGTTCAATTACGATAATGAGATTGGAACATCTCAGAAACCACCCAAGTTGTTAAGCCTTGCAGATTATCCTAACTGGAAAGATCGGTTTGATCAGTTCATGTCCTTTACTGATACAAGTTTATGGATTCCAATCTTGGAAGGTTATACTCATCCGACATACACTTGGATGGGAAAGGACGATGTTCCTAAATCGGTATCTGCGTTAACCACAGAAGAAAAATTATTGTTTGATAGGGAAAAGAAGGCTATGTCTAGTATCTCAATGTCTCTTCCTAAAGAAATTTATCATAGCTTTAAACAATTCAAGTCTTCTCAACAATTGTGGGAAGCATTACAAAAGCGGTGTGAAGGTAGTTTGGATGTTAAGAAAAACATAAAAGAATTACTGAAGAAGCAGTTCTTAGTATTCAAGCACTTTCAAAATGAATCTTTAGATGATCTTGCAACGAGATTCTATCATTTGTTGAGTGAATTATCAAGTGCTTCAGTGGTTTATGATAAGTTCTTGGAGGCATTACCATCTAAATTTGATGTGTATTCAGTTTTGATAAAAGAGTCTGTCAAATATAAAACTATGTCTCTTGAAGATGTTCTTGGAAAAATTCAATCACATGATTTGCATATGAAGAAGAAGGAAACCAATATGGAGCATATTCAAGATCCTTCAATGTATTTTGCTAAGACTTCTGGCAAAACTGGTGCAGGGGTTGCGTTCTTTTCTGGTGATACTCAAGATGTTTCTAATGAACATTGTTCTAGGGTTCCAAGTCATTCTGGTTTCTCTGCAAACACAGCTTCTTCACCATCTGGAACGCATAATATGAATCAAAAAGTTGCCGATGATTATTTAGCAATGTTTTCTTCCTTTATGGCTTCTTATGAAAATTTTATTGGAGGAAAGATTCATGATCCAGATGTTATTGAAGAGGATTTCAGACAAATTGATCCGATTGATCTGGAAGAGATGAACATTCAATGGAACATGACTATGCTAATACGATAGGCAAAGGATTTTTTAAAGAAGAATGGAAGGAATTATATTGGTTCTAACAGTCATTCACGAATGGGATTTGACAAAACAAAAGTTTGAGGCTATATTTGTCAAAGTATGGACATTTTGCCAAAGAATGTGTGAAGCCAAAAGTTGAATTTGATTCTCAGAAGAAGCCTAATAACTTTCAGAACATTCGTAATCAGTCACATGGCTCCTCTGGCTCTGAAAATTCTAATCATGCATCTACATCATCTGCTTTGGTTGCTCAGAATGATGAAAATTATGACTGAGGCATTCATCTTGAGGATCTTGTTGGTGCTGTAAGTCAAGCTTTTGTAGCTGAGATCCATTATGAAAAATCTGAAAAGTCAACTGGTGATGATAGTTCAAGTGATGGTGAGAGTTTGTCAAGTGCTGATGAAGAGCATGATCATGTACATAATGTTGAATCTAATATTGCATCTGGTGAATCTGAAGATGATATAGTATTAACTCAAAATTCTTCTAATGGTGCTGATTCTGAAAATATTTCGATTGCAAAAGTCTTCATGGCAGATATGTCAGATCCTTCAAACGTAAAAGATTCTGTCTGTCACATTTATTGCTCTAAATGCATCAGTATAAAAGATAAAATGCAAAAAGTTATGGATGATAACACAAATTTAACTTGTGATATGAAATCGATGCATTTAGTTAATCAAAAATTGAAAGATAATGATAAATTGTGTATAGATAGAATTGAGTCTTGGAAAAGAGATTTGAACTCTTTGGGATTGAAATATAATGAACAAGCATATCATCTGGATATGGATTATGCTGAGATTGAGAAGCGAAATGAAATTGTTGCTCAGAAGAATTTTGAAATTTCATTTGTGGTATTGGATTACTTTAATGCTAGTGCTGATCCTACAAAGAGGGTTGCTGGAATTGGATTTGTTCCTCCACCATTCAATGCAAATTATGTGGTTGAACCAGAAGTTATTCATGAAGAGGAAATTGATCCAAAGACGGTGTTGAAAGTAAATCCAGTAACTGGTGAAGATATGATCTATGATTCTGATTCTGAGGATGAATTTTCTAAGGATAAAAAGGTTGAAGGCATTCTTAAGGAAGTGCAACATGATGAACCAAAGGTGGTGAAAATTGTTACTCGTGATAGATGCATTTTAACAGAACCTGATGAAGTGAAAGTTGATCAACCTAACCTTTCCAAAGTGTTACAAACAAGTGGATTTGTTGCTGCTGGTCACCAGAAGAAGAATTCATTAAAGGTGACTAAACAAGTTTATGTTCAAAAACAGCCATTTGACAGTTCAGTAAAATCTTCTGAAGCTTGTTCTTAAGGTAGTTCATCAAATTCAAGAAAAACTCCTTATATCAGAAATCATCAAGATAAAAGAGTGCTTTCACTGTAATGAGGCTGGTCATATTCCGATTCACTGTCCTTATAAGAATCAAGGCAAATTAAAGAGTGTTCCCCAACAACAACTAGTGGTGACGATTCTGGGAAAGCCTACTTCTAGTGTTGTAAAGAATGTGCCTTGTCAATCATTTGCTAAATCTTCGGGATTTAAGCAACATGATAAACATATTTCTAAACCATTTGTTTTTCAAAAGATGTTTGAGATTTCACATGTTGGAATCCCAAAAGATTCTCAACCTAAGGTCAAAGTTTCTAGACCATAACGAAGAAGGCGTAACAGAAAATTAAAAAAACTTTTGGAAAATTCTAAATCTGATAATCATAAATCTAATAATGTTTTTCCAATTAATCATATTGTGTCTTCATTCAGAAAGTCTAATTGTGAATCTTATGTTCCAAAGGTTGATGACAATATTGATTGTGAACTGATTGAAGTTGTTTATTTTGATCCATCTAGACGACCCAAGACCACAATGGTTTGGGTTCCTATTTCTAACTGATTTTCTTTGTTAATGTAGGGACAACCAAGGAGGACTATCAACAATACGTGGTATGTGGATAGCGGTTGTTCTCGACATATGACAGGGAATATTCATTTGCCGGAAGATGTTATTAATATTGATGGTGGTTATGTCGATTTTGCTGGAAATAAAGGCGGGTAGATAACTGGTCAGGGTACTTTGAAGAACGATAAATTCAAATTTGAGAAAGTAAACTATGTGGAGCAACTTGAACACAATCTTTTGAGTGTATCTCAAATGTGTGACAAGAAGTTTTCATTTCATTTCAATGATTCTGAGTGTTATATCTTGAAACTAGGCTTTGTTATTCCTGACGAATGGATTCTAATGAAGGCTCTGAGGAGAAATGACACATATGTCCTAGACATGAGTGTTGCTACAACAACGGATTCAATTCCTACATGTTTACTCTCTAAGGCGTCTGAGTCGGATTCTATTTTGTGGCAGAGGAAACTTGCTCACATCAATTATCGGAAAATGAATTATCTCGTGAAGAATGATCTGGTTATTGGTGTTCCGAAAATGAAGTTTTTCGTTCCTGATGACTCTATTCCTTGCAAGAAGGGGAAACACCACAAGAAGTCTTACAAATCTAAGACAAAGAATTCAATTGTGACTCCTTTGGAGCTACTGCATATGGATTTATTCGGACCGATTAGTATCAGGAGCATTGGCGGTAAATCTTACTGTCTGGTAGTAACAGATGATTTCTCTAGATTTTCATGGGTTAAGTTCCTTGCGTCAAAAGCTGAAACCACAGAGATGGTGAAATTCTTAATCCTGGGTTTAGAGAATTTGTGCAAACAAAAAGTCAGAAGAATTAGGTGTGACAATGGCAGCGAGTTTAAGAATAGCAAGATGGGCTTATTTTGTCTTTAAAAGGGAATTCATCGTGAATTCAGTGCGCCATATGTACCTCAACAAAATGGAGTTGCTGAACGAAAGAACATGACTTTGGTTGAAACGGCACGTACGATGGTTGCAGATTCTAAGCTTCCAGTTAGTTTTTGGGCTGAGGCTATGAATACTGCGTGTCACATTTTGAACAGAGTTTTGACCGGTAAGCGACACAACAAGACATGATATGAGTTGCTTAATAATCAGAAGCCAAGTCTGGAATATTTACTACCTTTTGGTAATCCATGCACCCTGTTGAAAGTTAGAGATGTCCCAACCAAGTTCAGTGCTAAGGCTATTGAAGGGAACTTTCTGGGGTATGTTGCAAATTCTACTACCAAGAGGGTTTATAACAAAGAGACTCGTCAGGTTGAGGAATGGTTTTGTACTGACTGTTCCAATCGGTCTTTACCTCAAATGGCGATTGGACCAGACATGGCTTTTGATTATGACAATTTATTCAACTCTTTTCAATTACCTTATGTTATTTCTCCGGAGGAAACTGCTGAATTATGTGATTCATGTCACGATGCATAAAATAGTGGTTTTCTACCAAATGCGGTTCCACATTCATCTGTTCCATCTACATCTGCTCCAGATCCTAATGTTGCTTCTTGTTCGGGAACACAAGAGTCTGATAGTGAAGAAGACAATGTTATTTTCCAAGATTCTTCTGCTGATCCTTTGTTAGTTGATGAACCTTCTACTTCGACACAGGCTCAGGGGGAGATTCCTA
The DNA here is from genome assembly GCA_023525975.1 of Smallanthus sonchifolius. Lineage (NCBI taxonomy): Eukaryota > Viridiplantae > Streptophyta > Magnoliopsida > Asterales > Asteraceae > Smallanthus > Smallanthus sonchifolius. The sequence continues at coordinate 85,563,735 of CM042020.1, forward strand.
CAAATCTGGACACGGAGATACCAGTTAATCAGGATATGTCTTATCAATCTAATACAACTCAAGTTGATGTGTTGCCGGTTCGTGAGGTTTCCTCAATCAAGGAACTCAAAGCTTATCTGATTACAAATATCATTGGAAATTTACCATATGGAGTGCAAACGCGTTCTGTTATTGACAATTCTTGCTTGTCTACAGGTATTAAGGATACTGGTGTTCTTGATGTATGCTCACATTCTTGTTTTATTTCTCAGTTCTAACCAAAGAATGTCGAAATGGCGTTACGTTATAACAATTGGATAGAGGCCATGCAGGAAGAACTTGCTCAGTTTGATAAACTCAAAGATTGGAATCTTGCAGATCTTTCGAACGGTGTGTATCCAATTGGTACAAAGTAGGTGTTTAAATGCAAGAAAGACGATCGAGGTGTTGTCGTGAGAAATAAGGCAAGATTAGTTGTACAAGGTTTCAATCAACAAGAGGGAATTGATTACACCGAGGTTTATGCTCCTGTTGCTAGGCTTGAAGCTATACGGTTGTTTCTTGCTTTTGCTTCATACAAAGGGATTAAGGTGTTCCAATTAGATGTAAAGAGTGCTTTCTTATATGGTAAAGTCAAGGAGGAGGTTTATGTGTGTCAGCCGCCGGGGTTTGAAGATCCAATTAATCCGTCTAAAGCTTTCAAGCTTGATAAGGCTCTCTATGGTCTTCATCAAGCTCCCCGAGCGTGGTATGAAACGTTGTCTAAACATCTTATGGACAATGGTTTTGTACATGGCCAAATTGACTCGACCTTATTCATTAAGAAAGCAGGGGGAGAATACCTACTGGTGCAGATATATGTCGATGATATTATTTTTGGCTCTACAAATGAAGGGTTGAGCAAAGAGTTTGAGAGTGTTATGAAATCGAAGTTTGAGATGTCAGCTATGGGAGAGTTATCATTTTTCCTAGGTCTTCAAGTTAATTAGAAAGAAGATGTTTTTTTATTCATCAGTCCAAGTATATAAAAGACATCTTGAGCTGGTTCAAGATGGAGGACTGTACCCCATACGATACTCCAATTCCGGTCAATCATAAATTGAATTCTAACCCGGATGGAAAAGAAGTTGATTGCCGACTCTACCGTGCAATTATTGGATCTCTCATGTACTTAACCGCTTCAAGGCCAGACATAATGTTCGCTATGTGTATTTGTTCCAGATTCCAATCAAAACCAAAAGGGTCTCATTTGATTGCAATAAAGAGAATATTTCGTTATCTGAAAGGAAAACAAAGATTGGGACTATGGTTTCCACATGGTTCTAACTTTGAATTTAATGCATATACTGAATCTGATTTTGGTGGTTGTTGTTTAGACATGAAATTTACTATAGGTGGTTGCCAGTTCTTGGGTAATCGTCTAGTTTCCTGGTAATGCAAAAAGCAAACTACGATCTCTATTTCAACATGTGAAGCAGAATACATTGCTGCTGCCTGTTGTTGTTCATAGATTTTGTGGATCCAACAGCAATTAAGAGACTACGGTTTGAATTTTACAGGAACCCCCATGTTTATTGATAATACTGCTACAATGTCTATCACAAATAATCTTGTTAAGCACAGTAAAACAAAGCACATTGAAATTAAATATCATTTTATCCGTGATTGTGTAGTTAAAAAGTTGATTGAGCCGGTGAAGGTACATACAGATGATAATTTTGCTGATCTTTTTACCAAGGCATTTGATCGTACCAGGTTTGAATTTCTGATCAAAATGATTGGTATGATCAATCCCGAATAAAAGTTTTCAAAAACTATTTTTCATGGGAGATTTTGTTTTTAAATTTCTTTTATTGCTTTATTTCATTTCTGTATTTTGAAATTCAGTCAAAAATTGTTATTTATAAAAATTCAAAACAAAATGAAAAATATAAAATTGACATCATTTGAAGTTAGAGACGAAATGATAGTACATTAGTGAGAAGTTCATTACACATGACCATAGTAGACCTTTGATATATGATAGTTTAAAGTAAATTGATTTGATCTAAATTTCAAAGCCTGCATAAATAAGAAATTATAGTGTTATGAATGCTCTAATCTTGATAATATGTTTTAATTTGAATATGAGTTTGAAACTTGAATTGTCAATAGACTAGAAGCGTTTTTGAACCAATAGTAGTGTGAAAATTAAATATGATATGATTACATATGTGACTTGAATCCATTATATGCCTAGGTGTGTGTGTAAAAGATCATTATCAGATAAAGAATATATGGTTTTAAGAATTTCATGAGACCAATATCGAATTATGTCTTTAGCACAAACTCTTTCAGTTCACTTCACTACCCATGCCCCGAAAAACATGCAATGTGTTGCTGAACTAAGATATGCTTTCTAACAACATCTGTTGGAACATATATTCACCCTTGGATCAGTTAGATACATCATCTATTCTGATTTCATTAAAAATTATCCAGATAATAGTTGGATCCTCCTACCTGAATCTATTGATTCTCATTATAAAGCCAATTCATTATAATCTTTTGATTCTGAATCATCTTGATTCATATATCCTTTGGGATATGCTATTCTATACTTGTGCTAATATAGATAATTTCATCTTGGAGATTGATCTAATCTTGCAATAAACTGTGTATGTCTTGAAGATAGTGCAATTTTAAATTTCTGTTAGGCATATATGTGGGGTACACAATGTTTTTCATTTAAATAGTACTAACTCACATGAAATTGGAAGAAAAACGCTTGTGGTTTCAAATTGTATAATATTGGCAACTTAAGAATTCATGCTTTATATTACAAATTCGGTATGAATAATTGAGCATTTATAACCTGATCTTCTTTACTTTGAAATTTATCGCGTATCATTTCATGTATTATTCAAATTGATTGAAAAGTTGAAAAAAAAAAGTGAATCGTTAGAAAAGAAAAGAGACAAATATGTCCAAGACATGAATATGATGGATTTATAAATATTCATTGCAAAAATTACATAAAAATGAAAAAGATACGAGTTGCATAAGAATGAGTTTGATTGTTTCATATCATAGGTTACCCATAGTTGTTGACAGACTGTGTGATGAATTGCTCATATACTGATATGATCTTCTTGCTCATGATGTTCATCCAAATATGTGTTTTAGTTTGCTTATATAAAAACCAAAAATATGTGATTCCGTTTGTACAGATAAAATTCAAAAAGATTTTGTTTCTATCTTCCATGAAAATTCTATCTTTTATTAAAATGATTTGGGATTGGATCGGATACATGCTACAGATGGAAGTTCACAAGAATGTGACGTGTTGAAAGTTGACGAAATTGTTCAAGGCAAAGGTTTGAAGCGAACTTAATATGTTCATATGTTCCTAGTTAAGCGAACTTAATATGTTCGCCTGTGGCTTGTTAAGCGAACTTAACAAGTTCGCCTAATGAAGCGAACTTAATTATGTGAAAAAATATCTTGTTCAGGCGAACGTATTCCTTTTAACCTTTTCACTGTTTGAGCGAATTTGTAGAGCGAACTTATTGGTTTTAGCGAACTTGTCAAAATTTTGAATTCGGGTTGTGTGGTTTGAAATTTTTTGTGTTTGTTCTCTGATCGGATTTACATTGCGATTATATCTAAGGAAATTTCATGGATTTTCATCCATTAATTCGTGGAAATCATCGTTTTACTTCGGGTTATACACATTTTGAATGTCCGATTGATTTTCTGATTAAATCAAGTAAATCTGGGTGTAAATCTTGAAATTGACGCTTAATAGTGGTTAGTGGTTGATAAGCGATGCTTATTCTGTGTTTGATTTGAAAATATTTGAGGATTTGAACATTTTGAGAATTTGATGTTGAATTTGTATCGACAAACTGGTTTAGGCGAACTTGTTCAAGCGAACTTGTTTAGGCGAACTTATTAGGTTCGCCTCTTGCAACACTAAGCGAACTTATTAAGTTCGCCTAAGGGCTAAGTAGTGTTTGGACTTGTAATTTTTTTTGTGTGAAATTTCTTTTAGTTTGTTTTTTTTTTCTCTTGTTTGTTATATGACTAATGTGTGTATTCGTCTAGAGATTTTAGCTCAGATCATTATGAGAGACTGGCTATTTTGCCATTGGCAAATTCGGGGAAGCGTATTAAATCTAAAGCCAGGAAGCCGAGCCGTAAGTCTGTTCAGAATCCTTCTTTCGGTTCAGTACTTGGCAAGAGAACATTAATTGATGAGGGTTCTAACTCGGATAGCGATGTTATTCCAGTTCCAAAAGTTCAGAAGCTTATGTCTGCTTCTATTGCTGCTACACATTCATCTCAAGGTGTTGAGGATGCTACTTTTGTTGCATCCTTACTGGTTACACTTCCTTAATCTAACCATCAGTCTCCTGTGATTACTCATGTTCCTACAGTTCCTAAATCTTCTGCTGGTACTTCACAACCTTCTGATTTTGAAAGGATTACCTTCCTTGAGTCACAGGTGCTTGCATTGCAGACTCAGGTAGATACTCTTGTGACTACTGATGCTTAGAGACAATTGGTCCTTCAGGCTCAAGCTACACAGATTACTGACATGCAGTTATTGGTTTCCAAACTTGTTGAGCGTCTTGACGCTCAGGAGGAGTTAAGGATACATGATACTTGTCATGCTGAGTCAATTCAACGAAATGATGATGATGATAATGATCCTAGTGGCAATATTGAGGGTGATCGTCAATACGATGACGTGAATCCAAAATCAAGAGTTCAGGGGGAGTCTACATCAGGTAATATTGAAGGAACCAAGAAGGATTCTGAAGTGAATGACGAGATACTATTACTTGAATTTTTTCAAACTGATTCTGATACTGGAGAAGAAGAAGCTGAGAAGTTAGAGTGTCTAGATGATATTGCTAAATTGTTTAATGATATTGAAGATGACATGACTGATAATGAAGTTGAAGAAGGTGAGATTGTGGAAATCGAGATAGAAAAGAGTAAAGTTCAAGTTAAGTATGAAGGCCGTGATGGTCTGAATGTACCGTATAACTTCATCCAAGATGATGTTATTCCTGAGTTTTCTTATGAAGGAGTAATATATTCTATGGACTCTGTTGAAGATTTCACTACGCCTGATGATACTGCTCAATCAAAGATAGATATTGATGCTGATACTACTCATCCTGTGTCTCCTAAGCCGAATGAAGAACCTGTGATGTATAGAAATACAGGAATGACTAGAGAAAAGTGGAGAGAAGTAGTTAGCAATTGGATGAAAGTACTACCCAAGTCACTTATACAACCTGCTCAGAAAGAAAGATATGAGAATAAAGAGCGGTGTATTGGAATAATCATCAGTTGGTTTTATGAGGATGACACGAAGTTGTTTGCTCCTAAAAGATCTGATGGTGTTCAATACTTAAAGCCTAGGATCAAGTATTTCAATAACTTGCCAAGGTGTGAAATGAATGGTCTAGCTACGAAACCACTGATTAATAGATCAAAGTTTGAATTAGCCGATGTGATTGCTAACTTGATTAAAAGAGAAGGTGGATCAGGGAAGTATGAAAGATTAAAGCCACATAAAGGAAAAAGAGTGAAGATTGTAGATCAAAAGATTGGGACTGTGACCTGGAAGTATAAGTTCAAGCCAGTACGAGCTGTATAGAAGATACCATCGAAGAAAATACCACAAGATTTTTCTAGGAAATATGAAATGGTGGTACGTAGATGTGAATACTGGTGAAGCTAGAATTGATGATAAAGATAATAAGGTCATTGTTAGTTTCTATGATGCAATGAATCTTATTAACTTCTCTAAGAAAGATCAGAGGATGTTAAGAAAGAATGAGATTATGTTTACAGATGAATGGAGAGAACAAGGATTGCAGTATAAAAGAGTGTTAGAGATCTGTCAGAGATATGGAGTGCACACAGGAAGCAGATTACCAGATAACCGGAAGAACTCGTCATAAAGACTGAAGACAGAAGATCAAGCTATTGTCAAGGGGAAGTATGTTAGGACATAGAATGTATGACAAAATCTTTGTTATAGTTTAGGTCTTATTGTCTTTATGTTTTTATGTAATTGTATTGATTTTGTCTAAGTGTAAGAACAAGTTCTGCTAGAGGCGAACTTGTCTAGTTCGCCTAGTCCCTTTGAGGCGAACTTGTTAATTTCGCCTATTGTAGAGTTTATGTCTATAAATAGGTGTTTACAAATTTTGTTCTAAAAAGAAGAAAAAGAGGGAGAGAAAGATTGAAATCGAGAGAATCTGAAAACTCTGTGTTTTGTGGAATACAACGAGAAGTTTATTTACTTGTTGTTTGATACTATTTCTATTGTCAATTCGTATACATATGTTAACACGAAGGATTCCGCACTCCGTGTTATCGAGACGTCCTGTCACGAGATCGATCTGTAGATGAGACATGTGGACCTACACTGTCGCACCACCTTTGCCATAGAATTCTTTTGGTTTACACATCATGAAACCATCATAATTGAAAATTCTCCTTGAGCCATCAAGGTTATATAATCCTTGGAAGTCATTATTTATTCCTTGGTTTCTCGGGTTCGTAAGGACTGGATTTGTGTTAACTGGGATGGTGTTGAGTGGGATTGCACCTCCAGTATTTGTGTTACCCATATTAATGTTTCCTTGGTTTGCATTCCCTGGATTTGCGTCTCTAGTATTTGCACTACCCGACCGCGCTATAATGTCAGGCATTGCGGCTGCAATTTGTTGGGTTACCGTTCGTGCTATCTGAGCATTCGTTGTATTTTGAGCAGTTAAATTATTTTGGACAATGGCCGGGTTATCTTAGGTTTGAGTTTCCTGACGATCTCCGATTTCTATCATGTTGAGCATCCGAGTTCTGCCTCTTCCTTTTGGCGACATTTTCTATAATGAAAAGAATTGTATTAACTCATCGTAGTTGTTAAATAAACGGTTGTGCGTGTATACACGCAATGTAAAATGCATCATAGTCAGGTATGTAATGACATGAAAGTATGACACAAGTACACATGTTTATTACTTAATACGACAGTACATTATTGGGATTTCCTAAAACGTTTTAGTTTACTTTCCACTGATCCAACTCCAGATCCTTGTGAAGAAACCTTTTTCTTGTAGTTTCTCTTTCTTTATTGTTTTCACCTCTTTGCTAGCAGCGCTTATTTCAGTGCATGTTGGCTGAATCTCTTGCTGCATTTTGCTCAGCTGGCGACTAAATTGTTGTTGTTGAAACGCTTGACAATCATCCTCCTGTTTTGTTATCCATTATGCGTACTGTGTGTTTGACTTAACCTTCCTTGGAATCTTATGTGTCATCTTTTGACATACTTTCTGTAGGAGTAGAGGATTCCCCTGTCCTCAGTGCGGTTGGGTGATCGTCTAGCTCCTCAAGAGTAAATTTGACGTCGGGTCGTACCGTCATTCGTGGTTTTGTATGCGCTTCGCTTATAGGTGTCGGGTGCATCTTATTTCTAATAGTGTCAGTGTGTTCGGATGACTCTGACTCCAAAATCAAGCTCGAGTTTCGAAGCATATAATTTGACGAGTAGTCGTTATTACTGCGGGAGTATTTTGAAGATGATGATGATCCACCGTAACTGGAATCAATGCTGTCGTACTCACTTGGCTCTTCCTGACTTGAGTCGTGGGCAGATTTTGATTTTGAATAATCGAACAAACTCGACATGTCTGTTACGAAGTAACAAGGTTGTTTTCTAAATGTAATATTGGGGATGATATGTTCCATGAAAATTTTGAGCATAAGGTCCTTTTGTTTTTATGGAAATATTTTTATATTTCCCAAAGTGTATAAACAAGTTTTGAATTCAAATCTCAATTATCAATTTGGTTTCATGTTTATAAATAATGTGAGAAACTACGAATCAACTAACACTTTTAGTCATGTATTCAAATAAGCATGTTTAAGTACATAGTATGTAATCATGTATCATGTATTCATGTTTCATGTAGTATACAATACTTTACGTGTATAATGCAAACAACTAGCATTTTATTTGAAGCAGTATGAATTATAATGGTTTTCAAGTATGTGTCTTCTAGTAATTCATGTCTTACTATTATGTCATGTTTATCACATAAATGATGTCTTAGCATTAGCATTCTTGTATAATGCTGCAAATGAATCATGTCTTAGTTAGCAAATTGTTATTTTTAACTAACAAGGTATGCCTCAAACATATGAGCAAAAATAGTTTATGTTTCAAGCTTGTAATATCACATATGAATAACTCATGTATGTAATCACATATGTTCAAATAGAAGTTGCATATAAACATAATTTTTTTATATTTTAATCATGCCAATTTAATTATTTATGTAAGCATGCAAATTTCTATATTCTAATCATGTAGTTTTTAAATTTTTATGTGAGCATGTAATTTCTATGTTTTTAACTATCATGAGCCTACCGGTTATAGACTAGGTTTTTATGTCTAATTCACTACAACCAATGACTCTTATACCAATCTGTCACACCCTTCATGTTCGTACGAAATTGGGGCGAAACGTTGGATTGAAACACATTGATAATGTAGCGGAAATAAGTAATAAGTGGTAGGTTTTTATACTAACCCAAAATTTATCCTCTTTAGATTACTAAGGATTGAAAGTTTAGTAAATTAAATGCCATAAGATTTATAGTTGTACTACATGATGATAACACTACATAGCTAATGAAAAACCACATTCACTTCTACTCCATCCAAGGAAAACATCATGCACAAATGGACTTCACATATAGCAAATCCATCTAAAACATAGTAGGTAAGATGCAAGCTAGTCAACATGGTTAACCTGAAAGTATACACGAAAACGGGTCAACAAATAATGTTGGTGAGTTCACAATTATGTAATTTAAAAAGAATCATTGTTTTGTAGTGAATACGGTTAATGAACCAATTATGCTCATAATGACCTGGTTTACCAAGATGTTATCCATGAATTGCCTTATGGGCAATAGTAAATCTTTACAAGTATGAAACCGTATAAAATGTTTGTGTCATAAGTATATCCATAACCAAACCTTGTGTCTAAACTCAACCTCTGAAGCCCTTAGATTGAGAACTAGGCAATGATGAAATAAACCACACTTGTTAAAATTTCATATAATAAACATGTGGACGTAATATGACGCGTAATCTATAAGTCACCCGAGAACTAATAATTTCAGCGGGACTTCCCAACTGTGCAGTAATCACCTGAGTAGTACTACCCAATTACCCGTTGGCTCAACTAGAGTTAATGGTTATGCTGTAACGAAATGGGTATAATGTAACAAACATGTATTACTTATGAGATACTTGTCAAGTTTCAATAATGAGACTTGTGTTTTATGTTTTTCCATAAAAAAAGAAAGTTGTTTCATGAAAATAAATTTTGTATTCCTTATCTAAAGGATGATAAACAATGTTTTATGTAGTTGTCAAAACGTTTATTAAATCATGGTAAAATATTTATTGGTTGTAAAACATGTTTGTATATACTCCCCCCCCCCTCCAAAAAAAATGCTTTGTAAATAAATAAAAATAGTGGGGTCGTAAACTCACCTAGTGATGGTTACAAATAAGTTTGCACGTTTGATTTTAAGATCCTAAATTGAAAGTATATATGTTAACAAATAATTCACAAAATGGTGTTCACAAGTTAATAAATAGTTTCTATGTATTCTGATTTAAATAGTAAATTCTAACAAGTTTGCCTAAATGACACATTTAGTCCTTGTAGTTTCAAATTTGTCACATAGAGTCCCAATAGTTTCATATTTTACTTTTTTAAATGGTTATTAATGGGTGATTGTAGGTCCCTTGGGTGTCTCGGATCGTCACATGCAAGTGTGTTCCTAATCAAACCGGGTGCGGAATGCCCGTGATTAGTTGGAGTATCAAGCAACACAAAGTAAACCGTCAACAAAAGCACTTTCAAACTTCTTCTATTATAAACTTAGCCGGTTACAGAATTCTTACAAATGAATGCGTACTTAAATTCTGTCAAAACCTGCTATTTATACTAGACATGTTTCATGCCTACTTAGCAAGTGCGTAGGACTATTGTTCCTACGTACTTAGCAAGTACATAGACTTGTTCTTACGTACTTGCTAAGTACGCAGGATATACATCATGCGCACTTACTAAGTGCGCACACCACATAACAGAAACCGACAAGACTAAGTACGTACATATGTGATTAAAACTTGATAATCAATACGTACAAATACTTAAATACAGATACAAATACATACAGACAAGTACAAAATCTAAGACAACATCTAGAGTATCTGTCATAAAAACGTGCTCCAACAAACTCCCCCTTAACAACAGCTCTGCATTGTCTTCGGTCTTCACGTCTTCCCAGCTTTAGCTTCCATCTTCTGTTTGTAGTCAAGATAGAACTTGACCACCTTGTCATACATTGATGCCAGAAGCTTTGTCCACACATACGTGTACATACAATATTTGTCCACTAGCACCTCCAGATCTTTCACAAAGAAGTTGATGAATTTGATTTCATCAAAGACTCTGATCAGTTCTCTTGGCACTAAGCTTCCACGGCCGGACCTCACCTTTCCAATCACCACAGCCTAGCCCGTTTTTGGATCTACGTACCAGTACCACATGTTACCGAGGATATCCTGAGATAACTTGCTCAGGGTAATCTTGGTTTCCCACAGCACTGGCTTGTATACCTGTTTCTTTAAGCTTTTATTAGTCACGGGATGTCTAACATTCTTATCCCTGACTCTCTTGGGCACTTGAGGCTTAAATACTTCAAACTTCCCTGATCTTCCCTCACGCTGCAGTGTCTACCACAAACCCAACGCCACCGTGTTACTTGAGTCACTTAGCAGTTCTCGGTTTGCAAGATTCACTAGGTCGTACTTTGGCAAGGAGCTGAAAGATTCACTGGTTGGTTTCAAGTATTGAACCACCCCCAGCTCGCTTTATAGCGAACAACTTCTTGTCATCGTCAAACCTTACAGCTAAGATCATACATGTAGCTCCGTGTTTGTTTATGATATATGTATTCTGCCAGACAGGAGCTTGATCCTTTGGAAACCATCCAGGCGGATATTTGCTTTTCCACGCCTCTGGATCAACAGGTTAAGGAACAGTGGGAGAGGCTTCAGTTGACGCCTCAGCAGTACATTTAGGCTCGACTAAACATGTGTAAAGATTATCTTCAAAGGCTGGAGCTACGAATATCTCTCCATCCTCAAGCTCGTATTCTCTTTCACTGTCACCCTTTGGGAACTCAACCACCACATCCTCATCTTCTTCATCCCAGTCTTCACCAGATTCGATCTCTCCCTCTTCTAGGTTGCTGAGAGCATCGATCTGTGCTTCCTTAGAATAGTCTGGCTTTAGCAATAGTATCACATCGTCAGATAGATCTTTAAGTACGTCAGCCGAAGACTTTCCTTTGTCTCGACCCGAAGTATCACCTCCACCTTCGCTCCAAGTAGACTCCCCTTCAGCCATAGGCACGGCAGAATAAGGAATAATCGCCCATGCTAACGATTGCTGCTCACTTCCACTGGGACCGGCTTCAGGATCCTTGTCCTGGCCGTCACCCTTAGTCAAATCAACTAGGTGACAAGCCTCGTCACTGCTAGGCTTCCGTGGCTGCTTCTCCAATAACTCTTTTAATCTCTCCCCCTAAGCAGCAAGCGTCTTGGCCATATCACAGACCAGTTTAACCGCTACGTTATGCGCTTGACGCTGCTTCTCTTCAACCGCTTGTTGTTTCCTCAACGCTGCTACTTCATCAATCAAAGAATTAATCTGGACTTGTTGCTTGTCAGACTCCTCCTTTGACTTCCGTACCATCTCGAGAAGACCAGCTACTTGCGTCTCCAAGGTAGTGATCCTGGCATCCTGTGGATCGGGATCTTTTGAAGAAGAGGCTTCAGCTGTATGAGTGTGGAAAGTGAATATTTCATCAAAAGTCAACTTCAGGGGAATGGTTCACTAATGCGTTAAAAGGTGGTTGTAGGGATGGAGGTTGGGATGGTGGTTGTGGCAATGGTGGTTGGGGTGATGGTGACAGAATCGGTGAGGATTGGAGTCGTCACCATCACCTGGACAGGTTGTAGTGGGAGGGTCACTATCACAGAACCTCCTCTATGATTGAAGTTGCATCCATTTCAGCAGTTACACGTGGCCTCCTCCGCTGTCGCTGGTAAAGCTGTTGTGAAGGTGAAGTAGAAGTAGAAGCAGTACTCATAGGCTCAGTTGATGGTTGCCTCTGAGCACTGACCTCTATTTCACTAAGGATAGCCTGGAACGGCCTATCCCCCGACGCTTGTTAGTACTTTCTCGTCTTTGTCTTTGTATATCAGAATCTGAATCAGAGTCTGGTTCATACTCACTACTTGTATATTCTTGTCTCTTTCACTTAGAGACGACTCGAGAAGGGTCACCGCTGTCATTCTTCTCGGGTGTGATTGGTCTGGTGCATCATCAAAATTAGATGAATCAGATTTTGCTGCTTCGGAGTCTGATTCTTCAGCACCAGCATTTCCTTCTTCTTCGTCTCCTTCATCTTCAGATTCATCACCACCTTCAACTTCCTCCTCTTCTTTCTCGTTAGATTGTTCACTGAGTTCAGGCTCTGACTCAGGACTATACCATCTGAAATCATCTGGGGCCACATATGATTCATTGATTAAGTGTCTGAAGAGAGGAGTATGCACAGGGGTAGGTTCTACATTGTTTGGCTTTAAGAATTGAGCAAATACTCTCTTGTCCACTCTCTTCACTTGTAATCTCTGCCCAATTGCCGGTAGATTAGGCAACGTATCATTGATTAGCAGCTGGATAAATCTTGGATGCAACATAAATCTAAACTTCTCTGCCGTATAGATCTGGTCGGTTATGGCCTTGTATATGTACTTAGAGAAGTTGTAGCCCTTGTTGAGAGATAAACCCACCATTGCAGCCGCTAAGTGATGACCCATGGCATCCAAGCCTGCTTTCCTTGAAGAGATGCACATGATCATGATGTGGGCAAAGTAGCGGCATTGACCGAGTACCCACATCTTCTTGTATGAAGCATAGTCCGTTGCACCGACGTATCCCATTCTCTGCCTCCAACAACCATCGACACAGTAATCAGGATAGGTAATTGGGTCAGTTGCAAGATCCCGGAACTGTAACACTCTCCTGATGGTGTCTTCGGATATGGCTATCTGTTGACCTGCTACAGTAGCCCTAATGACGTTCGGGGTTACTGTACAGTCATGATCTGTTGTTGCCCATAATTGATCCATGTACGGTATTGAGACGATAGGATCTGCAGAGATAGCATAGCTGATCTTCGAGCGGTCCAGGATATCAACTATCTCCATGTATTCAAGTTTAGCACCCTTCCATTTAGGATGTGTTAGAGCTAGGAGATTGAATTCGCTGGTAAAAACACGAGCCATCACTGCAAACACATACAATGAACACAATAAGAACAAGCATAATCACTGGAATTGAACAAACATGACATGATATAGCACATTCACAAGGAAGAAGTTTCCAAACTTAGAAAAAAATTGCAATTTGCCTTCCTGCGTACTTAGCAAGTACGCAGGTTTTATACCTTGCGTACATACTAAGTGCGCAAGGTCTAACACTTGAGCAAAAAAAGAAGACTTTTCCAAATCAAAGAATGGTCGAAGTTGATGTTGTTCAAGGTCACCACAACGTCGAAAAACGCATTTAGAACTCATGGGACCAAGTCCAACACCAAAATCGGGCTAAACCAGGTCAATTTTGACCTAAACCTGACCTGACCTCAACAGACGGTCAAACAAAGGTCAAATCCCAAATCGAGCAAATTATAGGACGAATTAAAGGTTATAGAGGTTTGATTATAGATTTTAAACATATTTTAGGTGTTAATTTAGGTCAAGCAACACTCAGATTTGTCAAAAATCAAGAACCAAAACCCTAAACTCGAAAAACATGCAATCGATCCAATAACAGATGATTTTGAGGATGAAAACGGCTAAGATTCTCACCGAATGTTAGTTAGGAGATGATGAAACTAGACATGAGATGAAAAATGAGCTTAGGAACATACAAATTTTCAAGGAAATATGAGTAGCGGGAATAACATAGTGTTAGTCGTTTGAAATGAGATTGACTTGAAAATTTTTCTAACTCTTGTATATATACCCTTCACAGATGGGTCGTGCGTACTTAACATGTACGCAGGACTTAACTCCTGCGTACTTAGCAAGTACACATGACTTAATTCTTGCGTTCTTGTAAGTATGCAAGGTTTAATTCGTGCGTACATGTCAAGTACGTAGAAACTCTTGTGAAATCAAATTTCAACTCAAATTATGAAGAGTGTCAAGTCAAATAGGAAACCGGATAAGAACATTCAATCAAGAGGTTTCAAAAGCAGTTCAAGGAAGTTAAACACAAATATTTTTGGCTTTTCTTAAGTTTTTGAAAGACTATACTCAAAATCTTTTTTTGGCATTTTTGATAAAAGTTGAACTGTACATTAACTTCAAATCTTTTTGAGCTTTTCTGAATGAAGATAATATGCACGAGATTCAGATCCGGATATACAAGAATATACACACAAGCTATTTTTGGTCAAAGTCATGAGCAAATGATCATATCAGGCTATTATAAGGAAAAAAATGATACATAATAAACATCAAAGAATATGGGATCATGTCATGGATTACTACTTATTCATACGTAATATGCATTATAAACAAGTTAACTCAAGTTGTCAATATTATAAGATTTGAAACCATAAACATCTTTGTATCACGTTCTTGTGTGTTAAGGTATTAATTATAAGTATTCAACGTGTACCCCACAGTTCTGCTACATGAATTTAAATTTGCATTATCTCAAGGCATATAAGATTTTTCCAAAGATTTTCAAATCTCCAGAATGAAGTTACATCATTTAGCACAGAAAAAATCAAGCAGAATCCATAAGGATTATCAAGAATCATAAGATTCAGAATCGAGTGATTCATTTGTCTTGGTTTGATAGGTTTTTCTTCTGTGAATATCATATGATGATTTAGGTTAATAAATATGGTGTCTGAGGATTTAGGTAAGGGGATCCAACTTTTATCTGGATTTGATTTCAATGAATCAGGTATGATTCAAGGGTGAATATATGCTTAACGATTGATGTCAAGACATATCTTGGCCCAAATTCACATTGCATACTTGTGAGCATGGGCAGTGAAGTGAACCGAAAAATTGTGCTAAAGACATAACCCGAAACTGGTCTCATAAGAAAATATTTTCCAAAATCTTACATCCTTTATCTGATAATGATCTTTTTGCATTCTTTTACACACGCGCACATGCAAACATAGGTTTAAATCACAGTTGTAGTATTGATTTAGTTTCCACACTACTAATGATTCAAAAATGCTTATAGCCTACTGACAATTCAAATTACTTGCAAATATTCAAATTAAAACTGAAACAACTTAAACTTTCAAGTAATCATGACGCGATCATTTCCCATATGTGCAGTATAAGACATTTAGATCACTTAATGATGTACTATCATTTCCTCTTTTCTTCAAATGACTTTGAAATTTTCATGATTTTATATTTTGTTTGGATTTTCTGAAGATGTTAATTAAAGAGAAAACGAACTGAACAAAAGAAATCTAAAAGAAATAAAGTTTACCTTCCATGAAATGATTTGTTTTTGAATAAAATAGTTTTCACTCAGGATTGAACATTCCTATCAAGTTGACCGGATGTTCAAAGCGGGTACGGTCAAACGCCTAAGTGAAAAGGTCAGCAAAGTTGTCATCCGTGTGAACTTTGACAAGTTCAATCAAATGCTTTTCAGCACAGTCACGGATGAAATGATGGCGAATTTCTATATGCTTAGTTTTCGTGATAGACATTGTGGCATTATTGTCAATGAATAAAGGAGTTCTAGTGTAGTTCAAGCCATAATCTCTCAATTGCTGCTGGATCCACAATATCTGAGAACAACAGCTCGCGGCAGCAATATACTCTGCTTCACATGTTGAGACAGAAACCGTTGACTGCTTCTTACACTACCAGGAGACCAGCCTGTCCCCCAAGAATTGACATCCACTTGAGGTTGATTTTCTATCGAGGTTACAACCGCCATAATCAGAATCGGTATAAGATTTGAATTCAAAAGACTGCTACTTGGAGTACCAAAGACCCAACCGGGGTTTCCCTTTCAGGTATCTGAAGATACTCTTCACAGCTATCAAGTGAGATTCCTTCGGTTGTGACTGAAACCTCGAGCACAAGTGTGACGTTTCGGATTTTTCGTTCTCGCACTTTATTTAGTTTTATACAAATACATATTTTATTTTACGGATTTAAATTAATTAAAATTTTATAAGTTTTAAAAACTAATATAAAATTTTATATATAAAAATCTAAATTTTAAAAGTTGCATATTTAATAAAATAATCTATTTAAATAAGATAAATAACTTTTATAAAAATTATTTATAATAATAATAATAAAATAGGTTTATAAAAAAACATTTAAAATATAATATTAAATTAAATTGATTTAAAAGAAATTAAATTTATTTATTTAATAAAAACTCTAGGGGTTGTTTTGTAATTAATCAAACTAGAAGGTTTTAAAACTGAAATCGGTTGAGGGGCTGTTTCTGGACAATTTAAACTACAAGGACCCATCCGTATTTATTTCAAGGGCTAATTTAAGTCAAACCAAACTCCAGGGACTAAAACTGCCAATTCCTAAATCGTTTATCCGGTCACCCCCTTCGTTGGTCCGGCGGGTAAAGGAACTTTCCGGCGACGCCCAACAAGGCTGTTTCCCTGCACCTCGACACCCGCTAAAGGCTTCTCTGGCTTCGTCTCTCCCACACGAACTAGACCCCCCGACTAATTGGTCTCCCCAACATATGGATCGTCTGATCCTGTTGGTGGCCGAGAAACCCACGCTCAAATTCGAGCCCGAAAGTCCACCTCCACGCGTGTTGAATAGCTGGTTAGTTTCGTCTCGTCCAGACTAGTGTCGGGACGTGCCCAATTGCACGTTTTGACATAGGAATCGAGCTTGGCTATAAATAGCCATAGTCGGCCCTACACGAGCTCGCTACCCTCCACCCACTCTCACTCCAAATTGAGGACACCATCACCTTCGTCGCCTCTCAGTGAAGCTGTGACCAAGATTTCAGGAGCTAATTCCACACAGAAGTCGATTCCCACTTGTGACATTTTCGAGTTCTAAAGCCTTGCCGACCAGACCCGTTGCGAGTAGGTTCGAGTCTCAAAACGATTCCACTGTCTTCTATTAATCCCTGGTAAGCAATTCCAGTCGAAAACACGGCAATCGCACGTGAGTTACCGGGCAAACCCAGTGTCCTCGGACACGGTTTGCCGGTCACCGAGGACCAGCGACCAGACTTGATGTTGTGTATTTAAATTATCCAATACACACATAACCAGCGATGGGCAGTAGCCCGGCTGGTTATGCGTGTGTGTGTTTGAGTTACAGGTCGCGGGTTCGAATCCGGTTGGCCTTCGGCCCAATCTTTTTTACTTCTGTTTTCATTTTATTTATTTTATTGAATTATCTTAATTTATCTAAATATTCTTTTTATACAATAAAGACTAAAACAAGTCGGTTTACTCGTTCGTATATTTCGGAAACCATTAAAATTCTTTTATACCTATTTAATTCACAAGAATTTTTATAAAATAATAAATACTAAATTTTTACAAATTTGTTAAAATAATTTCAACTTGTAAAAGAGAATATATATAAAGATGACAAAAAAATAAATAAATAAAAACTTTTATAAAATACTTAATAACTACTTAATTAAAAATGTAATATTTTAACAATATATATATATTTATAAGTTAAAGTTTTACAAAACCATTATCATTTTTCCTACCGTATTTTATACAAATAAATATTAAGGAATATTAAAACCTATATACATTTAAATACAAATACACACATATAAGCATACAATAATACCCAATTATCTACATAGGGTATCAACGTGATTAGACTACAACATCCTTATCACCTACACGTGTGGAAAAATACCCGCTTGCATGGTGAGCTGCATAGCCCCTATTTTACATTTTTATAAATTTTGGGGTGAAACATTATTCATGCTACTCACATTGTTTATACGTGTTATAGATGTGCACTATATGCTTATTATTTGGATGTACATACATTTAAACACAAGACAACCAACTGTAATATTGATAGATCTATTGTGCCTGACCAGCCCACCCGGTTAGGGTGTTTATTACTGCATACTCGGATATAGCCTTGGGTTATATTCAAACATATCGGATATAGTGGATAACTATATTCAAACATACCAGACTTAGCTGTTGTGCTATGTTCAAGCGCGTCAAACAAGGTTTGAATTGTGATTAAATAAATGATACATCGTATATGCTATGGTTAACAAAATAAACAACGAGTCGCAAAACGTTTTACACTACTATTTACCGGAATTACTAAACCTACGTACTCACCAACTTTTTAGTTGACACTTGATTTAAATAATGTTTCAGGTTTGGATATGTGATTGCTTGCTGAAGATTTCTCCACTTAAGAACTATGGACCTAGTTAAATAAATCAATGTTTTGAACTAGACTAGGTTATTTGAAATGTATTGTATTTGGATCTTTGTTGTCTTTAAATTTAACTAATGAATTATGCAATATTTTAGTCATCATGTGCTTATGAACAATCATTCCATTGTCCGCCTCGATGATTCCGTCATCGGTCGGGGTGTGACAGATTGGTATCACAGCCATGGTTATAGGGAATTAGGTTATTAGACACAATGACCTAGACTATAACCCTAGGACTCCCTTTTATGTGTTATGTGCTAAATGATAAATTGCTATGTGAATTATTTGCAGTTAGGTATTATTTGAATTTTCCCGAGTTTGGTACATGAGACTTATACACATACATACAAGGCTTTGATACATGATACATACTTTACATACACATTTGACAAACAAACTTATGCAAACAAATACACTACCCATCCTTATCCATACTCTTTCCTAATCCGTATTAATTGCAACAATTCCTACACATTTTATACTCATAGACTCTCAAGTCTATCAAAATCTTGAAAATCTCATCAACGACTTAATTTCTTGAGACCAGTAAAGGACACGTGCAATCTGAAAGGGTGACACCTGTACATTGGGTTTTCTATCTAGGAAAGCATTTTGTATAAATCCAAATAAACGGACCCGTATGCTTTCCTGGGAATTCCTGAAGTGAGTGTTTACCTATAGGCTAAAGCATGTCTCTTTGAAAGTTTCAGGGAATTATTTAATGTTGATAAGTCAATGTATTCGCAAGGATACAATCCGAACTTAAACTCAAAATTTGGGGACGTTATAGCAAGATAGGAAGAACTAGACGAACATGCAAAGCAAATCATTATTACGGGTGCACACGTAATGACGATTTGTAGTGCATGCAGGTCCCGGCAATTCCTATTATGAAAATAATGCTCTATAACATCATGTCCTACCCGAAATAGATGACTTAGTTTCCCCCATCAACTTAGAATAAATACACATGCACTGGCACGCGTCATGAGAAATCCCGTTTTTCTGCTTACATTATTTCCCGCTATAACTCGTATATATCCATCTTATCTAAAATATCATTGTCTTTTCTTATGGTGTTAGAATGCCTCCTCGTCGTGCAAACTCTAGCACTTCCAACCCGGATCTTGCTACTATTCTTGCCCAGCTGGTAGGGCAAATGACCCAAGCAAATAACAACAGTGACGGGTCTCACAACATCCAAGGGAATGGTGGTACCAACCCGCCTCAATGCACGTTTAAGCACTTTAACTCGTGCAATCCTACAAAATTCTTCGGGACTGAAGGTGCTACCGGCCTACTTCAATGGTTTGAAAGCATGGAAAGCACATTCCTAAACAGTGACTGTCCCGATAATCTTCGGGTTCGCTATGCCACAAATGTACTTCAAAAGAGAGCCCTCACCTGGTGGAACGGTGAGAAACGCACTCGTGGTGCTGAGGTTGCTACATCCTTATCATGGGATGATCTGAAGAAGGCCATGACTGATGAATTCTGTCCTCGGAATGAAATGAGGAAGCTCGAGACTGAGTTTTGGGATCTTGCCCAAGACAGTGGGGATAATCTGGCTTACACCACCCGGTTCCAAGAGCTAAGTCTGTTAGTGCCTCATATGATAACTCCCCTTACTCGGGGAATTGAAAAATACATAGGCGGCCTGCCTATGCAAATTCAAGATGTTGTGCTAGGAAGCAATCCTCCTACACTCGAAGCTGCTATCCGTCTATATGCTACACTATCCGACAACCATGTCAAAGTCGGAACCTTAACAAGAAAGGGTTCCAAGAAGGTTGTTTCTACGCCGTCAAAGATGTAAAACCCGAGTCTTCTAACCGCAACAAGAAACGAAAGGGTCGAAACTTCGCAGCCGTAACTCCCGCTGTACCTGCTATTCAAGCGGCCCCCTTGGGTCAAAACCCGAAAACTTATCTGGGCCCGAATCCCCAATGCCAGACCTACAAGTACCATCATCCTGCCAATCTACCATGCCGATTGTGTTCAAGCTACGGGCGATATGGACACGTAGTCACTACTTGCCGTACTCGTCCTCCCGTCCATTAAGCTGCTCCAGCCAACCGCCCAATCTATTCGGCACCACTCAATGGTTGGGCATGTTACGAATGTGGAGACCCAAACCATTTCCGTGACCGATGCCCAAAACTTCATCATCAAAGTGGTCCTCAAGGATGAGCGTTTAACATAAACGCTAATGAGGCTCAAGCAAACAACGACGTGATAAACGGTACGTTTCTCGTAAACAATCATTATGCATCCGTTTTATTTGATACGGGTGCCGATAGGAGTTTTGTATCTCTTACCTTTGAATCTCGACTTGCTAAACAAAGAACGAAACTTGACAATTCTTACTCCGTGGAGATAGCAAACGGAAAATCTATTACTATAAATTCTGTTATCCGCGACTGCAATCTCGAGCTTAATAATCACAAATTCTCTGTTGATCTCCTTCCAATGCAATTGGGAAGTTTCGATATTATAATTGGCATGGACTGGTTATCCAAGCACCATGCCGAGGTTATTTTCTATGAAAAGTGTATTCGTACACCTCTCCCTTCGGGCGACACGTTAGTTATTTTCGGTGAAAAACCATGTCGTGGTCTTCAAATAATGTCTTGCACATTGGCACAAAAGTACTTGCGGAAAAAGTACGTTGCCTTCTTGACCCACATAGTTGACACGAAAGACAAGGGTAAGAAATTGCAAGACATTCCAATTATTCGAGATTTTCCCGAAATATTCCCCGAGGATTTACCTGGTCTTCCTCCCCCTAGACAAGTGGAGTTTCGTATTGACCTTGTGCCCGGGGCAACTCCCGTGGCAAAAGCCCCCTATCGTCTTGCACCTTCCGAGATGCAAGAGCTTGCAAGTCAATTACAAGAACTCTCATCCAAAGGATTCATCCGCCCGAGCCATTCACCTTGGGGTGCTCCCGTGTTGTTCGTAAAGAAAAAGGACGGATCGTTTCGAATATGCATCGATTATCGTGAACTCAACAAGCTTACAATTAAGAACCGTTATCCTTTACCCCGTATCGACGATCTTTTCGATCAGCTTCAAGGTTCAACGTGTTTCTCCAAGATTGACCTTCGTTCCGGGTACCATCAACTTCGTGTTCTTGATGAAGACATTCCGAAGACTGCCTTTCGGACTAGGTACGGTCACTACGAATTCATGGTCATGCCATTCGGTTTGACTAATGCACCTGCGGTCTTCATGGACCTCATAAACCGTGTATGCAAACCTTATTTGGACAAGTTCGTGATCGTTTTCATTGACGACATTCTCATCTATTCTAAAACGAAAGCGGAACATGAACAACATCTTCGTTTGATTTTGGAACTCTTGAAGAAAGAACAACTATACGCCAAGTTCTCCAAGTGTGAATTCTGGCTAAAAGAGGTTCAATTTTTGGGACACATAGTCAACGATAAGGGAATTCATGTGGACCCGGCAAAGATCGAGGCGGTAAAGAATTGGAGTACTCCTAAGACTCCTACCGAGATTCGTTCATTCCTTGGACTAGCAGGTTACTATCGTCGTTTCATCTCAAATTTCTCCAAGATTGCGGTCACGCTCACTACCTTGACTCACAAAGGTAAGCACTACGAGTGGGGACCCAAGCAAGAGGAAGCTTTTCAAACTCTAAAGCACAAGCTCTGCAATGCTCCTATTCTAACTCTTCCTAGTGGTAATGACGACTTTGTCGTTTATTGTGATGCATCCAACCAAGGTCTTGGTTGTGTTCTTATGCAACGAGGTCAAGTAATTGCATACGCATCACGTCAACTCAAAGTCCATGAGAAGAACTATACGACCCATGATCTCGAGCTTGGTGCTGTCGTTTTCGCCTTGAAAATTTGGAGACACTATCTATATGGCACCAAATGCGTGGTTTTCACCGACCACAAAAGTCTCCAGCATATTTTCAATCAAAAAGAGCTTAATATGAGGCAACGACGATGGGTTGAACTTCTAAACGACTACGACTACGAGATTCGCTACCACCCTGGCAAGGCAAACGTTGTAGCCGACGCCTTGAGTCGTAAAGATCGTATCATGCTTCATAGTGTTTATATTCATAACGATATCCATGCCCGTATTCTCAAAGCACAACACACCTCGGTTACCGAGGGAAACATGTATCAAGAGATGGCATGTGGTGTAGAACTCTTGCTAGAAACCAAAGCCAACGGTCTATTGCATTACTTGGACCGTATCTGGGTTCCCGATCGCGAGGATCTTCGTATATTTTTGATGAACGAGTCCCATAAAACTCGATATTCGGTACATCCCGGAGCTGATAAGATGTACATGGGTCTCCGTCAGCAATATTGGTGGCCCGGCATGAAAAAGGATATTTCCCTCTTTGTGGCAAAATGCTTAACTTGTTCTAAAGTGAAGGCCGAACACCAGAAGCCTTCCGGACTCCTTGAACAACCTGAAATTCCCGTGTGGAAGTGGGAGAACCTTGCTATGGACTTCATCACCATACTCCCACGCACTTCTAGTGGGCACGATAGTATATGGGTTATTATCGATCGACTTACAAAGTCTGGTCATTTCTTGCCTATTCGTGGGGACTATCGGGTCGAGAAATTGGCTCGGATCTACATTAATGAAATTGTGAGTCGTCACGGAATCCCTTTGAACATCATCTCCGATCGTGATTCGCGTTTTACTTCCCGATTTTGGCAATCATTACAATCAGCGCTTGGTACTCATTTGGATTTAAGTACGACTTATCATCCTCAAACTGATGGACAAACCGAGCGAACAATCCAAACTCTTGAAGATATGCTTAGAGCTTGTGTCATTGACTTCGGTGGCAATTGGGATTCTCACCTACCACTGATTGAATTCTCCTACAACAACATCTACCACACAAGTATTAACATGGCACCGTTTGAGGCTCTTTATGGACGGAAATGTCGTTCACCGATTTGTTGGAACGAAATTGGTGAAGCACAAATCACCGGTCCCGAGCTTATCCAAGAGACCACCGATAAAGTCTCTCTTATCCGTGATAACATTCGGGTAGCAAGGAGTCGGCAAAAGAGCTATGCCGACAAGCGACGAAAACCCTTGGAATTTCAAGTTGGAGATATGGTTCTTCTAAAGGTATCACCTTGGAAAGGATTAGTTCGATTTGGAAAGAAAGGAAAACTTGCACCTCGATATGTGGGTCCATTCAACATACTCGAAAGAGTAGGAAAAGTGGCCTACAAACTCGATCTCCCTTCAGAACTTAACAACGTTCATCCAACCTTTCATGTATCAAATTTGAAAAAGTGTCTAGCCGACGAGAATCTCCACATCCCTCTTGACGAAGTGCGTATTGACGAAAAAATGCACTTTGTTGAAAAACCCGTGGAAATCATGGACCGAGAAGTTAAGAAACTCAAGCGTAGCCGCATCCCCATTGTCAAGGTCCGTTGGGAGTCTAAACGTGGACCCGAGTTCACTTAGGAACGTGAAGACCAAATAAAGACCAAGTATCCGCATCTCTTTTCATAGCCTCCACTAGTTGAATTTCGGGGCGAAATTCCTCTAACATGGGGAGACTGTGACGTTTCGGATTTTTCGTTCTCGCACTTGTATCATAATTATCGTGTAATCATTCTCTATTTTAATAAAGTGTAAGAGCTTTATTTAGTTTTATACAAATAGGTATTTTATTTTACGGATTTAAATTAATTAAAATTTTATAATTTTTAAAAACTAATATAAAATTTTATATATAAAAATCTAAATTTTAAAAGTTGCATATTTAATAAAATAATCTATTTAAAGATAAATAACTTTTATAAAAATTATTTATAATAATAATAATAAAACAGGTTTATAAAAAAACATTTAAAATATAATATTAAATTAAATTGATTTAAAAGAAATTAAATTTATTTATTTAATAAAAACTTTAGGGGTTGTTTTGTAATTAATCAAACTAGAAGGTTTTAAAACTGAAATAGGTTGAGGGGCTGTTTCTGGACAATTTAAACTACAAGGACCCATCTGTATTTATTTCAAGGGCTAATTTAAGTCAAACCAAACTCCAGGGACTAAAACTGCCAATTCCCAAATCGTTTATCCGGTTACCCCCTTCGTTGGTCCGGCGGGTAAAGGAACTTTTCGGCGACGCCCGACAAGGCTGTTTCCCTGCACCTCGACAGCCGCTAAAGGCTTATCTGGCTTCGTCTCTCCCACACGAACTAGACCCCCCGACCAATTGGTCTCCCCAACATATGGATCGTCTGATCCGGTTGGTGGCCGAGAAACCCACCCTCAAATTCGAGCCCGACAGTCCACCTCCACGCGTGTTGAATAGCTGGTTAGATTCGTCTCGTCCAGACTAGTGTCGGGACGTGCCCAATTGCACGTTTTGACATAGGAATCGAGCTCGGCTATAAATAGCCATAGTTGGCCCTACACGAGCTCGCTACCCTCCTTCCACCCACTCTCACTCCAAATTGAGGACACCATCACCTTCGTCGCCTCTGACTGAAGCTATGACCAAGATTTCAGGAGCTAATTCCACACAGAAGTCGATTCCCACTTGTGACGTTTTCGAGTTCCAAAGCCTTGCCGACCAGACCCGTTGCGACTAGGTTCGAGTCTCAAAACGATTCCACTGTCTTCTATTAATCCCTGGTAAGCAATTCCAGTCGAAAACACGGCAATCGCCCGTGAGTTACCGGGCAAACCCAGTGTCCTCGGACACGGTTTGCCGGTCACCGAGGACCAGCGACCAGACTTGCTGTTGTGTATTTAAATTATCCAATACACACATAACCAGCGATGGGCAGTAGCCCGGCTGGTTATGCGTGTGTGTGTTTAAGTTACAGGTCGCGGGTTCGAATCCGGTTGGCCTTCGGCCCAATCTTTTTTACTTCTGTTTTCATTTTATTTATTTGATTTAATTATCTTAACTTATCTAAATATTCTTTTTATACAATAAAGACTAAAACAAGTCGGTTTACTCGTTCGTTTATTTCGGAAACCATTAAAATTCTTTTATACGTATTTAATTCACAAGAATTTTTATAAAATAATAAATACTAAATTTTTATAAATTTGTTAAAATAATTTCAACTTGTAAAAAAGAATATATATAATGATGACAAAAAAATAAATAAATAAAAACTTTTATAAAATACTTAATAACTACTTAATTAAAAATGTAATATTTTAACAATATATATATATTTATAAGTTAAAGTTTTACAAAACCATTATCATTTTTCCTACCGTATTTTATACAAATAAATATTAAGGAATATTAAAACCTATATACATTTAAATACAAATACACACATATAAGCATACAATAATACCCAATTATCTACATAGGGTATCAATGTGATTAGACTACAACATCCTTATCACCTACACGCGTGGAAAAATACCCGCTTACAAGGTGAGTTATATTGCCCCTATTTTACATTTTTATACATTTTGGGGTGAAACATTATTCATGATACTCACATTGTTTATACGTGTTATACATGTGGACTATATGCTTAATATTTGGATGTACATACATTTAAACACAAGACAACCAACTGTAATATTGATAGATCTATTGTGCCTGACCAGCCCACCCGGTTAGGGTGTTTATTACTGCA
The DNA here is from genome assembly GCA_023525975.1 of Smallanthus sonchifolius. NCBI lineage: Eukaryota > Viridiplantae > Streptophyta > Magnoliopsida > Asterales > Asteraceae > Smallanthus > Smallanthus sonchifolius. Next base: position 85,589,988 of record CM042020.1, read on the forward strand.
TACTCGGATATAGCCTTGGGTTATATTCAAACATATCGGATATAGTGGATAACTATATTCAAACATACCGGACTTAGCTGTTGTGCTATATTCAAGCGCGTCAAACAAGGTTTGATTTGTGATTAAATAAATGATACATCGTATATGCTATGGTTAACAAAATAAACAATGAGTCGCAAAACGTTTTACACTACTATTTACCGGAATTACTAAACCTACGTACTCACCAACTTTTTAGTTGACACTTGATTTAAATAATTTTTCAGGTTTGGATATGTGATTGCTTGCCGAAGATTTCTCTACTTAAGAACTATGGACCTAGTTAAATAAATCAATGTTTTGAACTAGACTAGGTTATTTGAAATGTATTGTATTTGGATCTTTGTTGTCTTTAAATTTAACTAATGAATTATGCAAAATTTTAGTCATCATGTGCTTATGAACAATCATTCCATTGTCTGCCTCGATGATTCTGCCATCGGTCGGGGTGTGAAAATAAGCAGACAGCAAACATAATGCCAGGCCTTGAAGCTGTGAGATACATTAGAGAACCGATCATACCGCGGTACAATTTACAGTCCACATCCTTTCCATCTTTGTCCGGCTACAGACCATGATTGAGTGGGATTGGTGTGCCATAAGTAGTACAATCATTCATTTTGTATTTTGACAAAATGTCCTGCACATACTTAGTTTGATGAAGATAAATGCCATCCTCCCTTTGACTGACTTGTAGACCCAGAAAGAACAGCAGTTCACCCATGTTGCTTATTTCAAACTTAGACTTCATCACCCTTTTGAATTCTCTACACATCTCTTCATTGGTAGACCCAAAGATAATGTCGTCAACATAAACATTCACTAGTAGAATATCACCTCCTGCTTTCCTAATGAAGAGGGTCGAGTCAATTTTTCCACGATCGAAACCATTGGACAATAGATGTTTTGATAAAGTCTCATACCACGCCCTAGGCGCTTGATGAAGACCATAAAGTGCTTTATCCAACTTGTACACTTTATCAATATTATGCGGGTCTTCAAAACCGAGTGGTTGAGTGACATAGACCTCTTCATGAACTTTGCCATATAGGAAAGCACTCTTCACATCAAGTTGATAGACCTTGAAGCCGACAAAGGAGGCATAAGCCAGAAATAGTCGAATGGCCTCAAGTCTAGCAACTGGGGCATACACCACTGTGTAATCCAGGCCTTCTTGCTGATAAAATCCCTAAACAACCAACCTTGCTTTATTTTTCACGACAACATGTCGATCATCCGTCTTGCATTTGAACACCCATCCGGTTCCAATAGGATGCATACCCTTCGAAAGGTCAACCAAATCCCACACGTGCAACTTTTGGAATTTAGACAATTCATCTTGCATCGCCTCTATCCAGCAGTTGTCAGCGAGAGCTTCTTTCACATTCTTCGGCTCCAATTGGGATACGAATGCAGCATGCAAACATGTCTCCATGATACCTGTGTCAAGTATCTCAGCATACAAACTGGTGTTCTCAGTAATAGTTCTGTGACGAGTTTGAACACCGGCATCAGGATCACCAATAATGTTGTCAATTTGATGATTCTGATGCACTCTCGTCACTGGTAATTGAGGTTCTTGAATTGCTGACTCAAGGTTTGTGCTCAACACCCCCATATCAAGTGTACCTGAAGATGACTCAATGTTGATTGGATCAACTGGAGCATCATTTCCTACATAAACATGAGGATCAGCTTGAGCATCGTTTCCTTCAACATGAACTTCATCTCCGTTGTCACTGTCAAGAGTTCCAGATACAGATGCAACATTGGAATAGGAAGTTGGGATAGGTTCCGTTGCTCTGGTTGAGAATTTGGAGTCGTCACCGCCACAACAGAACTCATACAACTTGGCAGCGTCTTCAGCAGATAAATCAGGAAGGTTAAAAGACTTAAACAAAGCATCATAATCAAATCCCCAAGCAGGACCAGTTGGTTCTGGTGGAATGTTGTGTTTACTGCAGTCCACTTCGAACCATTTTTCCACAGACCTAATCTCAATATTGTACACTCTCTTGCATGGAGAATTGGCAACATATCCTAAGAAGATGCCTTCCACCACTTTTGCATGAAATTTAGACTTGCGGTCTTTGTACTGTAATAATAAAGAGCTGGGACTACCAAAAGGAACTAGGTAGTCAAGATTTGGAGGTCGATTGTTGATCAGCTCATAACAAGTTTTATTGTGCCGCTTAATCACCAGAACTCTATTTAAGACGTGACAAGCTGTGTTGACAGCTTCCACCCAGAACGTTACGGGAAGCTTGGCATCTGACAGCATTGTACTTACAGTCTCAATTAGGGTCTGTTCTTCCGTTCTGCAACTCCATTCTGCTGGGGTGTATATGGTGCACTGAATTCATGACGAATACCCTTCTTGAGACAGAAAAGCTCCATCATTTTGTTTTTGAACTTCGTCCCGTTGTCACTCCTCATTATTCTAACGTTCAGTTTGCATAAAGTTTCCAAGCTCACAATTAGGTATTGAAGATTATCAGCAGTTTCATCCTTTGTACCTAATAAATGCATCCAAGAAAAACGTGGGAAATCATCAGTTACAACTAGACAGTATGACTTACCTCCAATACTACTAATACTTATGGGTCCAAAAAATCCATGTGTCCAAAAAATCCATGTGTAGGAGCTCTAAAGGAGTATCGATAGAGTTTTGGATCTGGAGCTTATGAGATTTCCATTGTTGTTTGCCCTTTTTACAAGGCATACAGTCATCTGCAACGACAAATCTCATCTTAGGAATCCCGGTTAACAAACCGTTTCGGACAAGATGATTCATTTTATGATAAAAAATGTGTCCGAGTTTCCTATGCGACAATATTGAGTCAAGTTCAGTCGCTTTTGTACGCAAACAAGAAGCAACTGATGAGGTGGTTGTAGCCACGCTCATATCAATCTGATAAGTGCCGTGTGTCCTTGGCGCTTTCATCAGAATCCAATCGCCAGGAACTACAAAACCAGGCTTGAGAACCAAGCATTCGGACTTGCTAAACATAAATGAGTACTCCTTGTCGCACATTTGAGATACACTCAACAAGTTATGCTTCAGCTGCTCACAATAGTTGACATTGTCGAAGCTTATACATCCATTTGAAACCACGCCTTGATGTAGGTCCCTAATTCGGTGCGTGACGGATCTCTAGACTCGCGGTACGACACGGTGATAACGTGCGGAATCCATGATCAACGTGCTCGTGTAACTCAATCAACAACAACGGTGTAAATAAACGCTTTTTATTTCCACCAAGATATCAGGTTACAAGATTCAGTCTCTAATCAAGTCTACTCTGATATCGTCTTTTCACACTTCTCTGTTTCTGTGTGTTGTCTAAAACTGACTCTGTTCTGTCTATTTATAAACTACTGCTCTGCACCAGGCGAACTTATTAAGTTTTCCTCTAACAGACTAAGCGAACTTAATAAGTTCGCCTCTGATAGACTTAAGCGAACTTAATAAGTTCGCCTCTGATAGACTTAAGCGAACTTATTAAGTTTGCCTCTGATATTCTAGGCGAACTTATTAAGTTCGCCTCTGATAGGCTAGGCGAACTTGTTAAGTTTGCCTCTAGCAGAACTTACACAGAATTTTATCAACAGTTACAAAACATGTCCTAACAGACTCCCCTTTAACTGTTGCTAACAATTCTATCAATTACAAGTCAAAGACTTTAAGACTAAGACATAATATCTTCAAGCTCGTTGTCACCAGAATATGCTCCAACAGACTCCCCCTTGACAACAGCTTCAGAAGATTGTCATCAGTGTTCAAATATCATCAAACACACTATAGTCTTCGTCTTGTTCATCTGCACACTCTCTCTTTATTTCTAGAAGAAAACTTGGGAGAAGGACCCCTTGTCAACTTCTGTCTGCAATATTTAGTTTTTGCAAAGGAGAACAACCAAGAATAACCAACAATTAAGATTTCCATGGAAGCTGGAAAAATAAAATCCTTTTGGTTTTTCAAACATAAGAAACACAAAATCTTTTTGGTTTTTCTTTGTATAAACTGAAATGTAAAATACAAAATCACATCTTTTTGGTCAAACATCACGAGTAAGAAGATCATATCTGTAAAAACAATGCATCAATCACACATTTTGGATAAACATCCATATAATATCAAATGGTATCCTATGTCATTCTTTCAAGACTTAACCAATCAAATTAATATCTTTCAAGATTATCACACTCTATCTTTTCAAGACTTTTATATTGCATGTTATGATACGCGATAAACATTCAAAGAAAATAGGATCAGGCTATGACACACAAATTCAAATTGTCAATATTATAAGATTTGAAACTAAAGCATCTCATTCCCACTTTCTTGTGAGTTAAGGTACCATTTAAGTATGAAATACAACGTGTACCCCACTAGTATGTCAACAGAAAGTAAATGCACTATCTTGAAATACAACGTGTACCCCACTAGTATGTCAACATATGAGATTTTACTAAAGATTATCCGAATTTCCAGAATGAGGAGACATCACTTAGCACATGAATAGCATAATCCAAATTGGATTGTATAGGAATCAATGAGATTCAGAATCGAATGATTCAATGTCTTGGCTTATATATGCGGAATCATAAGATTCAGGTACGTGGATCCAACTGTTATCTGGACTATGAATTCAATGGAATCAGTAAAGATGATTTATCAATATGATCCAAGGGCTAGTATATGTTTGACAGATGTTGTCAAGTACATATCTTGATTATACTTCAAATTTCATGCTTTTCGGGACATGGGCACTGAAGCAAATCGAATGAATAGTGCTAAGGACATAACCCGAAACTGATCTCATAGGAAAATCTTTATTAAAAGCTAATATTCTTTATCTGATAATGATCTTTTAACGCACACACCCAGGCATAAAATGGGTTCAAATCACAGTTGTAACATATGCAATTATGTTTTCACACTACTAATGGTTCAGTGACGCTTTTAGTCTACTGACAATTCAAATTATATGCATACACAACACTATCATTTCCTATTTGTGCAGTCTCTAAAGTTTAGATCAAAACATATAATTCAGATATATTAACATAAAGCACCAACCAATCAATCTAAGGTCATGTGTGAAAGAACATCTACTGATGTACTATCATCTCTTCTTTAACTTCAAGTAATGTCGAGTTTATCTTTTTCAATTTATTTGGCTTTTTCAAAATCTTTTTCAAAGAAAGTAAAACAAACGAAAATAAACCTTCCATGAAAACATTTTAAGAAAAACATTTTACTTGGTTACTCAGGATTAAGCAATTCAATCAAATTAAAAACTCAAACCGATGTAATGTAATTGAATGTCATTGCCTCTGTCACCAACACAGTTCTGTACTCCCCCTGTCATGTAGACTTCCCCTCAACTAGTCAAATGGTTGCATCAACGACTTTATGCTCACCATCGTCATCCTAAGTTCCAGGTTGTCATTTGGACTTTGTAAAACTGTTTCCAAAACATTGTGTGTGGCATATTCTCCCCCTTGAGCATCAAGTCGTTGATTCAAATAGATTCTTAGTTATCAACAACTCTTTACTCATGCAGATGTCATTCCCTGTCATATGCTAAGAACCACCACTATCAACAACCAAAATGGTATTAATAGTCCCTCTTGGGAAATCCTGCACATCTAACAAGAAACATTAATTTGAAATTGGGACACAAGCCATGGTAGTCATGGGTCGTCCATCTGTATCAAAATAATAAACTTCACTCCATTCACAATCGAATCTCTCATCGATTTTCGGAGATTGTTCCGACGAGTCAGAAACAGAAACTTTAGATTTCCAAACATACTTTTGTTCATTAAGTTCTTTTTGCTTAAAATGTGAAGTGTTTGAACATTTTCTTTCATTTGAAAATTGATTTGATTGTGAAAACTCGTGTTGTTCTAAAAGTATTCTCAATCTTCTGTTTCTCCTCCGTCTTTGAGGTCTAGAAAGCCTAACCTCAGATTTTGAATTACCCTTTGGTATATCATGAGGTTTAACCACATTTGGGTTAACACGAGGCTTACCAGGAGTTCTTACATTTTCTGGAGTAACATGTCGGTTACCTTTGTCTTTGTGAGGACAAGCAATCCGAATATGACCAATAAGACCACAGTAAAAGCAAGATCTCTTCTCACTATATTCTCTCATATAAGGAATCTTCACACGATAAGATGCACTTGAAGAAGATTCTCCTACATGAACTTCTTTTAGAGTTTGAGAATGAATAAACTTTTTCTCAACAGGTTTTGATTCAGACTTCACCTTCGCAGGAACTACATGCTTCTTCCCTTTATTTTTGTAAGGACAGTTAACCACAATGTGTCCTATCTCATTACAATGAAAGCATGTACGCCTGTCTTTATAATCTCTGTCATATGGAACTCTCCTTGAATTTGAAGAACTTCCAAATGTATAATTTCTAGATGAATTAGAATCAACCTTTGAGTCTTCTTTCTTAACCTCTTTCGGTTTCCCCTCTACCTTAGCTTCATCAAAATATTAATCATCACTCTCATCAGAATACACCATATCTTCACCCGTGACTGGATTCAACTTCAACACAATCTTAGGATCTAAATCCTCATCGTTTATAATCTCAGGTGTAACAGAATAATTGCCATTGAATGGTGGAGGAACATAGCCAATACCACTAGTTCCCTTCCCCTCTTCAGTATTCTCATGATAATATCCTAATAAGAATGATGAATTTCCAAAGCTTTCTAACTTTCTATGTAATCTAATCACCTCTGCTTTAGATTCAGCTAGTTCCTTATCTTTCTCAACAAGATCATTATTTCTTTTCTCAATTTCTGCAAAGGACATATCCAGGTGATATGCCTGCTCTTTGATCTTCAAAGTCAGAGAATTTATATCCCTCTTCAGTGATTCTATCCTTTCAATACACACATTCTCATTATCCTTCAATTTCTAATTTACTGTGTGCATCGATTTCATATCACAAATGAGGTTGACGTTGTCATCCATAACCCTCATCATTTTATCCTTAACTGAAATACAGTTAGAACAAAACGTTTCAGAGTTAGAAAATACCTCAGGATTTACTTCTGAAGAAGATGCACCAGGAGCCATGAAAACGTCATCATCAGCTTCACTCTTTTGTTCAACAATGACAGGCTCTGCATCAGTTTCTAACTCACTCAGATCATCTTCAACTGTCTGAAAACTTTCTTCACTCATCACATTAGTCTCAGTAGATTGAGTACTTTCACTAGAACGAATACTCTCACTATCACTTAAATCTGCAGAAGAATCACTTTGAGAATCACCCTGCTTCTCCAATACTTCTTTGATCAAGACAACAAACGCTTGAGAAGTTTCTTCACCCTTTTTCTTCAATGCTTCCCATAGATCTCTTGAAGTAGGACACTTCCCGAGACTATGAATGATTTCTTTTGGTAAAGACAACGTTAAAGTTTCACACGTTTTCATCTCTCGATCAAACTTCTGCTTTTCTAGTTTACTAAGAGTTGTCACTGGTTTAGGAACATCATAATATCCCATATAGTCATAAGTAGGATGCACATATTCTTCAAATATGGATGTCCAAAAGTTTTCATCAGTTTCTGATACGAACTGTTCGAACCGGACTTTCCAGCTATGAAAATCTGATATGCACAAAAGTCTCAGTGGCACAGTTCCAATCTCATTATCATCACCTGAAATTGACATTTTGAAATATTTGCGAAAATATCCGGAAAAAATTTCCGGCCAAAATACTCTTTTTAAAAAATTTCGAAAATTCAAAATTTCAAAAATGATTCAAAACGACCATATAAGCTTTCCCTACAAAATTTGAACAAGATGAATTTTTTCGCCAAAATACTCCTTTTTTGAACAAGATGAAAAAATTTGAACAAGATGAATTTCAAAAATGAATTTTCCCGCCAAAAAATTTGAACAAAATGAATTTTCCCGCCAAAATGATTCAAGATGAATTATCAACAACTCTTTACTCTTTTTTTTTTTAAGAACACTAAGTTCACCTGATACTATACAAGTGAACTTGACCCGAGCCAATTTGACCCAAGCGAACTTGTTAAGTTCACTTGATTAAGTTCGCCTACTGATTAAGTTCGCTTAAACTGTGAGAAGCGAACTTAATAAGTTCGCTTGCTAAGTTCGCCTGCACAAGAACTCAGCAAGTTCGCCTAAAACAGCTGAAACAAACTCAGAAACCCAAACACGAACAAACTTGGCTGAAAATCATGATTTCTGATCAAAATGATGGAATTAAACAATTCTGAACCGTATAATTGTGTAGAAACCGATTAGGAACAATCCTATCGGATCAATTTCTTCAAACCAATCCAAAATCAATCCAAATTGATCAAAAATCTTCCATTTTTATCAAGAACACGAAAAAGATGAAAAATCCTTCAAATTCTCTGAATTTTGATGTTGATTGGACACGAAAACACCACGAATCTGCTGCTAATCGAGAGCAATAGCTCTGATACCACTTGTAGGTCCCTAATTCGGTGCGTGACGGATCTCTAGACTCGCGGTACGACACGGTGATAACGTGCGGAATCCATGATCAACGTGCTCGTGTAACTCAATCAACAACAACGGTGTAAATAAACGCTTTTTATTTCCACCAAGATATCAGGTTACAAGATTCAGTCTCTAATCAAGTCTACTCTGATATCGTCTATTCACACTTCTCTGTTTCTGTGTGTTGTCTAAAACTGACTCTGTTCTGTGTATTTATAAACTACTGTTCTGCACCAGGCGAACTTATTAAGTTCGCCTCTAACAGACTAAGCGAACTTAATAAGTTCACCTCTGATAGACTTAAGCGAACTTAATAAGTTCGCCTCTGATAGACTTAAGCGAACTTATTAAGTTCGCCTCTGATAGGCTAGGCGAACTTGTTAAGTTCGCCTCTAGCAGAACTTACACAGAATTTTATCAACAGTTACAAAACATGTCCTAACACTTGACACGTAATACTACCACCCTTCTCACATGCAAAGGCCACATAGCCGCCTCTGAATGGTTTAACATCTTGAAGCAAAGCCATATTGCCTGTCATGTGCCTGGAGCATCCACTATCCACATACCAATGGTTAGAGATAGTTCCCTTCGGATGTCCCTGCACGAGTCACAAGAAATTAATTAGATTTGGAGACCCAAGCCATGGTGGTCTTGGGTCGTCCGTTTTTCTCAAAATAAACTACCTCAATTAATTCACAATCATGACTATCAAAAGTGGGTGAATCTTTAGAAGATTGAGAACATTAGGCTTGCTAGTCTCAACTTTGGGTGAACTAGTGGAAGCTTCACCTGGTTGACTACCAGCTAGCTGTTGTTCAAGTTTTCTCAACCTTTTGTTCCTTCTTCTCCTCTGTGGCTTAGAAAGTTTTACCACAGGCTTCTCACCAGTTTGTGTACTACCAGAGGTAGATACACTGGGTTTAGCAACTTGCTTTACCCCTTTAGGAACAGATGGTTCAGCCACATGTTTTGCTGGTGGCTTAAACATTGGTTTCACTAGTGGCTTCACCACATTTGATTTGAGACTCTTGAGTTGCTTCACTGATGGTGTCTTAGGAGAAACAGCTTGTTGAACAACTGGTCATTTCCCTTGGTTCTTATCATGATAGTTCACCAGGATGTGACCGACCATACCACAGTGACAGCAAGCTCTTTTCTCTTTGTAAGCTCTCCTGTAAGGCTCCTTGGTTTTAGAAGTCGATGATTCAACTTGATGAGCATGAGTTGTTTGATGAACATCATTTTCAACTTTACCTGATTTGCGTTTGGGAGTAAAATGTTTTTCCATGCTTTCATGATGATTCTTACTCAAATGATTAACAAAACCTTCTTTCTTTAATTGCTTTATGGACTTGAAATTTCCATAAAGCATCATCTTTAGTTTATCATTTGACTCAATCGGATCAGGTTCAGTTGATATGCAATTATCACGATCAGTGACAATGTTTTTCGCAATTTTATGTTCATCAATCAGCTCTTCTGAGACAATACCCTCGACCTTGGTGTTCTCAGAACCTTCATCAGAGAAAAACTCCTCATCAGAAACTGACTCAGCTTTACTTGAGGAATCATCCTTGTTAGAGGATTCTTCCTTGCTCGAAGAGTCATCCAAGAAAGACAAATCAATGTCCACCAGCCCGTTGAAAAACTTGCCGCTTACTGGTGGAGGAATGACATTAGTACCTAAACCTTTGCCACTCACTTTTCTCACCACAGACTCGTAGTGTTCCACTACAAAGCGAGAGTTTTTCAACTTCTCAAGTTTGCCACTCAACTACGGGATTTCATTTTGCATTTTGGCGATCTTGACATTTCTTTTCTCTAACCCCTTGTATGCAACATCTAAGTAAAATTATTGTTCACCGATTTTAATTGAAAACTCGTGTCTTTCTTTCTTAAGATTTTTAATTGAATCTTTAAACCGTTTTTCATTTTCTTTATAACTTAGAGCTGGAATATGTAAGGGTTCGAGTTGATCATGGATACGATCATTCTCGTCCTTCAAGGTAAGACATTTGGAACAAGAAATAACAGCAAAAGGATTAGAATCTACCTCAGTTGACGAACTGGATGCTTCTCCAATAGCCATGAGAGAAAACACAGATGTAGATTCTTGTTGGTCAGCAACGGATGCTTCCCTTTCCTCAGCTTTCATCAAATCAAAAATCTCTGCCATTAAACCTATTTGAGTCTGTGCAAGTATAGCATCTTCCAGATGAACACCCCAATCAAAGCTCTCTGTACGATCGTGAAAGTACAAGATGGTTCTGTTCTTAGTTGAAATTGGCGGAAACAATAACAACTACACAATTATAATCGAGTAAACAGAAAGAATACTTTTAAGAACACTGTTGTATTAAGCTTTTGCAAATAAACGATTACAAATGAAAACTCAATCAAAAAGCACACTTACAATGAAGTGTTTACACAGTATTTATACTCACTTAGAATCAAGACAGCCCCTTGATTCTAAGGATCAGATCTAACACGGACCGTTGATCTGTTGTATATAGCTAACTATTACACGTTTAGTCTAAAGCTAGTTAACTTTATTGAAGCGTCTTCTTTGTGCATTATTACTTGCATGCTTGGAGAAGAGCATTGTTGTCCGTCATTGGTTGTGCCATTAAGGCTCCTTCTGCTTTGAGTGTGTCAGTTGCTTTTGCAGAAAGTTGTCAGTGACGCTTGGCATGGATAGTCAGCTGCAACGATTTGTCTTCAAGGCACATGGCTGTCAGCATCAAAGATGAGGATCAGAAGCAAGATGTGACCATCCAAAGTTGCTGATGATTTGCCTGTCAGCAGCATCAAGTGTTGATGCTGCTGAGAAGCCTATCCGCATCAACTTTGGTCTTCAGCAGATAAGGCTATCCACAGCAGATTTGTTCTTCAGCAGGAGAACAAGTATCCGCAGCAGTTAAGCTTGTCTGCAGCAGTTTGTTGGTCAGCAGCAAACTCTGAGATCAGCAACATTTGTACTTAGAGAATTTTGTAGCCATCAGTCTTTGTTTCTACAAACTCCCCCTAGACTGATGCTACCAAAATTCTCTTACTGCCTTTGTTGCTGAAGCTTTTGCATGTTTCTGACTATCCTTTCAACCTCATATCCTCTCTGGTCCATGCTGGGATTGTTAAGAGGTAGCTCAGATAGAGTCTTGATGTCTTTGCTTGCCATTTTGAAGATAGCTTTGCTTGAACACCTCATCTTCTGTCCATTAACATCTGTCAGAGTGAATTCATTCTTCTCAGCATTGTAGGACCAGCTGATGAATGGAGAGTGGGATTGAAGAGGTTTGGCATCAGTGATTTCATTTTTGCTGGGGTTGAAGTAATGTCTGATTGCCAGTAATAGATATCTCCCACCTTCATTCTCAGGCTCAGAGGATTCACCCAGCTCCATCATTCTTCTTAGATCAGAATTTGGAAGCTGTAGTACCTCATCAACAGATATATAGATTGATCTTTTAGGTTATGTCCTCCCCCTAAACACTTCAAACCATTGGTCTTGAGGGCTGTATGACCATCTGATTATTTCTCTTGAGTCTTCTGGTTTGGAAGTGGGTTTGTTTTTCTTTTTGGGAGGTTGTTGATGAGAAGGAGCTGGGTTTGGAAGTGGAAGGTTGTTGGATTGAGGAAGTGTTGGGTGAGAGAGAAGGCTTGGGTTTCTTTGATTTTCTTTCTTCTTCTTGAATGTTTACCCTTTTCTTGGAGCCTTTCTTTTCTAACCTTTCTTCCTCATCTTTCTTGACTTTGAAATATAGGGCTTGCAGGTTCATGAAATTCATGGGACCTAGCCTCTTTCCACTCTCTCCTCTAGCCTTAAGGAAGTCAATCATGATCTTCCTTTCTTCTTGGGTCCTTTTATTAAAGGCAATGGTCTTTTTGGACTTTTGTTTGGCTTTTTCTTCTTTTTCTTTAGCCTTTTTATTCTTTGCCAATTGACCTTGCTGACCCATGAAGGCTCTATAGATTTCTTTATTTGATAGTTTCTCAAGGTAGTCTGCATCCTCACCTTGAGAGACTAGAGCCTTTGCCCACTCCTCTCTCATTTCTTTGTCTAGTTCAGAATCAGTTATTCTGAACTTAGCCTCTTCCTTCTTCTTCTTTTCTATTTCTTCTTCTTTATCAAATTGTTCCTGCAGTTGAAGAGCAAGAGCTTCATCTTCTTCAATCTGATAAACTGTAGGAATCTTTACCTTCAGATCATCCAACTGTTTTGCATACAGTTGGATCTGTTGTTATCTGAGGAGAATGGCTGTGAGTCTATCTTGAGCTTTCTTAGTTTCAGCCATCTCCTCTTCTTCTCTTCTTCTTCTTCTTCTTCTTTCTTCTTTCTCTCTCTTTTCTCTTTGCAACCTCTCTTCGTCTTCTTCGGTCATAATTCCCTTTCCCTTATCTTTGTTGGATGCCTCTGCTTCGGCTTCACTGATCACAACAGCAGATGATGATGCTACTGTCGGAATCTCAGCTTCAGCTTCATTGGCAATTTGGGGAATGGATAAGGTAGGGGAACTGACTTCATCTTCTTCCCATTCCATACCTGTCACATCCTTCCATGCCTCTTTCATCTTTTCCTCTTCTCTTCTTTTTTATTCTTCTTTTGTGTTCAGTCTGACTGTTGGAGAAGAGAGAAAGGATAGGTCTGAGTCAGATCCAGATTCCTCCTTGTACAAAGAAGCCTTGATGATCTTGATCATTTCTTGACTTTCTGAGTAGTTGACATTGAAGATGAGTGATCTGAGCTCAAAGACCTTGTGCAGGAAGGCTGAAGGTAGGAACAAGATCTCCTTGATGTTGACTGTTAGAGAAGATCCATTGCTCAGGAAGAAGGTGAAGTCATGGGAGTCAGTGCTTGTCCATCCTTGCACTTTGACATCCCTGACCATTCTATTGTACAGGAATGTTCTCCAGCACAGAACTTCTTCTTTTGTGAGAAGACTGCTCCTTATTATTTCAAGTCTTCTAGGAGACAGTCTTCTTTCTGCTGCTGTTGAAGATTCAGGATAGGCTACCCTTTTTGCTGCTTGTATTTGTCTTTGAAAGTTGGGTAGATTATCCTCCATCAAGTCATAGAACCTGCCAATGGCAAGTTCTGCTGAGAGGTCTGTTGAGTTGTTGATGCATTGTAGATGGTATAGGTGAAGGACTTGGATGCTGTTGAGAAAGTCCCAGTTTAGCTCTTCTACTCCGCCAAACTCCCAACCAATCCAGAACCTCTCAGACTTTCCATCATACCCCCAAGCTAGTATTGTATCAAACTCTAGCTGTGTTGAAGTCAGTGGAAATTGGGGGGCAGAGGAGTGACTTATGATGGCTACTGCTTCAGGGATGATGCTGAAAGATGTATGTGTTTCTTCTGTATCTTCAGCATCATTCAGCATCTCATCAACAGCCCTGACGACTAACTTCCAGTCTTCAGATGTCTCTTCTTCTTCGTTATCTGAAGCTGGCAAGTCATGCACCTGTACAAAATCTGGCTTGAAAAGTGTGCTTTGAAATACAGCCTGCTCTTGAATCCATTCGTCAAGACTGTCTGAGTCTTCCTCCATTAGGACCATCTCCCCCTTTTTGTTTGCATCAGTGGACAAATAAGCATCAGTTTGGGTGACCACTGATACAAGGGAGGCAGTAGGTACGCTTGGGCATTGATGGGCTTCATGCATAGAGACTTGGTGTCTTAGTTTGGAAACTTCAGCCTCTAGCATAGCCACCCTGGCCGTCAATTCCAAGTTATGAAGTTTCAGTCTGTCCTCATCCACAGTTGTGGAATCCTTGGATCCAGATGGGGCCTTAGGCCTAGCCTCTTCATCCCCTTCACCAATGGTTTCTTGGCACCTGGGATTCCTCTCAGTGAGGGGAGTTTCCAAGGAAGCATCCTCACTGTGAGTTGCCGTGGTTGAGGTCTTAGCAATGTTGTCACTGTCCTCCTGGTCATTTGATGGACCAGCAGTAGTGACAGTCTCTTCCACATCCACTCTTTCATAACTCCTAGAGTGGACCTTCAGGGTAGAAGAACTTGGGTTGGGTGTGTTGGAAGCAAGATCAATCAGTACCTCCGAGATAGTGGTAGTTGGAGAAGGTACATCATCTTGATCAGGTTCCTCAACACTTAAGTTCAGAAAAGAAAGGAAAGGCTCAGGGGGCTGTTCTATGGATCCGGGAAGTGATCCTGATCCTAATAGAGAGACATCCAAAGGAGTATCCCTAATAATGTGGTTGTCCCTTATGATATTCTCATCAGAATGTTGTGATTCTGAGTGAGGGCTGTTAGGTTGGGTTTGGGCCTTGGAGGCAAGAGAAGAAGGAGTGCTCTTACCCCTTTTCCTAGTATATGTCTGTGTTTCGGTTGAACGATAACATCCAAAAGAGGTGTAAGTAATTTTAGTGCATGTGCATCCTGAGTAGTATGCACAGGGGTTCGAATGGTAGAAGCAGACTGTTGTTTAGGATGTGAGGTGGAGGGTGTGGGATCAGTATTAGCTGGGATTGCTGAACTGTCACCCGGGGTACTCTGTATGTTCAGCATTGTAGATAACAATGGAACATTGACCCCTGAGAACTTTTTGGAAACAGTTCTCATGCTTTGAAAAATATTATTTTTATGTCCCAACATGATGTAGATTCTTGCAGGTTTTGAAAGTTATTTTAATTCTTGATTGAAAACTTCCTGCAAGAATCTTGGGTACATAAAAAATTGTTGCTTTGCACCCTCTTGAAGGTTATATCTCAAACCCTCAAAAACGAGGTGTGCAAAGTTGAAGCCTTGGTTAGTGACCGTACCATGGAAGGCAGAGGCAAGTGCGGAGCTCACCTGATGCCATCCACTCCTCTTCTGGGATATGCATTGGAGAAGAGTGTGGCAGAGATACTTCCATGGAGGGCCCATCAGCGCCTTCTCGATCGTATACTTGGTCTGATTTCCAATGTATCCAGCGGATACAAAGGTTCTCATGTATTCGTCCTTCGGGTATGAGATGGCTGCTCCCTCATCTTGAAGCTTAAGATGTTTTCTGAGTGTGACTTCCAAGATGGTGATATCCTTGCCGTCTACTTTGGCTTTAATTTAGGGAATCATCTGTTCGGTTGAGTAGACGGCGGTACTTCAAAAATCCTCCATATGAGGGATATATATGGTAGGGTTGGTTGTGAGGGCAAAGTAGATTTTTGATCGACATAAGAAATCGATCATATCATTAAATCCTTCGGATTTCTTTCCTTTGGTAAGATATGCTATATGGTTGTGGTATGGGGAAAACTTATCATCAGGATTATTGATGTCTGCCATTGTTGTTTGATTTGGAGAGAAGGTTAGAATATGGGAGGCTTTGAGTGTTTTAAAGATGAAGGACTTTGAATATGGTGGGGACTTGAGAGAAACAGATGTGGGTTTAGGGTGAAATTGAAGGTGAAGAGGTGGTAAGGAAATTTGATTTGTTTTTATAACGACAGAGGAGAGAAAAATCAAAATGACTTGTACAGTACAACCTTATTTACTTTTTATTGTTACAGCTGTAATACACCGAGGCAGTCATGGTAAAGACTGACGTTAATTTTTACAGCGGGTAAAAGTTAATTTGGACTTAAATTTACCCATCATCAGCAAACTTGGTTGCTGTGGATGAATAAGCCTGTCCGCTGCAACCTTGGTTGCTGCGAAAGGTTAAGTCTGTCAGCAGCAAACTTATCTGCTGCTGATGGATTTAATAATCCGCAGCAAGGATGTTGCTGCTGACAGTCTTAAAGAAATCCGCAGGAAACCTGTTCCTGCTGATAACTTAAAGCAGTCAGCTGCAAATCTTTTGCTGCTGAAGATTAAACCTGTCAGCAGCTAAAGGACAAAAATGCTACTGACTTGTAACTTTTATTTACAACAAAGGAAAGACACATTTACAACAAAGGATAGACGCATTCAACTGAACCAATGATGATGCTTGGTGGTTTCTTTGCCTTCCATTGTTGAGTTGATGGTTTTCCAGCTCTCTTTACCTTTTCAGCAGCAGAACCTGCATCTGAGGACTCTGACTTATCAGCAGCAGATTTTGTTGCTGCTAATGGTTTTACTTGAGCAGCTGCAGACTTTGTTGCTGCTGAAGGCTTTCCTTTTGGTTGCTTGGGCTTTACTCAATCAACATCAGTTTTGTTGGCTGCTGAAGGCTTAAGAACAGACGTATGCCTATCCTTCTTAACCTTACTGATAGGCTTTTGTAAAATTGGGGTTGGAAGAAGAATCTAATTGAAAGGATTAAACTTACAATTTGCAGCAAAGTGGTCTGATTCACCACAGATGATGCAAGATTGTTGAGGTTTTGACAACTGCTCCCTTGGTGGAGAAAGAGAGTTTCTGAATTGAGTTGTCTTGGCTTCAAACCTTCTTACCTGTTTGTTCTTCTTTGTCTTCTCAAAAGCATGTTGCTTGAAGTTTCTTTGCTGCTGAAGGTAGTAGAAGCAGGTGCTGGCAGTGTGGTTGTATTTTCCACAGACAAAGCATGATTTGGCTAGTTTGTCCCTTGACAGGTAGACATAGTCCTTTCTTTGGAACAGATCCGTGAAGTTCCATGGATGAGCTTTGTTATGTTCAAAAGTGGCTTCTTCTATGGTCTTTGAACATATGAAACTTTTTCTTCAGGCTTACGACATATATCAAATACCTTCCTCTTTGTGATCGGCTTTGACTGAGGCTTGGGGTTTGTGGGTCCTGATGTCTGTCCCTTTTCAATGTTTCGCTTTCTTCCATCTGGAGGATAGCTGATCTTGATCTGTTTGAATGGTATAGGGGCTGGAACAGCTGGAAGAACAGCAGGAACTTCAACTCTATTCACAACAGCTTAAGATGGGGCTGCACTGGTTTCATCATGTTTTAAGTAGGTTGACTCAGATTCCGATGAGGTAGTGCAGTCTTCGACGAAAGGTTCATCCGTTGAAGGATCAAGGTTTCGGTTTGCA
Organism: Smallanthus sonchifolius; assembly: GCA_023525975.1. Classification (NCBI taxonomy): domain Eukaryota; kingdom Viridiplantae; phylum Streptophyta; class Magnoliopsida; order Asterales; family Asteraceae; genus Smallanthus; species Smallanthus sonchifolius. The sequence goes on from CM042020.1 coordinate 85,607,506, forward strand.
GTGTCAAGATTTGCAACATTGAAGCTTGGTTCGTAAATGGCAATATAGTCAGCAGGAGGAGGAACAGACTTGTACTGATCATTGTTATACCCAAGTCCAGTCTTTACCTTCTCATGGACTTGAATATCTAAAAGTCTTTGTAACGTTCTGGAGGAAAATTCATATTTTTCAACATGAACTTTATGTTCTGCCAGTTCGGCTCTGGTAGCTTTTAGTTTGACCAGTAGATCATCAATTTGAGTTTCAAGATTAGTTTGTTCGTGTTTTAGCGATGAAATCTCTTTCTTAAGGCAGTTAATCTTTTCTTTATAAGTATTTTCAACCTTTTTGAACTCAGATTTCATCTGATGAAACTCTTCATTTTGATCTATAAGGTTTTGGTTATGCTTTCTATAACCCAAAACTTTATCAATACAGGCTTGAGAGCAAAGATGTTCAAATACCTGAGGTGGTATCTCTGTAGTGTCTGCCATAAGAGCTTGATTGTTGACAGGCAGTTCTTCATACTGGAAGCTCCAGTCGAACTCAGAAGTTCCAACAGTTGCACAGGCTGCAGTTTGAACCGGAGGAGTAGCTTGTTGTTGTTGTTGTTGTCTAGATTAGGCTTGGTGAGCTTGTCTTGACTGAGGAGTAGCTGGATTTGCTCTTGTTTCCTTGCATTCTCTAGCAAAGTGACCCAGTAGGTTACAGTTGTAACATCTTAGTTTGCTTTTATCCAAGCCAACTCTGGTGTTCGAGTTGTTACTTGGAATGGGTCTTCCGGTTCTAGAGTAGAACCTTTTTGCTCTTATAGAGAGGATGGCATACGAGTGCTATATGTCCATTTCTTCTAAATCATCTAGATGAAAAGATTCCAGATCCTCCTTGATAAAGGACATGTTGCTTGAGTTTTCAGAAACAAAAGCAGCAGAGATTGATGTTTGAGGAGGAGCTTCTAGGAGAAATGGTAAGCTGTTTGTTTGAGAGGTAGGAGTTTGTGGATGGGTGACAATGGGAGGATAGTAGTTGCTTGAACTAGGAAATGAGAGCTCAGAATGGAGGGCAGAGGAGGTGGTGGTGGATGTTGAGGCTGTTTGGTAGCTTGAGCTTCTTTCTTTTTCCTGAATCATCTCTAGCTCATAGGTTTTTAGCATTCCAAATAGCTCAGTCATCTGGAGAGTCTTCAGATTCTCAGTTCTTCTGATTGACACTGTGTAAAGTGTCCAGCAGCTTGGTAGAGACCTGATGAACTTCTTGAGAATATCTTCATTCTCTAGCTTCACCTTTGAGCACTGCAGCTCACCTACAAGATAGGTAAATCTGTTGTATAAAACAGTTAGAGACTCACCTTCCTTCCAGACGAAGTTTTCATACTGCTGCTTAAGGATGTCTCTTCTATTTTCTTTGACTTCCTCAGAGCCAGCAAACATCTTCTCAAGAGCCTCCCAGAGCTCTTTAGCAGTTTTGTAACTTCTGAAGTTATGAAAAACTTCATTTGGAAGGCACATTTAGATAGCTCCTAGTGCCTTGAAGTCCACCTCCATCTTCTTTATGTCCTCTTCTGAGTACTTTGAGGGCTCCTTTAGAACTGGTGGTCCTCCAGAGTCAGCCGAGGCCACCATGGGAGTGTAGGGTCCATCCCTGATGGATTTCCACATTGATAACAGAAAAAGCTTTCCATGCGATTCTTCCACATGTCGTAGTCTTCCCTAGATACCAATCTTGGTGGTCGGTTGATGCTGCCGATGTCTTCAAATCCATTGCTCTGTGCCATCTTTGTTCTTGGTGACTTGATGAAAGAGAGAGTTTAGAATAGAACCAGAAGTGATTAAACAAGTGTGAGTTTGTTTAATCTGAGTCAAAGTTCTGATACCACTTGTAGGATCGTGAAAGTACAAGATGGTTCTGTTCTTAGTTGAAATTGGCGGAAACAATAACAACTACACAATTATAATCGAGTAAACAGAAAGAATACTTTTAAGAACACTGTTGTATTAAGCTTTTGCAAATAAACGATTATAAATGAAAACTCAATCAAAAAGTACACTTACAATGAAGTGTTTACACAGTATTTATACTCACTTAGAATCAAGACAGCCCCTTGATTCTAAGGATCAGAGTGTTGATCTGTTGTATATAGCTAACTATTACACGTTTAGTCTAAAGCTAGTTAACTTTATTGAAGAATCTTCTTTGTGCATTATTACTTGCATGCTTGGAAAAGAGCATTGTTGTCCGTCATTGGTTGTGCCATTGAGGTTCCTTCTGCTTTGAGTGTGTCAGTTGCTTTTGCAGAAAGTTGTCAGTGACGCTTAGCATGGATAGTCAGCTGCAACGATTTGTCTTCAAGGCACACGGCTGTCAGCAGCAAAGATGAGGATCAGCAGCAAAATGTGACCATCCAAAGCTGCTGATGATTTGCCTGTCAACAGCATCAATTGTTGATGCTGCTGAGAAGCCTATCCGCAGCAGCTTTGGTCTTCAGCAGATAAGGCTATCCGCAGCAGATTTGTTCTTCAGCAGGAGAACAAGTATCCGCAGCAGTTAAGCTTGTCTGCAGCAGTTTGTTGGTCAGCAGCAAACTCTGAGATCAACAGCATTTGTACTTAGAGAATTTTGTAGTCATCAGTCTTTGTTTCTACACTCTCGTCCTGTTGAACCACTAATGCACTGGATGTTCCACTTTGACTCTGATTGCGGTTATTCTGATTGTTGTACCCTTGGTTGTTTCCCTGGCTTGGTCTAGTGAAACCCGAAGCTGGTGCTTTGTCCTTTTGACATTCCCTTGCGAAATGTCCAAAGTTATTACATTTGTAGCACTTAGCTTTGGATTTATCAAATCCAACCTTGGCATTAGAATGCCCACCAATGAACTTCCTACCTGTTCGGTTCAGAAAACGCTTAGCCCTCTTCAAGATCATGGCCATGTTCCATTGAATATCCATATCCTCCATATCATCCGGATCCACCTGATTAAAGTCTTCTTCAATGGTTTCAGGATCAGTTAGCTTCCCACCCATGAAGTTCTCATAGGCAAGCATGCAGGATGAGAATAGTGTCACATGATCTTCAGCTATCTTGGCAATAGCAGATTGATTTGCTGAAGGGGTAGAGGTAGGGCTTCTTGAGGAATGTTGGTGGTATGAACCAGATCCTGAAGCAGCAAAACAAGTATGACCACCACAACCATTAGAATTGTCGTCTTCCTGAGGAGTCCCAGAGAACAAGGCAATTCCAGAACCAGATGACTTTGTTGTGAAAGACACTCCATAATACATAGAAGGATCTTGAATCTGAGGTCTTCCAGAACTTTCTTTCTTTTTCAGGTTCATGTCGTGTGCTTGAACCTTTCCAATTGCATCATCAATAGTCATCTCATAAAATTTTCGGTTCTCTCTCAACAGTGTGGTATACATGTCAAATTTTGGTGGCAAAGAATCAAGAAACTTCTCCACCAATTCATCATCAGGATACTTGAGTTCATAAGAGTTTAGCTCTTTTTTCAGGTGACAGAATCTAGAAATAAGTTCATCAATAGATTCATTCTCTAAATATCTGAACCACTCATACTGCTTCCTCAGTAGCTCTCTCTTGCTTTTCTTGACGTCACTGTTTCCCTCGTACCTCTTCTGCAAAGCCTTCCAGAGATCATTAGAAGTATCATAACCTCTGAAACTGTGAAATAGATCCATAGTCAAGGCCATAGTTATAGAGCCATGTGCCTTCTTTTCTCTGTCATAAGCCTTATTCTCTTCTTCATCTAGCTTGGAGATAGGTTTGGGAACAGTTTCATCAAGAAACATATAGGTTGGATGTTTGTATCCCTCAAGAATTGGTATCCATAAGTTGGAATCAGTATACGAGATATACTCATCAAAGCGTGCTTTCCAGTTCGAATAATCATTTACATTAAGCATCTTTGGTGGTTTCTGTGGAGTACCAATCTCATTATCATAGTTTAGCAGACTACTAATGTTCTGAATGTTTGACATGGTGATTAACTTAGTCAAAAATCAGAAATTTCGGGACAACTTGCGCACTTAAAACTGGCCTTGCACACTTACAAGTTTGGTGTTGCGCACTTATGATTTGCTCTTGCGTACTTAGCAAGTACGCAGGAGTAAATGTTAAGTACGCAGGAAGAAAAATTAAGTATGCAAAAGAATGTTCTTGCGTACTTAGCAAGTACGCACGAAGACTATCCTTTTTGCCAAAAAAGGTAAGTACGCAGAATGCTTTACTCATAGCTCAGATCTTCAGATTTTGAAGATATTAACAAATTGATTAAGCCAAAAGGTTAGAAACGTGTTTCTAATAAACCGTTGTTGAACAAAACACTCAAACAAACAACAAAAAGGTCGTATTTTGAAGGATTTTTGCTTTTAAAAGAGCGCTCAAGAGCTACCTCTATTTTATCAGAAAAATACCAAAATCGGTCACTTTTCCTTGTAGAAAGGCTGTAGATTGTGTCGAAAATGCTCCTAACACACTCACAACACTCGAAATCAAGAGCAAGTGTTCTGATACCACTTGTAGGTCCCTCGGGTGTCTCGGATCGTCACATGCAAGTGTGTTCCTAATCAAACCGGGTACGGAATGCCCGTGATTAGTTGGAGTACCAAGCAACACAAAGTAAACCGAAAACAAAAGCACTTTCAAACTTCGTCTATTATAAACTTAGCCGGTTACAGAATTATTACAAATGAATGCGTACTTACATTCTGTCAAGACCTGCTATTTATACTAGACCTGTTTCATGCATACTTAGCAAGTGCGCAGGACTATTGTTCCTGCGTACTTAGCAAGTACGCAGACTTGTTCTTGCGTACTTTCTAAGTACGCATGATATACATCCTGCGCACTTACTAATTGCGCACACCACTTAACAGAAACAGACAAGACTAAGTACATAATATGTGATTACAACTCGATAATCAATACATACAGATACTTAAATACAGTTACAAAGACAAATACATATAGACAAGTACAAAAACTAAAACAACATTCAGAGTGTTTGTCACAAAAACGTGCTCCAACAGTGATACTAAAACATTCCATTAAAATCTGATTTCTATGTTTAAAGTGCATATAAATAGTTTTTAAGAATGAAAAATTATAAAGTCACAATCCAATTTTCTTTCTTTTTCCATCTAATTTAATTATTTAATCTATTTAATTCTAAAATTTGTACTTCTTATATTTATTATTAATGTTTAATAAATTTTCTAACTTTATACTGTTGATATAGTGTTAAATATTATTTTTTTCAAAATTTTGAATATAAAATTAATATTTTATTCATTAATTACTCTATTTAAGCAAAATATTCATAATAATTAATCTATATGTCTAAAAATTATGAAATTTCACCAGTAGTTTTATAATATCTATATTAAAAGTCTTAAGTCCATATTTTTTTAAAATGTTGGGTGCGGGAAAACGGGTTCGTTAAATTTGTCCTATTTTTATAAAAGCCAATTTTTGATTTTAAGCTTTTATATATGTATTAAACTTTCAGAAATATTTTGGTCCATTTTTGAGTCACGAAATTGTACTTTATGATTTTCCCTATTAAAACCAATATTTAATTCATAAATTAGTTTTTAATGAATCCAATTCCAAATTTAATCGTTTTACCACTTTACGTACTGTTTTTAATAAACTCAAGACATCAAAACACCAAAACATGTTTAATCCATATAATCAAGTCTAAAAAAGCCTAAATAAAGCTTTTAAACAAGTTAAATACATACCTTGATTGTTTAGAGCTAGATTTTCAAGTAAGATGGCTTGATTTCTGATTTTAATCCACAAAATAGATTCCTACATCATGAATCAACCATATGCATGTACAAACAAGGTCAAGAGATAGTTACACCTTTAGTGTGTGTGTTGGTGTATTTTCTTGTTATGAAAGCCGATTTCAAACCGTTTGATCCTTGGATTCTTGTATAAATCGATTATTAGAATGTTAAAAAGAGCTTAGTATCATAGGCAGAGGTTTAGAACCGTGAGAGTGGGTAGAAGCACATGAAACCCGATTTAAGGGTTTGTGGTGGTGTGTTTTCGGGTTTAGGAGGTGAGGATGAAGGAGATGAAGCTTGTAACACTAACCTTGATCTTGTAACTGCCCTGGAACTATCGTGATCAGTTGTGGAAGGTCCAAATCATTTCAAGAACAAAGGGAAAAGTTGAGAGAAGCTTGAGAGATTAGAGAGAGAGAATTGCATGTTTGGCCGAGAAAAGAAGAGAGAGAGAGAGGGTATCATGATTAAAGGGGTAATGATGATAGATGAGGTGGTTGTTTATGGAGAATTGTGGCGTTTCTAGGAACCATGTCTCATCAAATATGATGACTAATGAAGTTTAATAAAAATTTCGTTAGACTTTTATAAAATGTAGTCTAGTTTTATAAAATAAGATTTTTTTATTATTTTTTTACCTTTAATAAATAGTTTTGTGATTTTCTCATTAACAATGAGTTTTCTTATGATACTTCCCCTATATATATATATATATAGGCCAGCTGTGTATGAATTTGTCGACCACTCCATCTATTATTGGAGTCTTTTGACACGATTACATCTTTGCTAGGGGTCTATTGTCTTTTGTCCTTTTGTTTTGCTGAAGATACTTCAATCTGGAATTCTTGCTTATATTCCGCCAAAACATTGTTGATGTAGTCTTCATCAACTGTTTCTGTGTTATCATTTTGTGCTTCATCTGAAACATTTTCCTCTCCTTCTTCTGTTTGAGAAGAAATTGACATTGTTTTCGAAGAAGATGCTTCTTCTCTGTTGAAGTTTTTCATCATATCTTTCTTCATTTCGGAAAGATAAAATTCCATTATTTCTTTATTGCTGATATCATCAGCTCCTTTGAGAGCTTGGATTTTCGTGACAATATGCTTGAAGGGGCTATGAGCTTCCCTTTGGGGAATATTATCCAGCTGTTCTTTATAATCAGCAATGGTTTTTTCGATCAATTTGATCGTATCATGGCTTTCTATAAGGCCATCTATATTAGTGAGAGTCATCTTCTTCCAGAATTTTGTGTAGAAGATTCTTTTAATACAGAGGATATTCTGACTATCATAGTCTACCTCAGGAGTCCATTTCCATATCCATGGGATACTGAATTGGACATAAAAATGTAAAGCAGGCATATTCTGAACAAAGTTGTCATCCTGCTGGGCCTCTATAATGGCCGGAGAGACTTCTACCCATTGTTTATAAAGAGTTTTAAATAACTCTGGTAGAATATTAGTTGATGGACCAAAAGACTTCCACCAATTTTGGAACCAGACTGGAATTTCCTGTCCGTATACATGAGAACAGATTTTTATGAACCAAGAGTGTTTCTGCTTTGGGTTCTCATATAAAAATGTTTTATAAAAAGCATTTTTGTAATCCCAATAATTATATTTAATTGGGCTTTTGTTTGAGGGTGTATTAAATCCCTTTCTTTTAATGGGGAAGTTCCCCAAACTTCTACATATATGATCTGTTTGATGACGATCTTACTGAAGTTATAAACATCAGGTTGACCAGTGTGATAATGTTCTATTTTATAAAATTCTTTTTTAAGTATTTGCTCATAGAAAAATCTAGGCTTATAAGCCTCCATGGGATAGAATCCTGTATCCATATATTTGCGTATAAGCAACCATGGATTATCTTTCCATTTGACATCCTTTTTTTCGAGAAGAAGTATGACTTCTTCTTCTGGGTTTATTACCCAATTGGAAATGTCGTCTTCTGCTTCATTAGTAGTAGCTCTTGCATATGATGCTGGAGTTGTCTGAGAAGAGTCTTTTTTAGTCTTTTCTACAAAGGCTTTATAAGCCAAAAATTCCTTATAAAGGAGGTTGCCTGGTTGTGAAGTACCAGATGATGAAGCAATATTTTCGACTATAAGCCTTTAACTACCAATCTGGGATATGACCCTTGGGTTGTTGTTTCCTTCTCTTCCTCTATAAGAAGAAGATTTGCCTCTTCCTCTTCTTCCTTGTTCATAAGGAATCATTCCTGAAGAGTTTATCCACATGAAACAATAATTTTAAGATCTCGTAATATACGAATTCTTTCTATAAATTTAGATTTCCACCTTTTTCTATCTTTTATTAGGACATCTTTATAATTTTGTCCTATGAACGTGTTTGCTTGAATTTCAAGAATAAGGACTTCTTTACGAATAATCTGAAGAGAATGATGCTCAATTTCTTCTTGAATTTCAAGAAAGGCCTTTTTGATTGGTCCTCTTGAATGAGACATTATTCCAAATATTCTCTGGTAAGAAAATCAGAGAGACTATTATCACTACCCTTTTTATAAATAATTTCAAAATCAAAAGGGGCTAAATGAGATTGCCATCTAGCAAACATCTGTTTTGAAACATCATGTTTAAAATCTTTAGCAAACATAAATTTTGTTGCTTGACAATCTGTTTTTAAAATAAATTTTTTATTGTATAAATCATCTTGAAATTTTAAAACACATTTTACTATTGCTAGAATTTCTTTTGCAATAGTAGCATAGTTCTTCTGGCTATTATTCCATTTTCCTGAATGGAATCTTACCAGACTTTCTTGTTTATTTGCTGGTGAAATTTGTTTCAAGATTCCACCATAGCCTATATCAGAGGCATCTGTTTCAATATTTTTTTCCCAATCTGGGTTGGTTATCATTAAGCAAGGAAGATTTTTAACCTTCTGCTTAATCTTTCTAATGGCCTTAGTATGATTTTCTGTCTAAGGCTGAGGATTCTTTTTTAATCTATCATAAAGAATAGCAGTATCTTCTGCTAGATTTTTATAATATGGAAGAATATAATTTAAACTTCCTAAAAATCTTTGAAGCTGAGTTTTATCATATATTTCATCTGGGAATTTGGACCTAAATTCTATGCTTCTGTTGATAGGAATTATATTTCCTATTTCAATATTATGACCTAAAAACCTTATTTTGGTTTGGAAAAGCATCATTTTTTGCCTGGAAATGACTATACCATTTTTTATAATTATATTCTTGAATATCTCAAGATGTTTCAAATGAGTTTCAATATTCTTAGAAAATACTAGGATATCATCTATATAGACTATTATGAAGTCACTGAAAGGAATGAAAATATCATTCATAATATTTTAAAATTCTGAGGGGGCATTTTTTAACCCAAAAGGCATGACATTCCATTTATAATGGCCAGTAGGTACTGCAAAAGCAGTTTTATACCTATCTTTTTCATTTATCTGTATTTGCCAATATCTAGATTTTAGGTCAAATTTTGAAAATATTATAGCACTATATAATGTGTCTAATAAATCTTTTTTATTAGGTATAGGATACCTAATCCATTTTAGATTTTTATTAAGAGGTTTATAGTTTATAACTAATCTAGAAATACCTCTTTCTTTTTCAGAATGTTTATTAACATAGAAGGCAGTACAAGACCAAGGGGATTTTGATATCCTGATCAGGTTTTTGTCAAGAAGAGATTTTATCTCTTGCTTGCATAATTCTGTATCTTCAGAATTCATCTGACAATGTCTAGCCTTCGTAGTAATTTTACTATCATTAAAATCATCTTCATAGTGAAGAGAAACAATATGTTTCTTTCTATCCCAAAAAGCGTTTGGGTGATCATTACATATTTGTAATGTAAATTGATTATTGATCATTTTGATCTTATCCTAGAGTTTAGAATTATTTATCTTATCCTGGACATTTAAGGAAAATATTTCTTTTTGTAAAAAATCAATTTGATTTATTTTTGCTTGTAAAAGAGATTCTTTTATATTATTCAGAGTTCTAGAAAAATGATTTGTAATAAATGGAAAATATATTTCTTTATTTTGGAAAACTCCAGTTATCTTTTTATTATCAATATTTTTTAAAGGAAATATTTTATTTAGAAAAGGGGTTCCAAGTATAACTTGACTAGTAAGATTCTTTACTAGAATAAAACTAGTAGGAATACAGGTTTCATTATGGCAAATATGAGCCTGTGGTATTTTATATTCAATTTTTAATTTTTCTCCTCCTGCAAAACTTAAGTTATGGGAGGTTTTATGAAAGTATCGAGTTGGAATAATTCCTACATGGATACAATTTAGATCAGCACCACTATCAACTAATGATGTAACAGTTATAAAAAAGTTATCTTCTATGAGAAGTTTTATTTTAATATTCCATTTTTGTGTAGTTATAATATCTACAATACTTTCTAAAAATCCTCTTTAAGGGATTTCATCAGAGGTTTTATTTTGAGGAATCTCAAGTTTGAAAATTCTTTCTTCTAGATTCCTATTATTCTTTTGAAGAATTTTGTATCCTCTTTTAGGTTATCAATTTCAATTTTTAAATCATGTATATTAACAGGTCTAGAATTTTGATTTCTATGAGCTAGTTGCCTTTTTAATTCAACTAGAGAAAAAGGTTTTAAATCATGTTGAGGATTATTTGAGGAAGAAGCTTCCTCATTCCTCTGTTGATCTAGGTATTCAGAAATTAATTTATCTTTTATTTGAGGATCAGTTATAACTTTTAAAAGATCTAAAATCTTGTTGCTTAAAACATTAATTTCTATATTTTAGAATTGAGAAAAAATTTGATGAAGTTCTTCTTCTGGAATTTCAGAAGAATTTTTGCAGCAATCTTTTTTACAGCTTCCTGAACAATGATCTTCCTCTCATTCAGAGGAATAAAAACTTTCATAATTTAAAATATTTAGTTTTTCTTCTTCAGAAGAAGAAGATTGCTCAGAATTAGTTTCTTCAAAGCTGTCATGTAATAAAACTTCATTAATCTTATCTCTTAATTCTCTATCTTCAATTTTATTGAGTTTCTTTCTAACCCAACAAGTTTTTGCCTTGTGGCCTAATTTGCCAAATTTTCTGCACTTTATAATCTTTTTAAATTCACTAGGAAATTCTTTCCTTTCCTTATATTTTTTTTCCTTTTATAAGGTTTTTCTTCTTTTTCTATATTTCTTTCTCTTGTAATGCTTTTTAGGGGAAGAATTTTCTTTCCTGGTTTCTATAGACCTATCAGGTTTATTTTCTATATCAAATTGGCCACAGAAATCTCCTGATTGCTTTCTTTCATTTAAAGAATGCTTCTTAATCTGTTGATTAAGTTTTATCTCATTGCATAGGCTTATTCCTTCTTGAACACAGGTGCCTATGCGTTTTCCATAAGTATAACTATCATAATTTATGACACCATTTACTCTTATTTTGCCTTTTATTCTTTCAGCAAATAAATGAGGAAGGCCATCTATAAACTTTGATTTCCAATGAGAACTATTAGCCTCGAGGAGTTCCATAACTCTACATAAGAAGGTATCCTTTATACCATCTAAAAGATGTCAGGGTTCTACATCTTAAATTTTGGAGAAGGGTTCTGATATTTTCGAAATCTTCAGACCATCATCCAGTAAAATGTTCTATGATATTAACAATTAGAGTATAAACAACATTACTTTCGGTATTGCTGGTACTAGCGACTTCTTCTTGTTTAACGCTATTAAGGATTTTATCCTTATCTGGTTAGGATAGATAATTGTCCCACCAACCTTTTAATTGACCAGTAAAACCTGAAACCATCATATTAGCTATGGCTTTTACCGAGTTATTATTATTTTTACAAATTGTACTATACATAAGCATTCTATGGATAGTGTTATAAATCTGTCATTCTGATTGACCATCTATGTTCCATTCATAGATCATTTTCCCACTATATGAGTTATTAACAATATATTCTTGTTCTTCTATAAGGACATCCTGAGGGGTTGGTCTAGGATAATAATACTTTCTTTGAGTCGGTTTATCTGCCCACTTAGAAAGTTTGGAAATTTTATCCTTAATTTCTTCTTGGTAATTTACCTCAGAGAAATCTGTTAGAGTACTAATCTTAAGACTCTTTAGAGCGTTCATTGTCTCATTTAGAGTTGCTTCAAGGCTATCCTTAGATTTTAATTTAAAATCAGTAACTTCCGGAGGAAGTTGTATACTAGGAGTAGCAACCTTTTCTATAAAAGAGACTGGCTTAGATAATATGGGTTTTTCTTTTAAGTAGGATATTATCCTATCCATCTTAGCAGATAAATCCTGGATTTGTTCTCCTATGATTATTAAATATAAGTTCGTATAATTCTGCTGTTTAATCAAATCATTTAAATGAGAAACTGTGATAGGTAAGATATCACCTTCTAATAATTTTTGAAAAGTTTGATAATATCTTACTTCATTTTCCTTTTCAATTTTAAAAGATTGAGTAGGAGAAAAAACATTAGAAATTAATTTTTCTCCTTGAATAACAAATTCTCTTTCTATAACGGAAATAATACTTCCTGTATATTTTTCTATAAACCAAAGAATAAATGGTATAATCTCATTTTTTATAATTAAATCTTTATAATATTCTTCCTTAAAAAAATTTGTCTCGATTTCTTTAAAATTATTAAAAAACCAATTTCTAAATAATTCCCATTTGGGTAATTGAAATTCTTTATTAATTTTTTTCTAACCGGAGATCCCGGATTAAAATCAATTTTTTCTTTAAAATCCATTAAACAAAATTGACTTCTGATTCGGTTAATTTCGGATCAACTTGTTCTCCATGAACTCCTATGACTATATTGTCAGCATTTAAATTTAATCTATTAAATGTTTCAGTAGCAGGGAAAATTTCCCTAACTCTTGAAGTTGAAGCTCTAGAAGGGCTTCTAACTGTATATCCCAGAGGAGATATATGTTGTCGAGAGGTTAAAGACCTAGAGGATAAAGATCAAGGTATAGAAGAAGTATTTCTAATTTGTTCAAATTGGATTTGGACAGTTCCTTCTTCAGATTGTATAATATCTAAAGGGTTATTATCAACATATTGTTGAGATGTTGTGGCCTTATCAAGGATCCAATTTTCTGGAAAGTTTATTTCTTCCCATTTTATCTTCCTTCTGGTAGTTATATTAGACTTACCAAAGTTAGTTTCTATAACTATTGTTTCATTTAATGGTTTATCTACCATTCTACACTGAGGATTTAAAGTATATAATGGTTTGTAATATAGTCTATAACAGATACAGATCACCTCTGAACCTGGAGCATAGTTATAACCATGAGTTTTAACGTTTAAAGTTAAAGCGTCTGTTATATTAATATCTGATAAAGATAATTGTAAATTTGGATAAACATTAAAATAGACTGGTCCATGAGCCAGACTCGTTTGAACAATCCCTATCAGAGATTGTTTCCAGTCAAGATTTGTAGCATCCCTTAGGGATGCTACAAAGCTTTCTGGAAGACCTTCTAGGGTCAAAGGTTTGATAGCAATTTGTACCAAACCTATATGAAGAAATTTATAATCCTTTTTATATTTATTTAAATCTTTATTTGACAATAGTTTAATTACCATGTCTTCTTTATTTAAAGAAAATGTTTCTTCAGTTGTTTTTACAACCTGTTTTAATCCTAATTTTTCAAAAGTTCCTAATTTATAAATTAGTTTATATTCCATTTTTGGAATAGTCCATTTATTTAATAAATCAAGATTATGAGGAATTTCATATTCCTCTTTAATATTGTTTTTAACAGTATCGTTACCCTTCAGAATATTCATTATTAAATGAATATGATTAAGTGTTGGTCTACACAGTCAAACTAGAACAAACTATTATTTTTAAGAGCACATGGCTCTGATACCATTTTTACAGATTTTTACAGAATCGACGAATAATAACTTAATTGTATAAGATTAAAAACATTTAAAAACGTTTCAAAATTTTAGACCATAGGATATTTTACAAGTACATGGTATCATTCTAAGATGAGGTTAGTAAAGGTCAGACCATAAAAAGCCTTTGCGCCATTCTTCGGCATTAGCGGCTACAAGGTCCCCAAGTATTCAACCACCATCTTATAATTTTACTCTGTCCTTAACCTGTCTAAACTCTATTTTAAAATATTTTCAAAAACGTTTTCAATTATATATATATATATATATATATATATTTTATTTCTATGAGCTAGTTGCCTTTTTAATTCAACTAGAAAAAAAAGTTTTAAATCCTGTTGAGGATTATTTGAGGAAGAAGCTTCCTCATTCCTCTGTTGATCTAGGTATTCAGAAATTAATTTATCTTTTATTTGAGGATCAGTTATAACTTTTAAAAGATCTAAAATCTCGTTGCTTAAAACATTAATTTCTATATTTTGGAATTGAGAAATAATTTAATAAAGTTCTTCTTCTGGAATTTCAGAAGAATTTTTGCAGCAATTTTTTTTTTACAGCTTGCTGAACAATGATCTTCCTCTCATTCAGAGGAATAAAAAATTTTATAATTTAAAATATTTAGTTTTTCTTCTTCAAAAGAAGAAGATTGCTCAGAATTAGTTTCTTCAAAGATGTCATGTAATAAAACTTCATTAATCTTATCTCTTAATTCTCTATCTTCAATTTTATTGAGTTTCTTTCTAACCCAACAAGTTTTTGCCTTGTGGCCTAATTTGCCACATTTTCTGCACTTTATAATCTTTTTAAATTCACTAGAAATTCTTTCCTTTCCTTATATTTTTTCCTTTTATAAGGTTTTTCTTCTTTTCTATATTTCTTCTTCTTGTAACGCTTCTTAGGGGAAGAATTTTCTTTCCTGGTTTCCATAGACCTATCAAGTTTATTTTCTATGCCAAATTGTCCACAGAAATCTCCTAATTGCTTTCTTTCATTTAAGAATGCTTCTTAATCTGTTGATTAAGTTTTATCTCATTCCATAGGCTTATTCCTTCTTGAACACAGGTGCCTATGAGTTTTCCATAAGTATAACTATCATAATTTATGACACCATTTACTCTTATTTTGCCTTTTATTCTTTCAGCAAATAAATGAGGAAGTCCATCTATACACTTTGATTTCCAATGAGAACTAATAGCCTCGGGGAGTTCCATAACTCTACATAAGAAGGTATCCTTATACCATCTAAAAGATATCAGGGTTCTACATCTTAAATTTTGGAGAAGAGTTATGATATTTTTGGAATCTTCAGACCATTTTCCAGTAAAATGTTCTATGATATTAATAATTAGAGTATAAACAACATTACTTTTGGTAATGCTGGTACTAGCGCCTTCTTCTTATTTAACGCTATTAAGGATTTTATCCTTATCTGGTTGGGATAGATAATTGTCCCACCAACCTTTTAATTGACATGTAAAACCTGAAACTATCATATTAGCTATGGTTTTTACTGAGTTATTATTATTTTTACAAATTGTACTATACATAAGCATTCTATGGACAGTGTTATAAATCTGTCCTTCTGATTGACCATCTATGTTCCATTCATAGATCATTTTCCCACTATATGAGTTATTAACAATATATTCTTGTTCTTCTATAAGGACATCCTGAGGGGTTGGTCTAGGATAATAATACTTTCTTTGAGTCGGTTTATCTGCCCACTTAGAAAGTTTGGAAATTTTATCCTTAATTTCTTCTTGGTAATTTACCTCAGAGAAATCTGTTAGAGTACTTATCTTAAGACTCTTTAGAGCGTTCATTGTCTCATTTAGAGTTGCTTCAAGGCTATCCTTAGATTTTAATTTAAAATCAGTAACTTCCGGAGGAAGTTGTATACTAGGAGTAACAACCTTTTCTATAAAAGAGACTGGCTTAGATAATAGGGGTTTTTCTTTTAAGTAGGATATTATCCTATCCATCTTAGCAGATAAATCCTGGATTTGTTCTCCTAGGATTATTTAATATAAGTTGGTATAATTCTGCTGTTTAATCAAATCATTTAAATGAGAAACTGTGATAGGTAAGATATTACTTTCTAATAATTTTTGAAAAGTTTGATAATATCTTACTTCATTTTTCTTTTCAATTTTAAAAGATTTGAGTAGGAGGAAAAACATTATAAATTAATTTTTCTCCTTGAATAACAAATTCTGTTTCTATTTCTTGTATATTTTTCTATAAACCAAAGAATAAATGGTATAATCTCATTTTTTATAATTAAATCTTTATAATATTCTTCCTTAAAAAAATTTGTCTCGATTTCTTTGAAATTATTAAAAAACCAATTTCTAAATAAGTCCCATTTGGGTAATTGAAATTCTTTATTAATTTTTTTTCTAACCGGAGATCCCGGATTAAAATCAATTTTTTCTTTAAAATCCATTAAACAAAATTGACTTCTGATTCGGTTAATTCTGGATTAACTTGGACTCCATGAACTCATGTGACTATATTGTCAGCATTTAAATTTAATCTATTAAATGTTTCAGTAGCAGGGAAAGTTTCCCTAACTCTTGAAGTTGAAGCTCTAGAAGGGCTTCTAACAGTATATCCTAGAGGAGATATATGTTGTCGAGAGGTTAAAGACCTAGAGGATAAAGATCTAGGTACAAAAGAAGTATTTCTAATTTGTTCAAATTGGATTTGGACAGTTCCTTCTTCAGATTGTATAATTTCTAAAGGGTTATTATCAACATATTGTTGAAATGTTGTGGCCTTATCAAGGATCCAATTTTCTAGAAAGTTTATTTCTTCCCATTTTATCTTCCTTCTGGTAGTTATATTAGACTTACCAAAGTTAGTTTCTATAACTATTGTTTCATTTAATGGTTTATCTACCATTCTACACTGAGGATTTAAAGTATATAATGGTTTGTAATATATTCTATAACAGATACAGATCACCTCTGAACCTGGAGCATAGTTATAACCATGAGTTTTAACGTTTAAAGTTAAAGCGTCTGTTATATTAATAACTGATAAAGATAATTGTAAATTTGGATAAACATTAAAATAGACTGGTCCATGAGCCAGACTCGTTTGAACAATCCCTATCAGAGATTGTTTCCAGTCAAGATTTGTAGCATCCCTTAGGGATGCTACAAAGCTTTCTGGAAGACCTTCTAGGGTCAAAGGTTTGATAGCAATTTGTACCAAACCTATATGAAGAAATTTATAATCCTTTTTATATTTATTTAAATCTTTATTTGACAATAGTTTAATTACCATGTCTTCTTTATTTAAAGAAAATGTTTCTTCAGTTGTTTTTACAACCTGTTTTAATCCTAATATTTCAAAAGTTCCTAATTTATAAATTAGTTTATATTCCATTTTTGGAATAGTCCATTTATTTAATAAATCAAGATTATGAGAAATTTCATATTCCTCTTCAATACTGTTTTTAACAGTATCGTTATCCTTCAGAATATTCATTATTAAATGAATATGATTAAGTGTTGATCTGCACAGTCAAACTTGAACATACTATTATTTTTAAGAGCACATGGCTCTGATACCATTTTTACAGATTTTTACAGAATCGACGAATAATAACTTAATTGTATAAGATTAAAAACATTTTAAAACGTTTCAAAATTTTAGACCATAGGATATTTTACAAGTACAGGGTATCATTCTAAGATGAGTTTAGTAAAGGTCAGACCATAAAAAGCCTTTACGCCATTCTTCGGCATTAGCGGCTACAAGGTCCCCAAGCATTCAACCACCATCTTATAATTTTACTCTATCCTTAACCTGTCTAAACTCTATTTTAAAATATTTTCAAAAACGTTTTCAATTTTATATATATATATATATATATATATATATATATATATATATATATATATATATATTTGGTGTTCAAATTATCATGACATATCAACACTTAAAGACTTAGCCTCTGAAAGAGACAATCATAAAGTAAGAAATTAAATAAATTTAAAATTTTACCAGTAATTATGGGGTGGTAACACCAAGCTCGTAACTTCAAACTTCAACTTATTATTTAAGAAAGATTGTATACAAGAGTGAGAGAGAATTGCAGATTATCTGCGGGGTAGTTTTACAATGAGAAGGGATCCCCTTATATAGACGGGGAGGAAAAGTAAACAAACAAAATACACGTCCTATTGTGGGACCTATATGACACATTTGTCAAAAAGAAAACAGTAAAGATCAATAATTTGAGTCTTCTTTTGATAAAGTGATTGATTCTGGAAATTATGAGGCCAGCTGTGTATGACTTTGTCGGCCACTCCATCTATTATTGGAGTCTTTTGACACGATTACATCTTTTCTAGGGGCCTATTGTCTTTTGTCCTTTTGTTTTGCTGAAGATACTTCAATCTGGAATTCTTGCTTGTATTCCGCCAAAACATTGTTGATGTAGTCTTCGTCAACTGTTTCTGTGTTATCATTTTGTGCTTCATCTGAAACATTTTCCTCTTCTTCTTCTGTTTGAGAAGAAATTGACATTGTTTTCGAAGAAGATGCTTCTTCTCTGTTGAAGTTTTTCATCATATCTTTCTTCATTTCGGAAAGATAAAATTCCATTATTTCTTTATTGCTGATATCATCAGTTCCTTTGAGAGCTTGGATTTTCCTGACAATATGCTTGAAGGGGCTATGAGCTTCCCTTTGGGGAATATTATGCAGTTGTTCTTTATAATCAGCAATGGTTTTTTCGATCAATTTGATCGTATCATGGCTTTCTATAAGGCCATCTATATTAGTGAGAGTCATCTTCTTCCATAATTTTGTGTAGAAGATTCTTTTAATACAGAGGATATTCTGACTATCATAGTCTACCTCAGGAGTCCATTTCCATATCCATGGGATACTGAATTGGACATAAAAATGTAAAGCAGACATATTATGAACAAAGTTGTCATCCTGCTGGGCCTCTATAATGGTCGGAGAGACTTCTACCCATTGTTTATAATGAGTTTTAAATAACTATGGTAGAATATTAGTTGATGGACCAAAAGACTTCCACCAATTTTGGAACCAGACTGGAATTTCCTGTCCGTATACATGAGAACATATTTTTATGAACCAAGAGTGTTTCTGCTTTGGGTTCTCATATAAAAATGTTTTATAAAAAGCATTTTTGTAATCCCAATAATTATATTTAATTGGGGCTTTTGTTTGAGGGTGTATTAAATCCCTTTCTTTCAAGCTTCAACAGATATGATCTGTTTGATGACGATCTTACTGAAGTTATAAACATCAGGTTGACCAGTGTGAAAATGTTCTATTTCGCAAAATTCTTTTTTAAGTATTTGCTCATAGAAAAATCTAGGCTTATAAGCCTCCATGGGATAGAATCCCGTATCCATATATTTGCGTATAAGCAACCATGGATTATCTTTCCATTTGACATCCCTTTTTTCGAGAAGAAGTATGACTTCTTCTTCTAGGTTTATTGACCATTTGGAAATGTCGTCTTCTGCTTCATTAGTAGTAGCTCTTGCATATGATGCTGGAGTTGTCTGAGAAGAGTCTTTTTTAGTCTTTTCTACAGAGGCTTTATAAGCCAAAAATTCCTTATAAAGGAGGCTGTCTGGTTGTGAAGTACCAGATGATGAAGCAATATTTTCGGCTATAAGCCTTTGACTACCAATCTGGGATATGACCCTTGGGTTGTTGTTTCCTCCTCTTCCTCTATAAGAGGAAGATCTGCCTCTTCATCTTCTTCCTTGTTCATAAGGAATCATTCCTGAAGAGTTTATCCACATGAAACAATAATTTTAAGATCTCGTAATATACGAATTCTTTCTATAAATTTAGATTTCCACATTTTTCTATATTTTATTAGGACATCTTTATAATTTTGTCCTAACGTGTTTGCTTGAATTTCAAGAATAAGGACTTCTTCACTAATAATCTGAAGAGAACAATGCTCAATTTCTTCTTGAATTTCAAGAAGGGCCTTTTTGATTGGTCCTCTTGAATGAGACATTATTCCAAATATTCTCTGGTAAGAAAATCAGGGAGACTATTATCACTACCCTTTTTATAAATAATTTCAAAATCAAAAGGGGCTAAATGAGATTGCCATCTGGCAAACATCTGTTTTGAAACATCATGTTTAAAATCTTTAGCAAACATAAATTTTGCTGCTTGACAATCTGTTTTTATAATAAATTTTTTATTGTATAAATCATCTTGAAATTTTAAAACATATTTTACTATTACTAGAATTTCTTTTGCAATAGTAGCATAGTTCTTCTGGCTATTATTCCATTTTCCTGAATGGAATCTTACCAGACTTTCTTGTTTATTTGCTGGTGAAATTTGTTTCAAGATTCCACCATAGCCTATATCAGAGGCATCTGTTTCAATAATTTTTTCCCAATCTGGGTTGGTTATCATTAAGCAAGGAAGATTTTTAACCTTCTGCTTAATCTTTCTAATGGCCTTAGGATGATTTTCTGTCCAAGGCTGAGGATTCTTTTTTAATCTATCATAAAGAATAGCAGTATCTTCTGCTAGATTTTTATAATATGGAAGAATATAATTTAAACTTCCTAAAAATCTTTGAAGCTGAGTTTTATCATATATTTCATCTGGGAATTTGGACCCAAATTCTATGCTTCTGTTGATAGGAATTATATTTTCTGTTTCAATATTATGATCTAAAAACCTTATTTTGGTTTGGAAAAGCATCATTTTTGGCCTGGAAATGACAAAACTATTTTTTATAATTATATTCTTGAATATCTCAAGATGTTTAAAATGAGTTTCAATATTCTTAGAAAATACTAGGATATCATCTATATAGACTATTATGAAGTCACTGAAAGGAATGAAAATATCATTCATAATATTTTGAAATTCTGAGGGGGCATTTTTTAAACCAAAAGGCATGACATTCCATTAATAATGGCCAGTAGGTACTGCAAAAGCAGTTTTATACCTATCTTTTTCATTTATCTGTATTTGCCAATATCCAGATTTTAGGTCAAATTTTGAAAATATTATAGCACTATATAATTTGTCTAATAAATCTTTTTTATTAGATATAGGATACCTAATCCATTTTAGATTTTTATTAAGAGGTTTATAGTTTATAAATAATCTAGGAATACCTCTTTCTTTTTCAGAATGTTTATTAACATAGAAGGCGGTACAAGACCAAGGGTATTTTGATCTCCTGATCAGGTTTTTGTCAAGAAGAGATTTTATCTCTTGCTTGCATAATTCTATATATTTATAATTCATCTGACAAGGTCTAGCCTTCGTAGTAATTTACTATCATTAAAATCATCTTCATATGGAAGAGAAACAATATGTTTCTTTCTATCCCAAAAAGCATTTGGGTGATCATTACATATTTGTAATGTAAACTGATTATTGATCTTATCCTAGAGTTTAGGATTATTTATCCTATCCTGGACATTTAAGGAAAATATTTATTTTTGTAAAAAATCAATTTGATTTATTTTTGCTTGTAAAAGAGATTCTTTTATATTATTCAGAGTTCTAGAAAAAGGATTTGTAATAAATGGAAAATATATTTCTTTATTTTGGAAAACTCTAGTTATCCCTTTATTATCAATATTTTTTAAAGGAAATATTTTATTTAGAAAAAGGGTAGTCAAGTATAACTTGACTAGTAAGATTCTTTACTAGAATAAAACTAGTAGGAATACAGGTTTCATTATGGCAAATATGAGCTTGTGGTATTTTATATTTAATTTTTAATTTTCCTCCTCCTACAGAACTTAAGTTATGGGAGGTTTTATGAAAGTATCGAGTTTGAATAATTCCTTCCTGGATACAATTTAGATCAGCACTACTATCAACTAATGTTGTAACAGTTATAAAAAAGTTATCTTCTATGAGAAGTTTTATTTTAATATTCCATTTTGTGTAGTTATAATATCTACAATACTTTCTAAAACTCCTCCTTGAGGGATTTCATCAGAGGTTTTATTTTGAGGAATCTCAAGTTTGAAAATTCTTTCTTCTAGATTCCTATTATTCTTTTGAAGAATTTTGATATCATCTTTTAGGTTATCAATTTCAATTTTTAAATCCTGTATATTAACAGGACTAGAAGTTTGAATTTTCAAACTTCAGATTCCTCAAAATAAAACCTTTCATTTTACAGATTTTTACAGAATCGACGAATAATAACTTAATTGTATAAGATTAAAAACATTTTAAAACGTTTCAAAATTTTAGACCGTAGGATATTTTACAAGTACAGGGTATCATTCTAAGATGAGGTTAGTAAAGGACAGACCATAAAAAGCCTTTGCGCCATTCTTCGGCATTAGCGGCTACAAGGTCCCCAAGCATTCAAACACCATCTTATAATTTTACTCTGTCCTTAACCTGTCTAAACTCTATTTTAAAATATTTTCAAAAACGTTTTCAATTTTATATATATATATATATATATATATATATATATATATATATATATTTTAGTGTTCAAATTATCATGACATATCAACACTTAAAGACTTAGCCTCTGAAAGAGGCAATCATAAAGTAAGAAATTAAATAAATTTAAAATTTTACCAGTAATTATGGGGTGGTAACACCAAGCTCGTAACTTCAAACTTCAACTTATTATTTAAGAAAGATTGTATACAAGAGTGAGAGAGAATTGCAGATTATCTGCGGGGTAGTTTTACAATGAGAAGGGATCCCCTTATATAGACGGGGAGGAAAAGTAAACAAACAAAATACACGTCCTATTGTGGGACCTATATGACACATTTGTCAAAAAGAAAACAGTAAAGATCAATAATTTGAGTCTTCTTTTGATAAAGTGATTGATTCTGGCAATTATGAGGCCAGCTGTGTATGACTTTGTCGGCCATTCCATCTATTATTGGAGTCTTTTGACACGATTACATCTTTGCTAGGGGCCTATTGTCTTTTGTCCTTTTGTTTTGCTGAAGATACTTCAATCTGGAATTCTTGCTTGTATTCTGCCAAAACATTGTTGATGTAGTCTTCATCAACTGTTTCTGTGTTATCATTTTGTGCTTCATCTGAAACATTTTCCTCTTCTTTTTCTGTTTGAGAAGAAATTTGTTGATGCACTTTCCTGTGACAAAACTCTGGATAGAGTCTTAGTTTGTATTTCTAATGTCTGTAATTTGTCTTTGTATGTAAGAGTCGTTATGTAATAGTTTATCGAGTTGTATTTACTTTTACATAATGTATGTTGCATTTTTCTAAGTGTTTTGCGCACTTACATGTGCGCAGGAGAAAGCTCCTGCGTACTTAGCAAGTACGCAGGAAGACCCATGCGTACTTGCTAAGTACGCAAGAGCATTTGGTCCTGCGCACTTGCTAAGTGCGCAGGCATCAGGTCTGTATAAATAGGTTTGATTCACAGAGGATAAGTACGCAGAACTCATATCTTAGACGAACTCAGTTTGTTAAGTACGCAATTTGTAATCTCTCTGTAACCGTCGAGTGTTTATAATAGAAAGAGCTTTTATTATGACTCTCGTGTTTGGTTTACTTTGTTTTAGTTAGACTCTCCGCCTAGTCACGGGTATTCCGCACCTGGTCCGACTAGTAGACCACTTGCATGCAACGATCCGACACACACGAAGGGACCTACAAGTGGTATCAGAGCTTTGCTCATGAATTCGAGTGTTGTAAGTGAGTTTGGAGACGTTTTTACTGAGTTTTACAAGCAAAAAGAAGTATTTTTGTTGATTTTTGTGATAAAAAAGGGGTAGCTCTTGAGCACTTTTTTAGAAGCAAAAATCTCTTAAAAACCAATTTTTTTTGTGTATTTGAGTTATTTGAGCATCAAAGGTTGGTTAGAAACAAGTTTCTGACCCTTTGGCTCATTTGCATTAATCACCAGGCCAATTTTTACCATCTCCGGCGATTTTACAGTCACCGGAAAAGGTTGGTGAGAGTTGCTGAAAAGATATCCTGCGTACTTACCATTTTTGGCAAAAAGTACAGTTTTCTGCGAACTTACTAAATACGCAAGAGTTATCTCATGCGTACTTACAAGTGCGCAAGACTGAACTTGTGCGAACTTAAGTTATATCCTGTGTATTTAATCATTTCCTCCTGCGTACTTACAAGTACGGAAGAGTAAGTCTTAAATACGCAAGACTATTTCTCAAGTGCGCAAGGCCAATCCCAAGTGAGCAACTGTGTCTAATTTTTCTGAGTTTTGACTAAGTGTTCACTATGTCGAACCTTCAGAATCTTGGAAACATGTTAAACTATGATAATGAGATCGGTACACCTCAGAAACCACCAAAGTTGCTAAACGTAAACGATTATTCTAATTGGAAAGCACGTTTTGAGCACTACATTTCGTATACCGACTCATCACTATGGATACCAATCCTTGAGGGATATAAGCATCCCACACACATCTATCTTGATGATGAATTGCCCAAGCCTATTTCTAAACTCGATGAGGAAGAAAAGAAAGCATATGATCGAGAGAAGAAGGCACTTGGTTCGATCACTATGGCATTAACTCAGGAATTGTTCCACAGTTTCCGAGGGTATGACAATTCTAAGGATCTCTGGAAAGCCTTACAAAAGAGATTCGAAGGAAATAGTGACATCAAGAAGAGTAAGCGGGATCTTCTCAGGAAGCAGTATGAGTGCTTCAGATTCTTTGAGAACGAATCTTTAGATGACCTCATCTCTAGGTTCTATCATTTACAGACTAAGTTGAAGGCTTTTGACCTCAAGTATCCAGCTGAAGAGATGGTGGAAAAGTTTTTGGATGCTTTACCACCCAATTTTGATATGTACACAACCCTGATGAGGGAAAATCCTAAATTCTATGAGTTGACAGTAGAGGAAGCAATAGGAAAGATTCAAGCTCATGAAATGAACTTGAAAAGAAAGGAGAGCTCTGGAAGACCCCAGATACAAGACCCTTCTATGTATCATGGGACGACTTCTACATCCAAATCATCTGGCTCTGGAATTGCCCTCTTCACTGGAAATCCTACTGAAGAAGACCACTCAACTGGGTGTGGTGGTCATGCTTGCTATGCTTCAGGATCAGGGTTGGGGTCACATCATCAAAATACCTCAAGAAATCCTCCTGTTACGTCTTCAGCTAACAACTCAGCTATAGCCAGAATAGCTGAAGATCACGTAGCATTATTCTCATCTTGTATGCTTGCATATGAAAATTTCATAGGTGGCAAGCTTACTGATCCAGAGACGATTGAAGAAGATTTTAATCAAGTGGATCCTGATGACATGGAGGACATAGATATTCAATGGAATATGGCCATGCTTTTGAGGAGAGCCAAGCGTTTCCTGAACAGAACAGGAAGAAAGTTTATTGGCGGACATCCTAATGCCAAGGTCGGGTTTGACAAATCTAAGGCCAAATGCTACAAGTGTCTGAACTATGGACACTTTGCTCGTGAGTGTCAGAAAGACAGAGCACCTGCCTCTGGTTTTACCCGACACAGCCAATGAAACAGCCATGGCCAAAACAATCCAAACAACCACAATCAAAGCCAAGGTGGAACGTCCAATGCACTGGTAGCCCAACAGGACGACAACTTTGATTGGGGCGTTCATCTGGAGGATGCCATCATCGCACAAACACAGGTTGGTCTCATGGCTGAGATCATGGAAATGATGGAAGCAGAGAGAAGGGAAGCTTCTATGGCTGACCCAAAAGAGTCTACTACTGCTGCTACAGAGGAAGAGAAGGAAGCTTCTGTAGCTGAGAAAGAGGAATCGACTACTGCTGTTGCTCTCATGGCCATTGGAGAAGCAACAAGTTCATCTCATGAGGTAGACTCTAATCCCTTTTCTATTGTTTCATGTTCTAAGTGTCTAGGGCTAAAACTTGAAAATTCTAAGCTCCAAGACAAAATCAAACCCCTAAGTATGGCAGCTCTAAACTATAAAGAAAACGAAAAACGTTTTAAAAGTCTATTGAAACGTTGAAAAAGGAAAAATGTGAGTATTCTTTAAAAATGAGCGATCAACAGCTTCACTGGATATTGCTTATAAGGGGTTAGAAAAACGGAACAACGAAATCAACAAACTGCAAAATGAGATCCTGCAGTTAAAATGCACAAATGAGAAGTTAAAAAACTCTCACTTTGTGGTGGAACACTATGAATCTGAAGTGAGAATAATGAATGGTCTAGGTCTTGGAACCAATGCCATTCCTCCATCAATCAGTGGGAAGTTTGTCAATGGCTTATTAGACATTGATCTCACTTGTCTAGATGAGTCCTCTGATAAGGATGATTCCCCTAAAAAGGATGAATCCTCAAGTAAGGTTAACTCCACATCTAGTGAGGAGTTTGTTACTGCTTCTGAAGACGGGTCGGTTAACTCTTGCCCTGAAGGAGTAGTATCTGAGGAGTTGTTGACTGAACAGAAAGTCAAGAAAAACATTATCACTAATGGTGATAATTGCATTTTAACTGAACCTGATGTCATTGAATCAAATGATAAACTTAAGGTATTATGGGGGGTATAAAAACCTTAACCAAGTAAAGAAAGAGGCTTTTTCAGCTCACTTTGGGCTTGGTTACAAAGAAAATTTGGAAAAATACTATACTCCCAAAAATCAAACTGTTAAGGTTCAGACTGCTGTTCAGAAACCAACTCCTCCTGCTCATAATGGAGAGTTTTCTAAGGCCAGATCTAATGAGCCTTACAAGAGAACTCATGTAGACAAGAGGAACTGTTTTCACTATGGCTTGATTGGTCACATTTTTGTGAACTGTCCTTCTAAGAACCAAGGGAAACGGCCTGTTGTTTCACAACCAGCTGTTATCCCCAGGTCGTCACCAGTGAAACCATCTCCCAAACATCCAAAGCAGAATGTGGTGAAACCACCAGTCCAACCGTTGGCAAAGCCAAAGATCAAATCTGAGGCCAAACCATCTGTTGCAAGAAAGGTAAAGCAACCTGCTGTACCTCGTGTGTCTACATCTAGTAGTACACGTATTGGTGAGAAATCTGTGGCTAGACTCTCTAAGCCACAGAGAAGAAGAAGGAATAAGAGGTTGAGAAAGCTAGAACAGCTGACTAAAGCTCAATCAGGTGAAGCTTCCACAAGTTCACCTGCTGTGGTAGAGCCAAAGTCTCCTGTTCTGGTTAAGAATCAAAAGAGATCCTGGAACAAGAAAGTAAAAGGTTCTCAATCTCCTGTTCCCAATTCCTCCAAAGATTCACCAATTTTGAACAGTCATCATGACTGTGAGTTGAAAGAAGTAGTTTATTTTGAGAAAGACGGACGACCCAAGACCACAGTGGCTTGGGTCTCCAAATCTAACTAATTCTTTTGTTAATCGTGAAGGGACGTCCGAAGGGTACTATCTCTAACCGTTGGTATGTAGATAGTGGATGCTCCCGGCACATGACAGGAAACATAGCCCTGCTTCAAGATGTTAAACCATTCAGAGGCGGCTATGTGGCCTTTGCCGGAGAAAAAGACGGCAGCATCACGTGTCAAGGCGTGGTTTCGAACGGTTGTGTCAGCTTTGACAATGTCAACTTCTGCGAGAAGCTGAAGCATAACCTGTTGAGTGTCTCCCAAATGTGTGATAAGGAGTACTCAGTAATGTTTGACAAGTCAGAATGCCTGATTCTCAAACCCGGTTTTGAGGTTCTCGAAGACTGGATTCTGATGAGAGCACCAAGAACGAATGACACATATCAGATCGATATGAGCGTGGCAACAACCACCTCATCAGTTGCTACTTGTTTGCTTAAAAAAGTGACAGAGCTTGACTCTATCTTGTGGCATAGGAAACTCGGACATATTTCTTATCGTAAAATGAATCATCTTGTCCGAAACGGTTTGGTAACCGGGGTTCCTAAGCTGAGATTTACCGTTGCAGATGACTGTATGCCTTGTAAAAAGGGCAAACAGCAGCGGAAGTCTCACAAGCCCAAGCTCCAAAACTCCATTGATACCCCTTTGGAGATATTACACATGGATCTGTTTGGCCCCATAAGTATCAGGAGTATTGGAGGTAAGTCGTTCTGTCTAGTTGTAACTGATGATTTCTCACATTTTTCTTGGGTGCATTTTTTAGGTACTAAAGATGAGACTGCTGATATTCTTCAATACTTGATCCTGAGCTTGGAATCTCTTTGCAAGCTGAAAGTTAGAAGGATAAGGAGCGACAACGGAACTGAGTTCAAGAATAATTTGATGGAGCTTTTCTGTCTCAAGAAAGGGATCCGTCACGAATTCAGCGCGCCGTACACGCCTCAGCAGAATGGAGTTGCTGAACGGAAGAACAGAACACTGATTGAGACTGCAAGGACTATGCTGTCGGATGCAAAGCTTCCTTTCACTTTCTGGGCAGAAGCAGTTAATACAGCTTGTCACGTCTTAAACAGAGTTCTGGTAGTGAAGAGGCACAACAAGACTTGTTATGAGTTGATCAACAATCGACTTCCCAATCTTGATTACCTTTTTCCTTTTGGTAGTCCTTGTTCCTTGTTGCTACAATTCAAAGAACGCCAGTCTAAGTTTCATGCAAAAGCAGTGGAAGGCATCTTCTCAGGATACGTTGCCAACTCACCTTGCAAGAGAGTGTACAACATAGGAACTCGTACTGTGGAGGAATGGTTTGAAGTGGATTGTAGTAAACACAGCATTCCACCTGAACCAACAGGTCCAGCTTGGGGTTTTGATTATGATGCGCTATTCAAGTCCTTCAATCTTCCTGATATATCTGCAGATGACGCCGCAAATGTTTATGAATTATTGGGTGGCAGCAATGACTCCAGTTTTTCCACTCGTGCTACTGTACCAATTATAACTCCGGATTCCAATGCTGCATCTGCATCTGGAACTCATGACAGTGATAACAGTGAAGATGTTCTTGTCGTTGGAGGTGACGCTCCAGCTAATCCTAACACAACTGTAGGAAATGAAGCTCCAGCTGGTCCAATTAACATTGAATCTTCTTCCTCTGGAACACAGGAAATGAGGGAGTTAAGCACAAATCTAGATCCAGAAATTCAGGAACCGATTGTACCGGAGACGAGAGTGCATAGGAATCATCCAATCGACAACATTATTGGTGATCCTTATGCTGGCTTTCAGACTCGTCATCGAACCATCACTGAGAACACCAGTCTTTACACAGAGATACTTGACACTGGTGTCATGGAAACATGTCTGCATGCTGCATTCGTGTCCCAGTTAGAGCCGAAGAATGTGAAGGAGGCTCTCACTGACAACTGCTAGATTGAGGCGATGCAAGATGAATTGTCTCAATTCCAAAAGCTGTACGTGTGGGATTTGATTGACTTGCCAAAAGGATTTCAACCAATTGGAACCAGATGGGTGTTCAAGTTCAAGACGGATGATCGTCATGTTGTTGTGAAGAACAAAGCAAGATTGGTTGTTTAGGGTTTTTATCAGCAAGAGGGCTTGGATTACACGGAAGTATATGCCCCAGTTGCTAGAATTGAAGCCATTCGATTGTTCTTGGCTTATGCCACATATGTCGGCTTCAAGGTTTATCAACTTGATATGAAGAGTGCTTTCCTTTATGGTAAAGTTCATGAAGAAGTCTATGTCACTCAACCTCCCTGTTTTGAAGATCCGCATAATATCAATAAAGTGTATAAGCTCGACAAAGCACTTTATGGTCTTCATCAAGCACCGCGGGCATGGTATGAGACATTATCTAAGCATTTACTGTCTAATGGTTTCGACCATGGACAAATTGACTCGACTCTCTTCATTAGGAAAGCAGGAGGTGACATTCTTCTTGTACAAGTATACGTCGACGACATTATTTTTGGATCTACCAATGAAGGGATGTGTAGGGAATTCGAGAAGGTGATGAAGTCCAAATTTGAAATGAGTAATATGGGTGAACTGTCGTTCTTCCTGGGTCTGCAAGTCAGTCAAAGAGAGGATGACATTTATCTAAATCAAACCAAGTATGTGCAGGACATCTTGTCAAAATACAAGATGAATGATAGCAGTACTTATGGCACACCTATCCCAGTCAATCATGGTTTGCATCCTGACAAAGATGGAAAGGATGTGGACAGCAGGTTGTACCGTGGGATGATCGGATCACTTATGTATCTCACAGCTTCAAGACCCGATATAATGTTTGTTGTGTGCTTGTGCTCAAGGTTTCAGTCTCAACCGAAGGAGTCACATATGATAGCCGTGAAGAGAATTTTCAGATACCTAAAAGGGAAACCCCGATTAGGTCTTTGGTACTCTAAGAAGCAGTCATTCGACTTCAAAGCATACACTGATTCAGATTATGGCGGTTGTAACCTTGACAGAAAGTCAACTTCTGGTGGATGTCAATTCTTAGGAGACAAACTGGTCTCCTGGCAGTGTAAGAAGCCGTCAACGGTTTCTGTCTCAACTTGTGAAGCAGAATACATTGTTGCAGCGAGCGGTTGTTCTCAGATACTGTGGATTCAGCAGCAGTTGAGAGACTACGGCTTAAACTTCACTGGAACTCCTCTATTCATTGACAACAATGCCACCATGTCCATATCAAATAACCCGGTGAAACATTCCAAAACTAAACACATCGAGATTCGCCATCATTTCATCTGTGATTGTGCTGAAAAGCATTTAATCGAACTTGTAAAAGTTCACACGGATGACAATCTTGCTAACCTTTTCACAAAGGCATTTGATCGATCCCGTTTTGAGCATCTTGTCAACTTGATAGGAATGTTGAACTAAGTTTTCTTAACTCAATTCAATTCTTGGAAGTTAAATTTTTAATTCTTTTAAATTCTCTGTATAGTTCTTTTAGTTTTTTAAATATTTTACAAAAATTAAAAAAAAACAAAATAGAAAATGGAGAAAATTTCAAAGTTAACTTGAGAAAAGAGGAAATGATAGTACATCAGAAATGATCTAAACACCATAGACTGCTCATATGGGAAATGATTGCGTCATGTTTACTTAATTGCTTAATTTATTATGTTTTTAATCTGTTTATTTACAAGTAATTTGAATTGTCAGTAGGTTGTATGCGTCTTTGAATCACTAGTAGTGTGGAAACTAAATCTAAATTACAACTGTGAATTGAACCCATGTTTGCAAGTGTGTGTGTGTAAAAGAATAGAAAAGATCATTATCAGATATAGGATGTTAGATTTTGGAAATAATTTTCTTTTGAGATCAATTTCGGGTTATGTCGTTAGTACAATTAATGCGGTTCATCTCACTGCCCATACTCACAAGTATGCAAGGAGAGATTGAATCAAGACGTGTCTTTGCATTAACCGTTGAGCATGTTTTCACCCTTGAATCATTCCTGATTCATTGAAATCAAATCCAGATAAAAGTTAGATCCCCTTACCTGATAATCAAACACCATATCTATTATCCTGAATCATCATCCCGATATTCAAAGAAGAAAATCACATGAAACCAAGACAAATGAATCACTCGATTCTGAATCTTATGATTCCCGATAATCCTTATGGATTCTGCTTGATTTTTCCTGTGCTAATAGATGTAGCTTCATTCTGAAAATCTAGAAAATCATTGGGAAAATCTTAGATGCCTTGAGATAGTGCAAGTTAAAATAGCATTTCAGTGGGGTACACGTTGTATATCTTATAATTAATACCTTAATACACAAGAACATGATACAAAGATGCGTATAGTTTCAAATCTTATAATATTGTCAACTTGAATTACTTGTTTATGTGCTTATTACGTATGAATAAAGAGTAATCAATGACATGATCCCATATTCTTTGATGTTTATTTTGTATTGTTTTTGCTAAAAGATAGCCTGATATGATCCTCTGCTCGTGTCTTTGATCAAAAATAGTTTGTGTGAATACTTGTATATATCTATCTAGAAAAGAACAAAAAGATTTTAAGTTTATGCATTGTTCAAGTTTAATCAGAAAAAGCCAAAAATATTTTATGTTTAACCTTCATGACTTGTATTTGAAATCTCATGATTGAATATTTTTATCTTGTTCGTTATTTGACCTGAAAATCTTCATAACTCTGAGTTTCAAATTTGCGCACTTAAGGCTTGTGCGTACTTGTCAAGTTCGCACGAAGTAAACCTTGCGCACTTAGTAAGTACGCAAGAGTTAGTCTTGCGCACTTGTAAATGCGCAAGAGTTAATCTTGCGCACTTGTAAATGCGCAAGAGTTAAGTCCTGCGTACTTGTAAGTACGCAAGAGTTAACTCGTGCGCAATTAACAAGTACGCACGACCGATAAGTGAGGGGTATAAAAGTGACACTTAGAAAAAAATTTTAGTTTCAAGCCTTCAAACCGATCACTTTCCCTCTGCAAATTTAACTCAAAATCAAGTGTGTCTAAACCATCTTTTCGTCCCGTCTATAGTTTCATCATCTCATTTCATCTCATTGGTGAGAATCTAGGCGATTTCCATCCATACAATCGTGACATTGGACCGATTCGTGACTTCGAAATTTTTAGGTTAAATACGAAATATTTTGGGTAAAATTGGGGTTGTTTGGGTAACTTATTGACATTTCTATGCTAATAGGATTCTTAATCGACTCCATATTCATCCATTTCGTCCTCGATTCTAGCCGTCGGTTGAATCTTAATCGACAGTGGGTTGGGCGACGTTTTTAAGTCAAAATTGGTCTTGGTTTGGTAGTTACTGGTGTTGATAATGGTCCCATAAGTTCGAATCCTCGATTCTGACCTTGTGGCGACCTACTTGACCCGGTTTTTGCGCAATCTGTCATCTCGTTAAAAATCTGAAATTTTTTCCAAGTGTTGTTCTTGCGCACTTAGCAAGTACGCAAGAAGCAATTCCTGCATACTTGTTAAGTACGCAAGAGGAAAAGCCTGCGCACTTGCTAAGTGCGCAGGACCAACACTTAGAAAATTTTCAAGTCTGAAATTTTTGTTCATAGTGTACCTACTATACCGTGTCATGTTTGTTCATTTCCAATAATATACGTTGTTCTGATTATGTTTTCTGTGTGTTTCTACAGACTATGGCTCGGGCATTCACTAACGAATTCAACTTGTTAGCGAACACTCAACCTGAGTGGAAAGGGGCAGCTTTGCAATATCGGCAGATCGTTGATTTTTTGAACCGATCAAGAATAAGTTATGTAATCTCAGCTGACCCAACAGTTTCAAGACCTTACTTGGAGCAATTCTGGGAGACGGCAGAGCACGACTGCACGGTATCCCCTAATGTCATAAGGGCTACCATTGATGGTCGGGCTATTGCTTTCTCTGAAGATACAATAAGAAGGGTCATGCGGTTCGGAGACCTCGCTACCGACCCGACATCCTATCTAGATTACTATGTGGATGGGTGTTGGAGGCATAGAATGGGATATGTCGGAGCGAGGGACTATGCTTCTTACAAAAAGATGTGGGTGTTGGATCAATGGCGGTATTTTGCCCACATCATGATCGTGTGCATCTCGTGAAGAAAAGCGGGGAAAGATGCCATGGGTCATGACCTTGCAGCAGCCATGGTGGGCTTGTCTCTTAATAGGGGCTACAACTTCTCTCGCTACATCTTCAAAGCAATCAATGATCAGATCAATACAGCATAGAAGTTTAGGTTCCTATTGTACCCGAGGTTTGTGCAACTCTTGATTGATGATGCATTGCCAAACCTACGTGCTATCGGGGAGAGACTGCAAGTAAAACGGGTGGACAAAAGAGTATTTGCTCAGTTTCTAAAGCCAGGCAATGTAGATCCTACCCCTGTGCATACTGAACTCTTTGGCCACCTGCTTAATGAAGCATATGTCGCGCCAGAAGATTGGAATTGGTATAGTCCCAATTCGGCACCGGAGATGAGTGATGATTCTGATGAATAACAAGAAGAAATGAATGAAAGTGATGGAGGTGATGACGAAGGTGGTGATGGTGGTGCTGATGAATCCGATTCAGAAGCAATAGAATCATATTCTTCTGATTCCGATGACGCACCATCCCAGGCACACCCGAGGAAAACGGCACAGGTAACCCTGCATGCGTCGTCTTCTATAAGAAAGCGACAAAGCTCGAGCAGCGAATATGAGCCGACCTCTGACTCTGACGCTGCTCTACAAAGACAAAGGCAAGAGAGTGCCAACAAGAAGAGGGGCGATAGGCAAGAGGTTGCTATCCCCAGGGTTGTAGAGATCCCGACTGTGCAGCAAGTACAAGCTGCGGCTGACAGTCCAGAGTCAGAATTTACCCCACCAGCACAACAACTGTACAGAAGGAGGAGAAGGCCACTAGTACAAGGTAATGTGGCAGTCACGGCGGTCACAGAGGAGATTCCTGTGATGGTGACCCTCCTTACTCCAACCGTCCAGGTGACAGAGACTAGTCCACTTCTCACGGAGTCAGTCACCATCACCCCAACCATAACACCCACTCCCATCATTACATCCCCACTCCCACCTCACACCACTGAGCCGTCAGGTCAACCCTTCAACTATGGTTATTTCTCACAAGGGTTTGACTTTGACACAATCTTCTCCTCCCCCATCCATAATGCCGAAGCCTCATCATCTAGGCATTCTGATCCGAATGAAGCAAGGATCAATGTCTTAGAGACCCAAGTTGCTGGACTATTGAAGACCATTCAAAAGTCAAAGGAGGAGTCTGATGCTCAACAAGCACAGATCAATTCCCTGGCCGATGAAGTTAGGATTCTACATAGCCAGAGAACAGGGACAAATGAGCAACTAAAGAATGTTATGGCACAGAACGAGCTGCTAATGAAAACCAATGAAATGATTCTAGGCCACTGATGCGTGTAAACTGTATATATATTTTAATAAAGAATTTTCACACAATATGAGTTTTAAAAAGGGTTTTCACCAAAAACTAATCACACACATCGGGCAGTGTACCCGTCGGATAGCAATATAGTAAAGGTAAGAACCGGATATCAATCCGTGGACACGGTGGAATGCGATAATAAACCGGAACTAAAATCTAATCAAGTGAGGGTATAAAGATATTTTGAAGAGTTTTGTTTAATTAACTAACATGCAAATATATGAAAACTAAGCTAAGGTCACAATTCAAACGATTAGGGAGAAAATATCACTTCGGTGTCGAATCCATCTAGAATACATCCAATACACTCATAGGAACATGGCAATCACACGAAACATAAATTGACTAAACTCTTGTCAAAGATATCTAATCAAATGACTATTCGGAAAGCTAGCATGAATTATACAAACTAACCACCTAAAATCATACAATGAAGCTCACGTGTTTAACAATCATGTTAATGTTTATAAAGATTAAACTAGTTTCCGATTAAGGTACGCTAGTCCAACAACTAGTTGGATAGATAATATGAACAACACACTACCCACCTCAAGTTGATTAAATTAGACAACACTATGCATTTCTTCAACATACAATGTTCATGTAAAGATTATATAAATTAGGAGAATGTGTCAACAATTCCTAGATAAACATAAAACTAAGCATGAAACATCATAACAAATACTTTGTCTTTCCAAACATAAGCATAAGGATACACATGCAAATTTAATGACTCACAAACAAGACTTCATTCACCATTCCTAGTCAAATGCCATAAACTAGTAAAATTACATACACCAATCCATGAATATAAGCATAAACCACAAGTTTTCCAACATAATATGGCATACACAAATACAAGTCTTGTAAACAACTCAAAATACTTGAATACATAATTTCATCAAAGAATAATCATACGATTGTCATAACATTAACACAATAATTGCCAATAATCCATGAATGTTGTCAAATGTATCTAAACTTCATCTAAACCAAAGTGAACAAGAGTTTTAGCTCATCATGAGCACCAAAATTACAAATAAGCAGGGAAAAATAGTGTGAAACATGATATGAAAACAAGAATCAAACCACTCCTCCAAGCCTAGATGTTGTTGTTGATGTATGGTGATCCTCTTGATGTTGTATCCTCTCCAAGAATCTTGAAATATGGCTGGAACAAGAGAAATACGAGCTGGAACAGTAGACTTTCTCCCCTGGTTGCTTGATGTCTGAATGAGAGTTTAAGTTCTGTTTAAATAGAAAAGGGGAGGCACGACCGTGCCAATAGAGAGGGCACGACCGTGCCAAGTGCAAAGGCGCGGTCGCGTCTAGGTCTTTGCCGCGACCGTGTGACAGAGGGTTGACCGATCCGGAGCTTCCATTGGGTCTCTTGCTTCGAGGTGTCAGACTCACGGGTGTTCCCGCGACCGTGTGGAGGCAGGGCACGGTTGTGCCTTGCCTTTTGGCTTGGCGCGGTCGTGCCATGTACGGGGCGCGACCGTGCTTAGGGTTTGCAAGTTAGGCACGACCGTGCCAATTAGTGGCACGACCGTGCCAATTAGTGGCACGACCGTGCCTTCATCACAGAAACCCTAAAACTTCACTTTTTATCCTGGAATCTTCTTGTTTGTTCACAAGCTTCACAAAAACCTACAAAACAGGAAATGAAGCAAATAAGTGCCTAAACGTTGAATATAACCAAGAATTGATCGTTAAATGAGCGAAGTTTTGTGCCAAAAAGATGTGTAAATACTAACACATCAAACAACCCCACACTTGAACATTGCTTGTCCTCAAGTAATAAATCAAAATAAAACAAAACTTCTAATGACACTATGGATCAATTCGGAAAACCGTAAGCATTAATAAAT
Organism: Smallanthus sonchifolius; assembly: GCA_023525975.1. Classification (NCBI taxonomy): domain Eukaryota; kingdom Viridiplantae; phylum Streptophyta; class Magnoliopsida; order Asterales; family Asteraceae; genus Smallanthus; species Smallanthus sonchifolius. Next base: position 85,643,907 of record CM042020.1, read on the forward strand.
TTATAAAGGTTTGACAAGAAATGCAAAATTAACTAAATGAAACCCAATGAACCCAATGAAGTGACAACCGAATGAGCAAATGAATATGCCTAGGAAATCATTAGCATGCAACTTTATGCTTCTCACAATGTTCACACACACTCGGGAATATATATGATCATACAAGTAATGGTGTATGTATAGAACACTCAAATGCCAAGACAATTAACATGCATAAATCATAAGCTTGTTAAAAGATCAAATCTCTATCAACTAACATGAAACAAAGCACAAATCAAGAGGGCTTTAAACGGGTTGTAACTTGGCAATGGTTAAGGGTAAGGAAATGGAATTTAAAAGTGGCTAAATGGCTAAAAACCAGGCGGTTATGCTAATTCAAAAACTAAAACACTTCTAATATGAAAAATAAACTAACTAATACTTCCGTATATAGGTAAGAGCTAACAACCGAATTCTTTCCATCTTTGCTCACAAAATTGCTCTAATCGACTATATTTCACCTGATATTGGTGATATAATTTTTTTTTTCACTATTTCTTTTCTTTTGAAGGGAACTAAGTCAATATGCATCTTTCCTTAGCTAAAAACTTCTCAAGAATTTGAAGATTACAACAAAGTAAAAGCTATAAAATTAACATTAGCCGACCGAATTTCTAACACGGGTAAAAAGTAGAATAAATAAGTAAAAAGGCTAATGAAGGTTTAATGGCGGTGTAATGTGGGTAATAAAAGAAAGAACATGGGACAGGCTCAACGTGGTTAACTAGTGGATGTGTTCGGGTAAGGGAAAACAAAGATAAAAGGCTAACAAAGTGGTTTATCCTAATGCCTCAATCATTTTTATGCAATATTTATGTTCATGATTTCGAAATGTATACTAAAAGCAAGTTCTAACAAGCATGAAACATCCAGCACACTCAAATCCGCAAAAACGAGAGCAAACAATGTCTAAAGCTATCAAGGCTCAAAAATAAACTCACGGAAACGGAAAGGAATGGGTGTAAGCAAAAGGTTACATGCAATTCATTCGTTTAGCCCACTAAAACTCATGGTTATCACAAAAAATTGGGTTTGACTCAATGGAATTTCTATCTCAATTGCTTTCGAAAAATCAAACCTCTATTATTTACTAAAAATTATGAATGCTAAACGGTTAACTTTTAATTTAGTGCCAATAAAAAATTATGAAGGAATATTTTGCAAAAAATGAATCGATAAAATGCTAAAAGGACAAACAATGCGCGAATACAATCCCACCCTACACTTAGAATTGTACATTGCCCTCAATGTACAACAAAAAATAATGTAAAGCAAAGAATGAACACCCAACCCCACACTTAGAAACATATATTGCCCACAATGTATACAAAAACTGTCGTAAGACCGCCCCAACAGCGAAGTCGCTCGCGTCACACATGATCTCAAATGGCAACTTCCAATCAGGAGCTACCATGATAGGGGCATTCACCAACTTCTCCTTCAACAAATTGAATGCACTAAGGCATTAGTCGGAGAATACGAACTGGGCTTCCTTCTCAAGAAGCTGGGTCATCGGTCGGGCAATCTTAGAAAAATCTTTAATAAAGCGTCTGTAAAAGCCCGCGTGACCAAGGAAGCTACGAATAGATTTCACGGAAGTCGGCGGGGGCAGCTTAGATATGGTATCAATCTTAGCTCTATCAACCTCAATCCCCGCGTGTGAAACCTTGTGCCCAAGCACAATGCCCTCCTTCACCATGAAGTGGCGTTTCTCCCAGTTCAACACCAGATTGGCCTCTTTGCACCTGGCCAACATCCTCTCCAGATTCCCGAGGCAATGATCAAAGGAACTCCCAAACACAGAAAAGTCATCCATGAATACCTCCATGGATTCCTCAATCATATCATGGAAAATGGCCACCATGCAACGCTGGAAAGTGGCCGGAGCATTACACAATCCAAAGGGCATCCGCCGATAAGCAAATGTGCCATAGAGACATGTGAATGTCGTCTTCTCCTGGTCCTCAGGAGCAATCAGGATCTGGAAGTAGCCAGAGAAGCCATCCAGGAAACAATAGAACATCTTCCCCGCTAATCTCTCCAACATCTGATCAATGAACGGGAGGGGGAAGTGATCCTTCCGAGTAGCATCATTGAGTTTGCGGTAATCGATGCACACTCTCCAACCTGTGACTGTACGAGTAGGAATCAGCTCATTCCTCTCGTTGGTGATAACAGTCATGCCTCCCTTCTTAGGGACAACCTGAACCGGGCTAACCCAAGGCGAATCGGAGATGGGATAAATCAAACCTGCATCAAGTAACTTAATCACCTCCTTCTTCACTACCTCCTGCATGTTCGGGTTCAACCTCCTCTGGTGCTGCACAGCGGGCCTGTATTCATCCTCCATAAGGATCTTATGGGTACAGAAAGAGGGATTAATTCCCCTAATGTCCATAATCCTCCATGCAATAGCCTGCTTGTGCTGCTTCAGCACCTCTAATAGCCTCTCCTTCTCATCACTCATCAAATCAGAGGCGATAATGACAGGTAATCGAGACTCACCATCTAAAAAGGCATACTCCAAATGGCTCGGGAGCTCCTTAAGCTCAACAGGTGGTGGATCCTCAACAGAAGGCCGCTCAATCGGCTCAGACTCTCTATCAACCATTGCGAAAATCGCTGAACACTGGGGAAACTCATAGCTCTCCTGGCTATGCCACTGCTTATCAAAATGATCCTCACCAATTGGATCAATCGTCTCCCCCCTACAATCTGGGTGTTCAGGGACTCCTCTTCAGCTGTATCCTGGAGATGATCACTCACGCAAGAATAAACAGTCTCAACAAAGTAGAGTGAATCGTCCTGATTCTGGGTGTGCTGCATGGATCTCCCAACATCAAAGGTCACCTCCTCTTCATCCACCCTCAATGTAAGCCTCCCTGAATACACATCAATCAGGGCCTTGGCGGTGGCAAGGAACGGTCGACCTAGAATAATAGGGACATTCTTGTCCTCATCTATGTCCAGAATCACAAAGTCTACAGGAAACACAAAACGATCAACCTTAACCAACATATTCTCCACTATCCCTCGCGGATACTTGACCGAACGATCGGCCAGCTGGATACTCATGCGTGTTGGTGCAGGTTCTCCCAACTCAAGCTTAGCAAATACCGCATATAGCATGAGGTTAATGCTAGCACCAAGGTCAGCTAAGGCGTTGCTAACCGACAAGCTACCTATCAAACAGGGAATGGTAAAACTCCCCGGATCTCGTCTCTTCTCCGGTAGCTTGTTCTGAATCACCGCCGAACATTCCTCATTCAGCGTCACCTAAGACAACTCCTCCAATTTCCTCTTATTCGTGAGGATATCCTTCAAAAATCTCGCATACTTAGGCATCTGAGCTAGAGCCTCCACAAATGGCAAGTTGATATGCAACTGCTTAAACAACCCTAGAAACTTACCATACTGCTCCTCCATCTTCTGTTTCTTCAATCTGCCTGGGTATGGAACGGCGGGAGTGTAATCTCTCACAGGCTCGCGAGGGCGTGATGTGCTCGCCGGTTTACCCCTCGACGGTGTCTCATCCGGAATCTCAATCACAACCTCCTCCTCGGATGACTCGTGCACAGGGATCTGCGGATCCGGTCCTGTGCCTCTACCGCTCCTTGTAGTAATGGCCTTCACATGAGCCTTAGGATTGGGCTCAGTGTTGCTAGGCAGGCCACCTGGCGGTCTCTCTGAAAGAAGCTTCGCGATCTGCCTCACCTGGTTCTCTATGGTCTGGATCGAAGCTTTCTGATTCCTCAACTCAGTCTCATGCGTGTGAAAACGCTCCTCCATGTAACGGTTCTGCTTCTCTGCCAACTGATTCTGACTCTCCGAGTTGGCAAGTAGCCGTGCAACCATGTCCTCCAAACTGGATTTACCCTCAGGAGCGGGTGGTGGACCGCTGCTAGAACCTTGGCCTTGAAACTGGCCCTGCTGAGGTCGAAACTGGGAACTCTGTCCCTGAGACTGGTGAGACTGATGCTGGAATGGGGGGCGCTGAGTGAATCCGGGTGGTTGCTGGCTATTGTTGCCAGACTTCCAACTGAAATTTAGGTGATTCCTCCACCCCGGATTATATGTGTTGCTGTAGGGATTATTCTGGGGGCGATTCTGGTTGGACATGAAATCAACCTGCTCGTGGGCCCCCTGATCCCCAACCTGACAAGCACTCGTGGGATGCGCCCCACCACAAAACTCACACAAGGACTGGGCCTTGTGGACGTGCATCTGATCAATCTTGGTGGAAAGTGCTTCCACCTGGGCAGCTAAAGAGGTAATTCCATCCACTTGATGGACACCCTGCCTCTGAGATCTCGCTCGGGAAGTATGCTGAGTGTAGCTCTTCGATGCTACCTTCTCTAGCAAGTCATACGCCTCCTGGGGTGTCTTCGTTCCAATGTCTCCACCCGCGTATGCATCAATCAGCTACTTCCCGCTCATCTCTAGACCATTGTAGAAGGTCTCACACTGCTGCCACTTCAACAATCCATGGTGGGGAACCTTCCTCATCAGTTCCTTGAACCCCTCCCACGCCTCATAGATCGTCTCCCCGTCGTCCTGCTGGAAAGAAAGAATCCTAGCCCTCAACTTTGATGTTTTCTCCGGAGGGAAGTACTTTTCTAAGAATTTAGCAGCCATCTGGTCCCAAGTACTAATGGACCTAGGGGGAAGTGACAGTAACCAAGCCTTGGCTCGATCCCGTAAGGAAAACGGGAATAACCGGAGCCGAATAGCATCATCGGTAGCGTCACGAATTTTGAAAGTGGCGCAAATCTCTAAGAAACCGGCCAAATGAGTATTAGGATCCTCGTGATCCTTGCCATCAAACTGACACATGTTCTGCACCATCTGTATAATGCTGGATTTGATCTCGAACTGATGTGCTCCAACCGTCGGCCTGTTGATGCTCGACTCCAAACCCTCAAGTGTTGGTTTGCCAAAATCCGAAAGCGTCCGACCCGCATCCTCGTTCGCCATCTCCTCTACCTCGTCAACAACAACCTCGTCAAACTCGAGTAACCGGGCCACAAATCGGGAACGGGCTCGCAATCTCCGATGAAGATCACGCTCCGGCTCGGAAGACGGCTCAGGAACCTCCTCGACGGGAGTTGAGAACATACACGATCTGCACGACAAGTTAGATTTAAATACGCGAACCTAGGACACAGAAAACACAAGTTAGACAAAAATAAAAATAAAATAAAATAAAATAAAAAAAATTGAAAATAAATAAAATAAAAATAAAAGAAATAAAATGGGATAAAAACCAAGATATATATCTATATACAAATGAAGCTAAAAATAACAAGTAAAAATGCAAAAATATCTATACACACAAAATTGCAAAATAATAAACAAGAAAACACGATATTCACAAATATATATACTAAATGACTAAAAATTAATTCCAATCGTTCTCGCAAAAACCGTGTCCCCGGCAACGGCGCCAAAAACTTGATGCGTGTAAACTGTATATATATTTTAATAAAGAATTTTCACACAATATGAGTTTTAAAAAGGGTTTTCACCAAAAACTAATCACACACATCGGGCAGTGTACCCGTCGGATAGCAATATAGTAAAGGTAAGAACCGGATATCAATCCGTGGACACGGTGGAATGCGATAATAAACCGAACTAAAATCTAATCAAGTGAGGGTATAAAGATATTTTGAAGAGTTTTGTTTAATTAACTAACATGCAAATATATGAAAACTAAGCTAAGGTCACAATTCAAACGATTAGGGAGAAAATATCACTTCGGTGTCGAATCCATCTAGAATACATCCAATACACTCATAGGAACATGGCAATCACACGAAACATAAATTGACTAAACTCTTGTCAAAAATATCTAATCAAATGACTATTCGGAAAGCTAGCATGAATTATACAAACTAACCACCTAAAATCATACAATGAAGCTCACGTGTTTAACAATCATGTTAATGTCTATAAAGATTAAACTAGTTTCCGATTAAGGTACGCTAGTCCAACAACTAGTTGGAAAGATAATATGAACAACACACTACCCACCTCAAGTTGATTAAATTAGACAACACTATGCATTTCTTCAACATACAATGTTCATGTAAAGATTATATAAATTAGGAGAATGTGTCAACAATTCCTAGATAAACATAAAACTAAGCATGAAACATCATAACAAATACTTTGTCTTTCCAAACATAAGCATAAGGATACACATGCAAATTTAATGACTCACAAACAAGACTTCATTCACCATTCCTAGTCAAATGCCATAAACTAGTATAATTACATACACCAATCCATGAATATAAGCATAAACCACAAGTTTTCCAACATAATATGGCATACACAAATACAAGTCTTGTAAACAACTCAAAATAATTGAATACATAATTTCATCAAAGAATAATCATACGATTGTCATAACATTAACACAATAATTGCCAATAATCCATGAATGTTGTCAAATGTATCTAAACTTCATCTAAACCAAAGTGAACAAGAGTTTTAGCTCATCATGAGCACCAAAATTACAAATAAGCAGGGAAAAATAGTGTGAAACATGATATGAAAACAAGAATCAAACCACTCCTCCAAGCCTAGATGTTGTTGTTGATGTATGGTGATCCTCTTGATGTTGTATCCTCTCCAAGAATCTTGAAATATGGCTGGAACAAGAGAAATACGAGCTGGAACAGTAGACTTTCTCCCCTGGTTGCTTGATGTCTGAATGAGAGTTTAAGTTCTGTTTAAATAGAAAAGGGGAGGCACGACCGTGCCAAGAGAGAGGGCACGACCGTGCCAAGTACAAAGGCGTGGTCGCGTCTAGGTCTTTGCTGCGACCGTGTAACAGAGGGTTGACCGATCCGGAGCTTCCATTGGGTCTCTTGCTTAGAGGTGTCAGACTCACGGGTGTTCCCGCGACCGTGTGGAGGCAGGGCACGGTTGTGCCTTGCCTTTTGGCTTGGCGCGGTCGTGCCATGTACGGGGCGCGACCGTGCTTAGGGTTTGCAAGTTAGGCACGACCGTGCCAATTAGGGGCACGATCGTGCCTTCATCACAGAAACCCTAAAAACTTCACTTTTTATCCTGGAATCTTCTTGTTTGTTCACAAGCTTCACAAAAACCTACAAAACAGGAAATGAAGCAAATAAGTGCCTAAACGTTGAATATAACCAAGAATTGATCATTAAATGAGCGAAGTTTTGTGCCAAAAAGATGTGTAAATACTAACACATCAGCCACAGAACTTCACTAGAGCTAAGGCTGGATTTACAGAGAAAAGAGCACGAAGCGATGGTCAAATTAGTCGAAGAACTGACCAAGAAGCTTGATGCTCAGGGGGAGAAAGGGAAAGAGAAAGAGAAAGAGAAGGAGAAAGAGAAAGAATATAAATCCACTGGTGCTGAGCCTTGTCATCCAGTCGACTTGACTAAGGATGATGATAAAGACAAGGATCCTAAAGCCGGTCCTAGTGGAGGTGAGCACCAAGCTTTGGCGATTGTGCCCATCTCTTCTATTCCAATGACTGAGGGGGAGTCTACTCAGCAAGAGGGTGGTGATACCTCTGGTGGTGGTGGTGATAAAGGGAAGTCAGTGGCCGATGTGCTCAAGGACTTATCTGATGATGAGATCCTTTATCTTGAGCCTGACTATTCCAAAGAACCACAGATCGATGCTCTCCTTAGTCTGGAAGAAGGAGAGATCGACTCTGGTGATGACTGGAATGATGAAGATGAGGACGTGGTAATAGAGATTCCCAAGGGCGACGGGGAAGGAGAGTACGAGTTAGAGGATGGTGAGATCTTTGAAGTACCATCGCTCGAATCTATGCTCGAAACAGGCTCAGTTGACATGGAAAGTAATGTTGTAGCTACAACTGAAGCCTCCCCAGTCGACCCTACACCTGTGGACCCCGAGGAACCAAAAGATAAAGACATGCCTTCTGCATCATCTAAGGGTCCAACTCCCGTGTGGCAAAAGACGTCCATCACAGACAAGCACGGAGCTACAGGTATGATCTTGGCTGTTAGGTTCGAGGAGGACAAGCAGCTGTTCGCCATCAAAAGATCTGGGGGGTTCAATACTTGAAACCAACCAGTGAGGCGTTCAACTCTTTGCCCAAGTACGACCTTGTGAACCTCGCAAACCGTGACCTGCTGAGTCACTCGAGTCATGCAGTAGCAATGGGTTTGTGGGTAACACTACAGCGGGAAGCAAGATCAGGGAAATTCGAATACTTCAAGCCTCAAGTGCCCAGAAGAGTTAAGGATAAGCACGCTGTACATCCTGTGACTAAGAAGCACATAAAGAGATTGGTATACAAGCCAGTGCGATGTGAAACTAAGATTCCCCTGAGCAAGTTACCTCAGGATATTCTTGGTGACATGTGGTACTGGTACGTTGATCCAAAAACGGGCGAGGCTGTGGTTATGGGTAAAGGTAAGTCAGTAAGTGGAAACATGGTGCCAAAGGAAGTGATCAGGATATTTGATGAAGTCTGCTTCATCAACTTTTCTGTGAACGATCTGGAGGTACTAGCCGACAAGTACTGCATCCACACTGACGCATGGACAAAGCTTCTTTCTGCCAAATACGGCAAGTTGATCAAGTTCTGTCTTGATTACAAAAAGAAGATGGAAGCTAAGGAGCCAGTGCTGTGAAGACTGATGATTGAAGACTGAAGACGATGAAGATCCCGAGCTGTTGTCAAGGGGGAGTTTGTTGATGCACTTTCCTGTGACAACACTCTGGATAATGTCTTAGTTTGTATTTCTAATGTCTGTAACTTGTCTTTGTATGTAAGAGTCGTTATGTAATAGTTTATCGAGTTGTATTTACTTTTACATAATGTATGTTACATTTCTTCTAAGTGTTTTGCGCACTTACATGTGCGCAGGAGAAAGCTCCTGCGTACTTAGCAAGTACGCAGGAAGACCCATGCGTACTTGCTAAGTACGCAAGAGCATTTGGTCTTGCGCACTTGCTAAGTGCGCATGCATCAGGTCTGTATAAATAGGTTTGGTTCACAGAGGATAAGTACGCAGAACTCATATCTTAGACGAACTCAGTTTGTTAAGTACGCAATTTGTAATCTCTCTGTAACCGTCGAGTGTTTATAATAGAAAGAGCTTTTATTATGACTCTCGTGTTTGGTTTACTTTGTTTTAGTTAGACTCTCCGCCTAGTCACGGGTATTCCGCACCTGGTCCGACTAGTAGACCACTTGCATGCAACGATCCGACACACACGAAGGGACCTACAAAATTGACATTGTTTTCGAAGAAGATGCTTCTTCTCTGTTGAAGTTTTTCATCATATCTTTCTTCATTTCGTAAAGATAAAATTCCATTATTTCTTTATTGCTGATATCATCAGTTCCTTTGAGAGCTTGGATTTTACTGACAATATGCTTGAAGGGGCTATGAGCTTCCCTTTGGGGAATATTATCCAGCTGTTCTTTATAATCAGCTATGGTTTTTTCGATCAATTTGATCGTATCATGGCTTTCTATAAGGCCATCTATATTAGTGAGAGTCATCTTCTTCTAGAATTTTGTGTAGAAGATTCTTTTAATACAGAGGATATTCTGACTATCATAGTCTACCTCAGGAGTCCATTTCCATATCCATGGGATACTGAATTGGACATAAAAATGTAAAGCAGGCATATTCTGAACAAAGTTGTCATCCTGTTGGGCCTCTATAATGGCCGGAGAGACTTCTACCCATTTTTTATAAAGAGTTTTAAATAACTCTGGTAGAATATTAGTTGATGGACCAAAAGGCTTCCACCAATTTTGGAACCAGACTGGAATTTCCTGTCCGTATACATGAAAACAGATTTTTATGAACCAAGAGTGTTTCTGCTTTGGGTTCTCATATAAAAATGTTTTATAAAAAGCATTTTTGTAATCCAATAATTATATTTAATTGGGGCTTTTGTTTGAGGGTGTATTAAATCCCTTTCTTTTAATGGGGAAGTTCCCCAAGCTTCTACAGATATGATCTGTTTGATGATGATCTTACTGAAGTTATAAACATCAGGTTGACCAGTGTGATAATGTTCTATTTCGCAAAATTCTTTTTTAAGTATTTGCTCATAGAAAAATCTAGGCTTATAAGCCTCCATGGGATAGAATCCCGTATCCATATATTTTCGTATAAGCAACCATGGATTATCTTTCCATTTGACATCCCTTTTTTCGAGAAGAAGTATGACTTCTTCTTCTGGGTTTATTGCCCAATTGGAAATGTCGTCTTCTGCTTCATTAGTAGTAGCTCTTGCATATGATGCTGGAGTTGTCTGAGAAGAGTCTTTTTTAGTCTTTTCTACATAGGCTTTATAAGCCAAATATTCCTTATAAAGGAGGTTGTCTGGTTGTGAAGTACCAGATGATGAAGCAATATTTTCGGCTATAAGCCTTTGACTACCAATCTGGGATATGACCCTTGGGTTGTTGTTTCCTCCTCTTCCTCTATAAGAGGAAGATCTGCCTCTTCCTCTTCTTCCTTGTTCATAAGGAATCATTCCTGAAGAGTTTATCCACATGAAACAACAATTTTAAGATCTCGTAATATACGAATTCTTACTATAAATTTAGATTTCCACATTTTTCTATCTTTTATTAGAACATCTTTATAATTTTGTCCTATGAACGTGTTTGCTTGAATTTCAAGAATAAGGACTTCTTCACGAATAATCTGAAGAGAACGATGCTCAATTTCTTCTTGAATTTCAAGAAGGGCCTTTTTGATTGGGCCTCTTGAATGAGACATTATTCCAAATATTCTCTGGTAAGAAAATTAGGGAGACTATTATCACTACCCTTTTTATAAATAATTTCAAAATCAAAAGGGGCTAAATTAGATTGCCATCTGGCAAACATCTGTTTTGAAACATCATGTTTAAAATCTTTAGCAAACATAAATTTTTCTGCTTGACAATCTGTTTTTATAATAAATTTTTTATTGTATAAATCATCTTAAAATTTTAAAACACATTTTACTATTGCTAGAATTTATTTTGCAATAGTAGCATAGTTCTTCTGGCTATTATTCCATTTTCCTAATGGAATCTTACCAGACTTTCTTGTTTATTTGCTGGTGAAATTTGTTTCAAGATTTCACCATAGCCTATATCAGAGGCATCTGTTTCAATAATTTTTTCCCAATCTGGGTTGGTTATCATTAACAGGGAAGATTTTTAACCTTCTGCTTAATCTTTCTAATGGCCTTAGTATGATTTTCTGTCCAAGGCTGAGGATTCTTTTTTAATCTATCATAAAGAATAGCAGTATGTTCTGCTAGATTTTTATAATATGGAAGAATATAATTTAAACTTCCTAAAAATCTTTGAAGCTGAGTTTTATCATATATTTCATCTGGGAATTTAGACCCAAATTCTATGCTTCTGTTGATAGGAATTATATTTCCTGTTTCAATATTATGACCTAAAAACCTTATTTTGGTTTGGAAAAGCATCATTTTTGGCCTGGAAATGACTAAACCATTTTTTATAATTATATTCTTGAATATCTCAAGATGTTTAAAATGAGTTTCAATATTCTTAGAAAATACTAGGATATCATCTATATAGACTATTATGAAGTCACTGAAAGGAATGAAAATATCATTCATAATATTTTGAAATTCTGAGGGGGCATTTTTTAACCCAAAAGGCATGACATTCCATTCATAATGGGCAGTAGGTACTGCAAAAACAGTTTTATACCTATCTTTTTCATTTATCTGTATTTGCCAATATCCAGATTTTAGGTCAAATTTTGAAAATATTATAGCACTATATAATTTGTCTAATAAATCTTTTTTATTAGGTATATGATACCTAATCCATTTTAGATTTTTGTTAAGAGGTTTATAGTTTATAACTAATCTAGGAATACCTCTTTATTTTTCAAAATGTTTATTAACATAGAAGGCAGTACAAGACCAAGGGGATTTTGATCTCCTGATCAGGTTTTTGTCAAGAAGAGATTTTATCTCTTGCTTGCATAATTCTATATATTCAGAATACATCTGACAAGGTCTAGCCTTCGTAGTAACTTTACTATCATTAAAATCATCTTCATAGAGAAGAGAAACAATATGTTTCTTTCTATCCCAAAAAGCGTTTGGGTGATCATTACATATTTGTAACATAAATTGATTATTGATCATTTTGATCTTATCCTGGAGTTTAGGATTATTTATCCTATCCTGAAGATTTAAGGAAAATATTTCTTTTTGTAAAAAATCAATTTGATTTATTTTTGCTTGTAAAAGAGATTCTTTTATATTATTCAGAGTTCTAGAAAAAGGATTTGTAATAAATGGAAAATATATTTCTTTATTTTGGAAAACTCCAGTTATCCCTTTATTATCAATATTTTTTAAAGGAAATATTTTATTTAGAAAAGGGGTTCCAAGTATAACTTGACTAGTAAGATTCTTTACTAGAATAAAACTAGTAGGAATACAGGTTTCATTATGGCAAATATGAGTCTGTGGTATTTTATATTTAATTTTTAATTTTTCTCCTCATGCAGAACTTAAGTTATGGGAGGTTTTATGAAAGTATCGAGTTGGAATAATTCCTTCCTGGATACAATTTAGATCAGTACCACTATCAACTAATGCTGTAACAGTTATAAAAAAGTTATCTTCTATGAGAAGTTTTATTTTAATATTCCATTTTTGTGTAGTTATAATATCTACAATACTTTCTAAAAATCCTCCTTGAGTGATTTCATCAGAGGTTTTATTTTGAGGAATCTCAAGTTTGAAAATTCTTTCTTCTAGATTCCTATTATTCTTTTGAATAATTTTGATATCCTCTTTTAGGTTATCAATTTCAATTTTTAAATCATGTATATTAACAGGTCTAGAAGTTTGATTTCAATGAGCTAGTTGTCTTTTTAATTCAACTAGAGAAAAAGGTTTTAAATCCTGTTGAGGATTTTTTGAGGAAGAAGCTTCTTCATTCATCTGTTGATCTAGGTATTTAGAAATTAATTTATCTTTTATTTGAGGATCAGTTATAACTTTTAAAAGATCTAAAATCTCGTTGCTTAAAATATTAATTTCTATATTTTAGAATTGAGAAATAATTTGATAAAGTTCTTCTTCTGGAATTTCAGAAGAGTTTTTACAGCAATCTTTTTTACAGCTTGTTGAACAATGATCTTCCTCTAATTCAGAGGAATAAAAACTTTCATAATTTAAAATATTTAGTTTTTCTTCTTCAGAAGAAGAAGATTGCTCAGAATTAGTTTCTTCAAAGCTGTCATGTAATAAAACTTTATTAATCTTATCTCTTAATTCTCTATCTTCAATTTTATTGAGTTTCTTTCTAACCCAACAAGTTTTTGCCTTGTGGCCTAATTTGCCACATTTTCTGCATTTTATAATCTTTTTAAATTCACTAGAAAATTCTTTCCTTTCATTATATTTTTTCCTTTTATAAGGTTTTTCTTCTTTTCTATATTTCTTCCTCTTGTAATGCTTCTTAGGGGAAGAATTTTCTTTCATGGTTTCTATAGATCTATCGGGTTTATTTTCTATGCCAAATTGGCCACAGAAATCTCCTAATTGCTTTCTTTCATTTAAAGAATGCTTCTTAATCTGTTGATTAAGTTTTATTTCATTGCATAGGCTTATTCCTTCTTGAACACAGGTGCCTATGAGTTTTCCATAAGTATAACTATCATAATTTATGACACCATTTACTCTTATTTTGCCTTTTATGCTTTCAGCAAATAAATGAGGAAGGCCATCTATAAACTTTGATTTCCAATGACAACTATTAGCCTCGGGGAGTTCCATAACTCTACATAAGAAGGTATCCTTATACCATCTAAAAGATGTCAGGGTTCTACATCTTAAATTTTGGAGAAGAGTTCTGATATTTTCGGAATCTTCAGACCATCTTCCAGTAAAATGTTCTATGATATTAACAATTAGAGTATAAACAGCATTACTTTCGGTATTGCTGGTACTAGCGCCTTCTTCTTGTTTATCGCTATTAAGGATTTATCCTTATCTGGTTGGGATAGATAATTGTCCCACCAACCTTTTGATTGACCAGTAAAACCTAAAACTATCATATTAGCTATGGTTTTTACTGAGTTATTATTTTTTTTTTTACAAATTGTACTATACATAAGCATTCTATGGACAGTGTTATAAATCTGTCCTTCTGATTGACCATCTATGTTCCATTCATAGATCATTTTCCCACTATATGAGTTATTAACAATATATTCTTGTTCTTCTATAAGGACATCCTGAGGGGTTGGTCTATGATAATAATACTTTCTTTGAGTCGGTTTATCTGCCCACTTAAAAAGTTTGGAAATTTTATCCTTAATTTCTTCTTGGTAATTTACCTCAGAGAAATATGTTAGAGTACTTATCTTAAGACTCTTTAGAGCGTTCATTGTCTCATTTAGAGTTGCTTCAAGGCTATCCTTAGATTTTAATTTAAAATCAGTAACTTCTAGAGGAAGTTGTATACTAGGAGTAGCAACATTTTCTATAAAAAAGACTGGCTTAGATAATAGGGGTTTTTCTTTTAAGTAGGATATTATCCTATCCATCTTAGTAGATAAATCCTGGATTTGTTCTCCTAGGATTATTAAATATAAGTTGGTATAATTCTGCTGTTTAATCAAATCATTTAAATGAGAAACTGTGATAGGTAAGATATCACCTTCTAATAATTTTTGAAAAGTTTGATAATATCTTACTTCATTTTCCTTTTCAATTTTAAAAGATTGAGTAGGAGGAAAAACATTAGAAATTAATTTTTCTCCTTGAATAACAAATTCTCTTTCTATAACGGAAATAATACTTCCTGTATATTTTTCTATAAACCAAAGAATAAATGGTATAATCTCATTTTTTATAATTAAATCTTTATAATATTCTTCCTTAAAAAATTTTGTCTCGATTTCTTTGAAATTAATAAAAAACCAATTTCTAAATAATTCCCATTTGGGTAATTGAAATTCTTTATTAATTTTTTTTCTAACCGGAGATCCCGGATTAAAATCAATTTTTTCTTTAAAATCCGAATCAGAAGTCAATTTTGTTTAATTGATTTTAATGAAAAATTGATTTTAATCCGGGATCTCCGGTTAGAAAAAAAAATTAATAAATAATTTCAATTACCCAAATGGGAATTCTTTATTAATTGAAATTCTTTATTAATTTTTTTTTCTACGAATCAGAAGTCAATTTTGTTTAATGGATTTTAAAGAAAAATTGATTTTAATCCGGGATCTCCGGTTAGAAAAAAAAAATTAATAAAGAATTTCAATTACCCAAATGAGAATTATTTAGAAATTGGTTTTTTAATAATTTCAAAGAAATCGAGACAAATTTTTTTAAGGAAGAATATTATAAAGATTTAATTATAAAAAATGAGATTATACCATTTATTCTTTGGTTTATAGAAAAATATACAGGAAGTATTATTTCCGTTATAGAAACAGAATTTGTTATTCAAGGAGAAAAATTAATTTATAATATTTTTCCTCCTACTCAATCTTTTAAAATTGAAAAGGAAAATGAAGTAAGATATTATCAAACTTTTCAAAAATTATTAGAAGGTGATATCTTACCTATCACAGTTTCTCATTTAAATGATTTGATTAAACAACAGAATTATACCAACTTATATTTAATAATCCTTGGAGAACAAATCCAGGATTTATCTGCTAAGATGGATAGGATAATATCCTACTTAAAAGAAAAACCCCTATTATCTAAGCCAGTCTCTTTTATAGAAAAGGTTGCTACTCCAAGTATACAACTTCCTTCGGAAGTTACTGATTTTAAATTAAAATCTAAGGATAGTCTTGAAGCAACTCTAAATGAGACAATGAACGCTCTAAAGAGTCTTAAGATAAGTACTCTAACATATTTCTCTGAGGTAAATTACCAAGAAGAAATTAAGGATAAAATTTCCAAACTTTCTAAGTGGGCAGATAAACCGACTCAAAGAAAGTATTATTATCCTAGACCAACCCCTCAGGATATCCTTATAGAAGAACAAGAATATATTGTTAATAACTCATATAGTGGGAAAATGATCTATGAATGGAACATAGATGGTCACTCAGAAGGACAGATTTATAACACTGTCCGTAGAATGCTTATGTATAGTACAATTTGTAAAAATAATAATAATAACTCAGTAAAAACCATAGCTAATATGATAGTTTCAGGTTTTACTGGTCAATTAAAAGGTTGGTGGGACAATTATCTATCCCAACCAGATATGGATAAATCCTTAATAGCATTAAACAAGAAGAAGGCGCTAGTACCAGCAATACCGAAAGTAATGCTGTTTATACTCTAATTGTTAATATCATAGAACATTTTACTGGAAGATGGTATGAAGATTCCGAAAATATCAGAACTCTTCTCCAAAATTTAAGATGTAGAACCCTGACATCTTTTAGATGGTATAAGGATACCTTCTTATGTAGAGTTATGGAACTCCCCGAAGCTAATAGTTGTCATTGGAAATCAAAGTTTATAGATGGCCTTCCTCATTTATTTGCTGAAAGAATAAAAGGCAAAATAAGAGTAAATGGTGTCATAAATTATGATAGTTATACTTATGGAAAACTCATAGGCACCTGTGTTCAAGAAGGAATAAGCCTATGTAATGATATAAAACTTAATCAACAGATTAAGAAGCATTCTTTAAATGAAAGAAAGCAATTAGGAGATATCTGTGGCCAATTTGGCATAGAAAATAAACCCGATAGATCTATAGAAACCATGAAAGAAAATTCTTCCCCTAAGAAGCATTACAAGAGGAAGAAATATAGAAAAGAAGAAAAACCTTATAAAAGGAAAAAATATAAGGAAAGGAAAGAATTTCCTAGTGAATTTAAAAAGATTATAAAGTGCAGAAAATGTGACAAATTAGGCCACGAGGCAAAAACTTGTTGGGTTAGAAAGAAACTCAATAAAATTGAAGATAGAGAATTAAGAGATAAGATTAATGAAGTTTTATTACATGACAGCTTTGAAGAAACTAATTCTGAGCAATCTTCTTCTTCTGAAGAAGAAAAACTAAATATTTTAAATTATGAAAGTTTTTATTCCTCTGAATCAGAGGAAGATCATTGTTCAGCAAGCTGTAAAAAAGATTGCTGCAAAAACTCTTCTGAAATTCCAGAAGAAGAACTTTATCAAATTATTTCTCAATTCTAAAATATAGAAATTAATGTTTTAAGCAACGAGATTTTAGATCTTTTAAAAGTTATAACTGATCCTCAAATAAAAGATAAATTAATTTCTGAATACCTAGATCAACAGAGGAATGAGGAAGCTTCTTCCTCAAATAATCCTCAACAGGATTTAAAACCTTTTTCTCTAGTTGAATTAAAAAGGCAACTAGCTCATAGAAATCAAACTTCTAGACCTGTTAATATACATGATTTAAAAATTGAAATTGATAACCTAAAAGAGGATATCAAAATTCTTCAAAAGAATAATAGGAATCTAGAAGAAAGAATTTTCAAACTTGAGATTCCTCAAAATAAAACCTCTAATGAAATCCCTCAAGGAGGATTTTTAGAAAGTATTGTAGATATTATAACTACACAAAAATGGAATATTAAAATAAAACTTCTCATAGAAGATAACTTTTTTATAACTGTTACAGCATTAGTTGATAGTGGTGCTGATCTAAATTGTATCCAGGAAGGAATTATTCCAACTCGATACTTTCATAAAACCTCCCATAACTTAAGTTCTGCATGAGGAGAAAAATTAAAAATTGAATATAAAATACCACAGGCTCATATTTGCCATAATGAAACCTGTATTCCTACTAGTTTTATTCTAGTAAAGAATCTTACTAGTCAAGTTATACTTGAAACCCCTTTTCTAAATAAAATATTTCCTTTAAAAAATATTGATAATAAAGGGATAACTGGAGTTTTCCAAAATAAAGAAATATATTTTCCATTTATTACAAATCCTTTTTGTAGAACTCTGAATAATATAAAAGAATCTCTTTTACAAGCAAAAATAAATCAAATTGATTTTTTACAAAAAGAAATATTTTCCTTAAATGTCCAGGATAGGATAAATAATCCTAAACTCCAGGATATGATCAAAATGATCAATAATCAATTTACGTTACAAATATGTAATGATCACCCAAACGCTTTTTGGGATAGAAAGAAACATATTGTTTCTTTTCCCTATGAAGATGATTTTAATGATAGTAAAATTACTACGAAGCCTAGACCTTGTCAGATGAATTCTGAATATATAGAATTATGCAAGCAAGAGATAAAATCTCTTCTTGACAAAAACCTGATCAAGAGATCAAAATCCCCTTGGTCTTGTACCGCCTTCTATGTTAATAAACATTTTGAAAAAGAAAGAGGTATTCCTAGATTAGTTATAAACTATAAACCTCTTAATAAAAATCTAAAATGGATTAGGTATCCAATACCTAATAAAAAAGATTTATTAGACAAATTATATAGTGCTATAATATTTTCAAAATTTGACCTAAAATCTGGATATTGGCAAATACAGATAAATGAAAAAGATAGGTATAAAACTGCTTTTGTAGTACCTACTGGCCATTATGAATGGAATGTCATGCCTTTTGGGTTAAAAAATGCCCCCTCAGAATTTCAAAATATTATGAATGATATTTTCATTCCTTTCAGTGACTTCATAATAGTCTATATAGATGATATCCTAGTATTTTCTAAGAATATTGAAACTCATTTTAAACATCTTGAGATATTCAAGAATATAATTGTAAAAAATGGTTTAGTCATTTCCAGGCCAAAAATGATGCTTTTCCAAACCAAAATAAGGTTTTTAGGTCATAATATTGAAATAGGAAATATAATTCCTATCAACAGAAGCATAGAATTTAGGTCCAAATTCCCAGATGAAATATATGATAAAACTCAGCTTCAAAGATTTTTAGGAAGTTTAAATTATATTCTTCCATATTATAAAAATCTAGCAGAACATACTGCTATTCTTTATGATAGATTAAAAAAGAATCCTCAGCCTTGGACAGAAAATCATACTAAGGCCATTAGAAAGATTAAGCAGAAGGTTAAAAATCTTCCATGCTTAATGATAACCAACCCAGATTGGGAAAAAATTATTAAAACAGATGCCTCTGATATAGGCTATGGTGGAATCTTGAAACAAATTTCACTCGCAAATAAACAAGAAAGTCTGGTAAGATTCCATTCAGGAAAATGGAATAATAGCCAGAAGAACTATGCTACTATTGCAAAAGAAATTCTAGCAATAGTAAAATGTGTTTTAAAATTTCAAGATGATTTATACAATAAAAAATTTATTATAAAAACAGATTGTCAAGCAGCAAAATTTATGTTTGCTAAAGATTTTGAACATGATGTTTCAAAACAGTTGTTTGTCAGATGGTAATCTCATTTAGCCCCTTTTGATTTTGAAATTATTTATAAAAAGGGTAGTGATAATAGTCTCCCTGATTTTCTTACCAGATAATATTTGGAATAATGTCTCATTCAAGAGGACCAATCAAAAAGGCCCTTCTTGAAATTCAAGAAGAAATTGAGCATCGTTCTCTTCAGATTATTCGTGAAGAAGTCCTTATTCTTGAAATTCAAGCAAACACGTTCATAAGACAAAATTATAAAGATGTCCTAATAAAAGATAGAAAAATGTGGAAATCTAAATTTATAGAAAGAATTCGTATATTACGAGATCTTAAAATTATTGTTTCATGTGGATAAACTCTTCAGGAATGATTCCTTATGAACAAGGAAAAAGAGGAAGAGGCAGATCTTCCTCTTATAGAGGAAGAGGAGGAAACAACAACCCAAGGGTCATATCCCAGATTGGTAGTCAAAGGCTTATAGCCGAAAATATTGCTTCATCATCTGGTACTTCACAACCAGACAACCTCCTTTATAAGAAATTTTTGGCTTATAAAGCCTCTGTAGAAAAGACTAAAAAAGACTCTTCTCAGACAACTCTAGCATCATATGCAAGAGCTACTACTAATGAAGCAGAAGACGACATTTCCAATTGGGCAATAAACCCAGAAGAAGTCATACTTCTTCTCGAAAAAAGGGATGTCAAATGGAAAGATAATCCATGGTTGCTTATACGCAAATATATGGATACGAGATTCTATCCCATGGAGGCTTATAAGCCTAGATTTTTCTATCAGCAAATACTTTAAAAAGAATTTTGCGAAATAGAACATTATCACACTGGTCAACCTGATGTTTATAAATTCAGTAAGATCGTCATCAAACAGATCATATCTGTAGAAGCTTGGGGAACTTCCCTATTAAAAGAAAGGGATTTAATACACCCTCAAACAAAAGCCCAATTAAATATAATTATTGGGATTACAAAAATGCTTTTTATAAAACATTTTTATATGAGAACCCAAAACAGAAACACTCTTGATTCATAAAAATCTGTTCTCATGTATACGGACAGGAAATTCCAGTCTGGTTCCAAAATTGGTGGAAGCCTTTTGGTCCATCAACTAATATTCTACCAGAGTTATTTAAAACTCTTTATAAACAATGGGTAGAAGTCTCTCCGGCCATTATAGAGGCCCAGCAGGATGAAAACTTTGTTCAGAATATGCCTGCTTTACATTTTTATGTCCAATTCAGTATCCCATGGATATGGAAATGGACTCCTGAGGTAGACTATGATAGTCAGAATATCCTCTGTATTAAAAGAATCTTCTACACAAAATTCTGGAAGAAGATGACTCTCACTAATATAGATGGCCTTATAGAAAGCCATGATACGATCAAATTGTTCGAAAAAACCATTGCTGATTATAAAGAACAGCTGGATAATATTCCCCACAGGGAAGCTCATAGCCCCTTTAAGCATATTGTCAGGAAAATCCAAGCTCTCAAAGGAACTGATGATATCAACAATAAAGAAGTAATGGAATTTTATCTTTCCGAAATAAAGAAAGATATGATGAAAAACTTCAACAGAGAAGAAGCATCTTCTTCGAAAACAATGTCAATTTCTTCTCAAACAGAAGAAGAAGAGGAAAATGTTTCAGATGAAGCACAAAATGATAACACAGAAACAGTTGATGAAGACTACATCAACAATGTTTTGGCGGAATACAAGCAAGAATTCCAGATTGAAGTATCTTCAGCAAAACAAAAGGACAAAAGACAATAGGCCCCTAGTAAAGATGTAATCGTGTCAAAAGACTCCAATAATAGATGGAGTAGCCGACAAAGTCATACACAGCTGGCCTCATAATTGCCAGAATCAATCACTTTATCAAAAGAAGACTCAAATTATTGATCTTTACTGTTTTCTTTTTAACAAATGTGTCATATAGGTCCCACAATAGGACGTGTATTTTGTTTGTTTACTTTTCCTCCCCGTCTATATAAGGGGATCCCTTCTCATTGTAAAACTACCCCGTAGATAATCTGCAATTCTCTCTCACTCTTGTATACAATCTTTCTTAAATAATAAGTTGAAGTTTGAAGTTACGAGTTTGGTGTTACCACCCCATAATTACTGGTAAAATTTTAAATTTATTTAATTTCTTACTTTATGATTGCCTCTTTCAGAGGCTAAGTCTTTAAGTGTTGATATGTCATGATAATTTGAATACTAAATATATATATATATATATATATATATATATAAAATTGAAAACGTTTTTGAAAATATTTTAAAATAGAGTTTAGACAGGTTAAGGACAGAGTAAAATTATAAGATGGTGGTTGAATGCTTGGGGACCTTGTAGCCGCTAATGCCGAAGAATGGCGGAAAGGCTTTTTATGGTCTGACCTTTACTAACCTCATCTTAGAATGATAACCTGTACTTGTAAAATATCCTATGGTCTAAAATTTTGAAACGTTTTTAAATGTTTTTAATCTTATACAATTAAGTTATTATTCGTCGATTCTGTAAGAATCTGTAAATAAGAAGTAGTTTTTCGCTAAGAAATCTAAGAAATGACAAAAACTTAAGAAACGATATCAAACGAACTCCGATTGAGCTAATTTCAGCTGTGCTGGAACCGTCTCGTTGAACTCTACCATCTTAGCTTTTAGGGTTTAGCTTTTAAAGTTTAGATTTTACATTTGAATTTTATGGTTTTAGCCTTCTGATTTAACCTTAGGGTTTAACTTTTATGGTTTAAGTTTCTTTTAGGGGTGGGGGGTTTACATTTTTGGGGTGGGTGGGGGGTGGGTTTAGGTTTTGGGGGGGGGGGGGGTGGGTGAGGGGTTTTAGGTTTTTAGGGGGTGGGGGTGGTGGTTTTAGGTTTTTTGGAGTAGGGCTGGAGGGGGGTTTAGGTTTTTAGGGGTGTGGGTGGAGAGGGGTTTGGGTTTTTGGGTCCAAGTTAGGGTTCGATGAGACGGTTCCAACGCCGCTGGAATGTGCTCAATCGAAGTTCGTTGGACTAACTTCTTATTTATTAGCGAAAACCACTTTTTAGTTGAACCGTCCAATATATATATATATATATATATTTATACTATATATAATATATATTAGAAGAACAATACTGTAATTTATCAAAAAAAAAGTCTAAATTTTAAGACTTGACGACCTTTAAAACACAATGTACAACTCCTAATGCATCTTTGAATCCCTCCTCCCTATTTCAAAATTCCAGCTTTTGAAAACCCTAATTCAAATTTGAATCCCAAAAGTTTGAATGCTCTCTGTCTCTCTCCATCTCTCCAGGAGTTTCAAAATTGATTTTCAAATAAAGATTCAGCCATTTCAAAATTACAAAACCAAGTTGAAACCTAATTCCATTTCAAAATTCAAAGATGTCGTTCATTATCTCACGCGATCAGAGCACCATCGAGCCAACTATCCAAAAAAAATCCAGAGAGAATTGAGAGAGAGTGGATACAGCTAGGGGTGTTCATTTTATCCGAAACCCGAATACCGAACCCGACCCAAATTAACCCGAACCCAATTAAGATGGAACCCGAACAACCCGAACCCGTTTAAGATGGAACCCGAACCCGAAGGTAGTATTCGGTTTGGTAATTGGGTTAAAAAAAGGTTAATCGGGTTAACCCGATTAACCCGAATAATAATAAAAAAGTATTTTATTATTAATATTTATTTGTAATCTTAGCTCAGTATACATCTAACCATTTTTAATGCTTATTTTATTTCACTTTTTTTTAATTTATGATTGAAAACGTACGAGCGAACATGAATGTGAGAATTTGAAGAGTGAATATTGTTAACGAGTTTGTTGGTTGATACGATTGTCATTTTTTTTTAGTTTATAGGATTGGTTGATACACTTTAGTTTTTTGATTATTTTATTTGGTGTTTTTTTAGTTAATATGTGTTTAGTGCATGGATTTGAATGAAAAATCATATTAAGAAGGTTAGGATAAACCCGAAACCGATTAACCCGACCCGAATACCGATTAACCCGACCCGAATAAACCCGAAACCGAATAACCCGAAACCGATTAACCCGAATCTTATTTGGGTCGGTAAACGGGTAGGATTCTTATAACAAAAAACCCGAATAACCCGAACCGAATAACCCGAAACCCGATGAACACCCCTAGATGCAGCCCTCTCCTGCAACCACCTCCGGTGGCACAGCGGCACCCTTGACGACGCAAACAGGTAAGACTAGGCGGCGACGGTCTCAAGGTATAACGACGGCCGTTTTTGGCAATTGGTGGCCCCACTACATTTGGAACACGACGGCTGGGGTTTAAGGTAGGGCTATGTCCGTTTTTCCTCCGGCTAGGGTTCCGCCATGGATAGCAGGGCGGCTAGGGTTCCGCCATGTACAGCGGCGGTGGCGGGTTTTGGTGGTCGGGACTAACGGCAGCGAACCATGGGAAAAGAGAAGGTTGGTGACGGTGATGGTGGTACCCTACTCCGGTGGCAGCAACCCGTTTTTCAGGCGAGTCTCCAACGAGCTCTCAACTGAACTGGTTTTCCCTTGTAAGTGGTTCTCTGTTCAAATCTGATTCTGTTGTATGGTGACGTAATTCAGACACCACATAGAACATGTATATCCGTAGTATAAGGTTTCTTAGGGTTTGATGAATTTTGAATGATGTCTTTGAATCAGTAGCAACAGCTGTGAATTTCCTCATGCCAAGAACCCTAAGACCACGCAATGCAAGGGGAAGATGGTACAAGGCCCTGCTCCTTCAAACGATTCCATTTTATTCTTAAATTCAAAAACCGGTATGTTTAGTTTCGTTTGGTGTCTATGTTCTGCACTTGAAGATGGTACAAGGCCCTGCTTCTTCAAACGATGGTAGCTTCTTCCTCTTTCTAGATCTGTTTTTGTAATCTGCTACCAATTGCTAGGTTAGTAATTTCATATGGTTTTCATTTTTTCCATATTCCCAACTGAAATTTGAGTTCTGCAACAATAATTTTTCAAATTCCATTTATTTATGTTTTCAGTTTATTGTATTAACCCTCTTCTATAACAAATTCAGATGACGGGAAGCTACAAGGAGAGGGGACTCTTGGGAGTTTTGAGTGATATTTGGTGCTTGATCCTATTGGAAAAATGGTGGTAAGTGAAGATGATATAATGATATAATTCCTGAGACTCCTCCAAAACTTTGTTGGAGGAAGAGTATCTGATCATATTTTTTATATTTGCAATATTCAGTAAGAGCATGCACGAGGAATTAGTGTTTGAAAATTTCACTTGAAGGACTTAAAGAATCAAGTTGCCCTTGTATGTACTTGAAGTGGTAACATGGGAGTGTACATTTTCAAGAAGGAGATCCTTTTAAATCTTTTGATGTACATGACACATCAATGTAAATAACTAATCAACCTTCGTAAACCATCAAGATTATTAGGTGAAGATTCAAGAACCTAAAAAGTGCATATGTTTTACTTAACATATAGGTGGAAAAATGGGTGGGTCAAGCGGTTTGTAGTGGGTCATTTCGCTGTGGGTAAGAAGTATAATTTGGTTCACTTTTAAGCTTTAAGCCGTTTGACCATTTCTCTTTTTAGCTATGTATTTTGATTTGACCCATTTGAGATAATACACAGCCCCACAAAAAAACAAGGTCTACATTTTATCTTCAAACGTTTTATATAATGAACAAAGTTAGTTGATTTACAGATGGCGTTTCCCCACCGCAAATGACTTTGGATCTGAGATCATCCCTGGTTCAGCCCAGGAATATCACATAAAGGTTTGTTCAACCCCTTCTGATTGAATAAAGAACATTATGATACACTAACAGTTCCATTTTGCTCATAGATATAAGTATGCTTGGTAGCTTGTGTTATGCTCTAGCCCACAGCCCCACATCCCCGAACATACATACACACACGGTTTTATTATTTTTATATAAGCACCTGTATATGCATATGCATGTATGAGTTATGAAGTTCATGTTAAGTAGATTTATAAGTCTACTGCAATAAAAACTCTACAAATTTCAATTACATGCATCTTTATTTTATGACTACTAGGAGGACCTTGGTATGATAAGATCCTTCTTTGAAGCAAATCTTGCACTTACTGAACATGTGAGTTATATTCCCACTTAACGGAACTTGCTTTTTATAACGTTTTGTCGGATAACTTTGCACTAGATGTGGCAAAATCGGTGGGTCGAGTTGAGCTAAATCGTTGTCTATTCTTGATTTTTAATTTTTATTGTAAATAATTTGTTTCATATATAATGGTGACCAAGTACTTCTTTGTTTGTAAGTCGTTTATGTTTAGATTTAGTATCAAGAAAATTGGATATTTGATGTTGGTAACATTCACGTTAACAAAATAAATAAATAAACAGATTCGTCGGTTAGCAATGGAAGTTCGTCGGCTGGCATCGGCACGACAGATCCGTGTTTCATACATCATCAATTATGTTTTCTCTCAATTTTGATGCTTGATGTTAGCTTC
The DNA here is from genome assembly GCA_023525975.1 of Smallanthus sonchifolius. Classification (NCBI taxonomy): domain Eukaryota; kingdom Viridiplantae; phylum Streptophyta; class Magnoliopsida; order Asterales; family Asteraceae; genus Smallanthus; species Smallanthus sonchifolius. The sequence continues at coordinate 85,669,873 of CM042020.1, forward strand.
TGGATGGTTGGACTATATAAAGTTAGTTGTAAATTGTAATTATAAGTTGTAACAATGTTTGATCAGATGAAGTTGACATTTGGTTGTCCTTTCTTGGAGTGTATCTAGGTTGTTTCCGTTTGGTAGTTTCTTTTAAATCGTCTTATATTTTAGAAGTTGTAAAATTTTAGTGACTTAGGAACTCATTTGTGTATTATATCTCTTTAATTACAACCGAGGTAGCATGATCAGCAGCATGGCTTGGTAGAGGCCTTTCATGTGTTTGTGCTCAGGGTTTACTTGATATGGTTTTCATTACCATTATAGAAGAGGTCACATTCAGCTTCAATGGAGGAAAGAATTCTAACGATCATCTCTTCTTATAGGTTTTGTTGCGGTTGCTTAGAGTTGGATACTTTTTGCTTCAAGTGGAACATGGTCATTCAAATGGGGGTCTATCTGATGGTGAATCAGCATATAAATACACTCACGACATCGAATTTGTGGGAAATCGTCGACAAATTTGTTGTACATATGGTATCAGTTGTTCCTTTTTTGTGTTTTTAATGTTTATTTTTGAATAAAAGTCATTTTGTTTGCAGGAAATAGTTTCAATTTGTAGGTAAAAGCATGGGGATTCACCATATAGATGCATAAATTGTTACGATTTTGAAAGTCATTGTGTTGTGCAGTCCATTAAAGCTACGAGCTTTGGGCTGAAAGTTGCTAATTTCTTTATAGGGTCGGGTTGGCCCGATGGAGCTGTGGTGTTTGCTTTGGCTACACTACCCGTGATTAAGCTTCGTGGTGTTATTTCTGTTGGGTATTGGTTACAACTCAACCATGTTCTTCTCACTGCTTTATGTCACACCTCCCAAATTTATTTACTTAATAAATAAATAAAGGTCGTAACGATTGGTTCATTTCACAATAGCGAAAACTGTAATAGTGATTTCTAAGACTTAAGTACATAAAACTAAGTAACACAATGATCTAAGTTCTTCTAGATTAACGGTAGACTTGAAACTTGATAATCTAAGCTCCTCCAGCTACTAGGATTTGATCCAACATAGCTAGCTTATTCCAACCGCGCTATGACTAAGGGTTACCTGAGAAATATTCTTGAAAGTGTCAACACAAAGGTTGGTGAGTTCACAGAGTTAGTAATTTCAGTGCAAGTAATTTTCTCCAAAAACATGTACATGACCTAACAGTCATAAAAATAAGTAGTTTTCCCCAAAAACATGTACATGACCTTATCGACATAAAATGAGTAGTTTTTCTCCGAAAACATGTACAAGACATTACTGTTATAAAATAAGTGGTTTTCTCTCAAAAACATGCATATGACATTACCGTCATAAAATAAGTGGTTTTCTCCCGAAAACATGCACATGATATTACCGTCATAAAATTAGTAGTTTTTCCCTGAAAACATGCACATGACATTAACGTCATAAAATAAGTAGTTTTCCCCCGAAAATATTTAGGATCGATGTTTTATAAGACGGTTCTGTTTAGTTGAGATTGGCGGAAAGAATAACAACTATGCTAAGTAACAAGAAACAATGAGAATACTGATAAATGTAAATGTATTGCTCTTCAATGTTTATAAGTTACAGAGAAAACTCTAAGCAAGCACACTTACAACAAAAGATAAATAATACATATAAAGGAACTTAGAATCAAGACAGACCCTTGATTCTAAGGATCAGATCAAACACAAGCCGTTGATCTTGAACTGATAAGAAGCTATACTATAATTGGTTTACAACAAAAAGACAAGTAGCAAAAATACAACTGCAATGAAAAGACTTCTGCAATGAAAAGACAACTGCAAACAAAAGTCTTCTTAGTAATCATTGCAAGACCGATCAGAATAGGATCATTGTCTTTTGTCATCTGCACCAATAACATTCTTTCTGCTGATAGGTGTGTCAGTGTTACAGAAGAGATGTCAGTAGTAAAGTCAAGGTTGCGGATGATTTGCCTATCAACAGCATCAATGTTTGATGCTGTTGAGAAGCCTATCAGCAACAACCTTTGAACTTCTGCAGATAAGGCCTATTCACATCATAGTTGATCAGTAGCAAAGAGTAACTATCCGCAGCATAAACACTTATCCGTAGCAACTTCATCAGTGTCAAAATTGTGGAGTCTGCAACATTTATACTTAGAGAATTTTGTAGTCATCAGTTTTTATCTCTAAAAACTCCCCTTAGAATGATGCTACCAAAACTCTTTACTGTCTTTGTTCCTGAAGCTTTTGCATGTTTAGTACAATGCTTGCTGTCTTATAGACTCTAGGATCCATGCTGGGATTGTCAAAGGGGATTTCAGACAGAGACTTAATGTCCATGCTTGGCATGCTAAAGATAGCCTTGCTGGAACATCTCATCCTGTTTCCTTGGACATCAATCAGTGTATATTCATCATGGACTGTATTGTAGGACCATTTGACAAGAAGAAAGTGGGATTTGAGTGGTTTTGCATCAATGACAACATCTTTGCTAGGATTGAAGTAGTGTTTGATTACTAGCAAGAGATGTCTCCCACTTTCATTGTCAGGCTCATGAGCTTCACCCATCTCCGGAATTCTCTGCAAATCCGAGTCTGGAAGTTGCATCACTTCATCAACAGACCTGTAGATTGATCTTTTCTTTTCTACCTCTCCTCTAAACACTTCATACCATTGATCTGGATTACAGTAGAACCATTGTACAATCATTCTTGAATCTTCAAAGATGGTTGGAGGTTTAGTTTTCTTTTTGGGAGGCTGTTGATGAGAGGGAGTTGGGTGAGAGAATTTGGACTCTTTGAGAGTGGAGGAGGGAAGTCTAGGAGGGTGAGAGGGAACTTGTTGGACAGAAGGAGGAGAGCCTATGAGTTTAGTTTTGGGCTTCTTTGATTTTCTTTCTTCTGTAGAGGTATCTGCCCTTTTCATGAGATTAGTCTTCTTCAGTCTCTCATCTTCTTCCTTTTTCACTTGTCTGTAGAGGTCTCGCAAGTTCATGAAATTCATGGGACCTAGCCTTTTTCCACTCTCACCTCTTGCCTTTAGGAAGTCCATCATAACCTTCTATTTTTCATGAGTTCTTTTATTAAAGGCAATGGCTCTCTTATATTTATGTCTGGTCTTTTCTTCTTCTTCTGCTCTTTTCTTATTGGCCAGTTCTCCTTGTTGACCCATAAAGGCCATGTAGATTTCTTTATTTGATAGTTTCTCATGTTAGTATGTATCCTCACCTTGAGAAATGAGAACTGATACCCACTCCTCCCTCATCTCCTTTGCATGTTGAGAGTCAGTAATTCTAAACTTGGCTTCTTTAGCCTTCTGCTTCTCTCTCTCTTCATCTTCTTTATTTAATTGTTTATGCAAATGGAGAACTAGAGCTTCATCTTCTTCTATTTGTGAGGCTACAGAAATCTGAACTTTTGTTGCATCCAGAGATTTTGCAGCAAGTTGGATTTGTTATTCTTTGAAAAGCATGACAGCTTTTCTCTCTTGGTCCTTCTTAAGCTAAGCCATCTCTTTTTCTTCTCTCTCCCTTCTTTTTCTTTCTATCTCTCTCTTTTCTTCTTCAATCTTTTTCTCTTCTTCTTCAGTCATAATGCCCTTCCATTTATCTTTGTTGGATGCGTCTGATTCTGCTTCATAGACCACAATAGCAGATGAGGGAGTTGCTATCGAGGCCTCTTCATAGGCTTTATTGGCAAGTTGTGGAGTAGACAAAGGATGAACATCTTCTTCTTCATCTTCACCCATTACTGATTTCCACTCTGTCATAACTTTCAGTTTAGTCCTTTTTGAAGATAGTTCTTTGGTATTGAGCACAACTTTGGGAGAAGATGGAAGTGATAAGTCTGAATCAGAATCCTCCAGTGCAATCCATCCCTCATTTTGTAGAATGGTTTTGACTGTGAGGATCATTTCTTGACTTCTTATTGAGTTGATATTGCAAATGTGTGTCCTTAATTCAAACACCTTATAGAGGAAGTCTGGGTTTAGAAGTAGAATTCCTTGAACATTGTTGATTATAAAAGATGATCCATCACACAAGAAAAATTGAAACCCTGAAGGCTCAGTGCTTGACCATCCATGAACTTCTAAACCTATGACTACCTCATTGTACAAATATCTCCTTAAGCACAGAACTTGATCTTCAGTCAGGACCCTGCTTCTTATCAACCCCAGTCTTTGACTTTCTCTTTCTTGGGCTACTCTTGAGGACTCTGCTTCTTCATCCTCAAGGCTGGGATAAGCCACCTTTTTAGATTCTTCAGAAACCTCTCAAATCGAGGCATATTGTCTTCACATATATCATGAAAGCGTTCAATGGCAAGCTTGGCAGAGAGATTCTTGGAGGTGTTGATGCATTCAGTTAGGTGCATGGCCCAGATGTGAAATAAACTTAAGTTGTCCCAATTGTGTTCTTGAACTCCAACAAACTCCCATCCAATCCAAAACCTTTCAAATAGTCCATCATACCCCATACTAGAATAGAGTCAAACTCCAAGTTGTTTGCTGTCAGAGGATATTGAGGGGATATGACATGCATTGAGATACTTGTAGCAGCTTGAAGTATTTGGATGGTAGGGAGTGTCTCTTCCTCTTCTTTCTCAATCTCCATCTCCTTAGGGAATGCTTCATTTACATCCCTTGCAACCAATCTCCATTCCTTAGAGACCTCTTCTTCTTCATCTCTGGAAATCATCAGATCATGAACTTGGACAAAGGCAGGTTGGAAGATTGTTCTTTCAAATTCTTTCTGCTATTTGAACCAAGTATCTAGACTTTCATCAAGATCTTCAGACATTTTCTCCCCATTTTTGGTTGCATCAATGCATATGGATGATTTTGTTTGAGTGCCAACAGATACAAGGGAAGGAGGAGTCAATGTTGGGCATTGGTGGGACTCATTCACAGAGACTTGGTATCTTAGTTTAGACACTTCAGCCTCCAGCAGAGCAACCCTAGCCGTCAATTCCAAGTTTTGAAGTTTCAAACTGTCCTCATACACAGATGTTGAATCCTTGGAACTAGATGGGGCCTTAGGCCTATCCTAAGCATCTCCATCACCTCTCAGTGAAGAATGTTTCAAAAGAAACATTCTCACCATGAGTTTCCATGGTTAGGATCTTAATTATGTTTTCATTGTCCTCCTGGTCTATTGATGTACCAGGAGTAGTGACAACCCCTTTGTCACACACTCAAATTCATTTACTTAATGAATAAATAAATAAATTAAGGTTGCAACGATTGGTAACATTACACAACAGCGGAAGCTAAATGAAGACTTCTAAAATATTGAACACCATCACAAATACTAAATTAAACTAGTACATTGACCTAGAACCATATAGGTCAAAACCAACTTAAGGTTTGACAATCATGCTTCTCGTCTTCTAGGGTTTTAATCCGAATGGTTAACCTATTCCAACCGTGCCATAGCTATGTGCTACCTGAAAAACATACTTAAAAGTGTCAACACAAAGGTTGGTGAGTTCACAGGTTTAATTGTTTCAATGTAAGGTCGTTTTCCTTGAAAACATTGATATAATGTACATGGGCATAGTATAAAAGCGTTTTCCTCGAAAACATGTGATGACTTTATAGTTATAAAATGAGTAGTTCTCCCAACGAAAACATATGATGACTTCATAGTCATAAAATGAGTAGTTTTCCAAACGAAAACATGTGATGACTTCATAGTCATAAAACGAGTAGTTTTCCCCAATAAAACGAGTAGTTTTCCCCAAGAAAACATGTTAATGAATTTATGCCCATGTTAAGCCCTCTTTAAAGAAATTATTAAGGATAGGAACGTTAACCAAAACAAGTAGCAGTTTCAGGTGTATATGATAAACAAAACAAGTAATGTTGACCCATTTGTAGACTATCTAAGAATATAAATAATATGTTCATACATGAGGCATAACCAAACCATGACACAGGTATTTTGCCCGCACCTCGTACCTCCCGAGCACACGTATGAACACTATGCGGCCATTCGACAAAAACCGATCGAACCATGACAAGGGGTGTCAATCCCAAATAGTACTATCCATAGAATATTAGGCTAAGTCCTTAGCTAATTGTTATTAAAATGTTTACGTATGGGACTTTATGAGCTCCCAATGTTAACCCATGTAAACATAAAGGTCGGGTCTTGTTTTCTTGTTATCATATAAAAACGAGTACGAGTATGTTTCATGTTTTTTAAACGCATCAAGTAATGTGTTCCAAAATGTATCAAACGATGATGTTTCATGTTTTTAAACGGTTTATGCAAGTATGTTTCTCCCCCGATGTTTCTAAAACATTTAAAAGTAAAAAGGGATAGTGAACTCACCTGGTGAAGTGTTAGAACACTAATGTTCTTCTGATAGTAATGAAAACCAATGTTCACATGATAACCACATGTTACGTCCTATTCGAGTCCTACGGTACCTGTATGCACTTAATGAGTTTTATTGACTAACCCTAACAATGTAAAGCGAGTCTAAACTAGTACTGAGTTATCACGTGTGCAGTTGATCCATGTTGTTGACTCACAATTGGTGATAATTGTTATTTAGGTCGAGTCGGGATTCTCAACTTATTTATGTTCCAATGGTCACGTTCGAACGTATAAATTTATCAAGCTCACAGTTGTGCATAACCCTGTATATTTAATATTAACAATCGCAATTCTCGTTCGTATCATTCTTAACAGAATGTGTGTAACTCTATGTTTTAATTAAACTATCTTAGAGTTTTATAATATACATGTGTTAATATGTATGTATAATCAAAACCCTAAAATATGTTTGTATAGCTCATGTAGATGGGATTGACTTGATCTTTGCTTGTGATTAGAGTTGAATGAGCATGGAGATGTGAGATTTATGACAAGTTGGTGGTTGGGTGGTTGATCCACCCCTTTTTCGGTCGTAAATGGTACAAGAGGGGGGGGGGGGGGGTTTGGGACTTGTCAAATCATGAATTATCATCCTAATGCTAGATATATGGTATTTAAGTGGGGTAAACCCGGTAAGTGATCCCGTGATATAATACTCGGTGTAAGAACTTTTATGATAAAAAATTCTTATGTATACTGTGTAGTTTGACTAGTTTTAACAGTTTACTAGTGAATCCCGACATAGTTATTACCTTAACTATATTGCACATGGTCACACATAGAAAATAAATTAGGGTTAGTAAACAAACATTTTTGTGTCATCTTTTAAAGATTTAGTCACCAATATATACTTTGTGTAGAATAAATATACTTCTAGACTTTTCTTATATATTATTTGTTAATCACCAATGATCGTAGTTTGCGGGTTATATATATATATATATATCTATATATATTTATTAATGAGACGAGGGTTGAGTGTAGATTTCAACAAGTCATCATCATTACGACTTGATGTTGGAGTGGAGTATAAGAAAATATATAATGATGATAATGTGATCTTTGAGGTTGCTTGCACTCTTGGTCATAATCATGACGATTATGACACTTGATTGAAGTGTAAGCAAAGAAATCATCATGATGATGATGTGATTGATTTAGACATTGTATACTATCCGAAATTAATACCTGCTTTACTATATAAAATTCTCGGAGTTGTCATCCTATAATATCTATATCTATATATATATATATATATATTCCCATATATATATATATATATATATATCTCTTAGTTTAGACGCATTAACGAACTTGAATGAAACATTCAAGTTTACGTATATTTTTATTCGTAAATGTCTTCGATCGCATTTTATACGCATCTTTGAGAGAATAATTCACAACGACAACTCTAGAATGTTTTTGCGAGAATCTTTATATAATATATATTAAAGATTTAGTATTCGGAGTATGATCGTTTATTTAGAAAATAATTCTAAATATTTTTCTGTTGTAATAATTAATCGTAATTGTTTATGTTATACGGACTTTACGTTCGTATGAACTGACAATTCTTATAATTATTACGATATGAACGATCGATGCATTATGTTTGCTAGACTTTTATCGTTCGAGTGTACGATTTTGAGTGCTTCAAGAAACATATTAACGTATAATTAAACAATTTAGTTATATACTTAACGGGTCGTAATGATTAAACACTTCCGGTAGTAGTTTCAACTTCGTTATGGAATGCACAAAATGTTTTTTCTGTGGTTTAGTTATTGGATTTGCACTTTCGTTATGCAATAACAAACATACCAACTAACTAGATTTCGTTATGCAATAACAAACATACCAACTAACTAGATTTCGAGCCATTACACTTCAGGAAACATCTTCCGGTAGTAGTTTCAACTTCGTTCAACCTAAACAGAAGGTTGCACTGCGTTTTTGATAGGTTCTTTGTAAGTTAGGTATGCACAAAATGTTTTTTCTGCGCCTTCAAATTTTCTAATTAAATTGGATACTACAGACTACATTTTCTTACTAATAGTAGGTCTGATTGCAGTTTACATTTTATGATGATAGTTTGGTTTTACCGTATAATTAAACACTTCAGTTATATACTTAACGAAACAGATTGATTTTGGTTTCATTGTGGTTTAGTTATTGGATTTGCATAATGGCTCGAAATCTAGTTAGTTGGTATGTTTGTTATTGCATTTGGCATGAAGATACGAGATGAGAAAATCAAAGTTGTAGAAAGCTTTAGATAAAAGTGGTAAAGTGTACGGTCAGTTGTAGGATAAATTTGTACATGGAATTGATGTAAAAAACTTTTTATCTTAAATTAGAGTAGTATAATTATAATTAGTAATCAAATCAATGCATTTATTAAATTCAGGTTGTCAAGGCTTACGCGACAAAAATTTGTGTAAACTTTTACTCATGTGTCATTTCATTTAATATAGGAAGAAGAAAATTCGTTATTAGGGATAGATGGTCATATACTAGAAAGTAGAACTGGGTTCAACAGGCCGCTCCGTAGATTTTGGAGGCCTTGTGCGACAAACAAAAATAAACAGTCAAAACAATAAATGTATTTGTTTAATTAAGCAAACATTTACACAATATTAATTTGTTGCCGTCACCGCAGCATCGTGCGGGTTCCCTACTAGTATATATATATATATATATATATATATATATATAAATATATAGAGTGAGGTTCAAATGATAACCAATATTTATGTGATAACCATGATAACCACTCTTAAATATAGTGTTACGTATATGTAACAATTATCATTCTGTTAGTATTACATATACAAAAACACTATGTGTCACGTATATGTAACATTCTTTGATACGTATATGTAAGACTCATCATTTTCGTATTTATGTTCAAGATATATGTTCAAGATACTTAAATACTCTTTTAACAATTAAAATAAAAAATAATTTATAAATTATGTGATTGTTTGAGAGTGGTTATCACGGTTATCACATAAAAAGTTGGTTATGATTTGAACCCTTACCTATATATATATAGGATAAGTATATGGAGAAAACCCTCTGAGTTTAGAAAACTCTGAAAACTCTCTATTAACGTATGTAACAGCTAAAAGTTGGTGAAAATTAAAAAAAAAAAAAATTTTAGACAAAAAAAAAACGCCGATTTTTTTTTTATAAAATCGCTGAACCTGGTTACGTATGTAAAATCTTGTTTTAAGTATGTTAATGCTGACGTAATGCTGACATATGATAAAAAAACGTGATTTTTTGTTATTTTTTCATGATTTTTTTAAAAAGTACTCGACGATTTTTTGATTTTTTGGTGACGAAAATTGTATAAAAACATCCTAAAAAAACAAAGTTACATAAGGTTTCCAAGGGTTTTCTCAACTCAAATGGGTTTTTATTTTAGCGTTCCCTCTCTATACATATGTGTGTGTATTTGTGTGTATGCATTCTTAACATTAGTAGTTTATAAATAATTTATGTTTCAAGATTTCTATAAATGGTCATAATCTCATGACCTTATTAATTAAAGTCTATATATGTGTGTGTGTATATATATATATATATATATATACACACACATATTTAGTGAACCCATGTTTGGTGAAGTGGTGTATCTCTTGCCTATAATAGCATGCATGGTGTCATGAAAGCCCTAATGTATTGTATAGTATCGTGTATGTATATATTTCTAATGTACTAAATGTATGTTCATTTATAATTTTTCAAATGATCCTGCTGATCAAACAACTCATGTTGATTCAAATGTTATTCCTCTTGATTAGAATTTGGCAAATGATCCCGCTGTCAATTCTAATAGTGATTCGGAAGAAGAAGCTGATTCTATTCTTGATATTCATTTGACGAATCTTCCAGAACAAGTTGATGTTCCAGATGGGCCAAGTTTCAATACTCTTTCAGATCAACCTTTGGAGAATGTGACCGGGCCTATCACAGAGGGTGTTCATACAAGAAGTTATCCAACTTCTTACAATGCGACCCTATGTGTGTGTTTCTTGTCACAGGATGTTCCAATGAATATCTCAATGGCCTTGAAGGACTCAAGCTGGATTGATGCTATGCAGGATGAATTAGATCAGTTCAGAAAGTTGAAAGTGTGGGACCTCGTCGATCATCCAAAGAACAAGTACCCAATAGGTACTCGATGGGTGTTTCGCAACAAAACATATGAAAGAAATGTGGTGATCAAGAACAAAGCTCGCTTAGTGGTGCAAGGGTTTGCACAAGAAGAGGGGATTGATTATGAGGAGGTGTTTGCTCCCGTTGCTCGTCTAGAAGCCATCAGAATTTTCTTGGCTTACGCTTGTCACAAGAATTTCAAGGTCCAGCAAATGGACGTAAAAAGCGCAATCTTATACAGGAAGGTAAATGAGGAAGTGTATGTGTGCCAGCCTCGAGGGTTTGAAGATCCAGATCGAGTCTACAAGTTAGACAAAGCCTTGTATGGACTTCGTCAAGCCCCAAGGGCTTGGTATGATACTTTGAGGATGTGTTTGACATGTCTGCATTCAATGATGTGGTGATTCTTGATGTAGAAGGAGAAAAAAGGAAGAAGAGAAAGTTGAGAAGTCCACGTATCCGGAACCAAGCACTCAGTTGCCAAAACCAAGGAATGATGATGAAGGTCTTGACGATACAGGATTGGGAGAAGGTGGTACTAGTTCTAGTGCCCCTTCCACCAAGACTGCTACTGATGAAGGTGATAAGGCTGGTGATGACGTAGGTGCTACCGATGTTCCTAAATCGGGAATTTCCAAGGATGAACTGTTGGATGAAGAGTATGAGGAAGAGATGCCTGAAGTATTTATTGAAGAAGGGGAGGGAAAGAAGACTTCATACGAAACAGTCTACGGTGAGTCTATCAGTATTGAAGATGATGATCCAATTGACAAGTCTAACCGGTTTAAAGCTCCCAAGCCAAATCCTCGTTGTCTTCATCAGAACATCGAAGTGTTACGTCGTGCTTCAGATAGAAAGATCATATCATGGGCATACGATGGGTTGAAACAGCTATTTGTCATCAAGAGAAGGATGGGTGAGATACAATATTTCAAGAACAAGCATGATCTTCAATCTTTACCCTCTTGGGGCATTTATTCATTAGAGAAATTAAACATGATCAACCACGGTAACCACTCTGAAGGTACCAATGTTGAGAATTTAATCATCTCTGAATGTCACAAGAGGTTTCCTCTGTTCAAGCCTCAGCAACCAATCGAGATAAAATCAAAGAAAGAAGTTGATCGAGTTACCAAGTGGCCAAAGATAATCATATATGTGAAGCCCGAAAATGTGGTTAACAGGGTTTTCATCCCACCTGAAAGAGAGGCCTGCCTTCAAGGATTCATCAAATGGTACTACGACAATCTCACTGGGGAAGCCGTGTTGTGTAGAGACGGGACTCCAGTGAATGACATTAGGGTGCTCGATCCGATGGATATGTTCTCAATCTCTATTTCTGATATGGAAATCTTATTCAAGAATCGTATCAGAATGGGTGCAGGTCATGCCACTCAAGAAGAAGCTCTTTTATTCGCTCGTGCTGCTACCCGAGCACTTGAATTAAAGAAGAATATTATTGAGTTTAAAGAAAGTATCGAGGCCAGAGAGAAAAGTAAAGAGAAGCCCAAGGATCCAATGGAGGAGAAGCCCAACGAAAATTGAAGACGCTGGAATGCAACGAATTTAGAGGGAAATTGTTGGAACATGTTAAACCGTTGTATTCCAGTTCATAGTATAGGGTCTATTGTGTAATAATGTAAGTTAAGATTGTCGCTAGGTCGGTTACAGCCGACACTCGCTGAGTATCGGCAATCTGAACGCCAACTTTTGCTATGTTCTATAAATAACTGACCAAATTCTTGACATAATGACCTTTTGCTACAATTTCTATGTATTTGCTTGTTGTTAGGCTTGTTAGAGGGGGTTGTTGTCTTATATTTTTATGCAGGAGCTAATTTGTAATCATTCCAGTGGATTATATGAGTATTTGGTGTTTATATGTTCTTTGTTTTTGGGGAGAAAGCATGCAAATCATTTTTATCATGGAAATAGCAATCATATATTTGTAACATGAATTAACTCAGCATCAAATTAAGTCCGCTACAATCCTAGACCGTTAATTTGGTAAGCGTGGTAATCGTGGATAGATCTATTTGGGCCGACAACCCCATCCGTTGGCTGGGAGCCAAGCGGGTACATTATTAGCCAGTTAGTACAATGTGTATGATGAGACATTGTGGTTTGAGGCATATCATAAATCATGTGAGATTCGGTATTAGGAGTTCATGGTAATTTCAATACACTTTATTGTCGGATGTACAATATCATTTCTTGTGCTATGGTTCAAAGTAAACATTTTTTATTATTAAAACCTGTGAACTCACCGACTTTATGTTGACACATTTTAGCATGTTTTTCTCTGGTCGTTGATTGCATTGGAGTCACCTTTGGATTGTCATCATGGTGTCACTTGGCATATAGGATCATGCTTAGGGCCATTATTAATAACTTTTGATTATGAACATCGATTTTCGAACATTTAAACTTGAAACCTTGGTTTTGGATTTATGTATTCATGTGAACTTCAAAAATGTCTTAAACTAGGTTTAATATGTTAATGTTTGGTTTTTAAACTCATATAGAGGTGGTTCAATTTAACATCCCGAAAATCCACATACGGATTATTTGAGCTAACAGGTGACCCAAGTCTCTTGTAATGAGTCAGTTGACGAGGGTTTTCATGTAAAACCCTATTCATGAAATTAAAGAACCCGGTTAGCCAAAAGAGGAGCGGTTTGTAAATCACTGAGGTTTAAAAGCCACATAATGGCAAACCCTATGCCATAATCTGCCTAGGTTGCGCACGGCGGCAATGAGGAGAAAAGAGGGACAGACGCAGAGATCGGGGAGGCCGGAGTGGTGGTTTGACGACGGTTTTCGAGCGGGAACTCCATTCATATTGAAGGTAAACTTTGTTCGCATCTTTTTTACTTGTTTCCTTCCATGTTTTCTTGAAAAACCTGATTAGGGTTTTAGTGTTTGTTCATGGTGATCGGAGTTAAGATGAGGACGCTGATGGTGATAGGTTGGTGATAGCCGGCATCAGTGGTGGTGTGCGGCCGTGGAACTGAGCAAGGAAGGGCACGAGGACGAGCTATGGAGGAGCGGCGTGAGGGTGGCGATGTGTGACGGCAGCCTTAGTGGTAGCAGTGGGGGCATAACGAGAAGCAGGCAACGACCCGGAGTGTGACAACTGGTAATTTTACCACATAATTATTTTAATATAATTACACGAGACTGTTCATATTATACTAATTTTAATTAATTAGGTCTAACCCGGTCCAGTAGAGTCCAACCACTATACAACTACGATGGAAATATTAGGGATTTTTGAGATACATCGAACCTCGTATCGCGTTGGTGATAAACTGAAAATAAAATTTAATCCCACGAAACATTCCCTTTATTTTTAATAGTAGAGAATAACTACCCGTATGGAAATAAAAACTAAACATGTGACGCGGTCACGTATTATGCCCAAAGCAACTAAACTTATATTCTTTTAAAAATACCCGTCCTATCTCGACACGTAACGACAAATGGAAAACGACGACACATGGGTATTATACCGGACTGGAAACAAACGGGTAACGCACCACACCACATGACCTACCCTAACCTACACCCCCCCGTGCTCCTTCCTTTCTTCTCGGCCGATTACCGCTATGCGGATCCTCTCCATTTGTGTCGCCCTTAAACCAACAAGAGACCAAATGGTCTCCTAAGAGACAAAAATGTTGCCTTCCAATACAAGGACTAGAAGTTATTACCCCTTTCTTGCAATGTATATACATGCAAGAAACTCAAGCTCAAACCCACACCTCAAACCACCAACACTTCTCCCTCTTGACCTCTTTATCTCTCTCGGCTACACCTCACCTGACCGCTCCCTTCATCTCCTCATTAGTTCTCGGCAACCACCACCACAACACCATAACACCACCACCGATACCCACCAACCACCTCCTTCCACCCCCTTAAACGATAGCCACCTTCACACCCCTTTCCTCTCTCGGCAAACACCCGACAACCACCACCACCCCCTATCCAGCCCGACGTCAACCACAGCCCACCCCACCCCACCGTTCACCTCCTCACACCGCCACCCCCTTAATGGCAGTCCCGAGCACCTCCACCACCTTTACGGGTTTCGGCAAAAAGAACCAAGCTCCATCACCTAGTACGGGTTTTCGGATTTCACCTACGGGCACCGGGTCTCGCTTATACGAAGTGTGCTAGCTATTTTGGAAGCTATCCGAGTGATACGGGACGTCAAGTCGTGAAACCGAATCTCGCGTTAACTCCGCCACCTTCTCCATCGACTTTTTACGTGAGCACTCGACTCATTTTTATTAACGTTAAACTAGTTGGTGATATTATTATGGTTATACCAGGTTTATATTTTGAATAATAAACGATTTTTTATCATAAAAAGTGACGGTTAGAAACCTTAGGTTTTAAAACCCTAAATGTTATTATGGTTATATTGGTTAAATAATCATTATTTTCATAAACATATTAATAGGTCATTTTGATAAGAAAAATAGTAATGGTTTGATGAAAAAACGAGTTGTCATAAAACCTTAGTTAACTTGTAAGAAGAATATTTTATAAATTATTTTTATAAAATAAACATGCATCCATATGGTTATATATATTAATTTTGTAAAAATTAATAATTGTATATTTATATATACACATATATAAATATAAATTGTGGAAACAACTAGAAATAAGTTTTGAAAATAAAATAATTTTATGACACTTTGACTACACCCATTTATAATAAATGTATATAAAATATATTTATTAATCATAAGAAACAACTTAAACTGAAAACGAGATGTTGACAACCAAAAGTGTAAGTTATAATATTTATTAAAAGGATTTTAATAAATATAACTATTTTAACGACAAGCTATACCACCAACGGCGATCGGGTTGGACCCTTGTAGACTATTACAAGACAAGGGTCAAGACTTCGGGATATTGGTCGTATGACCAACCCACACTTTAGTAACTATTTAGACCTTAAGGTGTCTTAATTAATTTAGGGCACGGCTAGCTGGGGACTTATTTGGTCTTGTTACTTACATCATCACTCGCCGCCCTGTTAGCTACGGTGAGTCTTCACGGCCCCACTTTTACTTGTTTTAATGTGATTTTTAAACCTACAGGGGAGAAAACTTGCTCAACTTGAAACTGGACACAACTACCTACATTGTTACATGAGTCAACTCGTTTAACGCATCAAAGTCCCCTCTAATTCTGTAACTGTTAAATATGATATAAATGTGGAAAGCATGAATAGATCTAATTGGGTTGACACCCCCACCCGTGGTTAGTCGCTCTAACCTTGATTGGAGATCAAAGCGGGTGCATAATTTTCATCAACTATTACAATGTTTTGGCGTTAAGAACATTGGGTTAGGGGCACAACTACAACGTCGAGTTTCGGTTACGGGAGCTCATGGTAATAATAAATGACTTGCACTATTGTTTAACTAATAATAGTGGTACGCCATTGTTCAGGTGAACAATACACAACTAGAAATCTTGTGGTCCAACATCAAACATTTCAACTAAACCTGTGAACTCACTAACTTTATGTTGACTTTTTAAACTTGTTTTCTCAGGTAACTAGAAACATGGGAAGGAGGGCATGCATGCACGTAGGCCATCTTTGGAGTTTTCCTGCTATAACCTAGGAGCACTTAGGTCATAGCCGACAAACTTGTTTAAAAAGTCGTACACTTGGTTTAAGTGCGGTACTTTGCATGTAATGTCTTAAGAAGATTTGTTACTTTCTACAATGACTTAAAACTTTGATTATGAATGCATTAGAAGTCGTTTGTTGTAATCAAAGGCTATGAACACCATGGATCGCCACGCCGCATGTTTCCGCCCTAGGCGAGGTGCGACAGATTGGTATCAGAGCCATTGGTTATAGCGAACTAGGTTGAATTAGTGAACCTAGAATATAGCCATAGAAACAGGACACAAACATTTTCATTACACAACTTATATGAATTGTACTAACCTTGAAATGTCTCAGCTATGTCGCACAACAGATGGATTTTGATTTCTGACTTCGATGAGGAGCCAGCATCCCCGACTACGTCAGTAGATTCATCCTCCACGCCTCTTGCACCTGTACCCCCTCACAACCCCATGGAGGACGACATGATTGAGGACCCAGATGAGGTCCCTGAGACTACAGGAGCCATCCAAGAGCAGATGGGCACCGAGGCAGCATCGGTAGAGCCCGAGGTTCCCGAGCTTGGAGAGACGACCCCCCCCGGCAACACCGGCTGGGCCTATAGCTCCTACCACTGAGGAGGTCCCAATTACTGTAGGGATTATCCGCCCTACCACCACATCTTCCTACTTTTGTATCCATCTAGGAGGGACCTGCATTCGCATTACTCCACGAAAAAAAGGTCCTTCCGCCTTGTAAGAGGCCAGCTTCCCCATCCCATGCTGCTCCCGAGCCTAAGCCCAAGAGGGATAGATCTACTTCCCCTACCCCGGCAGCACCTGCACCAAGGAGGCTTAGGTCCTTATCCCGACAATGGGGATGGGTAGCCCCCACCCTCCAGAGGTGGGTGGACGAGGAGGGTACTCCCTCCACATACGAGGTGGGAGAGTCCTCTCATGCTCCCATTTCCCTGCCCATCACCGGTCAGCCTATGGAGCTGATTGTCCCTCTTCTCGCGACATGGAGCATCCGCCACGACAGCCGACTAGATGACCTCTAGGAGGATGTTGAGCATTTGCAGGTCCATGCAGATAGACTAGAGGAGCTCCAGACGCTGATGGCCCGACTAGACCTTGTCTAGTACCATGAGGTTAGGGTCGTGCTCGATCCGAGCACACGCCTTGACTTTATAGAGGATAACCTCGCGGTTATCACTAACGTTGAGGAGTGGTCGATCGACGCTGACGAGAGGATCTCTGAGCTACAGGAGAGCCTAGCTGCGGTTACGTTCCACGTGACGGCAGCATAGCAGGATACAGCTACCCTACGGGAGGAGCTATAGCAGACACGAACCCTTGCCACCGTATGTGCCATTCTGGCTACCGATGCTGCCCAGTCAGGTTTATTCTCTCGCTTTGTTAGCAGACCTTTGTGAGCGGGTTGTGCTCACCTAGATTATGATTTGAAACTTGTATTGACAGGGCTTTGTACCCTTGTCCATTTTGCATTAACTATAACTATGTAACAAGTTTGAATCCATCTATGTATTATGTTTCTTGTGTTGTGATTGTTGTGGTTGTTTTCATTTCCTTGTTCATGTTATGACAATTATTTTATGCATATTGTCTTATTTTCTTTTCTTGTCATATATACTGGAAAGAAAAACAGGGCGCCTAAAGGAATAACTCGATGTAACACCCGACCGAACACTAAAAGCACAAAAACAACACAACCCATGACGGCTACGGAGATATCACAAATGATAGCTCAACAAGTAGGTGTAGCACTAGCACAGAACGAAGCAAACCGGAACACTGGATCCGAAGGTGGATCAGGAAACTCATGGAGTGGCAACAATGGAACTGACGTAGATAACAACGGAGCTAGGAATACCAACATCGGTAGCGGTACCAACGGGACCGAAGTTGGATCTGGAGCTACCTTGGGTAATACAAACAGTAACAATATACAATGGCTTAGAGGTCACTGTTTATGATTAATATCCTAACTTGATAACCCTATCAATTCAGGAAACTACAACGCTCCAAGAGGTTGCATCTATAAGGACTTTATGAACTGCAAACCTCGCCATTTTAATGGATCTGAAGGATCAATTGGTCTCATGTGTTGGATTGAGAAGATCGAGTCGGTGATCAATATAAGCAACTACACCAATGACTTAAAGGTCAAGTATGTTACTTGCACCTTCCAAGATCAAGCACTCACTTGGTGGAACGCCCAAGTTCAGACATTGGGCATGGACGTTGCTTACCAGATGTCATGGGATAACTTCAAGTATATGGTGAAAGAGGAATAGTGTTCCCTAAATGAAGTCCAGAAATTGGAAAATGAATTCTGGAATTTGGCCATGATTGGAGCTGAAGTGGCAACCTACACCATTCGGTTTCATGAACTAACCCGACTAGTTCCACACATGGTTACCCGAGAACTCAAAAGAATTGAGAGGCACATTTGGGGTCTTGCACCGCAGATTCAGAGCATGGTGACCTCATCTAAACCAACCACCATTGAGAGTGCCTTAACGTTGGCACACGATTTGACTGACCAAGTGGTTCGTTCTGGAGTTCTGGTTAAGAAAAGTTCAGTTTCTGTTGAGAAGCGTTTCAGGGGAAAAAAGAAATGGGATGGAAAGAACTCTGGGCATCAGACTCCCAAGAATCCTAAAACAGTGAAAGCTTATGTTGTAGCACCAACTGCGAAAAATCAGTATGCAGGGAAGCAGCCCAAGTGCAACAAATGTGGTCTCCCTCACCTGGGTACTTGTGAAAGTTTTACCTGTACCAAATGCAAGAAACTAGGCCACACAGCCAAATACTGTAAAGTTCCTAATCAAGCAGGCAACATCGAGAATCGAGCTTCTTTCGAGTGTGGAAATACGGGGCACTTTAAGAAAGACTGCCCAAATCTGAGGAACCAGGGTAACAACCAAGCCTGTGGTAGAGCATTTATGTTTGGAGCCGGGGACGCTCGTCAAGATCCCAACATTGTAACGGGTACGTTCCTTGTTAATCATCACTATGCTTCCACACATTTGATACAGGTGCCAATAGAAGTTTTGTCTCTATCAACTTTAGTCCTTTACTTGGTATAACACCCACTGCACTAGATGAGTCTTATATGATAGAATTAGCCAACGATAAATTGATCGAAATGGGATAAATAATCAAAGGATACTCTTTAAACCTGGGCGATCATATGTTCAGCTTAGATGTGATGCCTGTGAGACTTGGAAGTTTCGACATTGTTATCGGCATGGATTGGCTAACCAAGAACCATGCGGAGATTGTCTGTCACGAGAAGATAGTTCGCATTCCATTCCCGGATGGTGAAACCCTAACCATTCAGGGAGAAAAGAGCGAGCCATCTTGAGAATTATCACATGCATGAAGGCCCGAAAGTACTTAAGAAAGAGATATCATGCTATCTTAGCACATGTAACAGCAGAGAAGCCGAAGGAGAAACAACTCGCTGATATACCGATCGTACGAGACTACCCAGAAGTCTTCCCCGAAGACTTGCCTGGACTTCCGCCACCAAGACAAGTTGAGTTCCGTACCGATCTGGTACCCGGAGCAGCACCGATTGCACGATCACCATACCGACTTGCACCATCTGAGACGCAAGAACTATCCAATCAGTTATAGGAATTATTAGATAAAAGGTTTATTAGACCGAGTTTCTCTCCACGGGGAGCTCCAGTTTTGTTCGTGAAGAAGAAAGATGGAACATTCAGGATGTGTATCGGTTATCGGGAATTAAACAAATTAACGGTAAAGAATCGTCTCCACTTCCAAGGATAGATGACTTGTTCGATCAGTTGCAAGGTTCTAGCTTCTATTCTAAGATCGACTTACCTTCAGGATACCATCAACTAAAAAACCAAGAGGAAGACATCCCTAAGACTGCATCTAGGACTCGTTACAGCCACTATGAGTTCCTAGTCATGCCTTTTGGTTTGACCAATGCACCAGCTGTATTCATGGATCTCATGAATAGGGTCTGCAAACCCTATTTGGATAAGTACGTGATTGTATTTATAGACGACATTTTAATATACTCACGAAGCAAAGAAGAACATGAACATCACTTGAAGCTTGTCTTGGAGTTACTCAGAAATGAAAAACTGTATGCCAAAATTTTAAAATACGAATTTTGGATTCGAGAAGTACATTTCCTCGGTCACGTGATCAATGACAAAGGCATACATGTGGATCCATCTAAGATCGAAGCCATCAAGAATTGGGAAGCACCAAGAACTCCAACAGAAGTACGGCAATTTTTAGGTCTAGCTGGCTATTATAGACGCTTTATTGAGAATTTTTCCAAAATAGCCCAGCCCTTGACAACCTTGACCCAAAAAGAAAAGTTCAACTGGAGCCACAAACAAGAAATGACATTCCAGTTATTAAAGCAGAAGCTGTGTTGTGCACCTATCCTATCTCTTCCTGAAGGAACATATGATTTTGTAGTATATTGCTATGCATCACACCAATGACTTGGTTGTGTCTTGATGCAAAAGGAGAAAGTCATCGCATATGCGTCCCCGACAACTAAAGGTACATGAAAATAACTACACTACCAACGATCTGGAATTAGGAGCCGTCGTTTTTTCTCTTAAAATCTTGAGGCATTACCTTTACGCTACCAATCATAAGAACCTCCAACACATCTTCGACCAGAAGGAATTGAACATGAGACAACGAAGATGGGTAGAGTTATTGAACGACTATGATTGTGACATTCGTTACCACCCTGGTAAAGCAAACGTCGTAGCAGATGCTTTAAGCAGGAAAGAAAGAACCAAGACTCTTCGAGTACGATCATTGGGAATGACGATTCACACGAGCCTTACCGCTCAATTACGTAATGACCAACAAGAAGCACTTAAGGAAGAAAACCTGAAAGACGAATCCCTACGAGGTATGGATCTGTAGGTCCCCGGGTGTCTCGGATCGTTACATGTGGGTGTGTGACTAGTTGGACCGGGTGCGGAATGCCCGTGACTAGGTGGAGAATCAAGCAACACAAAGTAAACCGACAATGAAATCACTTTCAAACTCCGTCTATTATAAACTTGAAAGGTTACAGAGAGAAAATACTAAGTGCAAATGTATGCGTACATAACTTCTGTCAACCTATTCTATTTATACTAGACCTGATCTCTGCGCACTTAACAAGTGCGCAGAGTAAATTGTTCATGCGTACTCAGCAAGTACGCAGAGTATTCTTACGTACTTGCTAAGTATGCTGGAAGTAATTCTTGCGTACTTGCTAAGTACGCAGGAAGTAATTCTTGCGCACATGCTAAGTGCGCAAAACACTTAGAGAAATAATACAACAATAACATGCATTAGAAATTACAACTCGATAACTAATACATACAGACACTAACATACAAAGACTAATACATACAAGACAAGTACAATAAACTAAGACACTATCCAGAGTGTCTGTCACACAAAAGTGCTTCAACAAACTCCCCCTTGACAACAGCTCTGGATTATCTTCGGTCTTCACTGCTCCCCAGCTTTAGCTTCCATCTTCTTCTTGTAGTCAAGGCAAAACTTCATCACCTTGTCGTATTTAGAAGCAAGGAACTTTGTCCACTCATCCGTGTACATGCAGTACTTGTCAGCTAGTGCCTCCAGATCTTTCATAGAGAAGTTTATGAAGCAGACTTCATCAAACACTCTGATCAGTTCTCTTGTCACTAAACTTCCACTATCAGACCACGCCTTTCCAATCACCACTGCCTCGCCCGATTTAGGATCTACGTACCAGTACTATATGTTACCGAGGATATCCTGAGATAACTTGCTCATGGGAATCTTGGTTTCACATAGCACTTGCTTGTATACTAGTTTCTTTAAGCTTCTCTTAGTCACAGGATGTCTAGCGTTCTTGTCCCTGACTCGCTTGGGCACTTGAGGCTTAAACATTTCGAATTTCCCAGATCTTACCTCTCGCTGTAGAACCTGCCACAAACCCATCGCTACTGCCACAAACTTTCAAATTTCCAGTAGCTCTCGGTTTACTAGGTTTACAAGGTCGTATCTTGGCAATGAGTTGAAAGCTTCGCTGGTTGGTTTCAAGTATTGAATCCCCCAGCTCGCTGGATTGCAAACAACTTCTTATCCTCGTCGAACTTCACAGCTAAGATCATCCCTGTCGTTCCGTGTTTGTCTATGATTGAAGTCTTTTGCCAGACAGGAGCCGGATCCTTCAATGAACTTGCAGGAATATGTTTGTCTTTCTGTGCCTCTGGATCCACAGGTGTAGGGTCGGCAGGAGAGGCTTCATTCGACGCCTAAACAGTACTAGCAGGCTCGACTGAACCTGTGTCAAGATGAGATTCAAAGGATGGAACTTCGAATATCTCTCCATCTTCAAATTCATACTCTCCTTCCCCATCGCCCGTGGGAACTTCGATTACCACATCATCATCTTCCTCATCCCAATCTTCACCAGAGTCGATCTCTCCCTCTTCAAGATTGTAGAGAGCCTCGATATGTGCTTCTTTGGAATAGTCTGGCTCTAAGAATAAGATCGCATTATTCGACACGTCGTCAGATAGATCTTTCAAAACGTCAGCCACCGGCTTTCCTTTATTGCCACCTGAAGCATCACCGCCTTCCTGGTGAGTCGACTCCCCCTCAGTCATTGGAACAGCAGAAATGGGCACTATCGCTAAAGCTTGTTGCTCACTTCCACTGGAACCGACTTCAGGATCCTTGTCTTTATCATCATCCTTTGTTAGATCAACCGGATGACACGCCTCATCACCGGTAGATTTTGATGCCTTCTCCTTCTCTTTTTCTCTCTCCTCCTGATCATCAAGCTTCTTGGTCAGGTCAGCGACTAACTTGACCATCATTTCATGTTCTTTCCATTGCATGTCAAACCGTACCTCTAAAGACGTCCTGTGTCCCAGAATCATATTGTTTGTTTTGATCAGTAGTTCGTTCTGGGCCATCACATTTATAAGTCTCTCTTCAGTCCCAGTCCTATGGATTCTCAGAATAGTAACTTTGTCCACCAACGAACTTTTCTGAGCTTGTTGAGCGTCAGATTCTTCCCTTGATTTTCGAACTGTTTCAAGTAGACCAGCAACTTATGTTTCCAAAGTGGTTATCCTTGCATCACTGGGATCAGGATTACTGGATGTAGAGGCTTCAGCATTATGGAGTGGAGATGAGAAGATCGTATCAAAGTCAAAACCCTAGGAAAAGTCTCCAAAGTTGTAGGGTTGACTGATGGGTTCAATGGTGGTAGTAGGGATTGTGGATTGGATGGTGATTGCAATTGTGGTGGAAGGGGTGATGGTGACTGACTCGGTTAGAATAGGAGTTGTCATCGCCACTTGGACAGATGGTACAGGGAGGGACACTATCACAGGAACCTCCTCTATGATAGCAGTGATAGCCACATCAGGTGTTACTTGTGGCCTTCTCCGCTGTCGCCTGTAAAGCTGTTGTGAAGGTGAGGTAGAAGTGGAATCAGTACTCACAGCCGTTACATGTGCTTTCCTCTGAGCACCGACTTCTACCTCATGAAGGATAGCTTCTTGCGGCCTATCCCCCCGTTGCTTATTAATACTTTCTCTCCTACGTCTTTGTATAGCAGCGTCCGAATCAGAATCGGGCTCGTATTCGCTGCTAGTCTCTTGTCGCTTTCTCTTAGAAGATGACCCGGGAAGGCTCACCTTTGTCAGTCTTCTTGGGTGTGCCGTGCATCATCAGAATCAGATGAATCTGACTTAGTCGATTCTGATTCGGAATCTTCAGCACCTCCAACTACTTGTTCTTCATCTCCATCTTCTTCATAAATTTCATTTTCAGATCCAACTTCCTCTTCTTCTTACTGTTCATCACTGTGCTCACTGAGTTCAGGCTCAGACGCTGCACTATACCATCTTAAGTCACCAGGGGCCACATATGCTTCATTTATTAGGTGGCCAAAGAGAGGAGTGTGCTCAGGTGTAGGTTCTACACTGCCTGGCTTTAGAAATTGTGTAAACACTCTCTTGTCTACCCGTTTGACTTGTAGTCTCTCTCCAATAGCTGGTAGATTCGGTACAACATCATTAATCAACAGCTGAACGAACCTAATGTATAATAGAAATCTAAACCTATCAGCAGCATTGATATGATCGGTGATAGACTTGTAGATATACTTCGAGAAGTTATAACCCTTTTTAAGCGAGAGGGAAACCATTGTAGCCGCCAAGTCATGCCCCATAGCATCCTTTCCAGCCTTTCTAGCAGATAGGCACATGATCATGATGTGAGCGAAGTAACACCACTGATCAAGTACCCATATCTTCTTGTATGAGAAGTAGTCCATGGTACCGACATACCCCATCCTTTGTCTCCAGCATCCATCAACGAAGTAGTCAGGGTAACTCACCGGATCAGTTGATAAGTCCTTGAACTGTAGCACGCGTCTTATGGTGTCTTTAGAAATAGCAATATCATGACCTGCTATAGTATCCCTAATGACATTTGGGTTTATTGTACAGTCATGATCAGCAGTTTCCCAGAATTGCTCCATATACGGTCTTGAGACAATAGGATCAACAGATATGGCATAGTTGATCTTTGATCGGTTCAGGAAGTCGATTATCTCCCTATATTGAAGTGCATCACCCTTCCACTCGGGCTGTGTTAGAGCCAGCAAATTGAATTCGCTGGTGAATGCACGAGCCATCACTGCATAAACAAACAATAAATGCAATAAGAACAAGAAGCATCATCGGAATGGATCAGAGATGACAGGATATAGCAGCTACACAATGAACTGAATTTCAGACTTAGAAATTTTTCACAAGTGTCCTTCCTGCGTACTTAGCAAGTACGCATGGATTAGTTCTTGCGTACTTAGCAAGTACGCATAAATTATTTCTTGCGTACTTGTTTAGTGCGCAAGAACTTGCACTTAGCCAAATTTCAAAAATCCAAAATTCAATAGAGGAGAGGCATTGTTGTGGATTAGGGTCACCACAAGGTCGAAATACATGATGAGGACCTATGAAACCACTATCAACATCAATGAGCCGCTAAACTAGTCAATTTTGACCTAGCCTTGGTCCGACGGTAATCTACGGTCAAACAAGGGATCAAAGTCAAAATCAAATCCTGTTAAAGACAATTTAGGAGTCAAGGAGCTTCGATTAGTGACTTATAACTAGATTTAGGTCTTAATTTTCATTAAGAACATCCAAAATCGGTTAAGTCCTCACTATCAAACCCTTGAACGAATCTGTCAATAAAAGATGATTTTATGGATGAAATACACTGAGATTTTCACCAACGATGATTAAGGTGAAGATGAACCGAAAAACGGGATGAAAAAGCTTTTAGGAACACACGAAAATCTCGAGTAAAACTGAGTAGAGGTATTCAACAGTGTGAAGTGTTTGAAATGAGATGAAACTCAAAAAAAATTCTAACTGCTGAATATATACCCAACACAAAATGGTCGTGCGTACTTGTTAAGTGCGCAAGACTTAACTCCTGCGTACTTAACAAGTACGCAAGGTCATGCGTACTTGTTAAGTACGCCTCATGCGTACTTGTTAAGTACGCAGAGTTTATCTCATGCGCACTTACCAAGTACGCAGAGACCCTTGTGTGCTCAAACTTTCAACTCAAATTATGAAGATTTAACGTCAAATAACGAACAAGATAAACACATTCAATCAAAAGTATTCAAAGTCAATTCAAGAAGGTTAAACACAAATATTTTTGGCTTTTCTGATTAAAATTGAACTGTACACGAACTTAAAATCTTTTTGCTCTTTTATGAATAGAGATATACAAGTATATATACACACACACTATTTTTGTTCAAAGACACGAGCAGAGGATCATACCAGGCTAAACTCTAGCAAAAACGATATAATATAAACGTCAAAGAATATGGGATCGTGTCATGGATTACAAGTTATTCATACGTAATAAGCACATAAACAAGTAATTCAAGTTGGCAATATTATGATATTTGAAACCATAAGCGTCTTTGTATCACATTCTTGTGGGTTAAGGTATTAATTTTAATATATACAACGTGTACCCCACTGATATGCTACGGAAATGTAACTTGCACTATCTCAAGGCATCTAAGATTTTCCCAAAGATTTTCAAATCTCCAGAATGAAGTTACATTGTTTAGTACAGAAAAACTCAAGCAGAATCCAAAAGGATTATCAAGAATCATAAGATTCAGAATCGAGTGATTCAGATGTCTTGGTTTGATTGGATTTTCTTCTATGAATATCATATGATGATTCAGGTTAATAGATATGGAGTCTGAGGATTTAGGTAAGGTGATCCAACTTTTATCTAGATTTGATTTCAATGAATCAGGTATGATTCAAGGGTGAATATAAGCTTAACAGTTGATGTTAAGACATATCTTGGCCCAATTTCCCATTGCATACTTGTGAGTATGGGCAGTGAAGTGAACCGATAAATTGTGCTAAAGACATAACCCGAAACTGGTCTCTTAAGAAAATATTTGCTAAAATATTACATCCTTTATCAGATAATGATCTTTTTGTATTCTTTTACACATGCACACATGCATACATGGGTTCAAATCACAGTTGTAGTCTAGATTTAGTTTCCACACTACTAATGATTCAAAGATGCCTACAGCCTACTGACAATTAAAATTACTTGTAAATAAGCATATTAAAAATATAACAATTTAAATAATCAAGTAAGCATGACGCAATCATTTCCCATATGAGCAGTCTATGGCGTTTAGATAATTACTGATGTACTGTCATTTCCTTTTTTCTCAAGATAACTTTGAAATTTTCTCCATTTTCTATTTTGTTTGGGTTTTTGTAAAATATTTGAAAAGTAAAAGAACTATACAGAAAACTTAAAAGATATAAACTTTAACTTTCATGAATTGAATTGATTTAAGAAAAAAAGGTTTTCACTCTAGATTGAACATTCCTATCATGTTGACAAGATGCTCAAAACGGGTTCGATCAAACGCCTTAGTGAAAAGGTCAGCAAAGTTGTCATCCGTGTAAACCTTTACAAGTTCAATGAGATGCTCTGATACCACTTGTAGGTCCCCGGGTGTCTCGGATCGTTAGGTGTGGGTGTGTGACTAGTCGGACAGGGTGCGGAATGCCCGTGACCAGGTGGAGAATCAAGCAACACAAAGTAAATCGATAACGAAATCACTTTCAAACTCCGTCTATTATAAACCTGAAAGGTTACAGAGAGAAAATACTGAGTGCAAATGTCTGCGTACATAACTTCTGTCAACCTATTCTAATTATACTAGACCTGATCTCTACGCACTTAACAAGTGCGCATGGCAAATTTTTCATGCGTACTTAGCAAGTACGCAGAGTATTCTTGCGTACTTGCTAAGTACGCAGGAAGTAATTCCTGCGCACATGCTAAGTGTTCAAAACACTTAGATAAATAATGCAACAATAACATGCATTAGAAATTACAACTCGATAACTAATACATACAGACACTAACATACAAAGACTAATACATACAAGACAAGTACAATAAACTAAGACACTATCCGGAGTGTTTGTCACACAAAAGTGCTTCAACAGGATCAACAGTTAGAAACCAAATCCGATGAAGCCCGTTACTTCATGAACCGAATTTGGTTACCACATTTTGGGAATCTACGGGGTTTAGTGTCTGAAGAGGTACACAAATCCAAGTATTCAATCCACCTAGGATCCGACAATATGTATAAGGATCTCAAGGAGTTGTACTAGTGGCCCAACATGAAGGCAGACATTGCCACCTATGTAAGTAAATGCTTGACTTGTTCCAATGTTAAAGCAGAATACCAAAAGCCATCAGGACTCCTGCAACAACCTGAGATACCACAATGGAAATGGGAGTAAATCTCCATGGATTTCATCACGAAATTTCCCAAAACATCTAGTGGTTATGATACTATTTGGGTAATTATCGATCGATTGACAAAATCTTCACACTTCCTACCAATCAAAGAAACGGATAAGATAGAAAGATTGACACGAATCTATCTAAAGTAAGTTGTCTCAAGGCACGGAGTACCAATCTCTATCATCTCAAATAGAGATAGTCGTTTCACCTCAAGATTTTGGCAATCACTTCAGAAAGCGTTGGGTAGACGCTTAGACATGAGCACTGCCTATCATCCGCAGACGGATGGTCAAAGTGAGAGAACCATCCAAACCCTAGAGGACATGCTTAGGGCATGTGTCGTAGATTTTAGAAAGAATTAGGATACTCACCCCAGTGGCTGAGTTTTCTTACAACAACAACTATAACACCAGTATCCAAGCCGCACCTTTTGAAGCACTTTATGGTCGAAAGTGCCGATCACCATTGTGTTGGGCAGAGGTTGGTGACAGCCAACTCACTGGCCCTGGAATCATTCAAGAAACAACAAATAAGATATTCAAGATCAGGGAAAGAATCAAAGCAGCCAGAGATCGTCAAAAGAGCTATGCTGACACAAGACGCAAACCTTTGGAATTCCAGGTGGGAGACAATGTGTTGTTAAAAGTCTTGCCTTCATAAGGGGTCGTTAGATTTTGGAAACGAAGTAAACTCAATCCCCGATACATCGGACCTTTTGAGATTCTAGCAAAAGTAGGCCCGATGGCTTACAAACTTAAACTACCTCAAGAACTCAGTGGTGTACACGACACGTTCCACGTGTCAAATCTAAAGAAGTGTTTGTCAGACGAAACCCTCGTTATACCACTTGAGGAGATTCAGATCGATGACAAACTCCACTTTGTGGAATAACCAGTTGAGGTCTGGATCGGGAAATCAAGAAACTAAAACAAAGTCACATCTGTATAGTGAAGGTCAGATGGAACTCTAAGCGAGGACCAGAATTCACTTGGGAACGCGAAGATCAAATGAGACTTAAGTATCCCCAGTTGTTCGGGACGAAATTCTTCAAACTGGGGGAGGATGTGACAACTGGTAATTTTACCACATAATTATTTAAAATAATTACACGAGCATGTGCATATTAGACTAATTTTAATTAATTAGGTCTAACCCTGTCCAGTAGAGTCCAACCACTATACAACTACGAAGTAAATATTAGGGATTTTTGAGACACATCAAATCTCGTATCGCGTTGGTGATAAACTGAAAATAAAATTTAATCCCTCGAAACATTCTCTTTATTTTTAATAGTAGAGAATAACTACCTGTATGGAAATAAAAACTAAACATGTGATGCATTCACGTATTATGCCTAAAACTACTAAACTTATATTCTTTTTAAAATACCTGACCCATCTCGACAAGTAACGACAAATGGAAAACGACGACACGCGGGTATTATAACGGACTGGGAACAAACGGGTAACGAACCACATCACATGACCTACCCTAACCTACTCCCCCTCGTGCTCCTTCTTTTCTTCTCGGCCGATTAATCCTATGGGGTTCCTCCCTATTTGTGTCACCCTTAAACCAACAAGAGACCAAATGGTCTCCTAAGAGACAAAAATATTTCCTTCCAACACAAGGACTAGAAGTTATTACCCCTTTCTTGCACTATATATACATGCAAGAAACTCAAGCTCAAACCCACACTTCTCCTTCTTAACCTCTTTATCTCTCTCGGCTACACCGCACCCGACCGCTCCCTTCTTCTCCTCATTAGTTCTAGGCAACCATCACCACACACCATAACACCACCACCTATCACCACCAACCACCTCCTTCCACCCCTTGAACGATAGCCACCTTCACACCACACCCCTTCCCTCTCTCGGCAATCACCTGACAACCACCACCATCCCCTATCCAACTCAACGTTAACAACAGCCCACACCACCCCACCGTTCACCTCCGCACACCCCCACCCCCTTCACGGCAGTCCCGAGCACCTCCACCACCTTTACCGGTTTCGGGAACAAGAACCAAGCTCCATCATCTAGTACGGGTCTTCGGTTTTCACCTACGGGCACCGGGTCTCTCTTATACGAAGTGTGCTAGCTATTTCGAAAGCTAAACGGGTTATACAGGACTTCCAGTGGTGAAACTGGGTCTCGTGTTAACTCCGCCTCCTTCTCTCTCGAATCTTTACGTGAGCACTTGACTTATTTTTATTAACGTTAAACTAATTGGTGATATTATTATGGTTATACCGGTTTTAAATTTTGAATATTAAATAATTTTTTATCATAAAAAGTGACGGTTAGAAACCGTAGGTTTTAAAACCCTAAATGTTATTATGGTTATATTGGTTAAATAATCATTGTTTTCATAAACATATTAATAGGTCATTTTGATAAGAAAAATAGTAATGGTTTTATGAAAAAAAGAGTTGTCCTAAAACCTTAGTTAACTTGTAAGAAGAATATTTTATAAATTATTTTTATAAAATAAACATGCAACCATATGGTTATATATATATATATATATATATATATTAATTTTATAATAATTAATAATTGTATATTTATATATATACACATATATAAATATAAATTGTGGAAATAACTATAAATAAGTTTGGAAATTAAAATAATAAAATAATTATTTTATGACACTTTGACTACACCCATTTATAATAAATATATATTAAATATATTTATTAATCATAAGGAACAACTTGAAAAAAAAAAACGACATGTTGACAACTAAAAGTCTAAGTTATAATATTTATTAAAGAGATTTTAATAAATATAACTACTTTAATGACAAGTAACGGATTAGCCTTATCATTTTCCATCTATTTCTCTCTTACATTTTTTTGCAGGCAGTGTATGATCCATAGCTCCACTACTGATTTATATCAGCCTTTAGCAAGCCGAAAAGATTCTTTCACCGCCGAATACGATAAAACCGTATGAGAAGAATGGCCATAGAAAACCGCACTATTTTTTATTTCGCAAGACCGTCACTAGAGACTTTAGGATCTAGCATCACAAGGATGACAGTTGACGCTAACAACTTTGAGATCAAATCACATGTCATCCATATGATCCAGTCATCATGCACTTTCCATGGATTACCTGATGAAGATCCACATGCCCACATTGCAAATTTTCTTGAAATTTGTGACACTTTCAAACTCAATGGCCGAATGTTTCCCTTTTCCTTAAGGGAACGAGCTAAGTCATTGCTAAACTCTCTTCCTACCGGGTCGATCACTACACGGGATGATCTACATCAGAAATTCCTATCAAAATACTTACTGCCAGCAAAAACTGTAAAACTAAGAAATGATATCACCACTTTCACCCAGGAAGATGGTGAATCACTATATGAGGCATGGGAACGTTTTAAGGACATGCTGAGGAAATGCCCTCACCATGGGCTAGAAGTTTGGCTACAAGTATCATCATTCTACAATGGGTTGCACAATCAAGTTTGTCAGACACTCGATGCTACCGCATGTGGTATTTTTGGAAACAAGAGGCCACAAGAAGCTTACAACCTAATTGAGGAAATAGCTATGAACAGCTATTAATGGTACAATCCAAGGAGTAACATGGAAGTAAGGCAAGGAGTTCATTCTGTTGATACTGTCACTTCACTTTCTGCTTAAGTAGACGCCCTCACCGCTCGACGCAATCAACTTAGCAAGGGCAAGGCAATTACTGAGGTTACTGAAGAAGTAAAAAGTATCACTACCAATGCTGAGCAGGTTGACTTTATTGAAACAAATCGCCTACAGAACAACCCCTATAGTAATACTTATAATCCTAGATGGAGGAACCATCCAAACTTCAGCCGGAAGGATAACAACAACCATGGACAATCTGGCTTCAGACAACAACACCAGTTTCAAAAAAGACAATCTCAAAACTATCAGCCTCGTCAACAATTTTAAGGAACTAACAAGCTAAGTAATGGGTTAAGTTTGGAGGACGTGGTAACTAAGTTAATCTCTATAACTGAAAGTCAAGCCCTTCTAGCGGATTTCCGTCACAAACAATATAAGGAGAAGTTTAGTCTTCACGAAGCTGAGTTTAAGACACAGAAAACAACTCTTCGGTCCATTGAGACGCAATTAGGACAAATTGCAAAAAATCTTATCCGAAAGACAACCAGGATGCCTCCCGAGTAATACTGAAACCAATCCAAAATCAAATGTAAGTGCTATCACTCTTAGAAATAGCAAGGTTTAATCAGAACCGCCAATGCCAGGAGAAGAGGTTCAATCATCAAGAAGAGAAATATTCACCGGAGTACCACTTCATCCGCATATCGCAGAGACAGCTACTCAAGGATCACAATCAAATGTAGTCCCACCTCCTGCTCCAAGGAATACTCATCCAAAAGTTTCGACAAAAAGAGCGTTCCATTCTCACATACCATACCCAGGAAGGATAGTAAAGCAGAAGACTAACGAACAATATGAGAAATTCATCGAGCTATTAAGTCAAATCCATGTCAATCTTCCCTTCCTGGATATCATATAACAAATGCCTAAGTATGAACGTCTCTTGAAAGATTTCCTTGCTAACAAAAGAAACATGGAAGAGGCAGTTAAAAATACTAATCAATGTGTCGCTCTCATTGAAAGATCCCTTCCAAAGAAACTCTTAGATCCTGGAAAGTTTTCTTTACCATGTTCTATCGAACCACTGCCGATAACCTTCGCACTTGCTGATCTGGGAGCAAGTGTGAATGTAATGCCATATAACATGTTTCAAAGACTCAAAATTGGGAATCCGCGACCTGTTAATGCAACCATTGAATTTGCGGATGGCTCGGTTAAATCACCTATAGGAGTCATTGAGAACTTACTAGTAAAATTTGACAAGTTTGTCTTCCCTGCCTACTTCCTGTTTTTAGAAATGGGACCCGACTATTCCGTACCTTTGATTTTGGGTCGCCCATTTTTAGCTACCGCCCGAGCCGTCATTGACATGAATGAAGGAATTTTGACACTTCGTGTCGGAAAACAATCAGTGACCTACAACATCGGAGGAAATGAGTGTTTATCCAATGATACCTTTGAAATTGCACAATTCATCGATACTAATTTAGACTACCAACTGAAGAAAGCCAAAGAATTCAACAAAGGAAAGAAAGTAGATCTTGGTAAGAATTTTGACAACAATAACTAGATCGATGAATACTTTGATAAGCTACCAAAACTAAAGGACTTGAATGGAGGAACAGGAGACACGGGGGAAGTCGATGGCCCCCACCTGAAGAAAGACTGATGAAGCACGTATGGGTCTAGCCAGCGACCCTTAAATAAACGTGGCGCTTCCGGGAGGCAACCCGATGATCATGAATAAATTGAGAAGTTGGTGCATACGGCAGAAAGCATGGACGTCAGGTTTGGTTTTCCAAATTTAAGTATGTATTACTTCAGCCCCCAGGTATGCCTTCTCGATACTAGGACCTTAGTAGCTTAACTACTACCTTTTATTTTCCTTGTCTGCTATTATATTTTCCTTTGTGTGTCAGGTAGAATAACATAACTAGGTAGTTTCTCTTCTTCTTTAAGAAGTTACACTCCACCTCTACGAGCTGGGAACGGGAAACCACTTCAAATTTCTGAGAAATTAGATGAAGTCTTTAAAGCAAAGTGTTGACAAATAGCTGATAGGCACAACCTGACAACAGCAATAAGTTTTGGCCTTAGGTTATACACCGAATTGACTGGGGAAGTACCCGTTTCTTTTCCCTTAAAACTTCATGCATTTAAATTCCTGCATGGCATTCTATTACATGCATCTGTACATTGAGGGCTGATGTGTTCTAAAACACATATGTTTCTGTGGGTGTTTTTGACCCATTTTACCTGGTTTTATCAGTAAATATCTAAAGAAATTGGTAATTAATGAGTTTATTATTGAATTTACAGGTCTGCATGATAAACCAAAGAGTTGTGCTGAAGATAAGAAATCCGGAGAAAAAAGAAGAAAATTCTTGAAATTATACTTTTCGCGGTACGTGAAGGAGAAGAAAGAATCCCTCGCGGTACGCGGGGGGTTTCAAAACTGGGCCCGACTATTTTGGCCTTTGCAGTACGCGAAGGGCCTGAGACTTTTTCTCGCGGTACGCGAGAGGCCAAAAAGCCGCAAAACCCTAGAATTTGATTATTAAAAGATTTGTGCGGCCATTCTTGGGGGGATCGATTGTTTGTGGCTGGTAGAGAACAGAGAGAGTTCAAGGACGAGTTTGGAGCTTTAGAATTTGATTGCTCGTGGGGATTGCTTTTCGGTGTGTAGTTCTCGTTTTCGTCATTCGGTTTCCTCTATTTCCATTTGTTTCGAGTTTAAACAATGTTTCCATTATTTTGTGGATTATTTCTCAGTATGATGAGTAGCTAAACTCATAGCTATCTAGATTAGGATGAATATTGACATGATTTGATTGTTTTCAGGTTTTATTTGATCGTATGACGAATACTATTGTAAAGACTTCTGATTTATCGTTTATGAATGTGTTTGAATATTTATTTACTACTGATATTGTATGAACTTACTGCAGTTGAGGTTTTATTTGAGTGCTTTGTGTGTTTTGAGTAAGATTTCTCATTTTAGGGTCATATACTTTGTGTCTGTGATCTAGACGATTAGGCCAGTCATTGTAGCAGGTTTGTGTGGTCATAAAAATCAGTATTTTACCAATCTTAAGTCCGAGAGGAGATAGGTTGTCGGGTTGTCTTTTGGTTTAGCGGTTCGGGAAGCAATTGTGTGAGAGTGAATTGTCTGAGTTGTTTTTATCATTTGCAATTTCGTGTCATAAGCAGTATTTTGGGAGTTTACTCCTTGCTCTTAGGTATGTCTAGCATAGCCTGTGAGTATAGAGTGGTTGAGACCGAGAGGTGAAACTGTTTTCGAGTACGTGGTGTTTTAGGTTTTGCTGAGTCCGAGAGGAAATCCAATTCCTTACCGGCGAGCTTAATCAGACCCTTAGGATAGTTGAGGTGTGTAGGTGAGTCTGAGAGGAGATCCTGCATGTTTTAGTGATTCTCGAGTCAGTCTATCTTTAGAACCGGTGTCATACAGTCAGTTGTCCCGAAAGCAGTTGAGTCAGTCAATAGGATTCCTGGTCTAGGTGGTGTTTATCTCATATTTGGTCTTTGTTACGTATTTTAGTTCGTTTAGTCTATCTTTAGTGTCTTGTCTTGTCTTCGGATCGAGTCAGTATTTTAGTTGTTTTATTCTAAAATTAACAAAAGTAATAAATAAAATCATCTCTTGTGTTACATCGGTTAGGAGTCAATAGAGGTTAAGTATCAAGGGCCGCCGCCTTTTGTGTCAACGGTTTGATAACTCGGGCTTACTTTCTTTACTACGCGCGATCGGTACACTTGCTGTGGCGTGTGATTTAATTGTGAGTCCATTTTTACATTTAAAACTTGGTTAATTTAATATATATAATATCACACATCAAGTTTTTGGCACCGTTGCCGGGCACACTTTTAGGCGACTTCGAGAACGACCCGAGTTGGGGGTCTGACCATTATTTGTTAACTATTTGTGCTATTATTTGTTTAGTATTTTATCATATTTTCTTATTTTATTTTATCTCTTTTGTTTTGTTTCTAGTTAGCATACGTTTTTTATTCTCTGTATTTATTTTTCTTTTTGCAGTGTATGCAACATAATCGCCGCATCCGTTCCACAGGATCTGCTGAGTTTTCTGCTCTACTTCAGCCCGAGCGACTGTTCCGAAAGAAGACTGTTGAATCATCTGCGGAAGAGATGGGCGACTGACCAGCATGAAGGACCGTTTCCGATTACGCTAAGTCGACCGACGGTGGCGTACGTTCTAGCATCACCCAACCCACAGTCGTGGCCAACTCTTGGTAATTTCCTTCCCATGTAATGAGCACCATAGCCACCAACGTCCAATTCCATGGGAACTCTCACGAGAACCCCCATTCTCATCTCACTACGTTCAGTAGGGTCTGCGACACTTTTCGCCTTAATGGCGTCACTGAGGATGCAAAACTGTTGCATCTATTCCCATTCACTCTGGCAGATAAAGGCGCCACTTGGCTTGAGTCCTTACCCAATGGTTCCATCACCACTTGGGTTGCTATGAAGGATAAATTTCTTGCTAAATACTAACCGCCTTCTAAGGCTGCTCACCACATGAGTTTGATCCATGCTTTTAAGCAACAGCAGGGGGAGAGTTTTCACGACGCGTGGGAGAGATTTAAGGGGTTTTGTAATGATTGCCCGAGTCATGGTATAGAGATTGGTGCTTGGTTGAGAAGTTTTATAATGGCTGTTCCATTGCTAGTAGAGGCCAGCTGCAGGGGGGAACATGATGACGACCAAGTCCCTGACGAGTGCTTTGACTTGTTTGAGGATATTGCGATGACTAGTTACCAGAACCCACACTCTGAGAGTTCACAGAGAGGGGTTATGCATGTTTATTCAACTACAACCTTGGCAACACAGATGGAGGCATTAGCTAGAATAGTGAAAGATTTGCATGGAAAGTTGGATCGGAGCAGTGAGATCTGTAAGGGAGGCCACAACACTGCAGATTGCCAGATGACCCTGGAGCATGTAGAGAACTTGGGAAACCAAAACTGTAATAACTCATACGGTAACTCTAACGGTAACTCTGGATGGAGAAACAAGTCTGGTTCCAATTAGAGGAGTAATCAGAACCAAAGTTTGTTCCAGAATTCGGGTCAAGGAAGCGGGGAGAAGAAGGACCGCTTTGATGAGATGATGGCTCAGCTTCTGGAGCATGACGAGAGGAGATATCAGGAGAATGCTGCGAAGTTCAAGGAGCATGATACGATGATCCAGAGTCAGGGACTGGCATTGTAGAATCTGGAGAGGCATGTGGGAGAGATAGCTGAGATGATGAAGAGTAGAAAGGACGGTAGTCTGCCTAGTAATACAGATACGAACCCAGGTCACTCACGGCAGTTCACAAAGGTAGTGACTACTAGGAGCGGCCAAGGTGCCGAGACTCTGAGACCGATAGTAGATGCTGATGAGCCGCTCAATGAGGAGATTGAGATGGAGGCGGACCCTAACAAGGTGCAAGAGCGGCGAAGCCCAGCAAGTACAGCACTGCCAGAAGACTTGTAGATTCATATATTTTGTATAAGCTGTTGTCATTTATTGTATGTTTAAACAATTTTAGAGTAGTTTACTTTCTGTCATTTCATTATTGTAATTTCGGTTTTCTGTAATTAGTTAAGTCTGGGCCATCGAAACTACTTAGTTTCGATGGAGTCTGTTCAATCGAAACTAGTAGTTTCGATAGATGGTAGTTTCGACAGTCTGTATATCAATTGTAAATGGTCAATCGAAACTAGTAGTTTCGATTGACCATAGTTTCGATACCTGTCACTACTATAAATAGCCTAGTTTGAGATTGTTTAGGGTGTGAGTAGCGGCTGTAACCCTGAACCTTCTCTTTC
Source organism: Smallanthus sonchifolius (assembly GCA_023525975.1). Classification (NCBI taxonomy): domain Eukaryota; kingdom Viridiplantae; phylum Streptophyta; class Magnoliopsida; order Asterales; family Asteraceae; genus Smallanthus; species Smallanthus sonchifolius. The sequence goes on from CM042020.1 coordinate 85,707,454, forward strand.
ACATTTTGCTTGAATCAATACAATCTGCAGTTGTTTATTCACTGTGTTCATACATTTTCATACCTTTTGATTGTTGATTCAAACTGTGGTTAGCTGGTTATCTTCACCAACACTGTTTCTATTACCTGTTTCACCACCATACACACAGTTTCCGCCTGTGTGTGTGTGTAATCGATCATATCAAGTGATTTCAAGAGAAATCTGGACCTACAATTGGTATCAGAGCTTTATGCTCTAGTGTTTTTGAGTGTTATCAGGTTATTGATCGATTCTAGGTGATTACCGAGGGTTTTCGTTGCTTATTTTGGGTTTTTGCACATTTATTCTCGAGGTACTGTTTCATCATTTTTCAAGGGTTTTTGCTCGTATTTTCGGAATCGGAGGTTGGATTCGTGATCAGGACAGTTAGACGAAGGTTTTCGCTGGATTGGTTTGTTATTTCTGCACCTTTGATTTCTGGAGCTTTTCATCAATGGAGTATTTCTGTTTTTGAGAAGAAGGCATCGAAACTATGGGTAACAATTTCTGATTTCTGTTGATCATCGAAACTTCTTGTCTACGTTTTGTCGGGAGAAGGTACTATCGAAACTAGATTTTTGTCTCTTATAGAAATTGTGGTTATCGAAACTAGTCTGTGAAATTTTCAGTATCGAAACTAGTTGTTTCGATAAAAGTTGTTTCGATAAAATTTGTTCTATCGAAACTAGTTGTTTCGATAATAGTTGGTCTATCGAAACTAGTCCTATCGAAACTAGTTGTTTCGATAGAAGTTGACCTATCGAAACTAGTTACTGTTTTAGTTTCGATTCAAAACATTATGGCCACTTCAAGTTCAACAGAACATTCTGGGGGAAATAGACCACTTGTTCTTGTGTCCACAAGAGATTTTGATGACTGGACTAATAAAATGAAGCTTTTCTTTCAATTTCACGATTATACACTGTTGAATTCTATCACCGATGGTCCCCACAAGCCCGTAACTACCACTGTTGATGTTCAATGTCCTAAGTTAGTGTCTGAGTATGATGAGAAAGATCTTACCTTGATTGCCCAAGACAACAAGGCCTACGGGACTATTGCCATGGCTCTTCCTATGGATATTTTCAACATCTTTGCTGAGTACACAACTGCCAAAGACTTATGGGCTGCACTATGCACAAGATATGAGGGAAGTGAGGATGTCAGGGAAAGCAAAAGAGATCTGATCAAGAAACAATATGCGATGTTCAGTAGTGTAAGGGGAGAATCAATATCTGATTTGATCAACCGTTTCTCAAGCATTGTATCAAGGTTGAAGGTAATGGGAGTTGAGTACCCTACTCTTGATCTAAACAAGAAACTCCTAGATTCTCTTCCTGAGGAATGGAATATGTATCGAATCATGATCAAAAAGACTGAGAATCTGAGTACTCTGTCTCAACAGGAAGTCTATAGCATTCTTGAATCTTATGAAATTGAGATTAAGAAGGGAGCAGTCACCCCATCTAATCAGTCTGGAAACACTGCTCTCATTGCTGGATCAAGCTCATCCGGTAGCCCATACTTTCAGACTGATGTTCCTCCTTCAGCTGCTGCAATTAAGTCTACCAGCTCCTCTGCTCCTCAAAAGACTATCACCATGATTCCTAATGAATATGTCCCAATCATGACTGCTTTCATGTCGTGCTATGATGCACTGATCTCTGGAAATCTAACACCGGTTAGCTTTCAACCTGATGACTTGGAGCAGATTAATCCTGATGATTTGGAGAAAATGGACATTGAATGGTGCATGGCCATGTTAACCTTAAGAGCCAAAAGATTCATCAAAAGAACAGGGATAGACAGATTTAAGCAAGGAAAGACACTTGGGTTCGATATCAAGAAGGTGAGATGCTACAATTGTGATCAGCTGTGTCACTTTGCCAGAAACTGCAAGGAGCCGTCCTCCAAAGATCAGCAAGATAAGAAGATTTCCTCTGGTAAACAAGCTGCCAATCCTCCAAAGACAAACACAACATCAAGTTCCACAGCTCTTGTGTGCCAAGCTGATGGACATTATCATTGGGGAGAACAAGCTGAGGAAGCTGCTGATAAAGCCTTGATGGCTGATGTGGAGGAAAATGGCAAGTGTGTCATGATTGAACCAGCTGAGGATCTCACTGCTGTGCCTGCTGAGGTTCCTTCTAAACTTTGTGATTCTATATCTTGCTTAAATGAAATTCAAAAATACAGATTCATCAATCAAGCCTTGATTGATGAACGAAATCACATTTAGGTGATGTATGACTCTGTGGCAAAAAATGAGAAACTTTACTTAAAGAAAATTCGTGATATTTCTGGTGAAAATCGTTCTTTAATTGTGCAACTCAATACTCAAACCATTAATAATACAATTTTAACAGAAAGAGTCCGAAAGGCAGAAAAAGCCAAATTACAGGTTGATCACATGGATATGGATCAGAAAATTCTGTTTGGAATAATTGATAAACAATTTAATAGAAAAGGCACAGAAGGTCTTGGGTATAACTCTCATCCACCTCCTTATTCTAAATCAGGGAGATTTGCTGATATGCCTACTCCACATGTTTCCACACCTTTTGTTTGCACATTATCTCCTGATGATTATATTACATCCTCTGATTCTGACAGTTTTGCTTCTTGTGCAGAGTCAAATTATGTAAAGTCCGAAGATGATTGTGATAAGAGTGCTAATGATAGAACTATTTTAAAAGAACTTGAGTCGGATGAATGTAATAATATTTCCGTGTCAAAACCAAATATTTGTAAACACGTTAAAAACTTGTATTTTGAGTCTATGCCTGCTGAGCATACGGGTTTGGGATGTGATGTTTCTAAATTTTAAAATGCCTTGCCTTTTGTTCCTAAATCTTTGAATGTTATGCCATGTGTTACAAAATTTAAAAGTGCAGGAATTATTGTGAATGATGTACCATGTGAAACCATGAGCAACATGGAATTTTTTAGATTAAAGGAAGCACATCGTCTTCTAGACAAAGTTATTGATGAGAGAACCGTCTCATATTCAGATTCCTCAACATCACAATCATCTTCATCTTGTGATGATTATTATCAGGCTAAGATATCTTGTAAAAACGTTTGTTTTAGTTGTGGTGCCTCAAATCATGTTTCAAAGAGTTGTAAATTGACAACCGCAAATTTTAATGAAGAATCACCTTCCCAAAGTTCATTAAATTCATATGTGTTACCTAATTCTTCTCACAGTAGGAAATCTAGGCGTAAAAGAATTAAAAATGCTAAAAATTATTTAAAACGAACTTGGAAAATTAAAAATAATGTTCTATTTGATGACCGTGCTTCATCAAAGGATGGTTGTACTTCTGATTCCAATGAGATGTCATATCCTGACACTAAAATCTCTTGATTGAAACATTTTTGGTCAAAACGTATAAATGGTTCGTTGTGTATAGGGTCAATCAAGAAGAACCGGCGATAACATCTGGCATGTAGATAGTGGATGTTCAAGGCATATGACTGGGCATTTTAACTTGCTGCAAGATTATCATCAAATTGATGGAGAGTATGTCGCTTTTGTTGGAAACCCAAGAGGAGGAAAGATTGAAGGACAAGGAACAGTATCAAATGGAGTAAATAGTCTGGAATTTGTCAACTATGTTCCTCAGTTAAAATACAATCTGATGAGTGTTTCACAGATTTGTGACAAGGACTTTTGTGCTTTATTCAATTCAAAAGAATGTCTTATCTTAAAGCCGGGAGTGGTGATTCCAGAAGAACTTATTCTCATGCGTGCTCCCAGAAGATACAATACATATAGCTTGGATATGAACAACCCATCGGGAATTGAATCGTGTTTTCTCTTAAAGGCTTCCGAAGATGAATCTTTCCATTGGCATAAGAGGTTGGGACATGTCAACTTCAAAACAATGAACTGACTGGTTCGAGGCAACCTAGTCACTGGATTACCTCTCAAAGATTTCACTCCTATGGAACACTGTATTTCATGTTCCAAGGGAAAACAGCACAAATCTTCACATAAGCCTAAAACCACCAATTCCATTGACTCTCCTCTCCAATTGCTTCACATGGATCTCTTTGGTCCAGTGAGTGTCATGAGTCTTGGACGAAAGTCATACTGTCTGGTGGTAACAGATGATTTTTCTCGATTCACTTGGGTGTTTTTCTTAGCTAAGAAGGATGAGACGCCAGAGATTTTAAAGACCTATCTGCTTCAAATTGAAAACCTCTTCAGTTTATGTGTGAAGACTATCCGCAGCGATCATGGAACAGAATTTAAGAATGCAACTCTAGATTCCTTCTGTGAAAGCAAAGGAATTTCTCGTCAATTTAGTGCACCTCGTACTCCTCAACAAAACGGTGTAGCTGAAAGGAGAAACCGCACCTTAATTGAAGCTGCACGAACTATGATTGTTGACTCTAAGCTTCCCGTGACTTTCTGGGCTGAGGCGGTCAACACTGCATGTTTCGTGCAAAATCGGGTTCTTATCACTAAAAGTTGTAACAAGACACCATATGAGATCATGTATAAGCGCAAGCCAGTTATTGATTTCTTCAGAAAATTTGGGTGTGTGTGCACGATGCTGAACACTTCAGATCAGCTCAACAAGTTTGAAGCCAAAGCTGATGAATGTTATTTTGTTGGTTATTCCTCCAATCAACGTGCTTTTCGTGTCTATCATAAGCAGAAAAGAATAGTGCTGGAGTCCATTGATATCAATTGGCATGAAAATAATCACACGGACGCAGGAGATGGTCCCAATTGGCTATTTGACGTCGATTCAGTTTTTAAATCATTTAATCTTCCTGATTTCTCAATTGACTCAACTCATGCTAATCCTTATTTTTCTGTGAACAATTTAGGGAACTTAAATGATCAAGGTTCTTCCTCATCTGCTCAGGATGAAATTCCTGTGGTTGCAAATGCTGAATCTAATATGGAGTCTTCCGGTTCTGGTGCAACAAGTGAAACTGTTGAAGACAACTCCATTCCAATAGTAGATGTTGCACCACAATCATCTGCTGAAGATCCTATTAATGACATTGCCAATCCTCCTGCTGAAAATCTTACCAATTTGGAAGAAGTCGTGGAAGAAGATGCAATTCCTCAACTGTGAATTCACAAGATTCATCCCACCAATAACATCATTGGACCACTCAATGTGGGTGTTAGTACCCGAAGTGCCTGTGAAGCATTTGAAAACAGCATGTTTTCCTGCTTCATCTCTCAAACTGAACCAAAGAACATTAAAGCAGCACTACTAGAAAACAGCTGGGTGGAAGCAATGCAGGAAGAGCTACAACAATTCTCAAAGTTACATGTGTGGAATTTGGTGGATCTACCCAAGAACAAAGTTCCAATCGGTACTCGTTGGGTTTTTCGCAACAAAAAGGATGAAGGCGGCACTGTGATTCGAAACAAAGCTCGTCTGGTGGTTCAAGGTTTCTATCAAGAAGAAGGGATTGATTACGAGGAAGTCTTTGTACCAGTGGCTCGCTTGGAAGCCATCCGAATATTTCTCGCCTATGCAGCCTACATGGACTTCACCGTTCATCAAATGGATGTCAAAAGCGCATTCTTATATGGCAAAGTTCAAGAAGAAGTTTATGTCAAGCAGCCGCCGGGTTTCATTGATCCTAATTTTCCAGACCGTGTTTACAAGTTAGACAAAGCATTGTACGGTCTTCACCAAGCACCTCGTGCGTGGTATGAAACTTTATCAAAGCATCTGCTTGAGAATGGTTTCACACGAGGAACAATTGACCAAACTTTGTTCAAACGGAAGGAGGAAAAGGATACAATCATGGTGCAAATTTATGTGGATGATATCATTTTTGGTTTTACAAATCCCCGTCTCTGCAAAGAATTTGAAGAAGTGATGCGATCTAAGTTTGAGATGAGCTCCATGGGGGAAATGAAGTTCTTTTTGGGACTACAAGTTGATCAGTCTGAGTCAGGAATCCTTATCCATCAAGAAAAATACGTAAAAGAAATCTTGACCAAGTTCAAAATGGCTGATTCCCATCCAGTAAAAACTCCTGTGGAAGTTCGACATTGTTTGACTCCTGATATGGATGGGGAAAGCGTTGATCCGCATCTATATCACTCTATGATAGGATCTCTCATGTATCTCACGGCCAGCAGACCCGACATCATGTTTGCAGTGTGCTTATGTGCACGTTTTCAGGCTAATCCTAAACTTTCTCATTTATCTGCTGTAAAACGTATTTTGAGATATTTAAAATATAAGCCAAAATTGGGTCTGTGGTATCCTAAAACTGACTTGTTTGATCTTGTGGCTTATTCAGACTCAGACTACGGGGGTGCAACTTAGACTGCAAATCCACTTCTGGAGGTTGTCAATTCCTTGGCAACCGCCTTGTCTCATGGCAATGTAAGAAACAGTCCACCGTTTCCCAATCCACCGCCGAAGCCGAATACATTGCCGCAGCCCTCTGTTGTTCCCAAGTCAGATGGATACACCATCAGATGCTTGACTATGGGATCACATTCCATGAGACACCCATTATGTGTGACAACACCGCCATTCCTCATATCACCAAAAACCCCGTTCAGCATTCCAAAACCAAACACATTGAAATCAAACATCACTTTATCCGTGACTGTGTTGAAAAGAAGCATATTCAAATTGTTGAAGTCAAAACTCACAAACAAACCGCAGACATCTTCACAAAGGCTTTTGACTCTACCAGATTCGCCCAACTGGTGGAGATGCTTGGAATGATCAACTTTCAGTAAATAGTGTGAATAGTATTTTTTATTTTTATTTTATTTTTTTATTTATTCTGTTTACTTGTCAAAGAAAATTCCAAAAAGATTTTATTTTTATGAACAATTTTTACGCAACTCTTTTGGGGGAGAAATATTATATTGAAAAGAATTGCTATGTATAAAATCTTACAAGAAAATATTATATTGAAAAGAATTGCTGTGTATAAAATCTTACAAGTGGTTTTGAGTTGTAGGAAGAATTGAATCTGACCTTTGAGAAATGATAGTGTCTGATCTCATCTCTTGGACATGCCCCCACTTCCATATCCTAGTAGGCTTAGAAGAGAGAAAGAGGATGGTCACTATCAGAAGTTCCTCAACATGCTACGACAGCTACACGTTAACCTCCCATTTGTTGAGGCTCTGTCTAGTATGCCCAAGTATGCAAAGTACCTCAAGGACATGTTGACGTACCAAACTAAACTTGTGGCACTTTCCACCGTGGTGATGAACGAACGGTGTTCTGTGGTTATAGAACCCAGCCTTCCACAGAAGATGAAGTACCCAGGGAGTTTCACTATCCCTTGTGTTATTGGTGGGTTATCTGTCGGCAACTCTCTTGCCAACCTAGGTGCTAGCATCAACCTGATGCCCTACACTGCCTTTATGAGTCTTCAGCTTGTCGATCGATTGGTTAAGTATCCGCGTGGTTTTGTTGAGAATTTGTTGGTGAGGGTCGACAAGTTCATATTGCCTGTGAACTTTGTCATCTTGGATATGGATGAAGATGAGCACGTTCCTCTTATTTTGGACCGTCCATTCCTAGCTACCGCATACGTGATGATTGATGTCTTTAGCGGTAAGCTGACCCTTGGTGTAAATGATGAGAAGGTGACGTTCGACGTGAATAAGTCCTTGAAGCATCCTAGCAGCCAGGACGATACACTTTACTTCATAGAGTCGATCATGTCACTTGTGGGAGATTTCTTGAGTGATATCTGTGGGGGAGATGCGTCTAATACGCAAATCCTGGCTAGAGAAAATGGTGAGATTGAGATAACAGTAGTAGCCGTTGATGAGAGCTCGAGTCCTCTAGAGAGTGAGGCTCCCCAGGATCCCACTGGATTCGAGGAGATTGAGAGGAGTGAGCCTGTAGTGAGGCTGTCTGTTGAGAGCCCACCGCCCTCCTTAGAGCTTAAGGAGTTACCTTCTTATTTAGAGTATGCTTTCCTAGATGATGAGAGGAAACTTCCCGTGATTATTGCTGCGGATCTGACGGGAGATAAGAAGGAGATACTGACTAGAGTGCTAAAGACACATAAGCATGCGATCGCGTGGAAGCTAATGGACATCAATGGTATAAACCCATCCTTTTGCACGCATAAGATCTTGGAGGAGGATGATTTTAAGCCAGATGTGCTAGGGCAGCGGAGACTAAACCCTAAGATGAACGAGGTCGTGAAGAAAGAGGTGTTGAAGTTGTTGGATGTAGGGTTGATTTACCCCATTTCTGACTCCGCATGGATTAGTCTAGTGCAGGTTGTCCCCAAAAATGGGGGAATGACAATTGTGGTGAATGAGAGGAATGAGTTGATTCCAACTAGGACGGTTATAGGATGGAGAGTGTGCATAGATTACAGAAAGATGAACGACGCGACCAGGAAGGATCATTTTCCGCTACCGTTCATTGATCAGATGCTGGAGCGTCTGGCGGGACAGCAGTTCTATTACTTTCTCGATGGCTTTTCTGGTTATTTCCGGGTCCCTATTTCACCCGAGGACCAGGAGAAGACCACTTTCACGTGCCCCTAGGGTACGTTTGCTTACCGCTGTATGCCCTTCGGGCTATGCAACGCCCCAGCTACCTTCCTGCGTTGTATGATTGCTATCTTTCATGATATGGTCGAGGACTTTATGGAGGTCTTTATAGACGATTTCTCGGTTTTTGGGAGCTCCTTCGACCATTGCTTGAGGAATTTAGAGAGAATGTTGGCACGATGTGAGGAGACAAATCTGATCTGAATTGGGAGAAGTGCCACTTTATGGTGAGAGAGGGCATAGTGCTCGGGCACAGGATATCACGTGCAGGCATAGAGGTAGATAGAGCTAAAGTGGAGACGATCTCTAAACTCCCACCGCCGACATGTTTCAGAGCGATTAGGAGTTTTCTTGGCCACACCGGCTTCTACCGGCGATTCATTCGTGATTTCTCTAAGTTAGCTAGGCCGATGACTCAGTTGTTGGAGAAGGATGTGCCATTCGTGTTTTCTGAAGAGTGTTTAAGGGCGTTTGAGTTGTTGAAAGGCAATTTGGTTGATGCCCTTATCATGATAGCTCCGGATTAGTCCCTACCATTCGAGTTGATGTGTGACGCAAGCGATTTCACAGTAGGGGCGGTTTTAGGACATCGAAAGGACAAACACTTCCATGCCATTTACTACGCTGGTCAACCTTGAATGATGCTCAGGAGCATTACAGCACTACGGAGAAAGAGTTGTTAGCAGTGGTGTTTGCTTTCGACAAGTTCAAGTCCAGTTTTGTGTTGTCCAAAACCATCGTATACACAGACCACGCAGCAGTGCAATATCTCTTTAGCAAGTAGGACGCTAAGCCACGCCTTATTCATTGGATCCTGTTGCTGCAAGAGTTTGACATAGAGATTAGGGATAAGAAGGGGGCAGAGAACGTGGCGGTCGATCACTTATCCTGATTAGAGAGTGCGGAGAGTGGACACACGGGAGTCCAGATTGATGATCGGTTTCCTATGGAGAGTTTGATGAAAATGAGTGTGAGTGAGGATGAATGCCCTTGGTTTGCGGACATTGCGAACTACCTTGTTGATGGCACCTTAATAAAGGTCACTCACCAGCTGAAGAAGAAATTATTCGCGGATATTCGACACTTTATTTGGGAGGATCCACGTCTGTTCAGAGTAGGAGCGGATCAGGTGATTAGGATATGTGTAGCCGAGAGTGAAGTTGACAGCATTTTGAGGCAGCGCCACAAGGGCCCCACTGGAGGGCATAATGGAGCCAGTTATATGGCTAAGCGAGTATTTGATTCTGGCTTCTATTGGCCGACGATATTTAAGGATGCTCATGCGTTTTTTAGGAGATGTGATTCATGCCAGAGGACGGGGAATATCTCTTCTAGGAATGAGATGCCAAAGAACCCCATCTAGATTGTTGTGGTGTTTGATGTCTGGGGGCTGATTTTATGGGACTGTTCCCGTCATCTCGAGAGAATAAGTACATACTTGTCGCGGTGGATTACATTTCTAAGTGGGTGGAGGTTGAAGCTCTACCCACGAATGCGAGAGTAGTTGTGAGATTCTAGAGGAATTTGTTTGCTAGATTTGGTGTGCCAAAGGCACTGATTAGTGATATAGGTACCAACTTCTACAATGCGCAGATGGAGAAAACCTTTCTAAGATATGGGGTCACCCATCGACTTGCAACGGCTTATCATCCGCAGACTAGTGGGCAGGTAGAGGTTAGAAACCGTGGGATTAAGCGGATCCTGGAGAAAACGGTTGGATCGAATAGGAAGGATTGGGCAGATAAGCTAGATGATGCACTCTGGGCTTTCCGTACAGCATTCAGGACACCTATCGGTTCCACACCGTTTAGGTTGATTTATGGGAAAGCGTGTCATATGCCTGTTGAGTTAGAGCATCGTGCATACTGGGCCCTCCTCACCGTCAATCTTGACGAGCATAAGGCGGGGGAAAACCGGATGTATGAGTTACATGAGCTAGATGAGCTGAGGGATCATGCATATACGCGTTCATATGATTATAAGTTGAGAACTAAAGAGTTGCATGATCGCCACATAAAAGGTGGTAAGGAGTTTGAGGTAGGAGATCGAGTGCTATTGTTTAATTCCAGGTTGAGGTTATTCCCGGGAAAGTTGAGATCTCTATGGTCGGGCCCATTCACAGTCATTCAGGTTTTTCCTTACGAGACGATTGAGATAGAGGGAGAAGATGGAGTGAAGTTCAAGGTTAATGGGCATATATTGAAGCACTATATCACAGGCCCGGTTGTGGAACGCTCAGTCGAGGAGGTGCACCTCGACCCACCACAGAACCAAGTGTGAGGATGAGTCAGGCTGAGGACTGGCTTAAACCAAGCGCTCTCGGGAGGCAACCCGAGTTGTATTTCTCATTTGTTTTCAGTATGTATATTTTGTTTGTGTCGTGTCTTGCAGGGTTTTGCACTTGACTCAGTGGGGCAAATCATCAGGAATGAAGTTCCAGGTACTTTTACAGTTGTTTTTATAGTTGGAACAGGTTTTAATTGGATTTGGGGTGAAAAAGTTTTTAGGGGGGCAAAATTTTTCTAAGTACAAAAAATGAAAAAACTTTATGTGATTGGCACCTCCTCGGGTTTGTTTGAGCTTTATTTCGCAGGTATTAATCGCTCCGTCCGTACTCAATCTCCATTCGGGCGGAGTCAATCCTAATCTGATCTTTGTGAAAAGGTAACCCGACATAATGTGTGCAACCGCGACCAAAATGCTATACGATGCACAAATGGAAGAATAAAGTTGGACATTTCAGTGCATATACATTACCAGCTAAGTCCTTTCCTATTTTTTTTCTTTTTATTTTTAGTCGTTTCTTGCTTCACATTGAGGACAATGTGTCTTTCAAGTGTGGGGATGAGAGACTGTTGAGTCTAAATTTGTTAGGTTTGTTTTTCTTTTTGAAAAAAAAAAAAATTTAAAATTAAAAATTAAAAATCTCAAAAATATTGAGTTTGTTTCTGCAAGTCCCGAGAGTTTCACATACTATTTTTATATCCGGGCACACAAAAGACCTGTTTTTGTGCGATGTAAATCAAGAGTTTTAAGCGGGTCGGGTGTGGTTTTTCGTTTCCTTAACGCGGTATTCTCCAAGTATTCGGGATTAAGTGTATTCAACTAGTCGGTTTTTCAGTAATAAAATCATCTGGGATGCCTAGGAGAGTGTAGCAAACTAGATGGTAATAATTGTGCATGATGTGTATCGGTAACTCGATTCCACGCACTTCAGTGAGATTTTGAGTCTTTTCATATTCATTCTATATTCACTGCTTTTCGTTTGATGTGTGCATTACCTACTTGATTCGTCTCGTTAGAACTTGATTATCTTGATACATTTCGAGGCTCTAGGTTTAGACAGCACACATAAATGATCTAAGGCATTAGGATTTAGCCCTTTCTTTTAATTAGCCTTTTCTTTTGTTTATCCCTACCTGAACATTAACCCCTAGTTAGCCCGTTTGAGCCTTATCCCCTTTCGTTTCTAAAACCCACTTATTACACCCTTAGCCTTTGCAACCTTTTATTCCTTTCACCCCGTTTCACTGGTCCAGATTGATCTAAGCTTGTGCAGTTAAAAAGAATCAGGAGAAAATCATAAAAATAGGATATTCCAAGTGTGAGGATCAAAGATCCTCACGGTTTAGCATAATTATGTTTTATCTTTTCATTCTTTTTGTCTTAAGTTCATTAGTCTGGACCAGTTTCACCTTAGCCACTTAAAATTCCCTATCCATACCCTGAACGCTAGTCTGGCATTACAACCCAGAAATACCTTGTTGATCTGTGTGTTTATCTTCACATTCGGGTGGAGATTTGATTGATTCTCAATCATATGATTTAGGCATTTCATTGGTAGGTCTGAGAGTTGGAATAGGACCTGGCACATCTTTTGCCAGCCACAGAAATAAGCCTAGAGGAGAGAACTCTTGAGAGGGGTACTAGTTGTGCATAGTTAGCGCTTGAAAGAAAGTGAGTCTTGATTAGGGTTGCCCAAGTTCTCAAAAGGTTAGGTCCCGTCTAGACTGGTTGGATTGTAAATCTATTGACCGTTGTAAAACTTGGGGAGTCATTCGTTGTAATTGTACTTTGCGACCTGTTTCTGACCTTAGCGTATTTTTGTGATTACTTGGTTGGATGTACTGCTTTGGGCTTTGCTTAGGGACAAGCAAACTTCAAGTGTGAGAATGTTTGATGTGTTCTAAAACACATATGTTTCTGTGGGTTTTTTTGACCCATTTTACCCGGTTTTATCAGCAAATATCTAAAGAAATTGGTACTTAATGAGATTATTGTTGAATTTGCAAGTTTGCATGATAAACCAAAGAGTTGTGCTGAAGATAAGAAATCTGGGGAAAAAAAGATGAAAATTGTTGAAATTATACACTTCGCGGTACACGAAGGAGAAGAAAGACCCCCTCGCGGTACGCGAGGTGTTTCAAAACCGGGCCCGACTATTTTGGCCTTCGCGGTACGTGCGAGGGCTAGGGACTATATTTTTTGCAGCTGGTAGAGAATAAAGAGACTTCAAGGATGAGTTTGGAGCTTTAGGAACACTTAGATTGCTCGTGGGGATTGCTTTTCTGTTTGTAATTCGCGTTTTCATCATTCGGTTTCCTCTATTTCCATTTGTTTCGAGTTTAAACAATGTTTCCAGTATTTTGTGGACTATTTATCAGTATGCTGAGTAGCTAAACTTATAGCTATCTAGATTAGGATGAATATTGGAATGATTTGACTGTTTTTCATTATTATTTTTCGCATGCTCTTTCGTTTGGCATATTGAGTGTTTTTCGATCGAATTTTATGCATAATTAGAACTTGTGTGATGTATACATATAAAGACCATGAACTAGTAGAAGTATGAAAGTGATTGAGGCACCTAGGACTTTATTACCCTTATATATTATCCTTAAAAACAAAAATCTTAAAAATATTATCCGCCTAGATAGCCCTCTGAGCCTTAGCCATTTCTTTACTACTACCCACATTTATCAACCAACCAGATTTTAAAAAACACTGGTTATTGGCTGAATGTCTTCAAAATGGGAAAGTTATCTTATGTCGTTATTTCAAGTTCATTACCATTGAGGCAATTTTGGAAATAATATGTTTTACTCAAAACAATTGGAGTATACAAGAAGGTGGGAGGTATTAGGAAGAAACAACCGAAATATGGAAATATTATTTCAAGGAAATTGAGAAAAAAGAAGTATTGAAAAACGTGTCTTGATACAAAAAAAATAAAAAAATAGAAAAAGAAGAAAAGAAAAAGAAAGAGAGAAGTGGGTCTTTTACCGGCTAGACCTTAAAGAACTGGATATGCATTCTTTTGATTTTAATTTGCTTTTCTGCCTTCATTTTCGCAAAACCTGAATTACCAACCGAACTCCGAGAAAGGATTTTCCAAGCAACTAGTGATGTAAGAAAACGGTGGTGCGAGCAAGAATAACTGACACCATTCTGTGGCTTGTCAAAAAGTGCCGCCAAAAGAAGAGCCAAAATATACGACAAATGTGTGAAGTGTGGCAATTGGAGCCATGATGAAAAGTGTACCAAGAATCAAACTCATTCCCAGCATGAGTATACAAATTTGATCAAAGTAGGAGCTGTTAGGCTACATGCCGAAAGATCCATACAGAAAGACAGTAATGTGTATTACACAGCAAGGGAAGAACTGAGAATGATAAGGGATCTTGGTCTTGGCAATCTGACCATAAACGAGCCCTCATATTAGTTATACCCTCATGACCTGAGTACCGTAGAGGGACCTTCTAGTATTTTCCATTTTAAGCAAGGAAGCCGTAGCTGTGTTTCACGATATCTGCAGCCCTTCAAACCCTTCAAATCCCTAAAAATCTAAAAACATTTTCATTTTCACCCTTTATTTTTATTTAGCCAAATTATAACCCTTTTAAAGTCCTCATGATTCATACATACTACTTAGTTAGTTGGCGGAGACTTGATTTGCATACAAGCTTATGACCATTGTATAATTCGATTCGAACTTGTGTGTTCCACTTAACTTACATTATCCATACATATATAACCCTAGATTTGAGTGAACATTGTGAGCAGTGATGAATTATGTATAATTGAAGCTCTAGTAGGCTTGTCATGAATTTCATCATCCCAAAATAGAAAAGCACAAAAATAGAATAATGCGACTCATGAGTTACCCCGGAGTTTCCAACTACTTGGAGCTGTCTTACCTTTTGTAAAGTTTTTAGTTATGGGTCTGATCATGCATGAGTTTGCTTGAGGACAAGCAAAGTTTAAGTGTGGGGTATTATGATATGCCCTAAATTATACATGTTTTGCATGCATAATAATCCCCATATTATGGTACTAATTGAATAATAACCTTACAATTGATACTTAAAAAGTTTATATTTCATAATTACAGGCTATTCGGTATCCTGAGATAAACAAAGATGAAAAAAGTCAAAAACACCAAGAAATCAAGCCTTTTGGAAGATCATTCCCGAGCCTTGACCCCCAAGAAGTCAAAATTGGTCAACAACAAGTTATCCAACAGCTAAAAGATGAAACTGGGAAGCAAGGGAGGGTTGCACGGCCATGCATGCCATTGCACGGTCATACAAACCCAAACTTGCTCCCCAAGGACTTAGTACACTGCCATTCGCACCCTGTTTGATTCCGGAGGTGTTTGCACGCCCGTGCAATCCAATTCACGGTCATGCATTGCTCATTTTGAGGCTTATAAATAGATGGCTTGAGTTCTTGGTTACACACACCTTTTCACACCTTTCCATACATTACCAGAGCTCAAGAGAGTCCGTTTCTATAGTCTAGAGTAGAGAGTAGGGAGTAGAGAGGCTCCTCCTCTTTGTCCGCAATAGGGGAGCCTACGAAACTCAGCGTTACGCTAGTTAGGATGGCAATTCATGGCTAAACTTCTTGTATTGCTAGGGTGAAGATGATGTTTGGTGCATGTTAATGTTTGACGTATTAATCTAATGGTATGTTTATGTCTTTAATTATTTGTTCTTAAAACCACCATTTGGTGGGCTTTTATTATTGTCTAAATCCGTCTTTATATTTGTGAGTGTTCTTGATTTTAAAGTGTAAGATCGTAAAAACTTTTTAATCAAACTTCCTTTGAAGCTTGTACGTTTTTATCCAGGCAGAGATTGATAAGCCAAGGCTTGGTCAACATTATTAAGGTCGTACGTCTTTATACGAACTTATTATGCGACCAAGAATTGGTGAACTCATGTTGGGAACGGTACGTCTTTATACTCGGTCCCGTTGTTGCACCGCCTCCCGGTGAACAAAATATAATCACCTATTTCACATTAATACAAAGCATTTATGTACAATGTCTTAAACCAACCCGGAGATGACCATTCGAAGGGTTGAGGGTAACTATTGTCCCTAACGGAAGACACTACTATTTTAATTTAAAGATTTTAATTCGTGAATCAAATGTCGTGAGGACGAGGCTCTGGCGGTGACCCGGGTCACAAGTTTGTAGTAGTCATATCACTAGATTAGTCAACTTAACATTATCATGTACCAAGATGATTCGAAGCCCGAAGCAATACTCTCCGTGACCTGATCATATCCAAGATATTTACTCTTCTGCTATTTACTATTATGTTCGTTACATTTCTGTTACACAAATCACGCACGTTTTTACTTTTATGTTATTTACTTTACCGTCATTTACTTTTTTGTCATTTCCTATTCTGCTTCACAAGCACACAAAACCCACTCACTAATTGATCCGGCTAAACGATAACAAAAGTTGATTACTGGAACTCGACCGTGTCCATTGATTCGATACTTGGTTCTTACCTAAACTATATTACGTTGCGATAGGTACACTTGCCTATTGTGTGTTTTAAGTTAAAGTAATTATCATTTTATAAATTTAAAACTTGATCTCGTGAAACTAATATCTCTAAATATTTTTATTACTAAAAACACGCTATCAGCCGCATGGTGCTATGATTAGAAGGACTGGATGGAATAGGAGGGCAGTGTCAGCAATACGTAAATTCCCTCCAGGATGTGGACCTGCATGGTTGAGAGATCGACCACTTGCGACGGTTAATAGAACTCTGTTTCAGGAGGACCCAATGGATGACCCGGAATGTGATGAGGAGGAACTAGAGGAGGACACATCAGATGCACCTAAGGTGGTCTGGTAGTGATTTTGTGGGCATTGTTAGGAAGCTCGTTTGTTTGATGATTAGATGATGTGGCAGTGGCCATGAGAGATTCCGGGGTGATTTGACGTTATGACTGATTAGACGTTTATGTGGTGTGATGCTTAATTCAAATATTGACTATTTTGACATTGATTGTGAGTTTTACCGCATGATGATTTGAACATAATTAATGATAATTGTGTTTGTGATGGTGTACGATTGTGTTTACAATTGTTGATTATGCGCGGTAATGTGTGATTACGTTATTACATTTTGAATGGCGTGAGTTCACGCTTAATGTGATTCTTAGAGAGGATGGTTGAGTAGATTGTGCAGATAGACTTGTATAGACATGAAATTTGAAATTGTCTGTGTCTACAGTCTTAATACAGTGTCACCTATGAACTAATGTCTAGGTGGTGCCTTAAGTGCAACGGGTGTATTGCACTTTGTGTAAATGCTCAGGAAAGAGTCTGTGGGAAGTGATGGTCATACATATTATGTATGCATGAATTTTTAGGGTGATGTCTAGTGTATTACACCTATATTGTAACCCGTGAGATGATGTCTTGTGTCTAGTCTGAGTAGTGTGTCGTTCTAGACCATTGGTACAGCCCGTGTGGGGTACGACCATGTGAACTCTGCATTAGTACAGGATGACGTGTGGCAGGGGCCACCATTGTGACGAATAAGAGATGGGGTTCATGAGTTTGTGTATCTAAGAATGACGTGGTCATGTCGTATACATGTGGGTTTACTCAGGTCTAGCAGTTTGTGTGTTTGCATGTGGTGCAAGTTTAGAGTTTGGGGTTACTAGTACGTATATAGAACATTGTGTGTTCTGTCGTTATGTTGTGTTAGTATGTGTCCTTGTAGTACGTGCTTAGTCGTGCATAGGACGGGTGGTTGGAGTGCTCGGGTGGAGTACTTCTTTCTTGATTTTTCTCGAAGTCGGTACATCGAGGTGATTCTAGGAGTTTTGACGTCTTTCTAGGAGATCGGTGAGATGCTCTTATGAGATGCCTACGCTTATATCTTGGAAATTCAGAGCACGAAGCCAATGGATGGAGCTATGAGAGTTGATGATGAAAGTGTTACGTGGACGCTTGATCGGAGATAGTTATAACGTGATCGAGATGCTGACGTTGAAGACTTCAGCCTGGAGTGGACGGAGTGACGATAGGGTCTCCATGGGATACATTCCATGTGAAGAATTATGTCTATATAAGAAACGAGAGGAATGTGAATGTTTTCTCGGGATGAGGTAAAGGGTGGCTGAGGCTGGTGAGAAGACGGACTTCATCTTCGCATTTGATAAATTAGACGCGGTCGGTGATCACGTGATATTGGTAGAGTAACGACGAGGAAAGCAAGGTTCAAGGTAGGTAAGTGCAGGGTTGCATATGAGTGACTAGAAGGAAAATACCTACGCTGGTAGGCATATGACTAGTTTAAAGTGAGCTCCTGAGGAGCATTCAAGTGAAACTAATGGTCGGTTGTTGAAACAGACCTGACTGGGTAAGTGAGCTTTTGGGAAACATCGGGAGCTGATGGTACTGGCTCTAGTCTTGAGTGTTTAAGGGCGCATTAGACGCATGGTAATAAAGTGAATAGGGACCTCGGTAGAGGAACGTTGTGGTTATAGAGACGAGAGGAGCTTTTCATAAGCTCCTAGAGATCATTAGAGGGGGACAAAGGAAGTACCTTTACGAGTAAGGCAGGTGTGACTGGGCTTTGAGAAATCATTGCAGGATGGCGATTGGGGAAATGTGGTAATTGAGCACGAAATTGACGGTGTCGTACCGTCTGGGTGAAAGTTGGATGGACGAGTAATAAAGGAATATGTAGGTGGGACTTACAAGTTCCAAAGTTGAAAACGGAGAAGGGAGAAGACTTCTTTGGACACCAAGGATGGTGATCATGTTAGGAAAGTAATGAGATGGGAATGAATACTAAAGTGAGGGCAAGGTACTAAAGGGTTCATGGATGTTTCAGTCAGAACTGAAGGTAAGTGTGGTTGAACTATACCGACGTAGGATTCGAGGACGAATCCTCTTTTAAGGGGGTAATCTTGTAACATCCCGAAAATCCACATACGGATTATTTGAGCTAACGGGTGACCCAAGTCTCTTATAATGAGAAAGTTGACGAGGGTTTTCACGTAAAAGCTTATTCATGAAATTAAAAGGACCTGGTTAACCAAAAGAGGAGCGGTTTGGGATCAATTGGCGCAAAAAGGGAACCCGAGGACTAAAGTGTAAATCCATTGAGGTTTAAAAGCCACCTAATGGCAAACCCTGGGCCATAATCGGCCTAGGTCACACACAACGACAATGAGGAGAAAAAAGGGAGAGACGCGGAGATCGGGGAGGCCGGAGTGGTGGTTCGACGATGGTTTTCGAGCGGGAACTCCATTCATATCGAAGGTAAACTTTGTTTGCATCTTTTTTACTTGTTTCCCTCCATGTTTGCTTGAAAAACTCGATTATTGTTTTAGTGTTTGTTCATGGTGATCGGAGTTGAGATGAGGACATTGATGGTGATCGGTTGGTGGTAGCCACGATCAGTGGTGATGTGCGGCCGGGGAACTAAGCAAGGAAGGGCACGACGGCGAGCTACGGAGGAGCGGTGTGAGGGTGGCGGTGTGTGACGGCAGCCGTAGTGGTAGCAGTGGGGGCATAAGGAGAAGCCTGGAAAGACATGGGGTGGTCAGCGCAGTGCGGTGGCGGCGTATGGTGGCTACCGGAGAAGCTGGTGACGGTACTCGACGACGTACGACGAAGGCCATGAGGCAGCTATTTTAGTTACGCAACGGGACCGGCTAGGGAAGACGCGAGGCCAAGAGCAGGATACGTGGTAGTGGTGTATGGTTGCACTCGGTTAATAGTGTAAGGCGAAGATGACGAGTGTGGTGGTGAAGGCGTCAGCAGGATAGTGCGTGGTTAGGGTTTCACCAGACCAAGGTTGTGTCTGGCATGGTTACGTGTGTGCATGGAAAACCCAACCCGGGTTCATGCAATTAGTGGTATTAGGTTTGCATGTTGTGACGGGATTTTGCATGGCACAGGTACGTGCATGCATGAGACCCAGTTCAGGTATTTGGATTTATTAAACGGGTCTAAGACGATCCGATACGGGTATTCATGGAGCTAAGGGTCGGTGAATCGAACGGACGAGCAGACGAGACGACTGGCGGGATTTATTTATATTCATGTGTGGCCGACGCATGTTTAAGACGTATTCTGATCATGTGGTCATAGATTTGACAGGTTTGGGATTCGAGCGTGAATGGACGGTTTGTAAAGCAAGGACTTGGATTCCACGTAACCAGTGAGTTTCTAATCCCCTCTTTAAATTTTACTATTTTGTGGCTATCGTACATACTCACAATATTTGTTTGCTAAATGAAACGTGAAACGAGTTTTGGGTTTAACACGATGAGTTACGAGCTGAATATTTAATAACGAAGCTAGAGGTCTGTGTGGGATTCTTGGGATGTGTTGGGTAGATGTTGCTATGAAATTGGTGTGTGTAGGATCGTGAAATTACAAGATAGTTCTGTTCTTAGTTGATATTGGCGGAAACAATAACAACTACACAATTACAATCGAGTAGGCAGAAAGAATACTGATAAGAACACTGTTGTATTAAGCTTTGAGACTAAACGATTACAAGTGAAAACTCTAATTGAAAAAGCACAAAAAGCACGCATACAATGAAGTGTTTACAGAGTATTTATACTAACTTAGAATCAAGACAGCCCCTTGATTCTAAGGATCAGATCTAACACGGACCGTTGATCTGTTGTATCTAGCTAACTATTACACGTTTTGTCTATATCTAGTTAACTTTATTGAAGCGTCTTCTTTATGCATCATTACTTGCATGCTTGGAGAAGAGCATTGTTGTCCGTCATTTGTTGTGCCATTGAGGTTCCTTCTGCTTTGAGTGTGTCAGTTGCTTTTGCAGAAAGTTGTCAGTGACGCTTGGTATGGATAGTCAGCTGCAACGATTTGTCTTCAAGGCACAAGGCTGTCAGCAGCAAAGATGTTGATCAGCAGCAAGATGTAAACATCCAGAGCTGCTGATGATTTGCCTGTCAGCAGCATCAAGTGTTGATGCTGCTGAGAAGCTTATCCGCAGCAACTTTGGTCTTCAGCAGATAAGGCTATCCGCAGCAGATTTGTTCTTCAGCAGGAGAACAAGTATCTGCAGCAGATAAGCTTGTCCGCAGCAGATTGTTGGTCAGCAGTAAACTCTGAGATCAGCAGCATTTGTACTTAGAGAATTTTGTAGCCATTAGTCTTTGGTTCTACAAACTCCCCCTAGACTGATGCTACCAAAATTCTCTTATTGCCTTTGTTGCTGAAGCTTTTGCACATTTCTGACTATCCTTTCAACCAAAAGAAAAAGCTTCGAAAACAGCCATCTTGTACTTTGAAATACAGCCTGCAGTCGTCAAAGTCGTTTGATTCTTTCTCCTTTGGGACCATCTCCCCCTTTTTGGTTGCATCAGTGGATAGATGTGCATCAGTTTGGGTGCCCACTGATACAAAGGAGGGAGTAAGAAAAGTTGGGCATTGATGTGCCTCTATCATATTCACCCTGGCCGTCAATTCCAAGATATGAAGTTTCAGTCTGTCCTCATCCACAGTTGTGGAATCCTTGGATCCAGATGGGGCCTTAGGCCTAGCCTCTCATCCCCATCACCCATGGTTTCTTGGCACCTGGGATTCCTCTCAGTGAAGGGAGTTTCCAAGGAAACATTCTCACTGTGAGTTTCCATGGTTGAGGTCTTAACAATGTTGTCACTGCCCTCCTGGTCATTTGATGGACCAGCAGTAGTGACAGCCTCTTCCACATCCACTCTTTCATATCTCCTAAAGTGGTCCTTCAGGGTAGAATAACTTGGGTTGGGTGTGTTGGAAGCAAGATCAATCAGTACCTTCGAGATAGTAGTAGTTGGAGAAGGTATATCATTTTTATCAGGTTCCTCAACACTTAAGTTCAAAAGAAAAAGGAAAGGCTCAGGGGGCTGTTCTATGGATCCGGGAAGTGATCCTGATCCTAATAGAGAGACATCCAAAGGAGTCTCCCTAATAATGTGGCTGTCCCTTATGATATTCTCACCAGAATGTTGTGATTCTGAGTGAGGGATGTTAGGTTGGGTTTGGGCCTTTGAGGCAAGAGAAGAAGGAGATTCCTTGCCCCTTTTCCTAGTCGTCGCAACCGGGGCCCTGTATTCCGGTTGAACGATAACATCCAAAAGAGGTGAAGTGATTTTTTGTACCTGTGCATCCTTAGTGGTATGCACAGGGGTTCGAATGGTAGAAGCAGACTGTTGTTCAGGTTATGAGGTGGAGGGTGTGGGATCAGTATCAGCTGGGATTGCTGAACTGTCACCCGGGGTACTTTGTATGTTCGGCATTGTAGATAACAATGGAACATTGACCCCTGAGTACCTTTTTGGAAACAGCTTCATCTTATCACTCCAAATCGGCGAAAATGCAGATCTTCGTGAAAACCCTAACTGGCAAGACGGTCACGTTTGAGGTCGAATCCTTTGACACAATCGACAACGTGAAGGCAAAGATCCAGGACAAGGAAGGCATCCCGTCAGACCAGCAGCGTCTAATCTTCGCCGGAAAACATCTCGAGGACGGCAGAGCCTTAGCCGATTACAACATCCAGAAGGAGCCAACTCTCCACCTTGTCCTTTTTCTCTGTGGTGGCAAGAGCGGAGCTTACTTGATGCTATCTGCTTTTCTTCTGAGATATGCATTGGAGAAGAGTGTGACAGAGATACTTCCATGGAGGGTCTATCAGCGCCTTCTCTACTGTATACCCATTTTGATTTCCAGTGTACCCGATTGATTTCCAGAGAAACTTCCATGGAGGGAAGGTTTGAAGGTTGGTGGATGAGGGTTGGTTGGGACTTGTGAGAAAGTGATGCTGGTGGGTGGAGGTTGATGGGGACTTCCATGAGAAAGTGATGTTGGTATATGGAGGAAGGTGAAGAGGTGGTAAGGAAATTTGATTTTGTTTTTATAACGGCAGGGGTGAGAAAAAGCAAAATGACTTGTACCGTACAACCTTATTTACCTTTTATTGTTACAGCTGTAATGCACCGAGACAGTCATGGTAAAGACTGACGTTGATTTCTTTTACAGCGGGTAAAGGTTAATTTGGACTTAAATTTACCCATCAGCAGCAAACTTGGTTGCTGTGGATGGATAAGCCTGTCCACTGCAAGCTTGGTTGCTGCAGAAGGTTAAGTCTGTCAGCAGCAAACTCAATTGCTGCTGATGGATTCAGTGATCTTCAGCAAGGATTTTGCTGCTGATGGCTTTAAAGCTATCCGCAGGAAACTTGTTCCTACTGATAACTTAAAGCAGTCAGGGGCAAATTCTTTGCTGCTGAAAATTAGACCTGTCAGCAGCCAAAAGGATGCTACTGAGTTATAACTTTTATTTACAACATAAGACAGACATATTTACTCCAAATGATAGACGCACTCAACTGAACCGATGATGATGCTTGGTGGTTTCTTTACCTTCTATTGTTGAGTTGGTGATTTTCCAGTTTTCCTCACACTATCAGCAGCAAATTTTGCTACTGATGTTTCTGGCTTGTTGACAGTAGATCCTGCTGCTGACAGCTTTGTTGAAGTGTTAGCATTCTTTGCTACTGTAGGCTTTGCCTTGGGTTTTGTCTTATCAGCAGTGGGCACTTTTGATGCTGATGTCTTTGCCTTATCAGCAGTGGGCACTTTTGCTGCTGATGTCTTTGCTTTATCAGCAGCAGATTTTGCTGCGGAGGATTTTAGCTTATCAGCAGCAGACTTGGTTGCTGCTGAAAGCTTCTGCTTTGTTTTCTTGGGCTGAACTGGACTAACAACCGATGTATGCTGATCTTTCTTTACCCTTTGTCTTTGAGAAGCTTGATGAAGGATCTGGTTGAATGGGTTAAACTTATAGTTTGCAGCAAAGTGGTCTGATTCACCACAAATGATGCAAGTTTGTTGAGATCTAGGCAGCTTCACTTTTGAGGAAGATAGAGACTTTTTGAACTTTGTTGCTTTGTCTTCGTAGCTTCTTACCTTCTTATTTTTGTTAGTCTTTTCAAAGGCATGCTGCTTTGAATGTCTTTGATATTCCAGGTAATGAAAGCAGGTGCTGGCCGTGTGGTTATATCTGCCACACACAAAGCATGATTTTGCCAGTTTGTCTTTTGAAAGGTAGACATAGTCCTTTCTTTGGAACATATCTGTGAAGTTCCATGGATGAGCTTTGTTATGTTCAAAGGTGGCGTCGTCTAAGGTCCTTTGAACATATGGAACCTTTTCTTCAGGCTTATGACATACATCAATTACCTTTTTCTTTGTGATTGGCATGAGCTGAGGCTTGGGGTTTGTGGGTTCTGATGTCTGTCCCTTTTCTAGCTTGCTTCCATATGGAGGATAGCTGATCTTGATCTGCTTGAATGGTACAGGGGCTATAACAGCTGGAGGAACAGCAGGAACTGCATCTCTATTCAGAACAGCTTCAGATGGGACTGCACTGGTTTCATCATGGTCTGAGTGAGTTGACTCAGATTCCGATGAGGTAGTGCAGTCTTCGATGAGAGGTTCATCCGTTGAAGGATCAAGGTTTCGGTTTGCAGTGTCAAGATGTTCAACATTGAAGCTTGGTTCGTATATGGCAATATAGTCAGCAGGAGGAGGAACAACAGTGTACTGATCATTGTTATACCCAAGTCTAGTTTTTACCTTCTCATGGACTTGAATATCTAAAAGTCTTTGTAACTTTTTAGAGGAAAATTCATATTTTTCAACATGAACTTTCTGTTCTGCTAGTTCAGCTCTGGTAGCTTTTAGTTTGTCCAGTAGATCATCAATCTGAGTTTCAAGATTAGTTTGTTCGTGTTTTAGCGATGAAATCTCTTTCTTAAGGCAGTTAACCTTTTCTTTATAAGTATTTTCAACCTTTTTGAACTCAGATTTCATCTGATGAAACTCTTCATTTTGATCTATGAGGTTTTGGTTGTGCTTTCTATAACCCAAAACTTTATCAATACAGGCTTGAGAGCAAAGATGTTCAAGTACCTGAGGTGGTAACTCTGTAGTGTCTACCATTAGAGCTTGATTGTTGACGGGCAGTTCTTCATATTGAAAGCTCCAGTCGAACTCAGAAGTTCCAACTGTTGCACAAACTGCAGTTTGAATTGAACTAGGACCCGAGTGCTCAAAATGTAGGGCAGAGGAGGTAGTGGTGGATGTTGAGGCTGTTAGGTAGCTTGAGCTTCTTTCTTTTGCCTGAATCATCTCTAGCTCATAGGTTTTTAGCATTCCAAAGAGCTCAGTCATCTGGAGAGTTTTCAGATTCTTCGTTCTTCTGATTGACACTGTGTAAAGTGTCCAGCAGCTTGGTAGAGACCTGATGAACTTCTTGAGAATATCTTCATTCTCTAGCTTCACCTTTGAGCACTGCAGCTCTCCTACAAGATAGGTAAATCTGTTGTATAAAACAATTAGAGACTCACCTTCCTTCCAGACGAAGTTTTCATACTGCTGCTTCAGGATGTCTTCAAGCCCGTTGCTTTGTGCCATTTTTGTTCTTGGTGACTTTTTGAAGGAGAGAGAGTTTAGAATAGAACCAGAAGTGATTAAACAAGTGTTAGTTTGTTTAATCTGAGCCAAAGCTCTGATACCACTTGTAGGATCGTGAAATTACCAGATGGTTCGGTTCTTAGTTGAGATTGGCAAAAACAATAACAACTACACAATTACAATCGAGTAGACAGAAAGAATACTGATAAGAACACTGTTGTATTAAGCTTTGAGACTAAACGATTACAAGTGAAAACTCTAATTGAAAAAGCACAAAAAGCACGCATACAATGAAGTGTTTACAGAGTATTTATACTAACTTAGAATCAAGACAGCCCCTTAATTCTAAGGATCAGAGACCGTTGATCTGTTGTATCTAGCTAACTATTACACGTTTTGTCTATATCTAGTTAACTTTATTGAAGCGTCTTCTTTATGCATCATTACTTGCATGCTTGGAGAAGAGCATTGTTGTCCGTCATTGGTTGTGCCATTGAGGTTCCTTATGCTTTGAGTGTGTCAGTTGCTTTTGAAGAAAGTTGTCAGTGACGCTTGGTATGGATAGTCAGCTGCAACGATTTGTCTTCAAGGCACAAGGCTGTCAGCAGCAAAGATGTTGATCAGCAGCAAAATGTAAACATCCAGAGCTGCTGATGATTTGCCTGTCAGCAGCATCAAGTGTTGATGCTGCTGAGAAGCTTATCCGCAGCAACTTTGGTCTTCAGCAGATAAGGCTATCCGCAGCAGATTTGTTCTTCAGTAGGAGAACAAGTATCTGCAGCAGATAAGCTTGTCCGCAGCAGATTGTTGGTCAGCATCAAACTCTGAGATCAGTAGCATTTGTACTTAGAGAATTTTGTAGCCATCAGTCTTTGGTTCTACAGTGTGTCTTATGTTGATTGTTTGAATAAGTCAGGGGTTAGGTCTAGACGTTATGAGGGTACGTCTAGTGGATGTGTTTGGTTACACACGTAAGTGAGTCGTGTTAAGGTGGTGAGTCGTAATACATGTCCAGGTAGTGTCATGTGTGTGTATGTGTTGTTTTGTGTGCTTTCATTGTTTTTCATGTATATGGTAAACGGTGGTGTAGAGGACGGGGTCCTTTGGGGTCATCATTGTACGCGTGATCCAGCAGTCATCGTGTGAGTGATGGGTCAGTCAACGTATGGTAGATGATATAATCACTGTATGGGCTAACTTCGTTGTCCTTCTGATACGACAAATCAATGATTGTGGAGGACGAGGTCCTTCGGGAGGTCACCAAGAGTGACAATATCTAACAGGACATGAGCTTGACGTGTGTCGAAACCCCTGACGAGGGTGATCGTGACGAGGTATGTGTTTGTGTGCATTTATGATGTGTTTTAATTGCATGCACGTGTTGATTTATATTTAATGTGCTGAGTTGGAGTGACTGTGGTGTTAAGCATTAGGTTGACCGTTGTGTCGAGATGATGACAACGTGTTTACAACTGTTGTGTCAGTTGACTTGTGAGAGTCTTGGGGAGGGCTAGTAAGTCAGTGTCTAGGGGTGGGTCGTGTTAACCGGACTTCAGGTTGATACGTGTGGTAGATTACGAATTATTAGTGTAGTAAGCTCGATCTATGTCTGTGAGACTTACTGGGTGATAATTATAGGATGAGTCTTGGGTGAGGAACCCTTATGGGAATTGGTCAGTAACGTGGGGTATTTACATATTAATAAATAGCAAAACGTTTTAAAGAATCGAGATGTCCTGAGTGGACATAAATGTTATTTGTGACGAGATGGTTTCTTATTAAATTAAAGTATTATGACTCACTTAGCGTAGCTGACTTTGTATGTACGTTAGATTGTTGTGCATATGAGTCTGCTTGACGATGTATCTTGGCTTGGGAGTGGTGCTACTCGGTCTGATGTGCTTGCATTCGTAAGGTAAAGTTAAGAACGTTATTTCACTTAAAGGATAATTACTATTTCGAGAAAGACTTCCGTTGTATGTTTTAAATGAAAGTAAAGTTAAGAACGTTATTTCACTTAAAGGATAATTACTATTTCGAGAAAGACTTCCGTTGTATGTTTTAAATGAAAGTTAAGTGTTTTAAAGAGAATATCCAGTGATGTGACCCAACTGTAGGGTGTACGGTTTGGGGCCTTACATTCAATGTGATCAATAACTTTGGTATTCATGATCCTCGTGCGCGGTTTCCGCCGTTGGCGGGGTGTGACATATATATTGAGAGCAATGTACGATTCAACTCTGGGAAGGGATTTGGTTACATTGTCTTGTACTTAACATTGCACATATCTCACTTGTACATGAAAACATACCATTTTTTGGGCAAAAATAAAATTTTTGTATGAAAAATGACAAAAACACAAAGAAAAACATAAAAACAAAAATAAATTTCAATAAATAAAATCCGTTAAGCACTTGTTTTAGAGCCTTTTGTCATGAATGCATTTTTAGAAACACATGATTTAAAGAACCATTAAGCTGATTTTATAAAAATAGAAATGGGATATCAAAGGGCGTCACAAGTTGAAAGAACGAAAATTGTAAACAATATCACACTTTTCCCATACCGTATGTTTCCCGTGAGCATTTTAGGCCTTTTTAAGCATTTTCATATCATACATTTTCGCGTGATCATTCTTTTGAGGACATTTTGTGTGTTGCCAAATGTTAATCGCATACATTTTAAAATCATAAACTAAGGTTGTGCATGAAAATGATTAAAGCATTAGGATTAACCATTTGTTAGGGGGTGTTTGGGATTGAGTTTGAAATTGACTTATTGACTTATTGGTTTTTTCAAAAAACTAATAAGTCAAAAAAGTGTTTGACATGGATAAAAGTCCTTTTTATTTTGGCTTTTTGATAAGTTTTAAAAAATTGTTTTTTCAAAAGTCATAAATCCTGGGTTTTTAAAACTCCTTATGACTTTTTGAACATAAAATTACTAATCTACCCATCCTTTACCCTACAATAAATAAAATAAGCTAAGACAAATACTTTTTAATAAACAACTTATTGACTTATCCCACCACAAAAGCTAATCCAAACAGTTTTTTAAAAACTACTTTTAAAAAAGTCATAAGTCAATATGCATTTTTGACAAAAAAACACTTTGAGTTAAATAAGCAATCCCAAACAATCTTTTCCATTTCTTAATTTTGTTTGAAATCTGTGTAATTTTGGCCCAACACGTGCATCAATTTTGTTTAGTATCGGCTATTCATGAAGCACGACCGTGCTTCATGAGGCATGACCGTGCTGATCCTTCTGTGCCGAGCACGGTCGTGCCTCCGAGATCCTAGGTTGGCACGCCCGTGCTTCCTCATGCATGGTCGTGCCTACCTTCTTGTTGTCATGTTTTGGTTCTTTCCATATGCATTCACCATTTCTGACTTTGGCATCGATTATTTGTAGGGAATGGCACACGAGTTCTTGCAATTTGACCTCGAAGATGAAGACGATGCCCCATCCATTCCACATATAGCGGTTTAGAGAAGAGGCCATGGGAGGCCTCTAAACAGATTCGCTACCAGACCCTGAATTTAGTTGGGTAGACCAACGTTTTGATGCACTACTCACACCGTCGTGGAGCTGGTTATTTCGTATCAATCGGTTCCGTATCGAGAACTTGTGCTTGAGTTCTTCGCATCCTGTCACTTTTCGCATATGTGTCGTAATAAGCATGACTAACATGCGATCCATTTTCGACTATGTGGAAAGTGGAGAGAGTGTTCAGTAGCACAGTTTGGGAGATATCTTAGGTTATATCGCAATGAGTTTGATTTGCCATTCATCTATGGATTACGCAATTTCCTTTCGATGAGGTACGTGGCCACTTTTGGACTGAGGTCGGCGTGGGTATCTACAACCCACGCAAGACCATGAGTACGAGTTTGAGGGACCCATTAAACCATTACCTCCATCGTCGTATCGTCCATACCATATCCGGGAGGGCACAGAGCACCGGTGTGGTTTTAGCTAAGGTTTTTTTTTTTCCTTTACAGTCTACTCGAGGGTGTTACCTGCAACCTCGCATATTACATGGCCTATTTCTTCTCAAAAGTAGAAAGGGTAGGGGTGGCTAGTGCCATTTGTGAAGGTTCATTTGTTACAAGGATTTCTAGAGCGTACGATATATTCATATATGAGGTCTTGCCCATACTAACTGAGGAGGAGGGACTGGCAGCACTTGATACAAGTGCTGTGAGGAGCATGGGTTTGACGACTTACACACGGTAGGGTTGCGGTTTATTAATACAGGATCGGGTTTAGAATTCGGATCGTCGAGGTCCCGACTCACATTTGATTAAAGAGGGCGAAGCCGATAGTGGAGCAAGCCAGGATGATGAGTAGGATATCTCGCAGTTTGTTAAGGCGAAGATCCAGATGGATGATATCTTCAAGGGACTACATCATTAGGTTGACCGGTCACCACCACTAGAGTTTCACCAGCCACCACCACCACAGTTTCATCAGCCACCCCCGATGCACTATGATGTACCATTTCCATCATATGGTCCTATATACTTTGTAGCAGACGCGAGATCTGTCATTAGCCATATCAGTCAATGTAGGAGATTTAGAGACAAGCGTTGCATCAATTAGGATTTATATGTGCTTGTCGAGCAAGAATGCCTAACGACGCCCGAGCACCACCAGGATGATGGTTCAGATGATAGAGAATGATGGTTCATGTTCAGAAGATGAAGATGAGGCCGAGGAAAATTTGACATGGCTGAGGGCTAGTCTGATGTCCTCCACTTTCCCTTGGATGCCTGGTGATCTTAGCTTTTGATCACGGATATGATGTTTGAGTTGTACCTTTTGGTTGTTTGCATGCAAACTCTTGACTTTGGGGTTTTCGTACTCTTGACCTTGAATATTTATTGTTGCATGCTTATTTTGTACTTTAGTGGTTGTTGCTAACGGTTTTTTTATTTTGGTTGATTGATAGCGTTTTTTTCTTGACTGAATTTACACCATGTGTGCGGGTGTGTTTTATGTGAGATATCAACCACACATTTTTTTAGGCAACTTTAGTTTCTTTCCTTTTCACTTTGTACATGCATTCCCATGGATTAAACAACCTTGACAGGAATTTGATTTGTTCTAGCACTTTACGTAAGTTTATCTATATGGATTTAATTGAGTGGTTGTCAGGATTTCTATGATGTGTCTATACTTCTGGAGTTTTGATCTATCACATGATCATGTATATTTTAGAAGAGTCTGATCTAGTTTAGAAATAGTTTCATAAGTTTCAGTGGTCAATACAAGAACAGGAGGATTTGACACATAGATGATACTTTTCTCCAATTGATTACTTTTTAGGTTCTTAAGTTGACTTGTTCATTTGTTTCTTTAGTTTCGGTTTTAGTTATTAATTCAACAACCACCTTTCTCACCGGTTAAATATCGATAAACGATTCAGTATCAAGCGATATTGTGTTCACCGATTGATACTCGGTACTTATTATTACTATATTGCTTTCATATATATAATTTTTGAAATTTGTATTTGATAAACAAAAGTATTATTGTATATAATTAAATCTTTAAACTTTTTTTAAAACATAACAGTAGAATCTGACATTCTTATAACCAAAATTTTAAACTTTATTATTTCTTTTCATTATTTTTTTAACATTAATAAAATTTAATCATTGAAAACTAAGGTGGCATATGTTTGAATTCTAATAAAACACAAAAGAAAATTTCAAACCACAACAAAATATACCACTCAATGTGAGTTCAAATCCTTCCAAGTGGATTAAATAATATTTATGTGTAAAAGAATTTATTGTTAAAATAAACCATCCTCCCTTACCACATAACTTCAAATATTAAAAACAAGAATAGGATTTTCCAACCTATTAACCTAAATAAAAAGTTATCATATACATTATTGCCAAACCTACCTCATTTAGGGTGGAAGGAGTGATACCTATTATACCGATGAAACCCTCTCATTTCACCTAATGAAATTGTAACATGTCATTTTTACCCTCTCTAGCCCTAAAAAGATGGTGTGAAAGCATTTGAACCCATAATTTTTTTTTAAAATTATAAAATACTATTTATTACATGTAATAATTGCATTAAATTGTTAAAAGTAGATTGAATAGTGAACGAGTAAGAAGCTTTACAACCCGTGAGCAAAAGCCCTCGCTTGTTGCGGCGGTGTAGCCCTTGCAACCCGTTGGACGACTCCCTCCACCCTTACAAGATGAAACATCCCGAAACAAGATAAAAGTAAAACTTTGAAAGCAAAAAGTACAAGTTATTATCATATTTCCTTTGGTGGTTGAGAGGAAGTATAGACATACCATTCTTATCTTTACAGGATCAAAATGAGATTGGTCAAGCATTAGCCAACACTTAGAACACCCCAGTCCCACCATTGGTGGTTGAGAGGAAGTATAGACATACCATTCTTATCTTTACAGGATCAAAAGGAGATTGGTCAAGCATTAGCCAACACTTAGAACACCCCAGTCCCACCACACCCCTATCCACCCCTTTAATCATCCTTTCCTTTTTCCATGAATAAAGGTAAAAATACTAAAAAAATATATATTGAGAAAACATATGAATTAACTATTTTTTATCACGTTTTTATTTTAGGACGCTAGTATATGCCGCTGCCAGAAAATGATAGGTGTGAATGTGAGAACGAAAGAGAGAAGAGGAGGTCCATTCATTTCTCAAACATCACACCTATGATAGGCTAAGCAGTTAATGCAGTAAAATATCGGATATCGGTCGAGAACCGATATTCGAGATATCGGTTATCGCGGTGAGATATCGGTAACCATAAATTTATATAAAAATTATATATTAATCATCAGATTCAATAGTCATAGACTAAAAACATAAAATTTATGTATAAATTTATAAATATATCATCACAGCATGCGCGGGGCATACACCTACTAAAGAATACATCCTACTAAAGAAGGTTTTACTTTTATGAAGTTAGTATACACCTACTAAAGAATACATCCTAAGAGATAGAAACATAAGGTAAATATGAGAGAAGAAAGATGTAAGTGTAAGAGATTAAAGGGTGCAAAATAAAATTAGAGGCTAGAAAGTGGTTGTTTTTAAGATCACCTAACTCAAATGCATCTAAATCTCACTCAGTAATGGGGACAGTTGATGTACCCCACTAATGAAACAACTAAACACTATCCAAAATAACACCTTCCCCACTTCATGGATATCGCCAATGACTCATGGCCCACCAACCAATCTTTTGGGTTTCTTTTTTTTATCTTGTTGGTTTAATGGGGCTCCATCTTCGTTTTGACTCATATACAGAAATCTTAATTCACTAAAACAGAGCAAAACTTCTTCAATCTTCATTCAAGAAAGGTTCTTTCAAAACAAGTTGTGAGCAAGAAACTAGTACATGGTTGCAAATAAGGTTCAAATGTACAAACTAAAGTTAATTCTACTTGCAAACACTCAAAACCAAACCTAAGTGCACAAAAGTTGTAAGCTACAAACCTGCATTTGTCAACGATCCACCGTTAGAAGAAGCGTTTGGCTGCAAGCAAAACTGTAAATTGTCGTTAAGGTTACGAACCACCGCCGCCTTCCGTTTCCTCATTCTGGCCTCAACATCAACGTCTTCACTTTGAAAATTACATTTTCTTGAGTTACTAGAATCACTCACATGATCAAAAGGTTGGCTCTGTCGACTGGGACCTATCCTTAGTGACAAATCACATTCATGCTCTCTTGAGTGTTCTTCACTCACGTACCTCAAATCACCTTGCTTTGCATTGTTCTCACTCACGTGATTACAAAAAGCCGGGTTTTGAACAAACCCCATTTCACCATTTTCTTTCAACTCACCATAGCTGATCTTTGGATCCTTGAAATGAATAACATTTCCATAGTATAGAGGATAAACTGATGGGGGCGGTTTAGTAATCAATGGAGATGGAAAACAGAATTTGTTTCTGAGAGATTTATCGTTCGAGAGAATTGGGATTTGAGGTTTTGGATTAAACAGAGACAAATTGATGCTACATGGCTTCGTGATTTGCGAATAATGAGAAACCAATGGAGTAATTGTCATAGGAGTATCTTGGGTTGTTTTCTTTGAATTGTTTGAAGGGCATAAATTAGGGGTTGTGTTCTTGATGTTAAGGTAATAAGTTGAAGCATTATTTCGTTGACTCCTTGATGTCCTGACTGGCGTGCAACCCAGATTAAGAGCAGCTACGATCGAAGATAGTAAAGATCAAAATCAACAAAAAAAAGGTTAATATAAAGGAATACGCTCTCATACATCATAAAATCAAAACAGTCCCAAAAAAGACCAAGTGTTTGGTTAAACTAATTGTGATTATGAGTTTATTACATTTAGGGTAAAAATAAACAGATTTTTATTCTTAGGTAAACAAACAAACATACCCAGCATAATCCCACACATAGCAAGGCTATTAGTAGAGTCTGGGAAGGGTGAGATGGCGGCAAGCCATACCCAAGAGGTAGAGAGGCCGCTCCAGCAGAGAATTTAGTAACTATCCATAATTCTAAGGAACTAATTATCTGATTTTGCAAAGGAAGAAGTTCTTTATTTGACTCTCAAAGGTCAAAACTTTTTTCAAGATTCTGTTTCTTGAAAACCCAGGTGACAAATTGAGCAAATGGAGAAATAACCATTTGAATCTATAACAGTTTTCATGAATTTCATATGATAAAATCATACTCATAAATAAAAAAATAAAAATAAAAGAAAGGAAGATGATGAACTGTGAAGGTACCTTCAATACAAGGCTGCAAGAAAACCCCAGTTTCAGTATCTTCATCCAATCTAATTATGGTGTTAATGGCATCATTAGCTCTATCCCAAAGCATTTCAAGATCCATATACTCTGCCTAGAATTAACAAAAGTGAAATTAGATTCTCTGTCTACTTCAACCCAAAAGTGCCCTAAATTCCTCTTCCTATTTTCCACATAACGAATCAAAATAAAAAAAAGGTTACCTCAGAACTTGCTTTAGAGTACATGATTTCTTCAGCTTTTAGAACAACAACCGGAAGCTTATCTTGCCACTCTTTGTTCTTACTGGTTGCTGGGCTATGGATCTCATTCACAACCCTACATCAACACAAAAAACCCATCACAAAAAACCCACCTTTTCCTGAAAGTTTAGAGAGAGAGAGAGAGAGAGAGAAAACCTAAAGATTTCTTGAATGAGGGAACCCCTCATGGGTTGATGTCTGTCACTGTGCCATGCTCTTCGAAGACACTCATAAGGTCTTGGCCCTGGCCTAGGCATGTCAAAATCACACAGATTCAAAGAAAAGAGTTCATACAGAAAAACCCATGAACAAAATCTGGTCTTTGATGTTGAAGATTGGTTGATTTTGAAGATCGAGCAATGTGGGTACAGTAAGTGAAAGAAGAAAGAACAGGGGTTTTTTTTCTTTTTTGTCAGTCACTTTCTTGCACTCAATAATTTCAAAGAAGGGGTTTTTTTTTAAGTAAAAAAAATTAGGGTGAGTCCCCCATTCATCAACAAGCCTTTTTCCCCCTACCTCAAGGGTCCATGTCCAGTAATACAAAGAAGATGAGGGACATTGTCAACATCGCGCACTTTAAAGCAAACCCCAGCCTCATAACTCACAAACTTTTCTCGTGGAATATTCTATCAAGATTACATAAACAACTGCTTAAGTAGTTTAATAACTGTGTTTATATATTAAAGGTGAGCTTTTCTAGGAACTCCGAAAGAACAATATTTTGGTTTAACCGAATGAGGAAATAACCTTTGTAACGGATTCTAGGTCTTATTATTCACAAATTTTTTTCTTATTTTTTTGAGAGGCCACAAATTTTAGTTATCAGGTCTTCTCTCAACAAGTATATTTATTGAAAGAGGGAGAGGTGCGACTTTTCTTGATCGTTTGATAACTATTTCTCTAACCTTCTTCTAATATCTAATATCTGAATTCTTTTTTGTACAAGTTTAATTTTTCTACACTATACAAACCAAATTCTACACCTATGCGTGTGTATATGTGTACGGTTGACAATGAGATTGTTATTGGTAATCTCAGTCTAATACCTAATTGTAAAACTGTGTCCCATACCTGGACCAATACCCGTCAGGTATTTGTCAGATAATTACATATCAGGTACTGGGCGTACACGCGGGTATCGAGTATACCTGTTAGTTTGTTAAAAAATACATGTTGGAATTTCCATGTACTTTTCTTTCGGGGTTTGTTTAGTTCTTCGGGCGACATTGATCATTCATCCGGTGACACTCATCATTCATTTGGCGACACTCATCATTCATCCGGCGATACCAGAATCTTGAACGTAAGTTCGTTTGGCGACACTATTAGCGACATTAATCAGTGTCGCCATGTCTACATTAGTGGCGACACTAGTTAGTGTCGCCAGACGACATTGTCGGCGACACTATCCAAGTACTCCTGAAGGAAGTAATTTGGAGAAATTATCTTGGATGAATTTTTGGGAGGATATTGCAAAGAAAATGAGGATTATTATCCAAAAACTCGGAGATAGCGTTTTTCGGGTTTTCGGAAATTTTGTTTCTTTGGCAATAGTGGATCCATGGATGTTCGAAGATCTTCACAACTATACAAGACTTTATTTGTATGATATGGATGTCACAGCTGAGAGTATTTGGATCTTGAAAATGTAGGCAACGAGCATCTAGGATGCTTCTTTAATAGGGTGACACGTAGTTGAAGATTTGGGTTTCATCGAATGGATTTAGAGTTTTGTTGTGTCACACCCCCAATTTCAACTAACGGAGTATTACCGTTTGGGAAGTGACAAACCAGGATCTCAGACACTAGTTACATTGAACGACTCTACATGGGACTCAAAATGAAAATATCTTTTAAATCAGAGTATCAATGCGGAAGCGTAAAGAAAGTAAATGCGCAAAATACACGCGCCCAAAACCAAAGTCCAAAAGTCCAAACGTCCAACCAAACAAAGTACATTAAAATAATTCAATCAATATAAATAGACACAAAGCAAAGCAGTTGAATCCCATGCATGCCCTAACGTGCACCTGTGTCTTAGCTTAGCGTCCTGAGAAAACATGTAAGAAAAAGTGTCAACACGAGGTTGGTGAGTTCACAGGTTTCAATATATAAATAAACGTTTACCAGATTTATTGTACAATCAACATAAATACCAAATGAGTAGCTAACCCATGTTCATTGTTTGCTATTACGCTCGCAACCGTAAACTGATTGTTTGTATTGCCTCCCACCAAGTCTATCAACCACGGTGCACGTTTAGGTCAATATTGCACCCGTTTGATATCCAATCGTGTTAGCGCGACTAACGCGGGTGAGGTTTGTCAAACCCAGTAGTACTACCCAACATACCTCGCTATATTCATATTTAAACGGTTCGATGTGAGGACTTTCATGATAGAGTTTACGCATAGTCATAACAATTGATATAAAATGAAGTACATAAATCAAAAAGAGTTTGTATCATGTTTTCTCCCCCAGTTTAAAAGCAGTAAAAAGGGGCCGTGAAAACTCACCTGAGCTTGAGTAAGGATTTGAATCACACAAGGGAAAAGTTGGAGTCACGTGTGTAAGTCTCAAAAGACTTACGAATGCCCTAAAATTATAAACACATAAATTAGGGAAAATGGGAAATGTGACAATGACACGGATTGAGAAGCGTCCTAAAGAAACGCTCTAATATTCAAGAGCGGACGAAAGTGTCCACGGAGTTAGGAATTACTTTACGCGACGAATGACACGACTAATAATAATTATAACCGGGTGTTTTGTCATTCACAAAAATTAAGAAAATAATAATATATGTATACGAGTAAATAGTATAACCAATTATATTATTATTTAGTCTCAATCGACACACGATGTTATAAATTGATTTGAAATAATATAAATATATATTATTTAATAATACGGGTCACGGTTTGAAAATAATATAAACATATTATTTTATATGAATTCACGGTTTAAAAATAATATAAACATATTATTTTCACTTGGGGATAATAACACTAAATTATTTATAAAAGTGGGTATAATATATAAAAATAAGTTAATAATTCAAACCCGAGCCTACGGGTTGTTTTCCGGCTAAAACACATTTATATAATAATATAATATTATAAAGTTTGATTTTTATTAATTAAATATTAACAGAAAAATGTTTAAAAATGATTGTGGGAGCCCGGACTCGAACACGGGTCTCTCCCACACACACACACTGCTTTAACCATTACGGCCGCTAGGCTATCGCGTTAGAAACCTAGATCAGAAAGGGTTTAACACTTAGTTGGTCGGTGTTCTTCTTCCCCACGCAGGCCGAACCAAACCAGGTTCGAATCTCTCGATCCCGATATTGGACAGCCATAATCAATTTGGGTTTTTGTTCGCCGGGGCGTTGCGAATCATATGGCAAATTTAATTTCAAAACTATAGAGTTTACGATCGATTAATTCACAGAAAGAGTCGTACTCCTAGTTTAAGAACACTGAGTCAATTTGAAGTTTTCTGATAATAAAGTTGGGTAGAATCATGGGGCTTTTGATGAAAACAACATTGCGAATCTGTTGGAATGATTTAATTGCAAAACTTTAGTGTCTAAGTTTGAAAACCCCAAAATGGTTTATGGATAAACCCTAGATTCCAGACTGATATGAATTCGATAATAAAAAGATAAATTTACAGAGGGCTTTCAAAGATTATCTCAAAACGAAACTAACCATATAATTTGATTGGCTTTAAATCGATTCCAGAATCAAAACTCCCGATTCGCTCAAGAACAAACCCTAATTTCTGATTTTCGAACAATTCGATATTAGGATATTAAATTAACATAGGGTTTTTGATATTTGAGTGCTTACGAGTCTGATGGAATAGATTGATTGGATTTAAACGGAGTTAAAGTTTTAGTTCGATTAAACATGTTTTACATGAACCCTAGGTTACTGATTTTGATCTGAGCGATGATATAAGCCCAAGGTTTCATAGGGCTTTCATTCTAATGAAGAAAACGAAGCTGAAGACATGAGTAATTACCGAAATGGATGACGAATTGGTGGTGCTCGGCTAAATGCAGGTCCGGCTATGAACCAGTTGCTCTCCGACGATCTCTGTTGCTTCTCCGATCGAATTGTCGCGCGAAAGAATTTCAGAGGCGTTCGTATAGTGTGTGCAGTGTATCACATTGAGGAATTATCTTAAGGATATAATGAATTTGATGCAAACCGTGATCGTGTTCGACGGTTATGATTTAATGGTCATTAATCCGCTTAATTCTGTAATTGAATACGATTAACTACGATACCCACGATCGTTAATGAGAATGATGGTGCAAAACGGTTTCAATTCGCACGAATTCAATGTTTGGGATTCGAATTTCATCTGGTTTGACTTGTGAAAGTCAACAAATTGACTTTAGCTTAATTACAGAATCGGTCCTTGAGGTTTTCTGAGAAATTGAAGTTTGTAAATTGGCAGATTAGGTCCTTCAAGTTTAAATGGAGTTAACTCTTGGTTAATTTTGACTTTTAAAGTCAACAGAGTTGATTTTGACTTTCCAAAAGTCAACAGAATAGTTTAAGGTTATGACATAACTAGTCCCTGAAGTCTAAGTTTGGAATATTGACAGAAATAGTCCCTGAAGTTTGAGTAAAGTTAAATTCAGTTAACTTTAACTGGATTTTGTTAACGAGGTTAACTGAAAAAGTCGGATTGTCACATCATTCCCTAGTTGAAAAAAATTTTCGTCCCGAAAATTAAAATAAAAAAAATTTGGGGTTTCATATCATTTCCTAGTTGAAAGAATTTTCGTCCCGAAAATTGAATAGTACCTTAGGGATTTGACGCGGAGTGCTTGAACAGATTAGGATATTTGCGCATCATCTGATCCTCGTGCTCCCAAGTAAATTCGGGTCCGCGTTTCGAGTTCCAACGGACTCGAACAATAGGGATTTTACAGTGCTTTAACGATTTGACTTCCCTATCCATAATTTCCACAGGTTCTTCGATGAAACGTAACTGTTCATCAACATGTAGTTCCTCCAGCGGAACTGTGAGTGATTCATCTGCTAGGCACTTCTTTAAATTTGAGACGTGAAAGACGTTGTGCACACCACTAAGTCTTTCAGGTAAGTCCAGTTGATACGCGACTGGTCCGATTCTCTTTAATATTTTGAAAGGTCCAACGTAACGAGGATTCAGTTTTCCTCGTTTCCCGAAACGAATGACACCTTTCCAAGGTGAGACTTTGAGCAAAACCATGTCACTTATTTGAAATTCCAAAGGTTTACGACGCTTTTCAGCATAGCTCTTTTGACGATCACGAGCTGCCGCCATACGGTTTCTAATTTGAACGATCTTTTCGGAAGTTTCAAATACAAGTTCAGGACCTGTGAGTTGGCTATCTCCAACCTCGGTCCAACAAATGGGAGAACGGCATTTCCGTCCATAAAGTGCTTCAAATGGAGCTGCCTTGATGCTAGTGTGATAGCTGTTGTTGTAGGAGAACTCCACCAATGGTAGGTGAGACTCCCAAGTGTTACCGAAATCGATCACACAAGCTCGTAGCATGTCCTCCAGAGTTTGGATAGTACGTTCAGTTTGGCCATCAGTTTGAGGATGGTATGCTGTGCTCATATCTAGACGCGTGCCTAATGCTTTATGCAATGATTGCCAGAAACGGGAAGTGAATCGTGCATCACGATCCGAAATAATAGAGATTGGCACTCCGTGCCGAGAGACCACTTCTTTCAAGTATACTCGAGTGAGTTTATCCATTTTGTCAGTTTCTTTGATGGCTAGGAAGTGGGCAAATTTTGTTAGGCGATCAACAATTACCCATATAGTATCACATCCGGTAGGAGTTCGGGGTAATTTGGTAATGAAGTCCATGGATATTTGTTCCCATTTCCACATGGGAATTTCAGGTTGTTGCAGGAGACCGGACGGTTTTTGGTATTCAACTTTGACCTTCGCGCAGGTCAGACACTTACTAACATAAGTGGCTATATCGGCCTTCATATTTGGCCACCAATATAGTACTTTTAGGTCATGGTACATTTTATCAGAACCCGGATGAATGGAGTAACGAGATTTATGAGCTTCATCCATGATTAGTTCCCTTAAATTTCCGAACACTGGAACCCATATTCGTTCGACAAAGTAACGAATTCCGTCAGATTTTACTTCAAGTTGTGCTTCCATGCCGCGTGTACCTTCTAACGGTAGGTTATCTTCTTTCAAGGCTTCATGTTGAGCACTACGGATTTTGTCAGGCAATCTAGGGTGGATAGTAAGTTGTAACGCTCGAATTCGTTTGGGTTTCGTTTCCTTTTGGCTTAGTGCATCAGCCACAACGTTAGCTTTACCCGGATGATACCGGATCGCACAGTCGTAATTATTTAAAAGTTCAACCCAACGACGTTGTCGCATGTTCAACTCCTTCTGCTCGAAGATATGCTGGAGGCTCTTGTGGTCGGTGTAGATGGTGCATTTGGTACTGTACAAGTAATGTCTTCATATCTTAAGTGCAAAAACTACTGCTCCCAACTCTAGGTCATGAGTGGTGTAGTTTTTCTCGTGAACCTTTAACTGACGTGAAGCGTATGCGATTACCTTTTCGCGTTGCATTAAGACACAACCCAAGCCTTGAATAGATGCATCATAGTACACCACAAAATCATCGGTTCCTTTCGAAAGAGCTAAAATAGGTGCACTGCAAAGTTTCTGTTTGAGATGTTGGAAAGCTGACTCTTAGTTATCGCCCCAATTATAGGCTTTTCCTTTTTGAGTTAGGGCGGTGAGAGGTTGTGCAATCTTTGAAAATCCTTCGATAAAACGACGGTAATATCCAGCTAATCCCAGAAATTGTCGCACCTCAGTCGGAGTCGTAGGTGCTGCCCAATTCTTGATGGCTTCTATTTTAGACGGGTCGACATGTATCCCTTTTTCATTTACCACATGACCTAGAAACTGAACCTCTCGAATCCAAAATTCACATTTGGAAAACTTAGCATAAAGTTGTTCTTGCTTAAGTAGTTCCAAAATTAGACGCAGATGTTCCTCGTGTTCTTCCTCGTTCTTGGAATAAATAAGGATGTCATCGATGAAAACGATAATAAACTGGTCAAGGTAAGGCTTACACACACAGTTCATGAGGTCCATGAATACCGCAGGTGCGTTGGTTAAACCGAAAGGCATGACCATAAATTCGTAATGGCCGTACCTTGTCTTGAATGTAGTTTTAGAGATATCTTCTTCTCGGACTCTTAACTGATGATAGCCGGACCTAAGGTCTATTTTGGAATAGAAACTTGATCCTTGGAGTTGATCAAAAAGGTCATCAATACGAGGTAAAGGGTAGCGGTTCTTGATTGTAACTTTGTTCAGCTCCCGGTAATCAATACACATACGGAACGTACCGTCCTTCTTCTTGACAAATAATACCGGAGCTTCCCATGGTGATGAA
This sequence comes from Smallanthus sonchifolius, assembly GCA_023525975.1. Lineage (NCBI taxonomy): Eukaryota > Viridiplantae > Streptophyta > Magnoliopsida > Asterales > Asteraceae > Smallanthus > Smallanthus sonchifolius. Next base: position 85,749,273 of record CM042020.1, read on the forward strand.
CTAGGTCGGATGAAACCTTTATCCAATAAATCTTGTAATTGAGTGGACAGTTCCTGCAATTCACTGGGTGCTAATCGATAAGGTGCCCGAGCAATCGGTGTTGCTCCGGGTGCTAGGTCAATTTGGAATTCAACCTAACGGTGTGGTGGCAGACCGGGCAGATCCTCGGGAAATACTTCCAAAAATTCACGCACAACGGGAATATTTTCGATCTTCTTCTCTTCTGACGGCTGTTCAGCAACAAGGGCCAAAATGGCCGTATGTCCCTTTCGAAGACATTTTTGTGCTTTCATGAAGGATATAATGCCCATGACTGCACCAACTCTTTCGCCCTGAACTGAAAGAATTTCTCCACTCGGGAGGGGTATGCGAACGATTTTCTCATGACTTTCCGCTTGGTTTCTAGACAACCAATCCATGCCGACGATTACATCAAAACTACCAAGTGTGACCGGCATAAGGTCGATATCTAGAATATGGCTAGCTAGATCAAGTTTACATCCTTTAAGTATGTGAGTTACCTCAATTATTTGACCGTCAGCTATCTCTATTGTATACTTATTTTCTAATAGAGATGAAGTTCCTTTTATCATATTACTGAATTTCTTAGATATAAAACTTCTACCAGCACCGGTGTCAAAAAGGACAAAAGCAAAGAAATTATTTAAGAGAAATTTACCGGTGACCACGTTATGATCGTAGCGAGCCTCTCCGGATCCCAGTACAAAAGCTCTTCCTTTCGCCCCATTTCCTCCATTATCATCGTTATTACCGTTATTCCCACCATTGTTGTTTTGATTGGGGTTATTACCATTGTTGCCCTGGTTATTACCGTTACCACTACCACTGCTATTACCATTTCCACCCTTTTTCAACTGAGGACAATTCCTTTGAATGTGCCCCTCTTTACCGCACTGAAAACATCCCCCCGTGAATCCTTGTGATTGAAATGGTTGTTTGTTCGGGAGTGCAACTCTACAGTCCTTTGCAGCGTGGCCCATTTTACCACAACGCTGGCAACGTTGTCGGTCACAAGTGCCCGTGTGGTGATAGCCGCATTTGTTGCACTTGGGGTACCTCCCAGCATATTCCCCTTGATTCGGACCTGATGAGGTCGTTTGATTAAAGTTTCTAGCATGCTCAAACTTTCGCTGTTGTTGGTGCTGAGGTTGATTGGGTTGGGATCCTTTAGAATTAGAGTGGTTGTGTGAGTGGGAGTGATGGTCGAACTTACGCTTATTGTTGTCGGTGGGTTTAGAAATCGAACCTCTTGGAGGTAAAGTTCCCTGTGTCACTGCCTGATCGGTCAATTTGTGAGCAAGTCTGATGGTCTGTTGGATGGTGGTAGGGTTGGATGAGGTCACCATGCTTTGAATCTGAGGTACCAAACCTCCAATATATAGTTCAATCCGTTTGTAATCCGGAGTCACCATATGTAGGCACATGGTGGCAAGTTCGTGCGAACGGGTGGTGTAGAGTTCAATTTATGAACCCTCCATCTTAAGGTTCCAGAACTCTCCTTCTAGCTTTTGAATTTCATCTCGTGGACAGTATTCTTCTTTCATCATGGTTTTAAATTCCTCCCACGGGAGTCCATTTGCCATTGCTAGTCCTAACATTTGCACTTGGGTATTCCACCATGTTAGGGCCGGGCCTTCTAAAGTTCCAGCAGCAAATTTCACTTGGTTAGCCACGGGGCAGTTGCACATGGCTATTACTGATTCAACCTTCTCAAACCAGCGAAGTAATCCAACTGCTCCTTCAGCTCCACTAAAGGTGTGGGGCTTGCAGTCCATGAATGCCTTGAAAGTGTAGGTTGGCTGTTGATTTTGCTGGCCTGGATTTAGAAATACGAATTGAATTGGAATTATAGAGTTTAGAAAGATATTCTTAGGGAAAAGGGATTGACACTACTAGTTAATAGTTGAAAGCATTTACCTGCAGCATTCTGTGCTGCTAGGGCCTCTGCCACACTATTGTTTATCAAAGCTGCTAGTTCTGCTGCCGTCATGTTGATGGTACTACGACCACCGGTACGGCCTCCTCGTCCTCTCCCAGACATATTTCTTCACAATCACAAATGAAAACAATGAGAAATATATCGCATATTAAACATTATTCAGGTACGGGTAAGGAAATACAACATCTAATATTTTGAAAATTAAATAAATTGTAAGGCTACAAAATAAATAACTCAAATATTAAACTTCTCATGCTTTTATTGGATGGGAACAACCTTACCCATCTAGGTTTGAAAAGGGAAATAACATAAGCAAAAACAAACATGAAAAGGAAGATAGAATAGGAAGATCCTCAAATATCCTCGTCATCAGAAGAGACATATGATTGTGCATCATCAATCTCCACTGGCTCTTCCTCAGCTGGTTCCCCCTCTAAGGGTTCCTCCTCGAAGGGCTCCTCCTCAAAGAGCTCTTCCTCAAAGGGTTCCTCCTCATCGTCAGATACTGGAATGTCTTCCGGGTGTAGGGCCGCTTGCAGTTGGGCTTCCAAGTGAGTCACCCTCTCTTGAAGGCCTTCAGCAGTGTGGTTAGCCACATGTAGCTGAGCTTCCATAGCAGCTAATCTCTCCAGAACTCCTTGCATATCATCATCCATAATGTCAGCCCTCGTCTCTAGGTGTGCTACACGATTCACTAAAAGGTTGTGGACATGGTCCGTTGCAGCTAGTTCGGTAGTCAAATCTTCTATTCCTACCCTATTCTTTTCCACTTGTGTTCCATTCTCCAGGAGTTTAGGTATCTCCTCGGTGGCATCTTGTACAAAACTTAATTCCTTTAACATATAGGACACAAATGCTGCGAAGGCTTGTTCCATGGTACATGGTAAGCTAGGCAGTGTAGACGATGAAGATGTGGATGCAAAGTACGGTGATGGAACATCTCCCATTTCGATCCACCTTTGGATCATATGTGGGTACATATCCCAATTGAGAGCATACTCCAATGCCCGTGCGTTGCTCGGTTCGCCTTGCTCAATTGAGGTAGTCCGGCGCCTTTTGGGCTCCCGGGATGAGGGTACAGGTGCCTTATGCCCTGATGCGTTAGGTGATGGAGGTGGTGTTGACGACATGATCCTGCAACAATTTGTATAAGTGCCAACATCCAAATGACATGTAACTCGAATGACATGTAACTAATGTGTGAGGCTATAGTCTAGTATGCAATCCTAGTTCTCTATAACCTGGCTTTGATACCAATCTATCACACCCCCAATTTCAACTAACGGAGTATTACCATTTGGGAAGTGACAAACCAGGATCTCAGACACTAGTTACATTGAACGACTCTACATGGGACTCAAAATGAAAATATCTTTTAAATCAGAGTATCAATGCGGAAGCGTAAAGAAAGTAAATGCGCAAAATACACGCGCCCAAAACCAAAGTCCAAAAGTCCAAACGTCTAACCAAACAAAGTACATTAAAATAATTCAATCAATATAAATAGACACAAAGCAAAGCAGTTGAATCCCATGCATGCCCTAACGTGCACCTGTGTCTTAGCTTAGCGTCCTGAGAAAACATGTAAGAAAAAGTGTCAACACGAGGTTGGTGAGTTCACAGGTTTCAATATATAAATAAACGTTTACCAGATTTATTGTACAATCAACATAAATACCAAATGAGTAGCTAACCCATGTTCATTGTTTGCTATTACGCTCGCAACCGTAAACTGACTGTTTGTATTGCCTCCCACCAGGTCTATCAACCACGGTGCACGTTTAGGTCAATATTGCACCCGTTCGATATCCAATCGTGTTAGCGCGACTAACGCGGGTGAGGTTTGTCAAACCCAGTAGTACTACCAAACATACCTCGCTATATTCATATTTAAACGGTTCGATGTGAGGACTTTCATGATAGAGTTTACGCATAGTCATAACAATTGATATAAAATGAAGTACATAAATCAAAAAGAGTTTGTATCATGTTTTTTCCCCTAGTTTAAAAGCAGTAAAAAGGGGCCGTGAAAACTCACCTGAGCTTGAGTAAGGATTTGAATCACACAAGGGAAAAGTTGGAGCCACGTGTGTAAGTCTCAAAAGACTTACGAATGCCCTAAAATTATAAACACATAAATTAGGGAAAATGGAAAATGTGACAATGACACGGATTGAGAAGCGTCCTAAAGAAACGCTCTAATATTCAAGAGAGGACGAAAGTGTCCACGGAGTTAGGAATTACTTTACGCGACGAATGACACGATTAATAATAATTATAACCGGGTGTTTTGTCATTCACAAAAAATAAGAAAATAATAATATATGTATACGAGTAAATAGTATAACCAATTATATTATTATTTAGTCTCAATCGACACACGATGTTATAAATTGATTTGAAATAATATAAATATATATTATTTAATAATACGGGTCACGGTTTGAAAATAATATAAACATATTATTTTATATGAATTCACGGTTTAAAAATAATATAAACATATTATTTTCACTTGGGGATAATAACACTAAATTATTTATAAAAGTGGGTATAATATATAAAAATAAGTTAAAAATTCAAACCCAAGCCTACGGGTTTTTTTCGGCTAAAACACATTTATATAATAATATAATATTATAAAGTTTGATTTTTATTAATTAAATATTAACAAAAAAATGTTTAAAAATGATTGTGGGAGCCCGGACTCGAACCCGGGTCTCTCCCACACACACACACACTGCTTTAACCATTACGGCCGCTAGGCTATCGCGTTAGAAACCTGGATCAGAAAGGGTTTAACACTTAGTTGGCCGGTGTTCTTCTTCCCCACGCAGGCCGAACCAAACCAGGTTCGAATCTCTCGATCCCGATATTGGACAGCCATAATCAATTTGGGTTTTTGTTCGCCGGGCGTTGCGAATCATATGGCAAATTTAATTTCAAAACTATAGAGTTTACTATCGATTAATTCACAGAAAGTGTCGTACTCCTAATTTAAGAACACTGAGTCAATTTGAAGTTTTTTGATAATAAAGTTGGGTAGAATCATGGGGCTTTTGATGAAATCAACATTGCGAATCTGTTGGAATGATTTAATTGCAAAACTTTAGTGTCTAAGTTTGAAAACCCCAAAATGGTTTATGGATAAACCCTAGATTCCAGACTGATATGAATTCGATAATAAAAAGATAAATTTACAGAGGGCTTTCAAAGATTATCTCAAAACGAAACTAACCATATAATTTGATTGGCTTTAAATCGATTCCAGAATCAAAACTCCCAATTCACTCAAGAACAAACCCTAATTTCTGATTTTCGAACAATTCGATATTAGGATATTAAATTAACATAGGGTTTTTGATATTTGAGTGCTTACGAGTCTGATGGAATAGATTGAATGGATTTAAACGGAGTTAAAGTTTTAGTTCGATTGAAAATGTTTTACATGAACCCTAGGTTACTGATTTTGATCTGAGCGATGATATAATCCCAAGGTTTCATAGGGCTTTCATTCTAATGAAGAAAACGAAGCTGAAGACATGAGTAATTACTGAAATAGATGACGAATTGGTGGTGCTCGGCTAAATGCAGGTCCGGCTATGAACCAGTTGCTCTCCGACGATCTCTGTTGATTCTCCGATCGAATTGTCGCGCGAAAGAATTTCAGAGGCGTTCGTATAGTGTGTGCAGTGTATCACATTGAGGAATTATCATAAGGATATAATGAATTTGATGCAAACCGTGATCGTGTTCGACGGTTATGATTTAATGGTCATTAATCCGCTTAATTCTGTAATTGAATACGATTAACTACGATACCTACGATCGTTAATGAGAATGATGGTGCAAAACGGTTTCAATTCACACGAATTCGATGTTTGGGATTCGAATTTCATCTGGTTTGACTTGTGAAAGTCAACAAATTGACTTTAGCTTAATTACAGAATCGGTCCTTGAGGTTTTCTGAGAAATTGAAGTTTGTAAATTGGCAGATTAGGTCATTCAAGTTTAAATGGAGTTAACTCTTGGTTAATTTTGACTTTTAAAGTCAACAGAGTTGATTTTGACTTTCCAAAAGTCAACAAAATAGTTTAAGGTTATGACATAACTAGTCCCTGAAGTCTAAGTTTGGAATATTGACAGAAATAGTCCCTGAAGTTTGAGTAAAGTTAAATTCAGTTAACTTTAACTGGATTTTGTTAACGGGGTTAACTGAAAAAGTCGGATTGTCACATCATTCCCTAGTTGAAAAAAATTTTCGTCCCAAAAATTAAAATAAAAAAAAATTTGGGGTTTCACATGTTGTCTTCTAAAGGACTAACCTTTTAGTACTGATCAATGGATGTTCAAACCTTTATCTTTTCCCTACAAGTTAGGAGGATATACACTTGAGGGGGAGAATCATAGTGAAAAGTATCAGATTATCATATATTCGTGACGAGGTGTGACAGAGTTGATCTTTTGATATTAGGATTTGAAGATTCATTGGACCATAACAAGACACATTGATAGAGTTAAATACCTTTTTGTTAAAGCTAGTTGTTTTATGTTATCGTTGGAAGTTCAAGCCCAATCTTTTACCTACAAGATAGGAGGACCTACATCTACGGAGAAGCTGGCATTTCCTCTTTTACAATCTGTGTAAATCCGGCTATTCATTTTTGAAAAGGTAAGAATATTTCCATCCTTAGGAAGATTTGGCAATAGGTCATTAATCATCATTTGCAGAAACCTTGGACATCATCATCCATTGGTCGGTATGTGCATTCCTACACATATGGCTGAAGATAATGTGGGAGATGTTGATCGATCATCCTTTGTGGAGCCTTAACAAGGCATTTGCCCATGCATAGTTGATTGCATCGTATCCTCCCTTTCAGTGAGAGAGGCATATGGCAAAAATGTGTGTAATGAAACTCCTTTCTTGGGACAACTGGCTTTTCTTAATCTCCTTCTTTCAGAAATCTACCTCATAACCCATCTCTCTAAACCCTTCTTCTACCGTTTTGTCATCAGCCTGATAAGGATCGTCTACACGATCACCCAATTGTAGGACGACTTGGATGGTGCTTTCTTGGATATGGATATCCTTGCCATTAACAGGTTGTCTTTATATAGCAGGGAGATACATTGACTCTACAGTGTACCAGAATTTACGGATCTGGTCTTAATATACTGGTAGGTCGTAAGATATGGCATGATTAATCCGGGACCTCCTTAGCCATCTGACCACATCTCTATAACCCCTTGCTTCCTCGTCAAGCAGAGCAACCACAATATGTCTCGAATCAAATATAAGTCGATCCATTTATCTTCACGGATATGAGTAAATATTATAAAGAGAAAAGGAAAACAAATCAGAAAAATAAAAGATTAAAACTAGAAAAAGTTAGTGTCGTCGGGTAAGTGTCGCTGGAAGGAGATCATGCGACAATGCTTAATGTCGCTAGATGCGACAAATAGGTGATTGTCGCTGGACATTATTTCGTCAGACAAGGTCTTGGCGACACAAGGAAGTATCGTCAGGCGAGTGTCGCTGGTCATCTGGTCAGGCGACGAGACGAAGTGTCGATTGACCAACAGTTGTCAGACACATGTAGTGTCGCTGGCAAGTGTCGCTGACAAGGTGAACTTGCATTCAAAGAAGAGTGTCGCCATATGAGTGTCCCCTGAAGACAAGTGTCGCCAGTAGAACTGATAATCGCGTAAGAAACCCTAGAAACTGAATTTGTCCATTTCGATCCTCCAAATGATGATTTTTGTTAAATACAAGCTACACAAAACATTCATAAACACTTTAAGTACCTATTCTATGGAGAATCCAGAGTAAAAACACAGAAATGAGTAAAATCAGTCGAGAGAAGATAGAGAGTGTTTGTGTGTGTAAAACAACGGTGTAGAAGCTTCAGGAAAAAGAAAAAAGACTTTTACAATTAAAAATTTGAATTTATAGGAAAAAGAGAATCTTCGGCGGCACTTGAGGAAGTGTTGCTAAGTGTCAATGGCGACACACAGAGTGTCGCTTAAGGTTAACGGTGAAACTCCTAAGTGTCGCCAAAACAAGTGAAAACTCAAAAAATTTTGAAACATTTAATATCGACACCTCCAACACGCAATCCGTCCAACACTTGACTCAAAATAAAAGATAAAAGAGTAAAACCACTGAAATATCTGTATAGATAGAAAGAAACTGCATTTTTGTTACCTTTTCTGATAAAAGAAGGAACCAAACGACTATGTACATTAAACCTTTAAGATTTACCTATGTCACCTGGTATGAGATCAATACTATCTTGAAAAGTCGGTCAAAACTTCAATTTTCATCCGGATAGTTACAACTAATGATGAATGCCGGTATGTTTGTCCTCTTAAGCTCATGCATCCTTGATTTCAATTGAGAAACACGTGATGATTTATCAAGTTTTAGTAAGATTTAGATGAAATCAGTGGACCCCATACTCAGACAGGTAAAACCTATCATTCCTCATGGTCTTTTGAGTGAATTTGATGAGAGCTACATGCATAGGTTCCCACATAAAATAGAGGCGATCATAACCGTTAAAACTTAATATATAACTAATAGAGCATAACTAGCACAAGTTTGTGAACTGATTCAGGGAATTCTTCAAATTTTGCTCAGGAACACAGCGCAACGGACTTACGTGTCCTGATTTATGGAGTAAGTTGGACTTACTTGCACTATGGACTTACAAGCCATGTTTTTGTCAAGAAACCCTTTGAATAGTCACTAGATGCCGGAAAAGAAAATATATACTAATAAATATGTACGCATAGAGGCATATCTTTTTGGCGTATGACATTTGCATATTTTTTTTATTCCTATTGCATGGCATTCCGTGTCTTTTTGCTGAAGATATTGCTTTGTAGATCAACTTGCACTACATTGAGTGTCTTTTGCAGTTTGCACACCAACGCATGTCTTTTATAGGTATAATATGTATTAGGACTATAAGAATTCAGCTCGCAACCCCTTTATGAACGGTTTCAGTTTATGAAGACCTAGATTGAGATGGGATATCCACTTTTTATAGGTCATTATGTTATATCACAGAGTAACATTTCTACTTTGTTTGAAATGCTGAGCCTGCCGACATATCATCAGTTGTAGTTGCATTATGCTTCAGATCCTATTCATGTGATAACATAAACAAGTCAATTCCTATCATTTCTCAAACACGGATTACAAAAATACACAATTTACATACATAAACTCTTTTTGTAAGGATTTTGTTTTGAATAACAACACGAAATATATACAACTCAAGGAACAACCGGCCTTTCCTTTTCAAAGATGATTTCTCCCCCGGAAATTTTATTTTTAATACATATCCGAGTGAAACAAATATTTGTAGCACAACGAAAGACACGATTACTGAAACAAAAATGAAATTTTTAAATAAGAAGAAAATACTAAGAAGTACAGACACTGAAAATCTTTTTGGAGTTTTGGTGTCACACCCCGCCAAGGCGGAAACGCGGGATGTAACGTACATGGTTTCCACAACCTTTATTTACATCGAACAACCTCAATTAGACCAACCGACCAAAAGGTTTCAAATGTTTACACATAGCCAAATACAAATTGTTTCATAAATGAGATGTTTCCAAATTGTTTACCAAAAAAACATGTTTCAAATGCTTTACAAAAGACGAGTTTTACGGCTATGGCCTGTGACACATAGGCTATAAAAGGAAAACTCCCAAAAAGGCTCCTAAATGTGTGCGACTCCAATTTGACTCCACCATCCTTAATTTCTTGAGAAAAACATGCTTAAAAAGTCAACATAATGTTGGTGAGTTCATAGGTTTCAATATTTTAAATGACGTTGTTTTACACAAAACACTTTGATGTCGGATAGACTCACCTGATGAGTATGTAAAGCAAATAACACAAGCAAAGCCCGAGGATCCGTGAGACGACCTAACCGGGCCCTAAGTTAAATAAGACACCTTAAGGTCTCAACAATGTTTCCAATGTGTAAGTTGGTCGTACATACGATTCACCCAACTAGACTCGACATGAATACTAGTTTATGTTTTCGACAGTTTTGACATGACGACCGTTGGTGACGTAATAAGATATATTTATATACACTTATACAAATAAGATATGTATCCCAAGACATGTCATTTCGTTCTCGTAACAGTATTAGGGTTGGGGTTGAAAATAAATATATAATATGGAAGGTCAAACTTTTATATCAAAATAGCCTTTAGTAAAGTATTCGGGTTTTTAAATCAACTTGTACCGAGTTTTTAGTTAATTTATCGAACTCAATAATTTATGTAATTTTTATCACACTTAAATAAGTGTCTAGTTCTATAGAAATGTATGGATCATATATTATGAAGCGGTTTAAGGGTTTCAAACATAAATCAGAACACAAATAGGTTAACAGCTTTGGTTTTGTCGGATAGGTCTCGGGAATCTTGACGGTTGGGGTTCAAAATGTCAATTTCATGATAAGACTCCATATGGGTTTTAATACCAACACAAATTACTAGTTTTAAGAAAAATAATCAAATCATTTGGACCATTTTAGAGTGAGTTATGACCTATACAAGTTGACTTTATGAATCTGTCCAAAAATTTCAGCTTTGACCCGTTTTCTTGTATCAACCTTTTGGTGTATCAAATCTCCTCCAAAAATCATAAAACTACTTGGGATGGAAAGAGGACTCTTTAAACTTAATTTTAGACTCAAGAAACGTCCATTTTGGTTTATTTTTGACTAGGATACGACCCACCAAAGTGGATTGAAAATTCTGCCAGCACGTTTTTGTTTCTTAAAAACATGATTAGATTAAGACAATGATCCCCAGGTGAACGCCTCTACATGAAACAACTTGTAATAATATAAAATCAAAGCGAAGGCAAGGATGCTCACGTAAAGCAAGCAAGGAATGACCCAGAGATGATGGAGGAGTTCCACTTGGAAAGCCTTGATCTTCACATGGGAATGCAAGGATGTATGTGTGTGTGAGCTACGGTTGTAGAGAGAGTAAGAGGGAGAGAGAGCTGAGCTTGAGAGTGAAAGAGTGTTTATGTGTATTCCATGTGAAACTAGCCTTGACATTTAAACACAAAAATCTTGAATCATGATGATTGGAATTGACAAGGTATGGTAATTCAAAGATTTAGTCATAAAATTTAGTCATAAAAGTATGGGGTTTGGGGCTGGCATGAATGAAGGGAAGGTAGGGGGGTTGGGTAGGGTGATGATGATGGTATGTAAGTCCCTTCTTAATTGATGGATCTTCAAACACACAGACAATATCAAATTCTCACACGAAGTAGGCGGAAACTACTCGTGTGGTGATTCAAGATGAAGAATTCAAAGTAAAACCGATTTATATTAAATGACAATTATGAAGTTACAGAGAAACAATAACCAAAGTGTAGGTCCCTTCGTGTGTGTCGGATCGTTGCATGCAAGTGGTCTACTAGTCGGACTGGGTGCGGAATACCCATGACTAGGCGGAGAGTCTAACTAAAACAAAGTAAACCAACACGAGAGTCACAATAAAAGCTCTTTCTATTATAAACACTTGACGTTACAGAGAGATTACAAGTTGCGTACTTAACAAACTGAGTTCGTCTAAGATATGAGTTCTGTGTACTTATCCTCTGTGAACCAAACCTATTTATACAGATCTGATGCCTGCGCACTTAGCAAGTGCGCATGACCAAATGCTCTTGCGTACTTAGCAAGTACGCATGGGTCTTCCTGCGTACTTGCTAAGTACACAGGAGCTTTCTCATGCGCACATGTAAGTGCGCAAAACACTTAGAAGAAATGCAACATACACTATGTAAAAGTAAATACAACTCGATAAACTATTACATAACGACTCTTACATACAAAGACAAATTACAGACATTAGAAATACAAACTAAGACTCTATCCAGAGTGTTGTCACAGGAAAGTGCATCAACAAACTCCCCCTTGACAACAGCTCGGGATCTTCATCGTCTTCAGTCTTCAATCTTCAGTCTTCACAGCACTGGTTCCTTAGCTTCCATTTTCTTTTTGTAATCAAGACAGAACTTGATCAACTTGTCGTATTTGGCAGAAAGAAGCTTTGTCCAATTATCAGTGTGGATGCAATACTTGTCGGCTAGTACCTCCAGATCGTTCATAGAAAATTTGATGAAGCAGACTTCATCAAATATCCTGATCACTTCCTTTGGCACCATGTTTCTACTTGCTGACTTACCTTTACCCATAACCACAGCCTCGCCCGTTTTTGGATCAACGTACCAGTACCACATGTCACCAAGAATATCCTGAGGTAACTTGCTTAGGGGAATCTTAGTTTCACATTGTACTGGCTTGTATACCAATCTCTTTATGTGCTTCTTAGTCACAGGATGTACAGCGTGCTTATCCTTGACTCTTCTGGGCACTTGAGGCTTGAAGTATTCAAATTTCCCTGATCTTGCTTCCCGCTGTAGTGTTACCCACAAACCCATTGCTACTGCATGACTCGAGTGACTCAGCAGGTCGCGGTTTGCGAGGTTCACAAGGTCGTACTTGGGCAAAGAGTTGAACGCCTCACTGGTTGGTTTCAAGTATTGAACCCCCCAGATCTTTTGATGGCGAACAGCTGCTTGTCCTCCTCGAACCTAACAGCCAAGATCATACCTGTAGCTCTGTGCTTGTCTGTGATGGACGTCTTTTGCCACACGGGAGCTGGACCCTTAGATGATGCAGAAGGCGTGTCTTTATCTTTTGGTGCCCCCGGGTCCACAGGTGTAGGGTCGACTGGGAAGGCTTCAGTTGTAGCTTCAACATTACTTGCCATGTCAACTGAGCCTGTTTCGAGCAGAGATTCGAGCGATGGTACTTCAAAGATCTCACCATCCTCTAACTCGTACTCTCCTTCCCCGTCTCCCTTGGGAATCTCTATTACCACATCCTCATCTTCATCATTCCAGTCATCACCAGAGTCGATCTCTCCTTCTGTAGATTGAAGAGAGCATCGATCTGTGCTTCTTTGGAGTAGTCAGGCTCTAGATATAGGATCTCATCATCAGATAAGTCCTTAAGTACTTCAGCCACTGACTTCCCTTTATCACCACCACCACCAAATGTATCACCACCCTCTTGCTGAGTAGACTCCCCCTCAGCCATTGGAATATAAGAGTTGGGCACAATCGCCAAAACTTGGTGCTCACCTCCACTAGGACCGGCTTCAGGATCCTTGTCTTTATCATCATCCTTAGTCAAGTCGACTGGATGACAAGGCTCAGCACCAGTGCATTTATTTTCTTTCTCTTTCTCCTTCTCTTTCTCTTTCTCTTTTTCTTTCTCCCCCTGAGCATCAAGCTTCTTGGTCAGTTCTCCAACTAATTTGACCATCGCTTCGTGCTCTTTTCTCTGCAAATCCATCCTTAGCTCAAGTAAAGTTCTGTGGCCTAGAATCATTTCATTGGTTTTCATCAGCAGCTCGTTCTATGCCATAACATTCTTCAGTTGCTCATTTATCCCTGTTCTCTGGCTGTGGAGAATCCTAACTTCATCGGCCAGGGAATTAATCTGTGCTTGTTGAGCATCATACTCCTCCTTTGACTTTTGAATGGTCTTCAACAGTTCAGCAACTTGGGTCTCTAAGACATTGATCCTTGCTTCATACGGATCAGAATGCCTAGATGATGAGGCTTCAGCATTATGGATGGGGGAGGAGAAGATTGTGTCAAAGTCAAACCCTTGTGAGAAATCACCATAGTTGAAGGGTTGTCCTGACTGCTCAGTGGTGTGAGGTGGGTGTGGGGATGTAATGATGGGAGTGGGTGTTATGGTTGGGGTGATGGTGACTGACTCCGTGAGAAGTGGAGTAGTCACTGTCACCTGGACGGTTGGAGTAGGGAGGGTCACCGTCACAGGAATCTCCTCTGTGACCGTCGTGACTGCCACATTACCTTGTACTAATGGCCTTCTCCTCCTTCTGTACAGTTGCTGTGCTGGTGGGGTAGATTCTGACTCTGGACTGTCAGCAACAGGTTGTACTTGCTGCACAGTCAGGGTCTCTACAACCCTGGGGATAGCAACCTCTTGCCTATCGCCCCTCTTCTTGTTGGCACTCTCTTGCCTTTGTCTTTGTAGAGCAGCGTCAGAGTCAGAAGTCGGCTCATATTCGCTGCTCGAGCTTTGTCGTTTTCTTTTAGAAGACGACGCAGGCTGGGTTACCTGTGCCGATCTCCTAGGGTGTGCCTGGGATGATGCGTCATCGGAATCAGAAGAATCTGATTCTGTTGCTTCTGAATCGGATTCCTCAGCACCACCATCACCACCTTCGTCATCACCTCTATCACTTTCATTCTCTTCTTCTTCTTGTTCATCAGAATCATCACTCATCTCTTGTGCCGAATTGGGACTATACCAATTCCAATCTTCTGGTGCGACATATGCTTCATTAAGCAGGTGGCCAAAGAGTTCAGTATGCACAGGGGTAGGATCTACACTGCCTGGCTTTAGAAACTGAGCAAATACTCTCTTGTCCACCCGTTTTACTTGCAGTCTCTCCCCGATAGCACGTAGGTTTGGCAATGCATCATCAATCAAAAGTTGCACAAACCTCGGATACAATAGGAACCTAAACTTCTCTGCTGTATTGATCTGATCATTGATTGCTTTGAAGATGTAGCGAGAGAAGTTGTAGCCCCTATTAAGAGACAAGCCCACCATGGCTGCTGCAAGGTCATGACCCATGGCATCTTTCCCCGCTTTTCTTGACGAGATGCACAAGATCATGATGTGGGAAAAATATCGCCATTGATCCAAAACCCACATCTTCTTGTAAGAAGCATAGTCCCTCGCTCCGACATATCCTATTCTATGCCTCCAACATCCATCCACATAGTAATCCGAATAGGATGTCGGGTCGGTAGCGAGATCTCCGAACTGCAGGACCCTTCTTATTGTATCATCAGAGAAAGCAATAGCCCGACCATCAACGGTAGCCCTTATGACATTAGGGGATACCGTGCAGTCGTGCTCTTCTGTCTCCCAGAATTGCTCCAAGTAAGGTCTTGAGACTGTTGGGTAAGCCGAGATTGCATAACTTATTCTTGATCGGTTAAAAAAATCAATGATCTGCCTATACTGCAAAGCTACCCCTTTCCACTCAGGTTGAGTGTTCGCTAACAAGTTGAATTCATCAGTGAATGCTCGAGCCATAGTCTGCAGAGACACACAGAAAACATAATCAGAACAACGTATGTTGTTGAAGATGAACAACATGACACGGTATAGTAGGTACACTATGAACAAAAAATTCAGACTTGAAAATTTTTCTAAGTGTTGGTCCTGCGCACTTAGCAAGTGCGCAGGCTTTTCCTCTTGCGTACTTAGCAAGTACGCAGGAATTGCTTCTTGCGTACTTGCTAAGTGCGCAAGAACAACACTTGGCAAAAATTTCAGAATTTTAACAAAATGACAGATTGCTCAAAGACCGGGTCAAGTAGGTCGCCAATAGGTCGGAATCGAGGATTCGAACTTATGGGACCATTATTAATACCAGTAACTACCAAACCAAGACCAATTTCGACTTAAAAACGTCGCCCAATCCCACTGTCGATTAAGATTCCACCGACGCCTAGAATCGAGGACGAAATGGATGAATGTGGAGTCGATTAAGAATCCTATTAGCATAGAAATGTCAATAAGTTACCCAAACAACCCCAATTTTACCCAAAATATTTCGGATTTAACCTAAAAATTTCTAAGCCAGAATCGGTCCAATGTCACGATTTAATGGATGGAAATCTCCTAGATTCTCACCAATGAGATGAAATGAGATGATGAAACTATAGACGGGACGAAAAAATGGTTTAGACACACTTGATTTTGAGTTAAATTTGCAGAGGGAAGGTGATCGGTTTGAAAGCTTGAAACTGAAAGAATTTTCTAAGTATCACTTTTATACCCCTCACTTATCGGTCGTGCGTACTTGTTAAGTGCGCACGAGTTAACTCTTGCGTACTTACAAGTACGCAGGACTTAACTCTTGCGCATTTACAAGTGCGCAAGACTAACTTTTGCGTACTTGCTAAGTGCGCAAGGTTTACTTCGTGTGAACTTGAGAAGTACGCACAAGCCTTAAGTGCGCAAATCTGAAACTCAGATTTATGAAGATTTTCAGGTCAAATAACGAACAAGATAAAAGTATTCAATCACGAGGTTTCAAATACAATTCATGAAGGTTAAACATAAAATATTTTTGGCTTTTTCTGATTAAACTTGAACAATGCAAAAACTTAAAATCTTTTTGTTCTTTTCTAGATAGATATATACAAGTATTCACACCAACTATTTTTGATCAAAGACACGAGTAGAAGATCATATCAGGCTATCTTTTAGCAAAAACGATACAAAATAAACATCAAAGAATATGGGATCATGTCATGGATTACTCTTTATTCATATGTAATAAGCACATAAACAAGTAATTCAAGTTGACAATATTATAAGATTTGAAACTATACGCATCTTTGTATCATGTTCTTGTGTATTAAGGTATTAATTATAAGATATACAACGTGTACCCCACTGAAATGCTATTTTAACTTGCACTATCTCAAGGCATCTAAGATTTTCCCAATGATTTTCTAGATTTTCAGAATGAAGCTACATCTATTAGCACAGGAAAAATCAAACAGAATCCATAAGGATTATCAGGAATCATAAGATTCAGAATCGAGTGATTCATTTGTCTTGGTTTATTTGATTTTCTTCAGTGAATATCGAAATGATGATTTAAGATAATATATATGGTGTTTGAGTTTTCAAGGTAATGGAATCCAACTTTTATCTGGATTTGATTTCAATGAATCAGGAGTGATTCAAGGGTGAATACATGCACAACGGTTAATGTAGAGACATGTCTTGATTCAATCTCTCCTTGCATACTTGTGAGTATGGGCAGTGATATGAACCGCATTAATTGTGCTAACGACATAACCCGAAACTGATCTCAAAAGAAAATTATTGCCAAAATCTAACATCCTTTATCTGATAATGATCTTTTCTATTCTTTTACGCACACACACTTGCAAACATGGGTTCAAATCACGGTTGTAATTTAGATTTAGTTTCCACACTACTAGTGATTCAAAGACGTATACAACCTACTGACAATTCAAATTACTTGTAAATAAACAGATTAAAATCATAATAATTTAAACAATTAAGTAAACATGACGCAATCATTTCCCATATGAGCAGTCTATGACGTTTAGATCATTTCTGATGTACTATCATTTCCTCTTTTCTCAAGTTAACTTTGAAATTTTCTACATTTTCTATTTTGTTTTTGGTTTTTGTAAAATATTTTAAAAACTAAAAGAACTATACAGAAAATTTAAAAGAATTAAAAATTTAACTTTCATGAATTGAATTGAGTTAAGAAAACTTAGTTTTCACTCAGGATTGAACATTCCTATCAAGTTGACAAGATGCTCAAAACGGGATCGATTAAATGCCTTTGTGAAAAGGTCAGCAAGATTGTTATCCGTGTGAACTTTTATAAGTTCAATTAAATGCTTTTCAGCACAGTCACGGATGAAATGATGGCGAATCTCTATATGTTTAGTTTTGGAATGTTTCACCGGGTTATTTGTGATGGACATGGTGACATTGTTGTCAATGAATATAGGAGTTCCAGTGAAGTTTAAGCCATAGTCTCTCAACTGCTGCTGAATCCACAGTATCTGAGAACAACCGCTCGCTGCAGCAATATATTCTGCTTCACAAGTTGAGACAGAAACAGTTGACTGCTTCTTACAATGCCAGGAGACCAGTCTGTCTCCTAAGAATTGACATCCACCAGAAGTTGACTTTCTGTCAAGGTTACAACCGCCATAATCTGAAGCAGTGTAGGCTTTGAAGTCGAATGACTACTGCTTAGAGTACCAAAGACCTAATCAGGGTTTCCCTTTCAGGTATCTGAAAATTCTCTTCACGGCTATCATATGTGACTCCTTCGGTTGAGACTGAAACCTCGAGCACAAACATACAGCAAACATTATATCGGGTCTTGAAGCTGTGAGATACATAAGTGATCCGATCATCCCACGGTACAATCTGCTGTCTATATCCTTTCCATCTTTGTCAGGATGCAGACCATGATTGACTGGGATAGGTGTTCCATAAGTACTGCTATCATTCATCTTGTATTTTGATAAGATGTCCTGCACATACTTAGTTTGATGTAGATAAATGCCATCCTCTCTTTGACTGACTTGCAGACCCAGGAAGAACGACAATTCACCCATATTACTCATTTCAAATTTGGACTTCATCACCTGCTCGAATTCCCTACACATCCCTTCATTGGTAGATCCAAAGATAATGTCGTCGACGTATACTTGTGCAAGAAGAATGTCACCTTCTGCTTTCCTAATGAAGAGAGTCGATTCAATTTGTCCACGGTCGAAACCATTAGACAGTAAATGCTTAGATAATGTCTCATACCATGCCCGCGGTGCTTGATGAAGACCATAAAGTGCTTTGTCGAGCTTATACACTTTATTGATATTATGCGGATCTTCAAAACCGGGAGGCTGAGTGACATAGACTTCTTCATGAACTTTACCATATAGGAAAACACTCTTCACATCAAGTTGATAGACCTTGAAGCCGACATATGCGGCATAAGCCAAGAACAGTCGAATGGCTTCAATTCTAGCAACTGGGGCATATACTTCCGTGTAATCCAAGCCCTTTTGCCGATAAAAACCCTGAACAACCAATCTTGCTTTGTTCTTCACAACAACATAATGATCATCCGTCTTGCATTTGAACACCCATCTGGTTCCAATTGGCTGAAAGCCTTTTGGCAAGTCGACCAAATCCCACACATGCAACTTTTGGAATTGAGACAATTCATCTTGCATCGCCTCAATCCAGCAGTTGTCAGTGAGAGCCTCCTTCACATTCTTCGGCTCTAACTGGGACACGAATGCAACATGCAGACATGTTTCCATGACACCAGTGTCAAGTATCTCTGTGTAAAGACTGGTGTTCTCAGTGATGGTTCGATGACGAGTCTGAACGCCGGCATAAGGATCGCCAATAATGTTGTCGATTGGATGATTCCTATGCACTCTCGTCTCCGGTACAATCGGTTCCTAAATTTCTGGATCAAGATTCGTGCTTAACTCCCCCATTTCCTGTGTTCCAGAGGAAGAAGATTCAACGTTAATTAGATAAGCTGGAGCTTCATTTCCTACAGTTGTGTTAGGATTAGTTGGAGCGTCATCTCCAACGACAAGAACATCTTCACTGTTATCACTGTCATGAGTTCCAGATGCAGATGCAGCATTGGAATCCGGAGTTATAATTGGTACAGTAGCACGAGTGGAAAAACTGGAGTCATCGCCGCCACCCAATAATTCATAAACATTTGCGGCGTCATCTGTAGATACACCAGGAAGATTGAATGACTTGAATAGCGCTTCATAATCAAAACCCCAAGCTGAACCTGTTGGTTCGGGTGGAATGCCGTGTTTACTACAATCCACTTCAAACCATTCCTCGACAGTACGAGTTCCTATATTGTACACTCTCTTGCAAGGCGAGTTGGCAACGTATCCTAAGAAGATGCCTTCCACCGCTTTTGCATGAAACTTAGACTGGCGGTCTATGTACTGTAGCAACAAGGAACAAGGACTACCGAAAGGAACTAGGTAATCAAGATTGGGAAGTCGATTGTTGATCAACTCGTAACAAGTCTTGTTGTGCCTTTTCACAACCAGAACACTGTTTAAGACGTGACACGCTGTATTAACTGCTTCTGCCCAGAAAGTGACAGGAAGCTTTGCATCCGACAGCATAGTCCTTGTAGTCTCAATCAGTGTTCTGTTCTTCCGTTCAGCAACTCCATTCTGCTGAGGCGTGTACGGCGCGCTGAATTCGTGACGGATCCCTTTCTTGAGACAGAAAAGCTCCATCAAATTATTCTTGAACTCAGTTCCGTTGTCACTCCTTATCCTTCTAACTTTCAGCTTGCAAAGAGATTCCAAGCTCAGGATCAAGTATTAAAGGATATCAGCAGTCTCGTCTTTAGTACCTAAAAAATGCACCCAAGAAAAACGTGAGAAATCATCAGTTACAACCAGACAGAACGACTTACCTCCAATACTCCTGATACTTATAGGGCCAAACAGATCCATGTGTAATAGCTCCAAAGGGGTATCAATAGAGTTTTGGAGCTTGGGCTTGTGAGACTTCTGTTGCTGTTTGCCCTTTTTACAAGGCATACAGTCATCTGTAACGGTAAATCTTAGCTTAGGAACCCCGGTTACCAGACCGTTTCGGACAAGATGATTCATTTTACGATACGAAATATGTCCGAGTTTCCTATGCCACAAGATAGAGTCAAGTTCTGTCGCTTTTTTAAGCAAACAAGTAACAACTGATGAGGTGGTTGTTGCAACGCTCATATCGATCTGATATGTGTCATTCGTTCTTGGTGCTCTCATCAGAATCTAGTCTTCGGGAACCTCAAAACCAGGTTTGAGAATCAGGCATTCTGACTTGTCAAACATCACCGAGTACTCCTTATCACACATTTGGGAGACACTCAACCGGTTACGCTTCAGCTGCTCGCAGAAGTTGACATTGTCAAAGCTGACACAACCGTTTGAAACCACTCCTTGACACGTGATGCTGCCGCCTTTTTCTCCGGAAAAGGCCACATAGCGGCCTCTGAATGGTTTAACATCTTGAAGCAGGGCCATGTTTCCTGTCATGTGCCTGGAACATCCACTATCTACATACCAGCGGTTAGAGATAGTACCCTTCGGACGTCCCTGCACGAGTAACAAAAGAATTAGTTAGATTTGGAGACCCAAGCCATTGTGGTCTTGGGTCGTCCGTCTTTCTCAAAATAAACTACTTCTTTCAACTCACAGTCATGATGACTGTTCAAAATTGGTGAATCTTTGAAGGATTTGGGAACAGGAGATTGAGAACCTTTTACTTTCTTGTTCCAGGATCTCTTTTGATTCTTGACCAGAACTGGAGACTTTGGCTCAACCACAGCTGGTGAACTGGTGGAAGCTTCACCTGATTGAGCTTTAGTCAGCTGTTCAAGTTTTCTCAACCTCTTATTCCTTCTTCTTCTCTGTGGCTTAGAGAGTCTAGCCACAAATTTCTCACCAGTACGTGTACTACCAGATGTAGACACACGAGGTACAGCAGGTTGCTTTACCTTTCTTGCAACAGATGGTTTGGCCTCAGATTTGATCTTTGGCTTTGCCATCGGTTGGACTGGTGGTTTCACCACATTCTGCTTTGGATGTTTGGGAGATGGTTTCACTGGTGGTGACCTGGGGATAACAGCTGGTTGTGAAACAACAGGCCGTTTCCCTTGGTTCTTTGAAGGACAGTTCACAAAAATGTGACCAACCAAGCCACAGTGAAAACAGTTCCTCTTGTCTACATAAGTTCTCTTGTAAGTCTCATTAGATCTGGCCTTAGAAAACTCTCCATTATGAGCAGGAGGAGTTGGTTTCTAAACATCAGTCTGAACCTTAACAATTTAATTTTTGGGAGTATAGTATTTTTCCAAATTTTCTTTATAACCAAGACCAAAGTGAGCTGAAAAAGCCTCTTTCTTTACTTGGTTAAGGTTTTTATACCCCCCATAAAGCATTACCTTAAGTTTATCATTTGATTCAATGACATCAGGTGCAGTTAAAATGCAATTATCACCATTAGTGATAATGTTTTTCTTGACTTTCTGTTCAGTCAACAACTCCTCAGATACTACTCCTTCAGAAGCAGTAACAAACTCCTCACTAGATGTGGAGTTAGCCTTACTTGAGGATTCATCCTTTTTAGGGAATCATCCTTATCAGAGGACTCATCTAGACAAGTGAGATCAATGTCTAATAAGCCATTGACAAACTTCTCACTGATTGGTGGAGGAATGGCATTGGTACCAAGGCCTAGACCATTCATTTTCCTCACTACAGATTCGTAGTGTTCCACCACAAAGCTAGAGTTTATCAACTTCTCATTAGTGCATTTTAACTACAAGATCTCATTTTGCAGTTTGTTGATTTCATTGTTCCGTTTTTCTAACCCCTTATAAGCAATATCCAAGTGAAGCTGTTGATCGCTCATTTTTAAAGAATACTCACGTTTTTCCTTTGTCAATGTTTCAATAGATTCTTTAAAATGTTTTTCATTTTCTTTATAGTTTAGAGCTGCCATACTTAGGGGTTCGATTTTGTCTTGGAGCTTAGAGTTTTCAAGTTTTAGCCCTAGACACTTAGAACATGAAACAACAGAAAAGTGATTAGTGTCTACCTCATGAGATGAACTTGTTGCTTCTCCAATGGCCATGAGAGCAACAGCAGTCGATTCCTCTTTATCAGCTACAGAAGCTTCCTTTCCTTCAACTCCCTCCTCTTCCTCTGTAGCAGCAGTAGTAGACTCTTTTGGGTCAGCCATAGAAGCTTCCCTTCTCTCTGCTTCCATCATTTCCATGATCTCAGCCATGAGACCAACCTGTGTTTGTGCGATGATGGCATCCTCAAGATGAACGCCCCAATCAAAGCTGTCGTCCTGTTGTGCTACCAGTGCATTGGACGTTCCACTTTGGCTTTGATTGTGGTGGTTTGGATTGTTTTGGCCATGGCTGTTTCCTTGGCTGGGTCGGGTAAAACCAGAGGCAGGTGCTCTGTCTTTTTGACACTCACGAGCAAAGTGTCCATAGTTCAGACACTTGTAGCATTTGGCCTTAGATTTGTCAAATCCGACCTTGGCATTAGGATGTCCGCCAATAAACTTTCTTCCTGTTCTGTTCAGGAAACGCTTGGCTCTCCTCAAAAGCATGGCCATATTCCATTGAATATCCATGTCCTCCATGTCATCAGGATCCACTTGATTAAAATCTTCTTCAATCGTCTCTGGATCAGTAAGCTTGCCACCTATGAAGTTTTAATATGCAAGCATACAAGATGAGAATAATGCTACATGATCTTCAGCTATTCTGGCTATAACTGAGTTGTTAGCTGAAGACGTAGCAGGAGGATTTCTTGAGGTATTTAGATGATGAGACCCCAACCCTGATCCTGAAGCATAGCAAGCATGACCACCACATCCAGTTGAGTGGTCTTCTTCAGTAGGATTTCCAGTGAAGAGGGCAATTCCAGAGCCAGATGACTTGGATGTAGAAGTCGTCCCATGATACATAGAAGGGTCTTGTATCTGGGGTCTTCCAGAGCTCTCCTTTCTTTTCAAGTTCATTTCATGAGCTTGAATCTTTCCTATTGCTTCCTCTACTGTAAACTCATAGAATTTAGGATTTTCCCTCATCAGAGTTGTGTACATCTCAAATTTTGGTGGTAAGGCATCCAAAAACTTTTCCACCATCTCTTCATCAGGATACTTGAGGTCAAAATCATTCAACTCAGTCTGTAAATGATAGAACCTAGAGATGAGGTCATCTAAAGATTCGTTCTCAAAGAATCTGAAGCACTCATACTGCTTCCTGAGAAGATCCCGCTTACTCTTCTTGATGTCACTATTTCCTTCGAATCTCTTCTGTAAGGCTTTCCAGAGATCCTTAGAATTGTCATACCCTCGAAAACTGTGGAACAATTCCCGAGTTAATGCCATAGTGATCGAACCAAGTGCCTTCTTTTCTCGATCATAAGCTTTCTTTTCTTCGTTAGAAATCTTAGAGATAGGCTTGGTCAGTTCATCATCAAGATAGATGTGTGTGGGATGCTTATATCCCTCAAGGATTGGTATCCATAATGATGAGTCGGTATATGAAATGTAGTGCTCAAAACGTGCCTTCCAATTGGAATAACCGTTTACATTTAGCAACTTAGGTGGTTTCTGAGGTGTACCAATCTCATTATCATAGTTTAACATGTTTCCAAGATTCTGAAGGTTCGACATAGTGAACACTTAGTCAAAACTCAGAAAAATCAGACACTTTTGCGCACTTGTGATTGGCCTTGCGCACTTGAGAAATAGTCTTGCGTATTTAAGACATGCTCTTGCGTACTTGTAAGTACGCAGGAGGAAATGATTAAGTACGCAGGATATAACTTAAGTTCGCACAAGTTCAGTCTTGCGCACTTGTAAGTACGCAGGAGATAACTCTTGCGTATTTAGTAAGTACGCAGAAGACTGTAGTTTTTGCCAAAAGTGGTAAGTACGCAGGATACCTTTTCAGCAACTCTCAACAACCTTTTCCGGTGACCTGATGATTAATGCAAATGATCCAAAGGGTCAGAAACTTGTTTCTAACCAACCTTTGATACTCAAATAACTCAAATACACAACAAAAATTGGTTTTTTGAGAGATTTTTGCTTCTAAAAAAGTGCTCAAGAGCTACCCCTTTTTATCACAAAAATCCACAAAAATACCTTTTTTTGCTTGTAAAACTCAGTAAAAACGTCTCCAAACTCACTTACAACACTCGAATTCAAGAGCAATGCTCTGATACCATTTGTAGGTCCCTTCGTGTGTGTCGGATCGTTGCATGCAAGTGGTCTACTAGTCGGACCGGGTGCAGAATACCCGTGACTAGGCGGAGAGTCTAACTAAAACAAAGTAAACCAACACGAGAGTCACAATAAAAGCACTTTCTATTATAAACACTCGACGATTACAGAGAGATTACAAGTTGCATACTTAACAAACTGAGTTCGTCTAAGATATGAGTTCTGCGTACTTATCCTCTGTGAACCAAACCTATTTATACAATACTGATGCCTGCGCACATAGCAAGTGCGCAGGACCAAATGCTCTTGCGTACTTAGCAAGTACGCATGGGTCTTCCTGCGTACGTGCTAAGTACACAGGAGCTTTCTCCTGCGCACATGTAAGTGCGCAAAACACTTAGAAGAAATGTAACATACACTATGTAAAAGTAAATACAACTTGATAAACTATTACATAATGACTCTTACATACAAAGACAAATTACAGACATTAGAAATACAAACTAAGACTCTATCCAGAGTGTTGTCACAGGAAAGTGCATCAACACAAAGCCGCTTACTGCTAACCGCTTAGGTCACGAATACATGTATTTATACTAGATAAAACATTATAAAGCCCATAACACATAGTTCTCGGCTCACATAGCCGGGCCCAAGACCCAACCCGTGAACCTAGTTCACGGTAACAAAACCCGATTACACTTATATAAGGTAACACCAACACTTATATTTATTTGATACGCCAGCCTCACATATATAGACCCAACAATCTCCCCCTAGGCTGATGTTATCAAATGATCTTCATAATTCGAACGTAGCATTGTGATCGCCACTTCAAGCATATAACATTTTCATCAAAATCTGTGGTTGTTGATGTGGTGTCGATGTTGGTGTTGATAAGGTTCAAGTTTTCTGAACTCTCATATTTGGATCAGAATCAACATTTGCTTGATTATTTTGCAAAAAAGACGATATGAGAGGAGGATTCTCGGCATCTCCTTTCCTTTTTCAATCTTTCTCTTTCAAGCAGGTTCATGTGTACTTCCATTGTCAGAATATGAAATCATATCAGGTTCTTCTGACTCGAGTACATTCTATTGTGGTGATACTTCAAGCTTATCAGCAATTGACAACATTTTATTCTTCTTCAACCCCTTGTTCTTGATTTGAAACAAATCCTGCAAGTTCTCAGAAATTTTGTAAGCAGACATTTATATGCAACAGGGGATCCAGTATTCACACGAATACCTAGTACATCCACGTACTATCAAACTTTTGAATTTCCAATTCTTTTGATGATAAGTCTTTAAATCCAAGAATGGTTAATTTTTGTAAAGATAAAATAAAAGTAAAATAAAGTAAAAAATAGAAAAACTGAAAACTAAACTAAAACTGAAGTAAAAATAAAGATATTTGAAATAAAATATTTTTGTAATTATCTTAACAAATTGCAACTTTGTCATATCCGACACGTTTTTCAAGATTTTTTCTATGGGATCATATCATTCTGTAGCCAGACCAAGGAACATTTTTCAGCACGGACTTACTCAGATAGGTCAAGGGAATGCCGATCTTAAAATCTTTTTAAACTCATGCTTTAGTGACAAACCTAAGTCTTTCACTGTGATTTAAATTATCATGTTTTGGTAGAAATATTTATGACTTAGTGGGTCCCACACTCATATCTTAGAAACTTGTAATTAGTTGACTGTGAATTATGTGAATATTTGATAAACTTTAATGGACCCACAACTTATCAGGTAAAACTTTCCTTCCTCATGGTCTTTTGAGCACCTAAATAACTAGAATGGGTCTATGAATTATTCAGGGAATCTCTAACAAGTTTGATCAAGAACATAGCACTACAGACTTATATGTTCAAGAACAAGAGATGCTCAGGGTTATAGCATAACATACTTACATACCCTAACAAGAAAGCCCTTACCGGTCACATATTCCCAAAAGAGAAAAATATGTACAAATATACTAATATGTACGCACTAACATTATGTATCTTTTGAATTCATTCCTAATGCATGACATTGCGTGTATTTTTGCTTAAGGATTCTGCTTTGCAGATTAGCTTTGCACTTACATTGAGTGTCTTTTCATTCTAGGTCAGAATAATTGTGTTAGGACTTAGTTTTGTGACAATGAGCTTTGTAATAGTTTAGGTCTTTGTATGTCTTTATGTTTTGCAATGTTTTCTAGTTAAGTGTTAAGTTTTGTAAATGGCGAACTTGTTAAGTTCGCCTGTGGCAGTTTGTGCGCCTATAAATAGGTGTTTACATGTTCTAGTTTAGTAGCTTTGAGATTGGTGATTAGTTTTGTAAACACTTAGTTTGGAGCAATAGAAGATAAGATTATTTACATCTTGTGTTCATTGCTACCGTTATTGTCATCTATACATAAACATGCATACAATTGGATTCCGCAGTCAGTGTGTGTGATACATCACGTGTCGAGACAGATCCGTATTGTTTTATTTGGAGGAGTGCATCAACACAAAGCCGCTTACTGCTAACCGCTTAGGTCACGAATACATGTATTTATACTAGATAAAACATTATAAATCCCATAACACATAGTTCTCGGCTCACATAGCCGGGCCCAAGACCCAACCCGTGAACCTAGTTCACGGTCACAAAACCTGATTACACTTATATTAGGTAACACCAACACTTATATTTATTTGATACGCCAGCCTCACATATATAGACCCAACAATCTCCCCCTAGGCTGATGTTATCAAATGATCTTCATAATTCGAACGTAGCATTGTGATCGCCACTTCAAGCATATAACATTTTCATCAAAATCAGTGGTTGTTGATGTGGTGTCGATGTTGGTGTTGATAAGGTTCAAGTTTTCTGAACTCTCAAACTTGGGTCTCTTTTTATTCTCTTGGAGTTAGATCCGTATTTGGATCAGAATCAACATTTGCTTGATTATTTTGCAAAAAAGACGATATGAGAGGAGGATTCTCGGCATCTCCTTTCCTTTTTCAATCTTTCTTTTTCAAGCAGGTTCATGTGTACTTCCATTGTCAGAATATGAAATCATATCAGGTTCTTCTGACTAGAATACATTCTATTGTGGTGATACTTCAAGCTTATCAGCAATTGACAACATTTTATTCTTCTTCAACCCCTTGTTCTTGGTTTGAAACAAATCCTGCAAGTTCTCAGAAATTTTGTAAGCAGACATTTATATGCAACAGGGGATCCAGTATTCACACGAATACCTAGTACATCCACGTACTATCAAACTTTTGAATTTCCAATTCTTTTGATGATAAGTCTTTAAATCCAAGAATGGTTAATTTTTGTAAAGATAAAATAAAAGTAAAATAAAGTAAAAAATAGAAAAACTGAAAACTAAACTAAAACTGAAGTAAAAATAAAGATATTTGAAATAAAATATTTTTGTAATTATCTTAACAAATTGCAACTTTGTCATATCCGACACGTTTTTCAAGATTTTTTCTATGGGATCATATCATTCTGTAGCCAGACCAAGGAACATTTTTCAGCACGGACTTACTCAGATAGGTCAAGGGAATGCCGATATTAAAATCTTTTTAAACTCATGCTTTAGTGACAAACCTAAGTCTTTCACTGTGATTTAAATTATGATGTTTTGGTAGAAATATTTATGACTTAGTGGGTCCCACACTCATATCTTAGAAACATGTAATTAGTTGACTGTGAATTATGTGAATATTTGATAAACTTTAATGGACCCACAACTTATCAGGTAAAACTTTCCTTCCTCATGGTCTTTTGAGCACCTAAATAACTCGAATGGGTCTATGAATTATTCAGGGAATCTCTAACAAGTTTGATCAAGAACATAGCACTACAGACTTATATGTTCAAGAATAAGAGATGCTCAGGGTTATAGCACAACATACTTACATACCCTAACAAGAAAGCCCTTACCGGTCACATATTCCCAAAAGAGAAAAATATGTACAAATATACTAATATGTACGCACTAACATTATGTATCTTTTGAATTCATTCCTAATGCATGACATTGCGTGTATTTTTGCTCAAGGATTCTGCTTTGCAGATTAGCTTTGCACTTACATTGAGTGTCTTTTCATTCTAGGTCAGAATAATTGTGTTAGGACTTGGTTTTGTGACAATTAGCTTTGTAATAGTTTAGGTCTTTGTATGTCTTTATGTTTTGCAATGTTTTCTAGTTAAGTGTTAAGTTTTGTAAATGGCGAACTTGTTAAGTTCGCCTGTGGCAGTTTGTGCGCCTATAAATAGGTGTTTACATGTTCTAGTTTAGTAGCTTTGAGATTGGTGATTAGTTTTGTAAACACTTAGTTTGGAGCAATAGAAGATAAGATTATTTACATCTTGTGTTCATTGCTACCGTTATTGTCATCTATACATAAACATGCATACAATTGGATTCCGCAGTCAGTGTGTGTGATACATCACGTGTCGAGACAGATCCGTATTGACCCCGAAGGGACCTACAGGTGGTATCAGAGCTTATGCTCATGATCGAGATTGACTAGTGGCTATTTGTGTGTGATTTGACTTCTAAAGACTGAGTTTTTGCAAGGATTTCATATCAATGGAGTTTTATATTTGGGCTAAGTTCATCAAATTTGGAGCGTTTTTGAAGAAATCGATCTGTTCTAAGAGTTCTAAATCATCTTATATACATTCCTACGGTTCAATTTTATCAAATTCGATCAAATCAACAAGAAATGATGATTTTCAGACGTTCTGGTTCGTGTGTTGGTTGAGACTTCGTCTTCCTATGTTTTCAGCTGATACGGGCGAACTTAGCAAAGATATTATTCGTGAACTTATCTTGGCGAAATTATTATCTTCGCTAGTTTTCTTGTTTAGACGAACTTATCAAGTTAATTTGTTTGATTTTGATAAGCAGCGAACTTATCAAGTTCGCTTAAGGGTATACTTGTTCAAATTTTATTGTTTTACTTGATATTTTTCTCGTATACTTGTTGTTATGGCTAACATGGTACATGTTACAAATATGTTTAACTATGACAACGAAATTAGAACTCCTTAGAAAATGAGTCTTGATGACTATCCAAATTGGAAAGATAGATTTGATCAGTTTGTCTCATTCAATGATACTAGTTTGTAGATACCAGTTCTAGAAGGCTATGATCATCCAGCTTACTCGTTTATGGGAAAGAATGACCTACCGAAGCCTGTTTTTGGATTGATAGCCGAGGAGAAACTTTTATTTGATAGACAAAAGAAGGCAATGGCGAGTATATCAATGTCATTACCAAAAGAAATATTTCATGGTTTTAAGCAGTTCAGAACTTCAAAAGACTTGTTGGAAGGTTTGCAGAAGCGTTGTGAGGGAAGTGTGGATGTGAAGAAAAGCCGAAAGGAATTACCGAAGAAGCAGTTTCTGGTGTTTAATCATTTTCAAAATGAAACTTTAGATGGGATGGTTACAAGATTCTATCACTTGCTTAGTGAACTTGTCAGTGCAGAGGAGGTGTATGAACCTGAAGAGATTAATGATAAATTTCTTGATGCTTTACCATCTAAATTTGATGTGTACTCAATGATAGATACAAGACAATGTCATTAGAAGATGTGATGGGGAAAATACAATCTCATGACTTGAACTTAAAGAAGAAAGAAAGAAATATGGAGCATGTTCAAGATCCTTCCATGTATTTTGCAAAAGCTGCTGCTAAATCTGGATCTGGAGTTGCTTTATTTTCTGGGGATGGTCAAGATTGTAGTGTGGAAAATTCTTCTGGGTGTTGATATCAATCTAGTTTTTCTGCAACAACTTCAAGTTCATCTGGATCTCAATCAAGTGGTTCTCATCATGTGAGTCAGAGGGTAGCTGAGGATTACATGGCTATGTTTTCTTTGTTCATAGCTTCTTATGGAAATTTTATTAGTGGGAAAATTCATGATCCGGAAGCCATTGAGGAAGATTATAAGCAGACTGATCCTATTGATTTAGAAGAAATGAACATTCAGTGGAATATGGCTATGTTAATGAGGCATGCAAAAGATTTTCTGAAGAAGACAGGAAGGAACTACATTGGATCTAACAGCAGAACAAAGATGGGTTTTGACAAATCGAAAGTTCTTTGCTACAACTGTCAGGAGTACGGTCACTTTGCTAAAGAATGTAGCAAGCCAAAAGTAGAGTTTGATTCTCAGAAGAAGAACAATTATCAAGGAAGCAGACAACATCAACATCAACAGGGATCTGGAAATTCTGGAAATTCTGTAAATTTGTCAACATCATCTACCTTTGTTGCTCAATGGGATGAAAATTATGATTGAGAAATTCATTTGGAAGACTTGTTTGGTGCTATGAGTCAGGCGTTTGTTGCTGAAATTCATACTGGTGATTCATCAGAGGATGATAATACCAGTAGTTCTAGTGAAGAATAAAGTTCAGCAAGTGAGACTGAGAGTCAGAATGATGAAGCTGAAGAAAGTGTTTCAGAAGATAGTGTTTCTGATGAAGTTATCCTGATGATAAAGATTCTATAACAAGTGCTTCTGAACGTGTTATGAGCTGTTAAATAATCGAAAGCCTAATTTGGATTATCTTCTACATTTTGGGAATCCGTGTACTTTTCTAAAGACCAGACATGTTCCTACAAAGTTTAGCGAAAAGGCCATTGAAGGGGTTTTTCTTGGATATGTGGCCAATTCATTGAATAAAAGAGTGTATAACAAGGAATCAAGATAGGTTGAAGAATGGTTTCATATTGATTATTCGAATCGTTCTATTCCTCAGAAGGTGGTTGGTCCAGAGGGGGCGTTTGATTATGATAGTTTGTTCAAGTCTTTCAATTTTTCTCCTGATTTGTCTGCTGAAGAGGCTGCTCTACTTTATGAGTCATCCAATGGTGACCAAGATTACAGTTTTATACCAAGATCGGCGGTTCCATTATCGGTTCCATTATCAGTTCCATCGTCAACCCCTGATCCGATTGTTGCATCTTGTTCGGGTATTCATGAAACTGGTAGTGATGAAGATGATTCAATATTCCAAGATTCTTTAACTGATCCTTTGATTGTTGTTGATGATTCGTCTACTTCTACACAAGTTCTGGGGGAGATTTCTTCTAATCTAGATCCAGTGATACCAGTACCTCATGTTGTTCCTTCTCAAGTGGAAACTAATCAAGTTGATGTATTACATGTTCCTTAGGTTGCTTCCATCAAAGAACTAAAAGATCATCCAGTGACGAATATCATTGGGAATTTGCAGGATGGAGTCAAAACTCGTTCTATAATTGAAAATACTTGTTTATATTCTTGCATTCGGGATACTGGAGTTCTTGATGTTTACTCACATTCTTGTTTTATTTCTCAGATCGAACCAAAGAACGTGGAAATGGCGTTATAAGACAATAATTGGATTGAGACTATGCAGGAGGAGCTAGCTCAATTTGATAAATTGAAAGATTGGAATTTGGTTGATCTTCCAAAGGGAGTGTATCCGCTCAGCACAAAATGAGTCTTTAAATGTAAGAAAGATGACAGAGGTGTCGTGGTGAGGAATAAAGCAACATTGGTCGTCCAAGGGTTCAATCAACAAGAAGGCATTGATTATACCGAGGTGTACGCACCTGTTGCAAGGTTGGAGGCAATTCGTTTGTTTCTGGCATTTGCATCATTCAAAGGGTTTAAGGTATATCAATTAGACGTGAAGAGTGCTTTATTGTATGGTAAGGTTAAAGAAGTATACGTGTGTCAGCCACCGGGCTTTGAAGATCCTTCACGTGTGTTTAAGGTAGACAAAGCGTTATATGGACTTCATCAGGCGCCCAGAGCTTGGTATGAAATGTTGTCTCAGCATCTTCTGGACAATGGTTTTGATCGTGGCCAGATTAGCTAGCTCAATTTGATAAATTGAAAGTTTGGAATTTGGTTGATCTTCCAAAGGGAGTGTATCGATCAGCACAAAATGGGTCTTTAAATATAAGAAAGATGACCGAGGTGTCGTGGTGAGGAATAAAGCAAGGTTGGTCTTCCAAGGGTTCACTAAAAAAGACGACATTGATTATACCGAGGTGTACGCACCTGTTGCAAGGTTGGAGGCAATTCGTTTGTTTCTGGCATTTGCGTCATTCAAAGGGTTTAAGGTATATCAATTGGACGTGAAGAGAGCTTTACTGTATGGCAAGGTTAAAGAAGTATACGTGTTTGAGCCACCTGGCTTTGAAGATCCATTATATCCTTCACGTGTGTTCAAGTTAGACAAAGCGTTATATGGACTTCATCAGGCGCCCAAGGATTGGTATGAAACGTTGTCTCAGCATCTTCTGGACAAAGGCTTTGATCGTGGCCAGATTGACTCAACCTTGTTCATAAAGAAAGCATGGGGAGATTACTTGATGGTTTAGATTTACGTGGACGATATTATATTTGGTTCTACAAATGAAGAGTTATGCAAATAGTTTGAGGGAGTCATGAAATCGAAGTTTGAAATGTCCACTATGGGAGAGTTGTCTTTTTCTTAGGGGTGCATGTTAACCAGAAGGAAGATGACTTCTTTATTCACCAGTCTAAGTACGTAATCGACATCTTGAGCTGGTTCAAGATGGAAGACTGTTCCCCATATGACACACCAA
Organism: Smallanthus sonchifolius; assembly: GCA_023525975.1. Taxonomy (NCBI): domain Eukaryota; kingdom Viridiplantae; phylum Streptophyta; class Magnoliopsida; order Asterales; family Asteraceae; genus Smallanthus; species Smallanthus sonchifolius. The sequence goes on from CM042020.1 coordinate 85,782,349, forward strand.
TTCCTGTGAATCACAAGTTAAGTCTAAATCCGGAAGGAAAGGATATTGGCAGTCGATTGTACAGAGCAATGATCGGATCCGTCATGTACTTAACCGCGTCAAGGGCAGATATAATGTTTGTCATGTGTCTCTGTTCCAGATTTCAAGAGAAACCAAATAAATCTCATCTGATTGTAGTTAAAAGGATTCTCCGGTACCTGAAAGGGAAACCAAAACTTGGACTTTGGTTTTCTCATGTATCTAATTTTGATTTTGTTGCATATACAGATTCTGATTTTGGAGGATGTTGCTTGGACAGGAAGTCTACAACAGGTGGTTGCCAGTTCCTTGGTAATCGACTTGTATCATGGCAGTGTAAAAAGCAGACCGCAGTCTCAATATCAACATGTGAAGCAGAGTACATTGCAGCTTCCAGTTGTGGTTCGCAAATTTTGTTGATCCAGCAACAATTGTGAGACTACGGTTTGAACTTTACTTGCACCCCTATGTTCATAGATAACAATTCCACAATGTCCATCACTAATAACCCTGTCAAGCATAATAAAACTAAGCACATTGAAATCAGATATAATTTTATTTGTGATTGTACAGATAAAAGGTTGATTGAACTGGCGAAAGTGCATATCGATGACAACTTTGCAGACCTCTTCACCAAGGCATTTGATCGGACTCGCTTTGAGTTTCTGGTAAAGATGATCGGAATGATCAATCCTGAATAAAATATTTTCAAAAACTATTTTCATGGAAGCGTTTATTTTATTTTATTTCATTTCTTTCATTTAGCATAGATTTACTGCTTTTATTACTTTCATGCATTTAGTTTTATTGTCAAAAATTTGTTATTTATAAAAAAAGTCAAAACAAATTTGAAAAAGATAAAATGAGCATCACTTGAAATTATAGAAGAAATGATAGTACATCAGCATGTGATTATACACACATGAGCATAGAATGACTACCTAGTTTCTGTATTTATGATTGAAGTTGTTCTTATATGATTTGATCTAAACTTCTTAGTCTGCATAAACAGGAAATGATAACTTCCTAACTATTTAACATTGCATCTTTAAATCTTTAATTTGAATATCAGCATGTAATTTGAATTGTCAGTAGGCTAGAAGCGTTGCTTAGACCATTAGTAGTGTGAAAACATAATGATCTATGTTGCAACTGTGATTTGAACCCATATTATGCCGGGAGTGTGAGTTAAAAGATCATTATCAGAAATAGAATATATGGCTTTAAGAATTTCATGAACCTAGTATCGGATTATGTCATTAGCACAATTTTTCAGTTCACTTCACTTCCCATGCCCCGAAAAATATGCAATGTGATGTTGAACTAAGATATGTCTTGATAACATCTGTCAAGCATATGATAGCCCTTGGATCAAATCATCCTGATCTATTGAAGACATCTAGATAACAGTTGGATACTCGTACCCGAATCTTATGATTCCTCATATATAATCCAAGCCATTTGAATCATTCGATTCTGAATCATCTTGATTCCATATATCCATCGGGATATGCTTGTTTTTCCTGTGCTAATTGATATAATTTCATCCTGGAGATTGGTATAATCTTGCTCCGAGTCGTATATGTCTTAAAGATAGTGCAAATTTATATTTTTGTTGGCATATATGTGGGGTACACATTGTTTTCATATAAATGGTACCTAACTCACAAGAACATAGGAGAAAAACGCTTGTAGTTTCAAATTCTATAATATTGACAACTTAAATTGACATGTTGTGTATTGAAAATTCGTGTTGAATTAGTTAGAAAGTCATGATCTGATCCTGTTTATTTTGAAGTGTATCGCGTATCATTTCATAATCATTTGAAAGGAAATGTTTGATAATTCTGAGAATTGTGAACTGTACTTGCACAGAAAGCCATAGGTCACCCTAGATCTGCTAGGGATTTTATATCCGATATGTGTGTTTGATTCATCAATGATACTGATATGATCATCTTACTCGTGATATTTGACCAAAAATATGTGTTTCAGTTTTTATAGATAAAAACCAAAAATATTTTATTTTTGTTTACTGCTTTATCTCATTTTAAAAATTACAAAAAGATTTTAGGTGTGTTTTAGCTTAAAGTTTGAAAAATCAAAAATATGTTCGTTATTTTAGAGTTCATATTATTGAAAATCCAAAAATATTTTATTTCTTGCTTCTATGAAATTTTTTAAATTTCTTTGTTTAAATGTTCGGGATTGGATCGAATACAGGTTCAAGATGAAAGACGGAAAGATTGGGTGTTTGAAAGTTGAAAGTTTGAAATATTTCAAAAATTTCCCAAGTGTTGAAAAAGGAGCGAACTTGAGATGTTCGCCCGATTATGTTTGCCAAGGAACGAACATGACATGTTCGCCTGCTCTAGCGAACTTAATCAAGTGGGTTTATATAGAATAGTTGTGCGAACTTATCAGAATACCCTTGAATTTCTTGCGAACTTATTTTTAGCGAACATAGGAGATTTTTTTCGCGAACTTGTCTGAGGTTCTGATTTTGAGTGATTTTGGACTGTTGTTGGATTTATTCGTGTTGTTATTGTATTTGTGCATCATCAGAAGGTATTATTTCATAATTTCATCCATGGATTCGACCTGATTTTCCTGTTTTTTAGGGTCTCAGTTCGAATTTTACAATGTCGTGACTGTAGTGTCTAATTATAGCTTGGTTTCGTCTTGATAACATCAATTCATGACTTAGGATTTTTGTCTTTGATTTGAATCGTTTGAGCGAACTTTCGCCTCTTGCAACTATAAGCGAACTTATTAAGTTCGCCTCTGTGTGCAGTAGTGAATTGGACTTTGCAATTTTTTGGTCGAAATTTTTTTAACTTTGATTTTTTATTCATTTTTCTCTTGATTATTTTATTGAAAGTCTAATGTTACTCTTATGTAGATGGATCGTCGTGTTGAGTACAAGTATAATCAGGTGGCATTACTTGATCCAGATCTTTCGGAAGCGATGCATTACAGGGAAATAATCACATTCCTGAATCGGTCAAGACTTAGAGTATCTTTGTCTGCTAATCCCATTATCAGTCTGTACTACATATAACAGTTTTGGGATACAGCTGCTCATGATTGCACAGTGAATCCGAATGTGATAAAGGCTATAGTGAATAATCAACCTATATCAATCTCGGTGCAGACTATTAGGGAAGCATTATCTCTTGGAGGTGCTGATACTGATCCTATTATGCTCCCGAACACGATCATTATGGGGTGTTTCCACCGGATGGGTTATAGAGGAAAAGAAAATGATTCACAAGCAAGAAAGTGAGGTTTAGTTGGACAATGGAGGTACTTAATGCATGTGATCATGCAATGTTTATCACCAAGGAAGGCGAGAACTGATGCAATGAAGTCTTCACTTCAAGCTGCAATGGTTGCATTAAATCTGAAGAGGGGATTTAATTTTGCACTATATATTTACAAAGAGTTAGTTGCACAGATTACTCCACCAGAAGGTCAAGGGTTTCTCATGTACCCGAGATTTCTTCAGGTTATAATCAACCATCTTATCCCAATCTACCACTGTTGGCTCAACGTCTTAACCTTACCCCTATGACGAAGAGAATCTTCACAAATTGCAATAACATCAAGTAGCAGAATCGTGCTTTAATTCCAATGTCTACTCCTCTATTCGGGCACATAATCAATCCTGATTATGTTGCTCCAGCCAATGATAACTGGATAAACCCTTATGAAGAGCAAGCCCAAGCCCAACAACAGCAACAATAAGTACAACAACAAGCACAAGTTCAACCTTAAGCACAACCACCACAACCTCAAGTACAACAACTAGTTCCACAACAAGTACTACAACAACAACCTGAAGTTGAAAATGATAAAGCTGAGATTGAATTGGAGAATGTTGAAATTCAGAATGAGCATGTAGATAATGTGGAAAATGTAGAGAATGTGGAGAATGTAGAAGTTCATGTTCTATCTCCTTCACAAGGTGAAAATGTCCAGATTGAGGAGACTAGTACTAGTTCTAGTCCTAGTTCTAGCTCAAGTTCTGATGAGGATGGTGATGATGATAATAATGATTCTCTAGATTTCGTTCCGAATCATTATGAACTGTTGGCAAATGTATCAAGAAGTATTATTTTACCTGTAGATGTTTATGGTAAGAGAAAGAAGTCTTTGACCAAGAAGATAGTTGTTGTCGCCTAGACGGTCTATATAAAAATTAATAAAACCTAACCTAGACTCCTAAGTAATAAATGGTGTACATTCGACTAAACCGCACTGAAAGGCAAGTGGACCTATCGAGTGTAGCACAACTTAATTATAAACCGACTTATCGAACCTTAGAGACACTACTATAACTATACTAGATTCTGACTCGGACTAAAGATTGAATAATGGGGGGTTGACTACACTACAGATTAACTACTAATGCAGCAAACAAAATCGACTCAAACTATCAAGATGAAGAACTAAGGTAATATCAGAGATGGGAAGAATACTACCTAGGTCGGAATCCTACTTGCAAAGCACAACTTCTACCGGTTCTAGAAACTAAGATGGATCTGGGTTTCTAAGGAAACAGCTCTAGACTACCTAGTGGATCGCTAATCACTCTCAGGATGTCACCAGCTAAGGAACCTATTGATGTAATAACTTACCAGATAGTGAATTACCTTTCGGTCTCTCCAACAATGATAAAGTACCCGAAAGACAGATCACCTTTCAGTCTCACTATCTACAATACGTTCAAAGAATGCACAGGGTAATATCAAGATAACAATCATGACTCAGAATAGCAAAATCACTAGACACCTAATACCAACTTCCTTTTAGACAGTTGACACTCAGATTCCTAATGACGCAGACTAAACGTCTATCTCTCACTTCTCGGGTATTGAGACAGGATACACACTCAATTTAATCTATACTCAATCACAACTCCTGTGTATCACTATGTCTAGCAAACCATACAAACAATCACAAACCCTAAAGTCTATGACCTAGATACGCAAATCAAACTGGAAGACATCCACAATCAACGTACGAAATTATAATCAAACACAAATCAGATTTAAGCATATAGATTCATCATAATTATCATCAAGAAACCTTTTACAAAATCAATAAACCATCATTATAATCCAAAACTAGTAAAAATCAAGACTTTAACAAAGTATTCATATAATGACCCATGCATTATCAATGTTTCAGCTTAGGATCATGTTCAAACCACCAAAACAGAAGTAATAAACATAAACCATGGTATCAAACACAAAAATCAAACACAAAGATTCAAACTTGCAACCCTAAAATGCTAATAAAACGAACCATGAATCTAAAGTTCTGATCTTTGCTGTTGATTTGACATTCTTGCCCCTAAAATTGCCATAGACTTTGCTCCAGACGGCAAACAATCGAACTCCCTTGAATAATGTCATTGTAAATCTAATATAATTCGATTAGGGTTTTTTCACGGAATACGGGTCTCTCGCGTACCGCAAGGGACTGGGCAAGTTTCCTCGCGTAGCGCGAAGGACAATTTAGTCGTGCCCAGATTTCCTTTTCCTCGTGTACCGCGAGATTCTCCTCTTCCTCTGTAGCGTACCGCGAGAGACCAATTTTAAACATTTTTGACTTTTGTTTCTTGGGCTTCATTCTCTTGCTCGGTTTCTTCTGGTTTTCACTTGTAATCTTCACGAGCACCTGTAAACACATCAACGACTCAATAGTAAACAAAAACGACTCAAAACAAAGATAAAATTAATAAAAAACACATGAAAATTATAGGAATAAAGATGTGTGCTTTGCACTACACCAAACAACCCCACACTTTACCTTTTTTCGTCCTAGAAAAAGTCTGCAATGGAATCATAACTAAGATCTAAATTAACAAACTCAATTACCAATTAGCAAAAACATACTCACACGTTAAAAAGCAATAATCAGTATTTCTATCCGATTAAACCCAAGCACCAACTATCTACCACCGTAATGTGTTCTAATTCCATTTTATATAGTTGTCAATCAACCTATGTGACTCACACTCAGAAGTTACAGTTCTACTTAATCCTGTCTCACGGTTATGTATAGGCACGTATCAAACCATATAGATTTACCCTACCATGTTAAACTAAGATTTATTTGTTTAAGAAATTAGATGAAATCATGTATGAACGTTATGATAATGAGCATTAATTCAAGCAAATGAACTTTCATCTAGAGGTTTTGCAACCAAGTCACTATCCCGGAAGGTAACACATAGACTAAGTTATATTCAATAAGAACATAAGAATAACTTAGGGGTGTTTTATCCAAGTGGCCATCCCGGAGGGTAACCCATAAGCGAAACTCATAATTCTAATCAATTACTCATGAATTATGGACATAAGGATGCGGGCGCCACCAAACTCAGATTTATTCTCATAAAAAGAGAATGGTGTGCCAAAAATATCAAAAACAAATAGATATTATCTTAACGTGGTACATATCACCCTATGTTGACAGTTTCAGTATTACCGACACCCTAAGGTGAGTACCCACACGATTTCATGATTTAATTACGTGATTAATCCTAAGTAACACTCACAGGCTATTTAAGCTATTCAAGCTGGCTGGGTCTACCAAAACATCACTAATTAGACGTGTTTTTGTAGGTCCCTCAGGTGTCTCGGATCGTCACATGCAGGGTGTTCCTAGTCAAACCGGGTGCGGAATGCCCGTGACTAGGTGGAGTATCAAGCAACACAAAGTAAACCGACAACAAAGACACTTTCAAACTTCGTCTATTATAAACTTAGCCGATTATAGAATTCTTACAAATGAATGCGTACTTACATTCTGTCAAGACCTGCTATTTATTCTAGACATGTTTCATGCGTACTTAGCAAGTGCGCAGGACTATTGTTCGTGCGTACTTAGCAAGTACGCAGACATGTTCTTGTGTACTTGCTAAGTATGCAGGATATACATCCTGCGCACTTGTTAAGTGCGCAAAACACTTAACAAGAAATAGACAAGACTAAGTACATACATATGTGATTACAACTCGATAATCAATACATACAGACGCTGAAATACAAATACAAATATATAAAGACATTACAGAGCCAAGAACAATCTTAAAAGTGCTTGTCACAAGAATTGCTTCAACAAACTCCCCCTTGACAGTAGCTCTGGAGATGTCTTCAGTCTCTAACTGCTTCAGAGTGCTTGTCACAAGAATTGCTTCAACAACCTACAAAATAAAACTCAAACGTACTCGCAGCATTAAACTGACTCAAATACAGACTCATAGTAAAAATAAAAGACTTGACTAACACACTATGACTCAAGATAGATAGCATGCAGAGAAATGTACTCGATGAGTTGCAAACACATAGACATGAATGCCACAACAAGGTAGCTCATCGGTTACGAACGATCTTCTAAATCTCCCTTGGTAATGGTGGTCGGATGGCATGAAGGTGAATGGTGGGTGGATGAGATGGTGATAGGTAGCAGATGAAAGTGGTGGAAGTGGTGAATATGATGGATAATGATGATGAATGATGGTGGAAGGTGGTGAACGGTGAACGGTGTGGGAAACCATGGGAAAACAAGGAAGAAAGGCAATTCCAGGATGCCCCGCGTACTGCGAAGAACAGGCGGCCATGCCTCGCGTACCACGAGGGAGTGGCATTTAAGCAGGCCTTGTCTTTTGTCTCTCACGTACCGCGAGAAACCCCAAACAACGCGTACCGCAAGAGACCCCTAGTGACAGAAAGTTAAGGGGTTTTTATAGTTAGACAATTTTTGACCCCTCAAACTTTTTCCGCCCAAATTCCATAAAAACCTATTCCAAGCATAAAAACAAACGTAAAAGTACTTGGAACTTTGTTCCCAATAATTTCCCTTGCCAAATCGAGCTCGAATCCCTACAAAACATGACACAAACATAACACACACACCGAAAAACACAAAAAATTGACACGGACTCAAACCAAGGAATGCAAACAAACTCTACATCCCGGGCACTTGCCCGATACTCAAACAAGCCTATCAGGAGGCTTCTCTTTGATGCTAACAGGTACCGCCTTCATCCTCCGCGGTCTACCGATCCTCCCCAGCATCATCAAACAAATATTACTACCGAACATCGAACCTGTATTACATTTATCAATCAAGTCCTCCCACCACCACTTAAACCTACCCGGTCCGAAGGTCACCTGGTTCAAATACCCCAGTAACTTCTTGCCTCTAAACATCCCCACACTTAGGGTTTTTACTCTCCCTATATCAACAAACTCACTCAACTCTCAGAATTTCTTACGGGGCAGCCTAGGTTTAGGGGATAACTCGGCTTTTATCCCCTCAGCATGGACACAAGTATAGGTCAAAGGCTAAATACGTGATATCACTAAAGGTGTGGCCTCTAACCTCTTACCCAGATCTTCATGATCCTCTACACTCTCCTCAGTCATCCCTACACTTGGAGTTTTGCCTATGATCTCATCTAATTCTGCCATCATCTCCAGCAGATCATCAGGCACCTCATCGTCGTATTCATCCGGCTCATCTAATAGCTTCTCCAACTCCAACGCCTATTTAAATATATCTCCTAAGTTAGGGACGGGTTCATAACTTCTCTCTCTGGATCATGGTCTGGATGGTCACCTATGAGGGTATCAATCATGCAAACTGAATTGCTCTGCTCAGTAGAAGGGTGAGTTTATAGTCAAAGACATCGATCAATGCCTTAGTGGTACGTAGAAATGGGCGTCCTAGGATGAGTGTAACTTTGTCATCCACTTCCATATCCAAGATAACAAAATCCACGGGGAAGACAAATTTGCCTACTTTCACTAGAAGATTCTCCACAATTCCCTGTGGATGCTCATCCATGTCGGCTGCGGTTCACCTAGGTCTAGCTTCTTATAAATGGAATAAGGCATCAGATTGATGGTAGCACAAAGGTCAGCTAACGAATGGTTTAAGGGCAAACCGCAAAGCAGACACGGGATCGTGAAACGACCCGAATCCCCCATTTTCTCTAGCAGTTTGTTCTGAACCACTGCAGAACATTGCCCACTAAGTGAGACTTTAGAGATCCCCTCTAGCTTCTTGTTATTGGATAGAAGATCTTTAAGGAACTTGCCATACTTTGGCATGTGCTGGAGGACCTCTATAAATGGGAGATTAAGCTTTAGTTGTTTGAACATATCAAGGACGGTACCGTATTCCCTAGCATGTTTATGAGGCAACAAGCGAACTAGGTAGGGAACATGACTCAGGTCAATCTCGGGGGACTTCATCTCCTCCCCCTTCTTCTTCTCCTTTGCCTTCTCGGTAGGCTTCTCCATCTCTATCTCCTCATCTACCGGCTCTTCCTCTTCCACCGTTGGGTTCTCCTTCTCTTCTACTCTTCTACTCCTAGTCAACACAACATTTAATGAGGTTCCTGGTCCCGTTACTTCAGCTGACTTGGGCTCCTCTAACATCCTAGCATCGATCTCAGCAAATCGAGCTCTACAATCTATTTTCTTCACCTCTTCAGGCGAAGGAATGCCATAGTCAGCGCTGCGGGAGACTTTCTCATCCTCTACTCGACTCCCAATCAACACGACCATCACTAAAGCACTGGGGCCTGAAGATGGACCTCCCGGTCTGTCCTTCAAGCTCTTCACGATATCTCCTACCGTACGTTGCAGATCCTGGAATGCCGGCTGCTGATTTTTCAATAAAGTGTCGTGGGCATCCGGTCTTTGCTGAGTGTCCTTGTCCTGCTAGACTAAGTGGGTAAGCATATGTGTCTGATTCTCTATCATCTCTTCAATCTTCCTTGTGTTGACACTGCATCCCGAATCTTCCTTGGTTGACACTGCAACTCGAATTCGCTCCTGCTTCAGCTCCTCCACACTGATTCTGGCGACCATTAAACCCAGGCGGGTTATTTCCAGATCTCCATCCCGAGCCAAAATAATTATTATAGTTGTTGTACCATCGGTTCTGGTTCTGGTTGCTAGCAAAACTCACCTGCTCCTGATGATTGACGGGGCAATATCTGGTGTCTTGGCCCCACCTGCACACATCACATCGTTGAGCACTGAGCTTCAGCTCTTTGATCTCATTAGCCATCGCTACGAGTGCAACAGCCACGCTAGTATCAGGAGTGACCTGATGCACACCTCTAGGAGAAGAGGTGGGTGCTCTAGCACTAGGAATGGAAGTCCTAGTAGATGTCTGTGGTTGTTCCGCCAGAGCAAAGCTCTCGAACATCTCTTCACAGTCAGCAGGCTCCAGCTTATCCATGATATGGCCTCCCGCAGCTGTGTTGAACATTTACTGCTTTTCGATGGTAAGGCCATTATAGAACTTCTCCACAATTGCCCAGTCAGAAAGACCATGCTTTGGGCATTGGCTCAACAGCGTGTTGAACCACTCCCAGGCCATGTGAAAAGGCTCGTCGGGTCCATACAGAACTGGAAGGTGGATAGTATTTCTTGAAGAACTTAGCATGAAGATCCTCCCAAGTGGTGATAGAGTTATCTGGGAGGGTGTCAAGCCAAGTAGATGCACGCCCAGAGAGCAAGAATGGAAAGAGACGCAAGTAGATAGCGTCCTTAGACACACCCGTGATATTGAAAGTATCATATATGCGCGCGAAGCGGGAAAGATGTCCCGGTGCATCCTCATCCTCGAGGCCATGAAATTGAGTGGCATGAGTGACCGTGATCATGACATGTGACAAGATCTGCCATGTATTGGTGTTCGGAATAGCGGGGCGTGTGATCGAAGATCTAACCCCATTGAACCCGTCACTGGGCCTCTGGTGTACCATATGCCTCGCTAGTGGGTTAACGTCTCCCATGATAGGAAATGGAATTGGGCTAGTAGAACATACCTTGTTGCTGCAGAATACTTTCAAATGCTCTCGGAAGTCGCATGTGCGCTCGTGCAGCTCTCGTTCGAGCTCTAAAGAAGCAGAATATGGTGGTGATCCTTACGAACGAGTGCGGTGCATAAACCGACCCAAGAATAAAAGGAAACAAATAAAGACACAAAAACAGAAAGACTCGATCCTCTGTTAGACACTCAAATAGGACACACAAGTAGCAGATAAGACAAAGACACACAATTAAGACTCAAAAACAAAAGAATGAGAATAAACCAAAAATCACACAAAAGAACTAGTCAACGCTAATATTGCTATTGCCAAGTGTCCCCGACAATGACGCCAAAAACTTGATGACACCTAGACGGTCTATATAAAAACTAACAAAACCTAACCTAGACTCCTAAGTAATAAATGGAGTACCTTCAACTAAACCTCACTGATAGGCAAGTGGACCTATCGAGTGTAGCACAACTTAATGGTAAACTGAGTTATCTAACCCAAGAGACACTACTATAACTATACTAGACTCTGACTCGGACTAAAGATTGATTAATGGGGGGTTGACTACACTAAATATTAACTACTAATGCAACAAACAAAATCAACTCAAGCTATCAAGATGAAGAACTAAGGTAATATCAGTGATGGGAAGAATACTACCTAAATCGGAATCCTACTTGCAAAGCATAACTTCTACCGGTTCTGGAAACTAAGATGGATCTGGGTTTCTAAGGGAACAGCTCTAGACTACCTAGTGGATCCCTAATCACTCTCAGGGTGTCACCAGCTAAGGAACCTAAAGATGTAATAACTTACCAGATAGTGGATTACCTTTAAGAGTCTCCAACAATGATAAAGTACCCAAAAGACATATCACCTTTCAGTCTCACTGTCCACAATACATTCGAAGAATGCACGGAGTAATCTTCAGATAACAACTATGACTCCGAATAGCAACAATCACTAGACACCTAATACCAACTTCCTCTCAGATAGTTGACACTCGGATTCCTAATGACGAAGACTAAACGACTATGTCTCACTTCTCGTGTATTGAGACAGGATATACACTCAATCTAATCTATACTCAATCACTACTCCAATGGATCACTATGTCTAGCAAACCATACCAACAATCACAAACCCTAAAGTCTATGACCTAGATACGAAAATCAAACTGGAAGACATCCACAATCAACGTACGGAATCATAATCAAACACAAATAAGATTTAAGCATATAGATTCATGATAATTATCATCAAGAAACCTTTAATAAAATCAATAAACCATCATTATAATCCAAAACTAGTAAAAATCAAGACTTTAACAAAGTATTCATCTAATGACCTAGGCAGTATCAATGTTTTAGCCTAGGATCATGTTCAAACCACCACAAAAGTAGTAATAAATATAAACCATGGTATCAAACACAGAAATCAAACACAAAGATTCAAACATGCAACCCTAAAACGCTAATAAAATGAACTAGGAATCCAAAGTTCTGATCTTTGCTCTTGATTTGTCCTTCTTGCTCCTAAAATCACCTAAGACTTTGCTCTAGACGGCAAACAATCGAACTCCCTTGAATAATGGCATTGTAAATCTAATATAATTCGATTAGGGGTTTTTCACGGAATACGGGTCTCTCGCGTACCGCGAGAGATGGGCAAGTTTCCTCGCGTAGCGCGAGGGACAATTTAGTCGTGCCCGGATTTCCTTTTCCTCGAGTACCGTGAGATTCTCCTCTTCCTCTCTCACGTACCACGAGAGACCAATTTTCAACATTTTTGACTTTTTTTCTTGGGCTTCATTCTCTTGCTCGGTTTCTTCTAGTTTCACTTGTAATCTTCACGAGCACCTGTAAACACATCAACGACTCAATAGTATATAAAAATGACTCAAAACAAAGATAAAACTAATCAAAAACACATGAAAACAATAGGAATAAAGATGTGTGGTTTTCACTACATCAAGAGTCAAGTTTTCAAAATTGTCAGCTCGAGGTCCTCCTCTAGGTTCCATACAAGATCACGCAGTTCCATGTGATTCTTTATACTTGTCTTGTGAGAGCGATTCGGTGCAGGAATTACAATTCGAAGAAGCAATCAAGGAGGAACAACTGAAAGCACAGGAGATCATGAATACTCGGTGGTACCTTTTAAGTAAGGCCGAGCAAATTCACTACCCGGATGAATATGGGAAGCTTAAAGATGAAATAACAAGTTTAAGAATAGCAAGAGACAAAGCCGGCCAAGAACCGGAGACCTTACGGAAAAGGTGCAAATCACAAGTCTACAAAGTTCCGCACAAGACCCCTCTTCGGTTCATAAGGATATTACATTTGATGAGCTGCCCTATTAGTATTCCACGCCATGGAGTTGAGGACGAGAACCCATCGAGGATGACATCTTTAGTGATGATGAGACAGAGGTAGAAGAGTTCTCGGATGATACTGCGGTTGATAGTGAAGGATATGAGTTGATGGAAGATAACGAAGAGGAGCAGCTAAACAACCTGGAAGCAGGTAAGTATTTGGACTCTAGTTTAATTGGGATATTCCTGAATCATTTAATTTTCTGGGTGACAAGCTCGAGTCTTCGAATGCACTTGATATTTTAAGATTGTTCTTTTAGAATAACGTGATGCGGGAAGAGATGATGGAAGACGAGCACGTTCCATCTTAGGGGGATGAATTTGGTGATGAGTTGGTGAATTTGCTAACTTCGGAAGAAGAAGGAGCGTTTGACACACTTGAAGAATTAAAGCTTCTTGAAAAACTACTACATAACGAGCCAAGTGTGGGGATCGAGAAGGAGCTCGGTGAGGAGAGCGATGAGGACGTGAGTGAATCGATTCTTACGACACTACACCTCGATTTTGAAAAACTGGAACACGGACCGTACTCAATCTCCATTCGAAACGTGTTGAGGTTTGAAAAATAGGCTAATGGAATGAAAGAAAGGGCACACCGAAAACTTAAGGATCAAAACCGGTTGAGGATTAGGAGATGGTACAATCAGAAGAAGAAGACACTGAAGCACAGATACAACCATTCACCTCACTACATGCTACATATCAGGTTTGGTCCAGCTAAGTTTAAACATGGTGGCCCGACCCGTTTGAAATTTTCAAATCCATTTTAAATTCTACCATCGGAGTTTGTCGAGTCGGTGGTAGACCAGTTACATTGAACGGGCCGGATGGGGGCGAAATAAAGGAAAAGCCTCCTGATTAGGTTTGTTTGCTTCTCGGGCTAGATCCCGAGTGTACAGTTTGTATAAATCTTTATGTTTTCTTTTGTATACTCCTTTTTGGTGTTTTCGGTTTGCATGTTTTTTTTTGCAGGAATTCGCATTTGATTCGGTGAGGAAAAGCATCATGAACGAAGTTCCCGGTATGTATGCACGTGATTTTATAGTTGGAACATGTTTTTAGAGGAATCAGGTAAAGGAGGAATCGGGGAGCTCAAAATTTTTCTAAGTATAAAATGCTCAAAACTTTCTGTGAACATAGGGTCTTCGCGCCACGCAAAGACCAGGCGCTTCCCATTCATGACACGCGAAGAGCAACAAAATGGACCGGGTCAAATCCCACCTCCTCGCGCCACGTGAGGAGGGTCTTCAGGCTCTTTACGACACCCGGGGACCCCCAATTCTCCCCAACCTCTTTTATTTTCCACACCCGCCACCATTCACCATCCAATCCCACTCACCTTTACCTTCCATCATATCATCTATCATCACACTACCATCCATCACCACGCACCAACCTTCACCACCATGGGAAACCTCAAAGTCGTTCGAGTTCGATTTTACTTTGCTTTGTATTTCATGTCTATGTGTTTGTCAGCCATCAAGTACGTTTCCTTGTTTTATTTTGAGTCATGTCGAGTCAGTAGAGTCTTTCAGTCTTTATCAAGTCTGTACCGTGAGTATGTTTGACGCTCTTTGGGTTTGCTTGAGTTTAATTTTGCATGTTTGAATCGAATTATTCGTACTCAATCTCCATTCGATCAATGAAGATGTAAGCTTGATCCACATATAAAGGGCACCTTAGAGAGTTTGGTTTGCAACCGCGAATGAAATGTTGTACGCCTGTACGAGTTTGATGTGGAAGGAAAAAGCTGGCCATGATTACTGCATATTTACTAGCTAAGTCTATTCCAATTTCATGCTTTTGCTTTTATCTTTTATTTTTTGTATTTTAATTTTAAATTTTAAGAGTCGTCTTTCGTCCTACATTGAGGACAATGTATAGTTTAAGTGTGGGGATGGGAAACAGTTGTCTAGGTTTTTTTAGTTGAGTCTATTTTTGGATTTTTAGGTAAAATTTTAAAAAATGTCCTTGATTTAGAGTGTTTGCAATTAAATGGAAGATGATAGCTAGAACTGGAAATCTGCTTGTTGAACATAAATGAGATAATAATAATAGAAAGCGCGTCTAATTTGTGATGTTTTGGTAGACCCAACCGATGATGAAAAGCTTAAACATCCTGAGAGTGTTAACTAAATTAATTGGATAATTTAAATAAGGATATATTGTGGGTTCTCATCTTAGGGGAAACGGTGAAGTTGAAACTATCAAAATAGGGTGATAGGTGCCACGTTGAGTAAAAATTTATAAGTTCTTTAATTTCTTTGGCACATAACTTTCTTATTATAAAAATAAATTCGAGAGTTGGTGACGCCCACATTCCATAATTCCATTGCCATGAGCTTAATTAATTCGGAAATCTAAGTTTCGCCTATGTGTCACACGCCGAGTTCCAGCCTGATTGAAGCACCACTGGGTTGAATCTTAAGTACATCACTATTAGAACTGCATCCTATGTGCCACACGCCGAGTTACAGCTTTGTTGAAGCACCACTAGGTAAGGTTTGATCATATTGCTAATAATTGCTCATTTCATTCATCCATTCGTCCATAACTCACCTTAATTTTTAAAACATATAAGTTTTTGTTTATAGTGGTGGGAAAATCTACATGGTTTAACCCAGGCTTTGACATACCTTGAGATGGGATTAAGCTGAGCTGTGACTTTTCTGAATGTGAGACCCATAGATAGAATGATATCGAGGTAATGTAATATTAAAACACAATCGGGGGCTTATAACTTGGTGGTTGGGTTTAATCCGATAGAAATACCGATTGTTGCAGTTAACGTCTTATTATATTTCAGCTAATGAACTAATGAGATTGTTAAAGCTAGTTTCCAGTTATGATTCCATTGCAGATTCTTTTTAGAGGACGAAAAAAGATTAAGTGTGGGGATGTTTGATGTGTTGCAAAACACATGCTTCTATCCTATTGTTTGTGTTCATTATAGATAGTTAATTGTTTGTTTTTATTTTTTTTAGTTCGTACTTAGTGTGGGTTTGGTCTACAGGTGTTCGTGTGCAAAATAAGCGAAAATCAAAAGTGAATCCTGAAGGAATCGAGCACACGAGGAAAAGCGTGAAAAAGAAATAAAAAATCTGGAATTTTACATCTTCGCACCTCACGAATATGGAGGTTTATACGTTCGTGACACGCGAGGTAAGGAAATTCAAACCCCGACTGTTTTGTCCCTCGCGCTACGCGAAGAGTGGCTGATGTTTGGTTCGCGACACGCGAAAGTAAGAAAATCCAGAAAAAAAACCCTAATTTTGGATTATTTAAGAATTGGAATGCCATTATGCCAAGAGTTGGACTTTTAGCCTTCGAGGGGGGTTTCTAGGCGATTTCGTGAGTAGAGAAGCTATTGGAAGCCAAAGTTTGGATCTTTTATCATCATATTGGTTAGACAATAATTGTTCGGTATTTGTTTTTGATGACTTTGTGTTTGATTACTATGATTGCTACTATGTTTCTGAGTTTTGCTACTGATTTACTAGTTTAACCATGTTTCTTGGCTAAACGCTTAGTAGCTACCTAGGTTATGATGAATATTTGTTAATGTTTGGAATTTTATGGGTTTTTGGTATCGTGTGATGATTTGATTCTATTGTAAAGGATTTTAGTTCAATTGATCTAATATATATGCATGCTTAGTATTGGTTTATCGTCGATTTGTGTTTCGCATGTGTCTTGTTGAATGTCTTCCAGTTATAGATGCATGTTTAGGTAGCTTACCTTGTGTTTGTGACTGTTTATGGTGTTGCTAGACGTAGTGATCCATAGGAGCATTAGTTGGTGGTTCATTAGAGCTGAGTGTTCTTCCTATCTCGATAGCTAAAAGGTGAGAGGTAGTCTGTTAGTCTTTGGTGTTAGGTGTCTAGTGTAAAGACTCTGAAAGGAGGTTTCCCCTAGGTTCGTAGTATCCTTGCTAATCCATATCTTGTCGATTGTTCTGAGATGACCGCTTGCATTCTTTACATGTATTGTGATAGTGAGACTGAAATGTGATATATCTTTAGGGTACTTTAGTGTCGTTGGAGAGACTGCAAGGTAATCCAACTAGCTGGTGAGCTTTATACATTCCTCATAGTTTCCTACTTGGTCACACCCGGAGATTGATCAGGGATCCTTTAGGTATTCTGAGAGTATCATTCTATAGAACCCCAGTTCCATCATAGTTCCCATAACTGATAGAAGTCCGAGTTTCACGAATAGGATTCTTACCTTGTTAGTGCTTTCTCCATTCCTGATTTCATCCCATTCTCTTGTTTGATAATTAGTCGTCAATTGGTTTTCATTTACTTTTTATTAGTTTAGTCTTAGTTCATAGAATTCCCCCCATTTAAATCAGTTTATTAGTTGAGTCAGAGTCTAGTTAGTTGTCACTAGTGTCTCGTGGGTTCGATATCCAGATTTCCATTAGGCTTTACTACACTCGATAGGTACACCTGCCTGTCTTCGTGGTCTAGTTTTTAGGAGAGTCTAGAGTTTAACTTGAGTGTCTAGGTTAGGTTAATTTAGGTATATTTTATAGACCATTCCAAGCACATCAATATTATGCTTCTAAGGCTCTCTGGTAAGCTATTTAGAAGAGATTCGAGGGAAACAATGATGTGAAAAAGAGTAGAAGACATCTGTTGAGGAAGCAGTACGAGTGTTTCAAGTATCTGGAGACTGAGTCTACTGATGATTGATGTTTTAGAATTTACACATCTTTTTGGCACAAAACTTCGCTCATTTCACGATCAATTCTAGGTTATTTTCCACGTTTAGACACTTAATTGCTTCATTTCCTGTTTTGTAGGTTTTTGTGAAGCTAAGTGAATAATCAAGAGAATTCCAGGATGAATATGAAGTTTTTAGGGTTTCTGAACTGGAGGCACGGTCGTGCCAGTCTTCCAAACCCTAAACACGGTCGCACCACACATCTGGCACGACCGCGCCAAGCCATCCTCTCGAGCACAACCGTGCTCCAACACCCAACGACCGAGTGTTATCACGTGAGTCTGATCCATGACCTCAGAGCCGTACTTCCTTGTTTAATGGGACCCAATAGAAGCTCTAGATTGGTCAACCATCTGTCCCACGACCGTGCTAGACCTAAGGCACGTTCGCGCCACAATGACAGGCATGGTCGTTTCTATAAATACAGAAGCTTTTCTATCACTTAAACATTCAGCACCCAGAGCAAAACCACACTGTTTTTTGCTCAAATCAACTTTGTTCCAGCCACATTTCAAGCTTCAAGGGAGGATTATATCATCAAGAAGATCATCATACATCAACAACAACATCTAGGCTTGGAGGAGTGGTTTGATTGTTGTATTTATATCATGTTTCTTGCCCTTTTTCCGTGCTTATTTGCCATTTTACTCTTGTTCACTTTGGTTTAGATGAAGTTTAGAATCGTTTGACAACATTTAATGATTTTTGGAAATCATTGTGTTAATGTTATGACAATCGTATGATAATTCTTCATTGAAATTATATGTTTGAGAATCTAAAGTCATTTGTAAGACTTGTATTTGTGTATGCTATATTATGTTAGAAAACTTATGGTGTATGCTTATATTCATGAATTGGTGTATGTTTGTATGCTAGTTTATGGTTTTGATTAGGAATGGCGAACGAAGTCTTGCTTATGATTAATGATTCTTGAATGTGTATCCTTATGCGTATGTTTGAAAAGACAAAGTGTATGTTATGATGTTTCATGCTTAGTTATATGTTTATCTAGGATTTGTTGACATATTTACCTAATTTATGTAAACTTTGTATGAACATTGTATGTTGAAGAAGTGCATATTTTTATCTAATTAAATCAACTTGACGTGGGTGGTGTGTTTCTCATATTATCTTTCTAACTAGTTGTTGGATTAGTGTACCTTGATCGGAAGGTAGTTCAATATTTATAAACATTAACATGATTACAACACGTGAGATTCATTGCTTGATTTTAGGTGGTTAGTTTGTATTATTCTTTCTAGCTTTCTCATTAGTCATTTGATTAGATGTCTTTGACGAGAGTTTAGTCAATCTATATTTCGTGTAATTGCCATATTTCCATGAGTGTATTGAATGTATTCTAGATGGATTCAACTCCGAAGTGATCTTTCTTCCTTGATTGTTTGACTTGTGATTTTAGTTTAGTTTTATATATTTGCATGCTAGTTATTTAAACTAACTCTTCAAAATATCTTTTTACCATCACTTGATTAAATCTTAGTTCTGGTTCGCTATTGCATTCCACCGTATCCACGGATTGATATCCAGTTCTTACCTTTACTATATTGTCATCCGACAGGTACACTTGCCCGATGTGTGTGTGATTAGTCTTTGGTGAAAACCATTTTAAAAAAAACACACACACACACACACACATATATATATATATAGTTACAACACATCAAGTTTTTGGCGCCATTGCCGGGATACGGTTTTGCGAGAACGATCGGAATTGATTTTTAGTCATTTAGTATATATTTGTGCATATCGTATCTTCTTGTTTGTTGTTTGAAATTTTCGTGTATAGATAGTTTGCATTTTTTACTTGTAATTTTTAATAGCATTTGAATATATATTTTAGTTAATCTTATTTCCATTTTATTTTTATTTTTTAATTTACTTTTATTTATTTTATTTTTTCTAACTTGTGTTTTCATTTTCCTAGGTTCGTCCATTTAAATATAACTTGTCTTGCAGATCGTGCATGTCCTCAACTCCCGCCAGGGAGGTGCTTGAGCCGTCTTCCAAGCCGGAGAGCGATCTTCTCCAGAGATTGCGGGTCCGTTCCCGATTTGTGCCCAGTTACTCGAGCTTGAAGAGGTTGTTGCTGACGAGGTGGTTGAGAAGGCGAACGAGGATGAGGGTCGGACGCTTTCGGATTTTGGCAAACCGTCGTTTGTAGGTTTGGAGTTGAGCATCAATAGGTTGATTGTTGTAGCGCATCAGTTTGAGATCAAATCTAGCATCATCCAAATGGTGCAAAACATGTGGCATTTCGACGACAAGGATCACGAGGATCCTAATACTCATCTTGCTGATTTCTTATAGATTTTCGCCACATTCAAAATCTGTGACGCTACCGACGATGCTATTCGGCTCCGGTTGTTCCCCATTTCCTTACTGGATCGAGCCAAGGTTTGGTTGCTGTCACTTCCCCTTGGTTCCATCAGCACTTGGGATCAGATGGCTGCTAAATTCTTATGGAAATACTCCCCTCCTAAGAAAACAGCAAAATTGAGGGCTAGGATTCTTTCTTTCTAACAGGATGACGGAGAAACGACATATGAGGCGTGGGAGAGATTCAAGGAACTGATGAGGAAGGTCCCCCACCATGGATTGTTGAAGTGGCAGCAGTGTGAGACCTTATACAATGGTCTAGATATGTCGGGGAAGCAGTTGATCAACGCATACGCTGGTGGAGACATCGGGATGAAGACACCCCAGGAGGCGTATGACTTGCTAGAGAGGGTGGATTCGAAGAGTTACACTCAGCACGCTTCCCGAGCGAGGAATCAGAGGCAGGGTGTCCGTCACGTGGATGGGATCACCTCTTTAGTTGCCCAGGTGGAAGCACTTTCCCTAAGATCGATCAAATGCAGGTCCACAAGGCCCAGTTCTTTTGTGAGTTATGTGGTGGGGCGCATCCCATGAGTGCTTGTCAGATTGGGGATTTGGGGACCAATGAGTAGGTTGACTTCATGTATAACCAGAATCGTCACCAAAATAATCCCTACAGTAACACATATAATATGGGGTGGGGGAATCACCCGAATTTCAGTTGGAAGTCTGGCAACCGTGGCTAGAACCCATCCGGATTAACTCAGCGCCCACCATTCCAGCATCAGTCCCACCAGTCTCAGGGAATGGGTTCCCATTTCAGAACTCAGCAGAACCAGTTCCAAGGTCAAGGTTCTAGCAGTTGTCCACCACCCGCATCTGATGGTAAATCTATTCTAGAGGACATGGTTGCACGGTTTCTTGCCAACTCGGAGAGTCATAATCAGTTGGTCGAGAAGCAGAACCGTTATATGGAGGAACGTTTTCATACGCACGAGACTAAGCTGAGGAATCCGAAGGTTTCGATCCAGAGTATCGAGAATCAAGTTGGACAGATTGCGAAGCTCTTCCTAAGAGACTGCCAGGTAGCCTGCCTAGCAACACTGAGCCCAATCTGAAGGCTAATGTGAAGGTTATCACTTTGAGGAGCGGTAGAGTCACAGGACCAGACCCACCGGTCCCTGTGCATGCATCATCCGAGGAGGAGATTGTGATTGAGATTCCGGATGAGACACCACCGAGGGAGGAGCTAGTGAGTGCATCACGCCCCTGAGAGGCTATGAGAGATTATACTCTGTCCATTCCATACCCGCGCAAGTTGAGGAAACAGAAGATGGACAGGCAGTATGGTAAGTTTTTGGGGTTGTTCAAGCAGTTGCATATCAACTTGCCATTTGTGGAGGCTCTAGCTCAGATGCCAAAGTATGCGAGGTTCTTAAAGGACATCCTTATGAACAAGAGGAAATTGGAGGAGTTATCTCCTGTGACGCTGAACGAGGAGTGTTCGACTGTGCTTCAGAACCAGTTACCTGAGAAGATGAGAGATCCGGGGAGTTTTACTATCCCCTGCTTGATAGGTAGCTTATTAGTTTGCAATGCCTTAGCTGACCTTGGTGCTAGCACTAACATAATGTCATATGCGGTTTTTGCTAAGCTTGAGTTGGGAAAACCTAAACCGACACTCATGAGTATCCAGTTGGCAGATCGTTTGGTCAAGTATCCGCGAGGGATAGTGGAGAACATGTTGGTTAAGGTTGATCGCTTTGTGTTTCGTGTAGACTTTGTGATTCTGGACATGGATGATGACAGGAATGTTCCTATTATCCTAGGTTGACTGTTCCTGGCCACCAACAAGGCCCTGATTGATGTGTATTTGGGCAGGCTTACACTGAGGGTGGATGATGAGGAGGTAACCTTTGAAATTGGGAGATCCATGCAGCACACCCAGAATCAGGATGATTCACTCTACTTCCTCGAGACTGTTTATTCTTGTGTGAGTGACCATCTCCAAGACACAACTGAGGAGGAATCCCTAGACACACAAATTGTAGGAGGGGAGACACTTGATCCAGTTGGTGAGGATCAGTTTGCGGAGCAGATGTACGGCTTGAAGGGAGTTTCCCCCATGTCCAGAGGTGTTTAAGATTGTTGATAGAGAGTCTCAGCCGAAATAGCGGCCTTCTATTGAGGACCTGTCACCTGTTGAGCTTAAGGAGCTCCTGAGCCATTTGGAGTACGCCTTTTTGGATGGTGAGTCTCGATTACCCGTCATTATCGCCTCTGATTTGACGCGTGATGAGAAGGAAAGGCTATTAGAGGTGCTGAAGCAGCACAAGCAGGCCATTGCATGGAGGATTATGGACATTAAGGGAATTAATCCCTCTATGGAGAATGATTTCAGGCCCATTATGCAGCACCAGAGGAGGTTGAACCCAAACATACAGGAGGTGGTGATCAAGTTACTTGACGCTGGTTTGATTTATCCCATCTCTGATTCACCTTGGGTCAGCCTGGTTCAGATTGTCCCCAAGAAGGGGGTATGACTGTTATCACTAACGAGAGGAATGAGCTGATTCCTACTCATACAGTCACATGTTGGAGAGTTTGCATCGATTATCACAAACTAAAGGATGCTACTCGAAAGGACCATTTTCCCCTCACGTTCATTGATCAGATGTTGGAGTGATTGTCAGGGAAGATGTTCTACTGTTTCCTAGATGGCTTCTCTGGCTACTTCTAGATCCTGATTGCTCCTGAGGATCAGGAGAAGACGACATTCACATGTCCCTATGACACATTTGCTTATCGGCGGATGCCCTTTGGATTGTGTAATGCTCCGACCACGTTCCATCGTTGTATGGTGGCCATTTTCATGACATGATTGAGGACTCCATGGAGGTTTTCATGCATGATTTTTCTATGTTTGGGAGTTCCTTCGATCATTGTCTTTGGAATCTAAAGAGGATGTTGGCCAGATGTGAGGAGGCCAATCTGGCATTGTGAAGGAGGGCATTGTGATTGGGCACAAGATTTCACGCGCGTGGCTTGAGGTTGATCGGGCCAAGATTGATATTATATCTAAGCTCCCACTGCCTACTTATGTGAAATCTGTTCGGTGTATTCTTGGTCACGCGCGCTTTTACAGACGCTTCATTAGAGACTTTTCTAAGATTGCTCGACCGATGACCCAGTTTCTTGAAAAGGAAGCCCAGTTTATGTTCTTCGTCGAGTGCCTCAAAGCATCCAATTTGTTGAAGTAGAAGTTGGTGAATGCCCCTATCATTACCATTTGAGATTATGTGTGAAGCGAGTGACTTCGCGGTTGGGGCGGTCTTATGACAGAGGAGAGAGAAGTGGTTTCACAAAAAATAATTTTGCGACGCTCAATGACGCACAGGAGCACTACACAACGACAAAGAAAGAGCTCCTCGCCGTTGTCTCCACTTTCGATAAATTCGGTCTTATCTCGTCCTATCAAAGACCATTGTATTCACTGACCATTCAACTCTTCGGCGCTGTTCAGCAAACAGGATGCCAAACCCCGACTGATCCGATGGGTTTTGCTGCTTTCGGAGTTCGACATTGAGATCCGTGATAAGAAGGGCGCGGATAATGTCGCTGCGGACCACTTATCCCGTCTTGAGTGCTCAGCTTCAACTGAGCTTGTGGGGTCCTCCATAAATGACAATTTCCCCCACGAGTTTCTCATGCACATACAGACACAGGAAGAGGAGTGTCCTTGGTTTGCTGATTTTGCAAATTTCCATGTGAGTGGGATTGTGATTAAGGGCTTGACGCATCAACGTTAGTGAAAGTTCTTTGCCGATGTGATGCACTATCTTTGGGTGGATGCCTATTTGTTTCGATTCAGGGCTGATCAAATCATGCGTAGGTGTGTATTTGAGTTGAGGCACGTCAGGTGCTTAGACACTGCCACGAGGGCCCGACAGGCGGACATCATGGAGCTACATTGAGCACGAAGAAGGTCTTTGACGTCGACTTTTTTGTGGCCTACCATCTTCCAGGATGCTCATGATATGATCCGTGCATGTGATGCTTGCCAGCGAGCGAGCAACATCTCCTAAAGATATGAGATGCCCCAGAATGGCATCCAGGTGTGTGAGATTTTTGATGTCTGGGGCGTAGATTTCATGGGAACTTTCCCAGCTTCTCATGGCAACCATTATATCCTAGGGTTGTTGATTATGTTTCCAAGTGGGCCGAGGCTCAATCCTTGCCCACTAATGATACTTGGGTGGTTGTGTGATTCTTGAAGAAGCTGTTCTCCCATTTTGGTGCCCCCAAAG
The DNA here is from genome assembly GCA_023525975.1 of Smallanthus sonchifolius. NCBI lineage: Eukaryota > Viridiplantae > Streptophyta > Magnoliopsida > Asterales > Asteraceae > Smallanthus > Smallanthus sonchifolius. Next base: position 85,806,968 of record CM042020.1, read on the forward strand.
CTCTTATTAGTGACCGTGGGACCCATTTCTGTAACTCCCAGTTGGAGAAGGCGATATCACGATATGGTGTAAACCATAGGTTCTCCACAGCCTACCATCCACAGACCAGTGGACAGGTAGAGGTCACGAACCAGGGCATAAAGTGGATTCTTGAGAAGGCGGTTGGTCAGAACCGTAAGGATTGGTCGGATAGGTTAGATGATGCACTTTGGGCTTTCCGGACTGCGTATAAGACGCCTATTGGTACCACACCATTTAGGTTGATCTATGGGAAAGCGTCCCATCTTCTAGTGGAGTTAGAGCACAAGGCTTATTAGGCATTGAAGGCGGTGAATCTTGATTTGGTGAGTGCGGGTGACAACCGGTTCACTCAGATTCATGAGCTTGATGTGTTGAGGAATCCAGCCTATGTAAACTCCACGATTTACAAGGTGCACACTAAGAGTTTACATGACCGACGCTTGAAGGACAAGAAGGAATTACGAGTAGGTAGTCGTGTGTTGCTTTATAACTCTAGGTTGCGGTTGTTTCTCGGGAAGTTGATGTCCCGATGGACGGGTCCCTACATGGTTATGAAGGTGTTTCTTTATGGAACCGTCAAGATTGAGCATGAAGATGGGAGCATCATCAAGGTCAACGGTCATCGTCTCAAGCCATACATTAATGGACCGGTTGACCCGGAATTGGAGGTAGTTGACCTCCACCCCAAGGACTAATTAATTCAGGGACTTGAGTCTAGCTAACCACTCGTTAATAAATTTAGCCTGTTTCGGTATCATCTTTGGAAACATTTCTTAGATTTTATCTTCTATCTTTATTTTCCTGTTTTACTTTTATTTTTCTAGGATTTTACCACATGTTTTTGAGTTAGGTTGTTGGGACGTGTTTTGGATCGAGCGGATGGGGAATAATGATTGGAATATCTCTGGTATGTACTCTAAATTGTTAGAAATTTTAGGAAGAATCGTAATCGGGTTTTGGAGCAGTCTGCATAAAAAGGTAGAGTTTCTATGTCTGCTGGGCAAGAGGCACGGTCGTGCCACAAGTTGATGCGGTCGTGTCACCATCTCCTCAGCACGATCGTGCCTAAATGCTAGGCATGGTCGTGCCTCCAATTTTGAGGCCCTATAAATTGTTTTCATTCGTACACAGCAGAACTTTTTCCCAAACTCACTCAAAACCCACACCTCACGCGATTCTTCTACATTATCCGGTCCTTTATTCCCATCTCCAAGGTTTAAGGTACGTTCGAAGTCCTCTTCTCTTTTATCCGTATTTACACCTAGGATTAGTATCCCTTGTGTGCTTAAATCTCTAGGATTGAGTTTTTCTTTTTAGGTTTTATAAAATTTTCAATTTTTACCTCTGTTGTAGCTTGTAAATAAGTAGAAATCATTGTATTTGCTTCCTGGATGATGTGTAGTAAAATCCCCTTCATAAAGTGCTAAAAATTGATCAATTTTTGAATTTGAAACCGTAAGTTGGGTTGAGCACGACCGCGCTAATAGTCAGGCATGGTCGTGCTCTGCTTTTGAAATCCCAGGAAGTTTGTTTTGGCCATAGCACGGTCGCGGCACCTACGAGCGCGGCCGTGCCTCTTAAGTTTCGCCGTGGCGCGGTCGTGCCAAGACCAGGCGCGACCGTCTTGCCGGGTTTGTGTGTCCCTGGTCGTCCAAGCGCTACCATGGGCTGGATTTTTGGCCTTGGCGCGGTCGTGCTCCTTCTCAGGCACGACCGTGCCCCTTCATAAATTAGGTCAAAATCTTCATAATTTGGTCTAGCATCTTCATAAATGTTCTGATTTCAATTAATTGCTTGTGCAGATGGCCGGCAATAGAGATCACCCATACTTGGAGTTCGATCTCAACGAGCATGAGTACGAGGCTCGTCTTGATGTGTTGTGGCCCCGTCGAGGCCGGATTTTGGTTGCACGTCATTTAGAGCCGGTTGCTATTGACGCCATCGGTCAGAGGGACCGATGGAACGATCTTGTCACCACACCCTGGCGTCGTTTGTTCAGATTCCATGTCGTGCAGTATGTTGAGCTCGTGATGGAGTTTTTCTCTACATATGAGTTTGACTACCCTTGTGACTATTTGGAGAGACCCGAGACAATTAGGTTTACGCTGGGAGGGGAGTGGCATAGGTTCGAGAGATTACTTGGTTTGTAGATGAGACATGAGATCCCGACCGAGTTTTTAACCAACGGTATCACCGAGTTTTCGATAGAGGAGGACAAGGATCAGTTTTGGCATGAGTTTGGTTTTGGGATTTATGATCCGAGCTTGACTAAGGCTTTGAGCCTTCGAGATCCTCTACACCGTGTTCTGCACCGCTGCATAGTATATTCCATTTCTGGTAGAAAGCAGGGGGAGACTGTGGTGAACCTGAGGGAGATGTTTTACCTTTATTGCCTAGTACGCCCGCGCACCTGTAATCTTGCGCACTGTATCGTGGGGTACTTGGTTAATAGTTCAGGGAGAGATGTCACCAGTGTCATATGTGGCGGTCACTTTATGACCAAGCTTGCGAGGCATTTTTAGTTGTCGACAGATGAGTTGATCAAGGACCTGACACCCGTGGCAGAGACTTCAGTGATGACAGCAGTCTCTTCCAAACATGCTCGTAGTTAGACGGGTCCTAGGAGGTACGAGGCTGGTCAATCGTTGGGGTAGAGTTTAGGAACCTGCCGTCCGGGTCCCGATCCAGATCTTGTTCCGGTAGAGGCCGAGGCCATAGCCACCGCCAACCAGGATCACATGGCACAGTAGGAGCACCACCACCACGAGGTTGATCCGCTTGCTCCTCCACCTCCTCCACCTTCGCCGCCACCACCACCTCTAGTTGTCATCCCGCATGACCATTTCAAGCGCTATTGGACCTGGCAGTATGAGGTCTATTGCGCTGCTGCTGCTGCGGGTGGAGCACCATACATGGTTCCTTTACCATTCTTCATGTAGCCTGAGCACCAGCCTTCACCACAACCTCATCATTCGCCGTCTCATCATACTCCACCACCATCACCGCAGCACCATCCCACACCACCACCAGCAGGGGGAGCCGAGGAGGGTGGTGCCGCCGGCATTAACTTGGAGGGGATGCAGTGGGAGTAGTACCTCCTACTGCCTTTTGGGTATCATCTTTTGTGAGTTGTACTTAGTTCATGTTGTACAAACTCTTGATCATGCTTAAGCATTGTTATAGTTGTTTTTGTTTTTATTTCATCTTTTAGTTTTATGTGGATATTTATCTTTTTATTTCCCGTATATATTTTGGCTTGATGTTACTGATCTGTGTTTTGATGTTTTTAGTCTTACTTCGATATTGGAATTGTGGAACTGCTTGGAACGTTATGTTTGTGGGTAGGTCGTTTGAGTTTGACCAAGACCGACACGAGGGAAGTTTCACTTCTTCCTTCACACTCCATTGCATTGCATCCACTTTGCATTGCATGTTTTTGTGTACATTGAGGGCAATGTACATTTCTAAAGTGTGGGGTTGTTCATTATTCGTTTTGCATTATTTTTGTTATACATTGAGGGCAATGTCTGATTCTAAGTGTAGGGTGAGAATGTGTTCACGCGATGTTTGTACTTTTAAGCATTTTATCACATCATTTTTGCAAAATCTTCCTTCATAATTTTTATTGGCATTAAATCAGTTTTATCAAAAATTAAAAACACAAAAATAGAATAAACGTTAACTGTTTAGCATTAACATATTTTAGTAAATATTAGAGGTTTGTTTTTTGAAAGCAATCGAGATAGAAATTCCATCGAGTGAAACACATTTTTTGTGATAACCATGAGTTTTAGTGGGCTAAACGAATGAATTGCATGTACCATTTTGCTTACACCCATTCCTTTCCATTTCCGTGAGTTCATTTTTGAGCCTTAAAGCTTTAGACATTGTTTGTTCTCGTTTTTGCGGATTTCAGTGTGCCGGATGTTTCATGCTTGTTAGAACTTGCTTTTAGTATACATTTCGAAATCATGAACATAAATTTTGCATAAAATTGATTGATGCATTAGGATAAACCACTTTGTGAGCCTTTTTATTCTTGTTTTCCCTTCACCCGAACACATCCACTAGTTAGTCACGTTGAGTCTAACCCGTGTTTTTCTTGTTAATACCCACATATACACCGCCACATAGCCATAGTAGACTTTTATTTTGTATTTTAGTTTTACCCGTGAGGCCGGATTTTGGCTGCACGTCGTTTAGAGCCGGCTGCTATTGACGCCATCGGTCAGAGGGACCAATGGAACGATCTTGTCACCACACCATGGCGCCGTTTGTTCAGATTCCATGCCGTGTAGTATGTTGAGCTCGTGATGGAGTTTTTCTCTACATATGAGTTTGACTACCCTTGTGACGATTTGGAGAGACCCGAGACTATTAGGTTTGGGCTGGGAGGGGAGTGGCATGTGATGTTGATCCCCAGGTTTGAGAGAGTACTTGGTTTGTACACAAGACATGAGATCCCGACCGATTTGTTCACCAATGGTATCACCGAGTTTTCGATAGAGGAGGACAAGGATCAGTTTTGGCACGAGTTTGGTTTTGGGATTTATGATCTGAGCTTGACTAAGGCTTCGAGCCTTCGAGATCCTCTACACTGTGTTCTGCACCACTGCATAGTGTATTCCATTTCTGGTAGAGGACAGGGGAAGACTGTGGTGAACCTGAGAGAGTTGTTTTACCTTCATTGCCTAGTATGCCCATGCACCTATAATCTTGCGCACTGTATCGCGGGGTACTTGGTTAATAGTTCAGGGAGAGATGTCACCAGTGCCATATGTGGCGGTCACTTTGTGACCAAGCTTGCGAGGCATTTTTAGTTGTTGACAGATGAGTTGATCGGGGACCTGACTCACGTGGAAGAGACTTCAGCGATGACAGTGTAGACTCTTCAAAACATGCTCATAGTTAGACGATTGCTAGGAGGTCCGAGGCTGGTCGATCGTTGGGGTAGAGTTTGGGATCCTGCCATCCGGGTCCCGATCCAGATCTTTTTCAAGCAGAGGTCAAGGCCGAGGCCATAGCCGCCACCCACCAGGATCACGTGGCTCAGTAGGAGCACCACCACCATGAGGCCTATCCGCTTGCTCCACCACCTCCGCCGCAACCACCACCACCTCCTGTTGTCATCCCGCATGACCTTTTCATGAGCTACTGGACCTGGCAGTATGAGGTCCAGTGCACTGCTGCGGCCAGAGCACCATACATGGTTCCTTTACCATTCTTCATGCAGCCTGAGCACCAGCCTTCACCACCACCTCATCATTTTCCGGCTCATCATACTCCACCACCATCACCGCAACACCAACCCACACCACCACCAGCAGGGGGAGCCGAGGAAGGTGGTGCCGCCGGAATTAACTTGGAGGGGATGCAGTGGGAGTAGTACCTCCCACTGCCTTTTGGGTATCATCTTTTGGGAGTTGTACTTAGTTCATGTTATACAAACTCTTGATCACGCTTCAGCGTTGTTGTATACAAACTCTTGATCACGCTTCAGCGTTGTTGTAGTTGTTTTTGTTTTTATTTCATCTTTTAGTTTTATGAGGATATTTATCTTTTTATTTCCCGTATATATTTTGGCTTGATGTTACTGATATGTGTTTTGATGTTTTTAGTCATACTTCGATATTGGAATTGTGGAACTACTTGGAACGTCATGTTTGTGGGTAGGCCGTTTGAGTTTGACCGAGACCGACATGAGGGAAGTTACAGTTCTCCCTTCACACTCCATTGCATTGCATCCACTTTTGCATTGCATGTTTTTGTGTACATTGAGGGCAATGTACATTTCTAAAGTGTGGGGTTGGGTGTTCATTCTTCACTTTGCGTTATTTTTGTTATACATTAAGGGCAATGTATGATTCTTAGTATAGGGTGAGAATGTGTTCACAAAATGTTTGTCCTTTTAAGCATTTTATAACTTCATTTTTTCAAAATCTCCCTTCATAATTTTTATTGGCATTAAATCAGTTTTATCAAAATTTAAAAACACAAAAATAGAATAAAAGTTAACCGTTTAGCATTCACATTTTTTAGTAAATATTAGAGGTTTGTTTTTCGAAAGCAATCGAGATAGAAATTCCATCGAATGAAACACATTTTTTTGTGATAACCATGAGTTTTAGTGGACTAAACGAATGAATTGCATGTACCATTTTGCTTACACCCATTCCTTACCATTTTCGTGAGTTTATTTTTGAGCCTTGATAGCTTTAGACATTATTTGTTCTTGTTTTTGCAGATTTGAGTGTGCCAGATGTTTCATGCTTGTTAGAACTTGCTTTTAGTATATATTTCCAAATCATGAACATAAATTTTGTATAAAAATGATTGAGGCATTAGGATAAACCACTTTGTGAGCCTTTTTATTCTTGTTTTCCCTTCACCCGAACATATCCACTAGTTAGTCACGTTGAGCCTATCCCGTGTTTTTCTTGTTTTTACCCACATATACACTGCCACATAGCCATATTAGCCTTTTATTTTGTATTTTAGTTTTACTCGTCTTAGAAATTCGGTTGGCTAATGTTAATTTTATAGTTTTTATTTTGTGTAAGTGTTATTTCTTGAGAAGTTTTTAGTTAAGGAAAGATGCATATTTACTTAGTTCCCTTCAAAAGAAAATAGAGTGATAAAAAAATCACCAAAATAAGGTGAATTATAGTCGATTAGAACAATTTTGTGAGCAAAGATGAAAAAGAATTCGGTTGTTAGCTCTTATCTAGAGGAAAATACTATTTAGTTTATTTCCATTTTAGAAGTTGTAGTAGTTTTTGAATTAGCATAACCACCGGGTTTTTAACCATTTAGACACTTTCAAATCCACTTCCTTACCCTTAGCCATTGCCAAGTTACAACCCGTTCAAAGTCCTCTTGATTTATGTTTTATTTCATGTTATTTGGTAGAGATTTGATCTTTTAGCAAGCTTATGACTTATGCATGATTCATTGTCTTGGCATTTGAGTGTTCTATACATACACCATTACTTGTATGATTATATATATACCAGAGTGTGTTTGAACATTCTGAGGAGTGTAAGGTTGCATGCTAATGATTTCCTAGGCATATTCATTTACTCATTTGGTTGTTACTTCATTGGAATACTTGTATATCATTTAGTCAACTTTGCATTTCTTGAAAAGCTTGTCAAACCTTTATAAGTTTATTAATGCTCACGGTTTTCTGAATTGAGCCATAGTGCCATTGGAACTTTTGTTTTATTTTGATTTTGCTTGAGGACAAGCAAGTGTGGGGTTGTTTGATGTGTTAGAATTTACACATCTTTTTGGCACAAAACTTCGTTCATTTCACGATCAATTCTTGGTTATTTTCCACGTTTAGACACTTAATTGCTTCATTTCCAGTTTTGTGAAGATAAGTGAACAATAAAGAGAATTCATGGATGAAGATGAAGTTTTTAGGGTTTCTGAACTAGAGGCACGATCGTGCCCTGTATCTGCCATGGCCGCACCAGTCTTCCAAACCCTAGGCACTGTCGTGCCCCGCATCTGGCACGACCGCGCCAAGCCATCCTCTCGAGCACAACCGTTCTCCAACACCCCACAGCCGCATGTTATCCCGTGAGTCTGATCCATGACCTCAGAGCCTTACTTCCTCGTTTAATGGAACCTAATAGAAGCTCCGGATCGGTCAACCGTCTGTCCACGATCGTGCTAGACCTTAGGCACGGTCGTGCCACAACGATAGGCACGGTCATGCCTCTCCACATGGCGCGGTCGTGCCTCCCCGGTTCTATAAATACATAAGCTTTTCTCTCACTCAAACATTCAGCACCCAGAACAAAAACCCACTATTTTGTGCTCGAATCAACTTTGTTCCAACCACATTTCATGCTTCTAGGGAGGATTATAGCATCAAGAAGATCATCATACATCAACAACAACATCTAGGCTTGGAGGAGTGGTTTGATTCTTGTATTTCTATCATGTTTCTTGCCATTTTTCCTTGCTTATTTGTCATTCTTGAGCTCATGATGAGCTAAAACTCTTGTTCACTTTGGTTTAGATGAAGTTTAGAATCGTTTAACAACATTTATGGATCATTGGCAATCATTGTGTTAATTTTATGACAATCGTATGATTATTCTTCAATGAAAATATATGTTTGAGAATCTAATGTCGTTTATAAGACTTGTATTTGTGTATGCTATATTATGTTGGAAAACTTATGGTGTATGCTTATATTCATGAATTGGTGTTTGTTTGTATGCTAGTTTATGGCTTTTTACTAGGAATGGTGAATGAAGTCTTGCTTATGATTTATGATTCTTGAATGTGTATCCTGATGATTATGTTTGGAAAGACAAAGTGTTTGTTATGATGTGTCACGCTTAGTTATATGTTTATCAAAGGATTTGTTGACACATTTTCCTAATTTATCTAATCTTTGTATGAACATTGTATGTTGAAGAAGTGCATATTGTTGTCTAATTAAATCAACTTGAGGTGGGTAGTGTGTTTCTCATATTATCTTTCCAACTAGTTGTTGGATTAGTGTTCCTTGATCGGAAGTTAGTTCAATCTTTATAAACATTGACATTATTACAACACGTGAGCTTCATTGCATGATTTTAGGTGGTTAGTTTGTATTATTCATTCTAGCTTTCCGAATAGTCATTTGATTAGATGTCTTTGACGAGAATTTAGTCATTCGTGTAATTGCCATATTTCCATGAGTGTATTGAATGTATTCTAGATGGATTCAACACCGAAGTGATCTTTCTTCCTTGATTGTTTGACTTGTGATTTTAGTTTACTTTTATATATTTGCATGCTAGTTATTTAAACAAACTCTTCAAAATATCTTTTTACCATCACTTGATTAAATCTTAGTTCCGGTTCACTATTGTATTCCACCGTATCCACGGATTGATATCCGGTTCTTACCTTTACTATATTGCCATCCGACGGGTATACTTGCCCAATGTGTGTGTGATTAGTCTTTGGTGAAAACCATTTAAAAACTCTAATTGTGTGAAAAATACTTATAAAAATATATATATAGTTACAACATATCAATGATCTTATCTCTATATTCTATTACTTGCTGCCTGAATTGAAGACGTATGAGCCGAAGTATCCTTATGAGGAGTTAATTGAAAAGTTTATTGACGCATTACCTCCTAAGTTTGACATGTACACAACATTGATCAGGGAAAATAATAAGTTCTATGAGATGACCATTGAGACTATGATTGGGAAGATTCAAGCACACGATATGAACATGAGGAAGAAAGAAACTGGAAATAGGCCTCAAGTTTAAGATCCTGTAATTTACTTTGGGAAGTCTTCTACTTCTAAGTCATCTGGTCCTGGAATTACTCTATTATGTGGGAACACTACACAGGATGATGAGAATGTCAATAGTTGTGGAAACCCTACATGTTTTGATGCTTTAGGGTCCACTTTGTTTCATCAGAATTCTTCAAGGGGTCCTCAATCTTCAACATCAACCCATCAAAACATGATTACTAAGATTGCTGATGATCACGTTGCCTTATTTGCATCTTGTATGCTTGCCTATGAGAACTTCATTGGTGGGAAGCTTACAGATCCTGAAACGATTGAGGAGGATTTCAATCAAGTCGATCCTGATGACTTGGAGGACATCGACATTCAGTGGAATATGGCAATGATCTTGAGAAGGGCGAAGCGGTTTCTTGCTAGAACTAGAAGGAAATTCATTGGTGGATATTCAAAGGCAAGAGCTGGTTTTGACAAGTCAAAAGTGAAGCGCTACAACTGTCAGAACTTTGGTCAGTTTGCTAGAGAGTGTCAGAAGGATAAAGCACCAGCTTCTGGTTTCACTAGACCAAGCCCTAGAAACAACCAAAGTCCCAATAATCAGAACAACCGATGTCAGAACCAAGGATCTTCATCCAATGCATTGGTGGTTCAGCAGGACGAGAACTATGACTGGGGTGTTCATTTGGAGGAAGTTATTATTGCTCAAACTCAACTTGGGCTGATGCCTGAGATTGTTGAGATGCTGGAAGCAGAAGTTGTTGACAAACAAGAATCTGCCTTAGCACTGATGGCAATTAGAGAAGCTTCAAGTTCATCGAGTGAGGTAGATTCTAACTCTTTTGCTAAAAATTTCTTGTTCAAATTGTATGATTCTGAAGGGAAAGAATGATCGTATCCATGATCAACTCGAACCTCTTCGTGCTGCATCTCTAAATTACAAAGAAAATGAAAAACGTTGTAAAGAATCAATTGAAAATCTTAAGAAAGACAGACAAGATTTTTCAATAAAGATCAGCGAACAACAATTTCATTTAGACGTTGCGTACAAAGAGTTAGAGAGACAGAATCTTGAATTGGCCAAATTGCAAAATGAGATCCTGTAGTTAAGTGGCAAACTTGAGAAGTTGAAAAACTCTCGTTTTGTGGTGGAACACTATGAATCTGTAGTGAGACAGATGAGTTGCAAGGTTTAGGTACTAATGCCATTCCCCCACCTGTAAACGGCAAGTTTGTCAACAAGCCGGTTTATTTTGATCTTTCTTGTCTAGATGAATCTGCTGGTAAGACTGATCCAATTTATGTGAATGATGAGGAGTCTGAATCCGATGAATTCATTGAGAACAAAAAAGTTGAGGGAGTTGTCACAGAAGAGAAGTGTGACGAACTCAAGATACTGAAAAACATTATCACTGACCGTGATAACTGTATCATGACTGAACCTGATGTAATTGACTCAAACGATAAACTTAAAGACATGCTTTATGGGGGTTTCAAATCCATTAAGCAAACAAAGAAATAAAATTTTGCTAATAAACTTAGTAAGAATTTTCAAGATAACATCAAAAAGAATTATTTGTCTAAGAGTCAAGCAGCATCGGTTCAAGCACAGGCTGCTGTTCATCAAAGTCCTCCGAGTGTTGGTCAAAATAAAGCCTCCACATCATAATTAAAGGAGCCTTACAAGTGAGAGCACAAGGAGAAAAGAACTTGTTTTCGCTGTGGTACAACAGGTCACATTCTTGTGAACTGTCCTGACAAGAATCAGGAGAAGAAGCCAGTTGTTCCTCAACAGGCTAAATCTCCTAAGAAGCCACCTGTGAAACAAGAGAACAATCGAATTTCAGAAGCGGTGAAACCACCAAACAAGCAAACGGGAAAGCCACAAGTTAAGCATGTGGCTGTACCATCTGTTGAGAAACAGGATAGGCAACATGCTAGTCCTGGTGCATCTACATCTGGTAGTGCACAAACTAGTGAGAAACCTATGGTGAAGCTCTCCAACCACAGAAGAGAAGGCTGAATAAGAGATCGAGAAAACTTGAACAAAAGTTTACTGAAAATGTAGTTTTCCAAACCCTGTTTTTGAAAGTCAAAACGGTGAAGGTTCATCCTATTCACCATCTTTTGACAAAAGTAAACCATCTATTCAAAAGAAAACTAAACGAAGATCTTGGAAAAAGAAAAGTAGAGTTTCTCAATCCTCTGGTTCAGAGTCTCCAAAAGTGTCACCAATTTTGAATAATCATGATTGTGAGTTGATTGAAGTAGTTTATTTTGAGAAAAACGGATGACCCAAGACCACCATGGCTTGGGTCTCCAAATCTAACTAATTCATTTGACTTGTGCTGGGACATCCAAAGGGGACTATTACTAACCGCTCGTATGTAGATAGTGGATGCTCTCGGCACATGACAGGCAACATGGCTCTGCTTTAAGATGTTAAACCATTTAGAGGCGGGTATATAGCCTTTGCAGGAGAAAAAGGTGGAAGCTTCACAAGCCAAGGCTTGGTATCTAATGGTTGTATAAGCTTTGATAAAGTCAACTACTGTGAACAGGTGAAGCACAACTTGTTTAGTGTCTCCCAAATGTGTGACAAGGAGTACTCAGTGATTTTTGATAAGTCAAAATGCCTGGTTCACAAGCCTGGCTTTGTGGTTCCTGAAGAATGTATTATGATTAGAGCACTAAGAACAAACGACACATATCAGATTGATATGAGTGGCAAAAATCACCACATCAGTTTCTACTTGTTTGCTTACCAAAGCGGCGGAGATTGACTCAATCTTGTGGCATAGGAAACTCGGACACCTTTCTTATCGAAAAATGAATCATCTTGTCCGACACGACATTGTGACCGGTGTTCCTAAGTTGAGATTTTCGGTGGAAGATGATTGTGTGCCTTGCAAAAAGAGCAAACAGCAACGAAAATCTCATAATCCCAAGACCCAAAACTCTATTGATACCCCTTTGGAGCTCTTGCACATGGATTTGTTTTGACCCATAAGTATCAGGAGTATTGGAGGTAAGTCATACTATCTAGTTTTAACTGATGATTTCTCATGTTTTTCTTGGTTGCACTTTTTAGGTACACAAGACGAGACTGCTGATATTCTTTAATATCTGATTCTGAATTTAGAAACATTATGCAAGTTGAAGGTTAGAAGAATCAGGAGTGACAATGACACAGAGTTCAAGAACAACATGATGCAGCTATTCTGTTTGAAGATGGGTATTCTTCATGAGTTTAGTGCACCGTACACACCATAACAGAAAGGAGTAGAAGAAAGGAAGAATAGAACGTTGGTTGAAATGGCATGGACTATGTTGTCAGATGTGAAGCTGCCGATTACCTTTTGTGCTGAGGCAGTAAACACAACTTCTCACATTTTGAATCGGGTTCTAGTTGTGAAGCGACACAACAAGACTTGTTATGAGTTGATCAATAATCGACCTCCAAACGTAGACTACTTAAGAATGAAATTGTATCTGTTGAGGCTATTTTCAAGTCTTTCAATCTTCCTCCGGATTTATCTGTTGAAGATGCCGCCAAATTGTATCAGTACTATAACAGTGGTGATGACTCCAATTTCTCAACAAGATCCAATGTACCTATTCCTACACTAGACGCTAATGCCTCATCTGCATCTAGGTCTCATGAAAGTAACCCTTAAGAAGATGAAAATGCTGAAGATAAGGCTAAGCATGTTGATCCTATTAATGTGGACTCTTTTTCTGGTACACATGATGTGGGGGAGGTGAGTACGAATCTTGATCCAGTTATCTAGGAACTTGCCATGCCTGAGACGAGAGTGCATAAAATCATCCAATCGACAACATCATTGGTGATCCTGATGCAGGTGTTTAGACTCGTCATAGAACTATCATTGAGAACACTAGTCTATATGCAGAGATACTTGCCTGCATGCTGGTTTTGTATCCCAAATTAAGCCGAAGAATGTGAAAGAGGCTCTCATAGACAATTGTTGGATAGAGGCAATGCAAGATGAGTTGTCTCAGTTCAGCAAGTTGCATGTGTGGGATCTACTTGATTTGTTGAAACGGGTACATCCGATTGGTACCAAATGAGTGTTCAAAGGCAAGACGGACGATCGGCATGTTGTAGTAAGGAATAAGGCACATCTAGTTGTTCATGGTGTTTATCAACAAGAGGGCTTGGATTATACAGTGGTGTATGCCCCGGTTGCTAGACTTGAGGCCATCAGACTGTTTCTAGCTTATGCTTCATTTTGTTGATTTCAAGGTCTATTAACTTGATGTGAAGAGTGCTTTCTTGTATGTAAAAGTACATGAAGAGGTCAACATTTCTCAACCACCTGGCCTTGAAGAGTTATAATACCTAGATAAAGTGTACAAGCTGAATAAGGCACTCTATGGGCTTCATCAACGACCGCAGGCTTGGTATGAAACGTTATCTAAGCATTTGTTGGCTAACGGTTTCGATTGTGGACAAATAGACTCGACTCTTTTCATCAGGAAAGCACGGGGAGATATTCTATTAGTACAGGTGTACATGGATGACATTATTTTCGGGTCTACTAATGAAGATATGTGCAGAGAATTCGAAGCGGTGATGAAGTCAAAGTTTGAAATGAGCAACATGGGCGAATTGTCATTTTTTTGGGACTGCAAGTCAATCATAGAAAAGATGGCATTTATTTTCATCAAACTAAGTATGTACATGACATTTTGGAGAAATTCAAGATGAATGACTATTCTACTTATGACACGCCGATCCCAGTCAATGACAAGCTGCATCCAGACAAAGACGGCAAGGATGTAGATTGCAAATTGTACCGTGGGATGATTGATTCTCTTATGTATCTTACAGTTTCAAGACCTGATATTATGTTTGTCATTTGCTTGTGCTCAAGGTTTAAGTCACAACCCAAGGAATCTCACTTGATAGCTATGATGGAATATTCAGATAGCTGAAAGGGAAGCCTCAGTTAGGTCTTTGGTATTCCAAACAACAGTCGTTTGATTTCAAAGCCTACACTAATTTAGATTATGGCGGTTGTAACCTTGATAGAAAGTTAACCTCAAGTGGATGTCAGTTCTTGGGAGACATGTTGGTCTCCTGGTAGTGTAAGAAGCAGTCAACGGTTTCTGTTTCAACATGTGAAGCTGAGTACATTGCTGCTGTGAGCTGCTGTTCTCAGATTTTGTGGATCCAACAACAACTGAGTAACTATGTCTTGAACTACACTAGAACTCCGTTGTTCATTGACAATAACGCTACCATGTCCATCACAAATAACCCGGTGAAACATTCTAAAACTAAACATATTGAGATTCGTCACCATTTCATCCGTGATTGCGCTGAAAAGCGATTGATTGAACTTGTAAAGGTTCACACGGATGACAACTTTGCCGACCTGTTCACGAAAGCCTTTGATCGTACTCACTTTGAACACCTTGTAAATATGCTAGGAATGTTCAACCCCGAGTAAAAAAACTTTTTCAAAACAAATGTTTCTTGGAAGTTGCTTTTATTTTTAATTTTTAATTCCGTACAATTCTTTTTCTTTGAAAAGTATCAAAAAATCCAAACAAATTAAAAATTATGAAAACCAAAGTTATTTGAGGAATAGAGGAAATGATAGTACATCAGTAAATGATCTAAACTTCTTAGATTGCGCATTTGGGAAATCATTGCGTCATGACTACCTAAGTTTGAAAATTGTAAAATCTAGTTTTAATTTGAACATCTGCATGTAATTCGAATTGTCAGTAGGCAAGAAGCGTTTTTGGACCATTAGTAGTGTGAAAACTTAATATTTTATATTACAGCTGTGATTTGAACCCATATTATGCGAGGTGTGTGTGTATATAAGATCATTATCAGATAAAGAATGTAAGATTTTGACTAGTATTATCCTATGAGACCAGTTTCAGGTTATATCTTTAACACAACTTTTCATTTCTCTTCATTGCTCATGTCCCGAAAAGCATGCAATTTGAAGTTAAGCTAAGATATGTCTTGACAACATCCGTCAAGCATATGCTTCCCCTTGGATCAAATAACTTGACTTTTCATCTGATTTCATTGAAGATATATCTAGATAAAACTTGAATCTCCATACCCGAATCCTCATATTCCATATCTATTAACCTGAATCATCAAAATATTCACTGAAGAAAAACCTCACAAACCAAGACAAATGAATCAACCGATTCTGAATCTTACGATTCTTGATAATCCTTATGGATTATGCTTGATTTTTTCCTTCGCTAAATGATGTCTCTTCATTCTTGAAATTAGGATAATCCTTAGGAAAATCTTAGATGTCTTGAGATAATGCAGGTTAACTTATGTCGGCATAATTGTGGGGTACACGTTGTATTTCATACTAAATGGTACCTTAACTCACAAGAACGCGGAGCAAAAACACTTGTAGTTTCAAATCTTATAATATTGACAACTTAAATTGACATGTTGTATATAGCAAATTTGTTGTTTGAATAAGAAGTATGTCATGACATCCGATTTTCTTTGAAGTGTATCGCGTATCCTTTTGCTATATAATAGTCTGATATGATCCTCTACTCACGACTTTGAACAAAAAGAAAGTTCTTGTACATTCTAATCTGTTTCTTGTATTTATCTTATTTTATTCAGAAAAGATCAAAAAGATTTTCGGTTTATTTCTCTTAAATATTGAAACACCTAAAAAGATTTTAAGTACAGTTTTATCCTATTTTAGAAAAACCAAAAAGTTTTTTATTTTTAACTTCCGTGAAACATCTTTGTACATCTTGGGATTGACCAATCTTATTCAAATACGGCTTTGGATTTGAAATTCTTCATAATTTGAGTTGATATTTGAAATGGCTAAGCCTTCTACGTACCTAGCTATGTACACAAGAAGAAGTTTCTGCGTACTTGGCCTAGTACACGGGATTGGCCTTGCGTACTTGCTAAGTACGCAGGAACAAGTTCCTGCGAACTTAGCTAAGTTCGCAAGAAGGATTTTCCGCGGGTATATAAGCGGGTGTTAACAGTTTTAAGTCATTTCAAACCACTGCCACTCGCTTGTACGCTCCGAAACTTCATCTTCTCATTTTTCACTCAAAATCGTGTGTTCTAATACTCTTTTTAATCTCGTTTCTAGTTTCAGAATCACTCCTACATCATTTGGTGAGAATATTGGCTACAATCATCCATTAAATCTTCCTTTTTGGAATGATTCTTGTTCTTGAAGAATAGGGTTTTGATGAGCTAAATTTGTTAAATTTTGGGTGTTATAAAGTGAAATTGATACTCAAAACATGTTTCTAAACATCAATCGACCCTAATGGCTTTGAAATCGGTCCTCATAAAGTTGGATTTTTGGTTTTTGATCCCGTGGTTGCCGTGGCTTGCGTCGGCCATGGTTTTGGCCAAAGTGGATGGGTTTTGTCTTGATATTGTTCTTGTTTCTGGTTCTAAACTGCTTAAAACTTTTTTTCGGTAGTTTGGAGAGCATAATCTTGGACAAACAACATAAAATCAATGATTTTGGAAATTTGAATATGACCAAGTCCAGTTCCTGCATACTTGCTAAGTATGCAAGAACATGTTCCTGCGAACTTAGCTAGTACGCAAGAGTTAATTCATGCGTACTTGCCTAGTACGTAGGGGAGTTTGTCTGAAATTATTTCTAAGTCTGAAATGTATGATTTCTGTGTTTGTGTCATTCCAAGTGATATGTGTTCAATTCTAATGATTATATCTATTCTTAAGTTGATTCTTTGTGTGTTCTTGCAGGTATGGCTCATACTTTTACTATTGAATTCAATCTGTTGGCACTCGTGAATCAGGAATGGAAGGGTGATGCAGAGAATTACAAGGAGATAGCCACTTTTCCCAACCATTCAAAGATTGCATATGCTATCTCTACAAATCCTGTTGTATCCAGACCTAATTTGGAGCAATTTTAGGAGACGGCGGAACATGATTGCACTATTTTTTCCAATGTCATTTGGGAGACTGTTGCATGTCAAGATATTGTCATTTCTGAAGAAATCATCCGACTTGTGTTGCGGTTTCATGATCAAGCGGATGATCCAGTTGCTTATTCAGATTTTATGATTGATGGTTGCTGGAGACAGAGGATGGGTTTTGTTGGGAGAGAAGACTATTCGTTTTACAGGAAGAAATGGCTACTAGATCAACGACGTTACTTTGCACACGTCATCATTATGTGCATTTCAGCAAGAAAGGCGGGTAAAGATGCCATGGGACATGATTTGGCATCAGCAATGGTTGGACTATCTTTGACAAAGTATACAACTTCTCTAAGTACGTCTACAGATCTATGGTAGACCAGATCAATGCTGTTGAGAAGTTCAGATTTCTACTGTAACATTTCAGATTTTATTATCTTTATTTTTCAATCCAAAGTAACACAATTCAAATCCAACTCTAGTGCTATGTTTTAAATTCGTTCGTGCAAACAACTAAGCCCTAGGTTCCCATACAAACTCATGAGATTCACATCATTCAAACCCTGTATATATATGGATAAATGTATATGACACTTATATAAGTATATATATAGATATATAAATTTCTTAAACCAAAATAAAACTCATAAATGTTGATATATTCCTTACATATATAAATGTATTTACTTATGGATAAATAGATAAATATATGTATATATATACCAATTCATTTATACAATTTATTATTTTATAAAATATAAATACAATTCATTCTTTTATAAAATAATTAGAATAAACAAGATTTTTATAAAAAAAAAAATGAATTATCTTGAACATTTTGGTACCAATAAACCCCCTAACCCATGTGAACCCTCAAATTGAACCATCACCCTTGATATTGCACCTTTGACCTCAATGTTGACCCCAAATCAAGACCCATGAATGATTTTGACTTTTCAAAGTCACAATAGCCCAAGAACACCCCGATTAAGAACTGCCTCGGATCCAACTGATGTAATTGGATTTCCCGTATACAAATAGTTGACCCTACACCACCCTCAGGCCCAACTGGAAGTTAAACTCGATCCAAAAACGCGGTCTAAATTTGAATTCAAATGCGTTTGACTCTTCAGAGTCAAACCGATCTAAATCGGGAAGTAATTCATGAATTAAGGGACGATTGATGACAACAAATCATGCGCAAGAGGTACACGCGTGAACCTAGACCAAAAACCAGACTCAATTCAATCTTAATTGATTCCATTCACGCGTATAATGCTCCGACAGCCGTTAAGTCCGAGTCAGAAATCAACCCACTTAATTAGGGTGAAATTAATCGAATTAAACCAGTCACACACTTGCGCAATCACCATTTCAAACCCTCTGAACATTCACTCGATCCACATTGCGCCTCTGGAGTCCTGTCGAGCACCACGATCAGTCGGAGCTTCATCCTAGTCGTTCTCCCTTGTCCCCCATCCATTCCAGGTAAGGTTTATTCCATTCAATTCGTAATTGAATTCCGATCGAAAGCCCTCTCTCAATTTCAATTGAGAGAGGGAATCGAACCCAATTTGGTATGGACCGCTGAATCGGTCGGCGCATTCACGAATAGGGATCTTGATTCATTTTTTAAATGTATGTAGAATTCTGGTTTGCTTATACGACCAGCGAAACCTCCCAGTTCAGCAGATAATGCATAGGAACCCTGAACCGGGAGGCGTGGGTTCGAAACCCACCTCCGGCCCCTTTTTGCGCATACCCTGAACATCAAACCCGGCTCCTTTTCAGTAACACGTTAAAAAGTTTAATGGCCGGACCCCTATCATAGAACCATAGCCTGACCTAGTGGTTTGCTTCCCTGACTTGTACAACACAGACCCGGGTTCGAGTCCCCACGTCCGTTTAATTTTTCTTAAACCCATTTAAAGCTCCAAAAATTTTATAAAAATTATTTTTATAAACCATACAATGTTCTTAACAGAATAAAAATCAAATTTATAAATTTTCAACATAAATTCTTTTTATTATGATTTATAGCAAAAAAATTGTATAATTAATATTTAAAACAAAAATTTAGATATTTAAATTATTTTCCAAATAAAAACAATTGATTTTATAAAATTTATAAAATATTAAATTTATTTCAAGCAAGCAAGTATTTATTTTGAAGATAATAAATAAATAAAAATTTATTTATTATAATCAACAATAAAAAGTTAAATGTTAGATTTTATACAAAAAATATTATACACACAAATTTATATTTACAAATCTTTAAACATAAATAAATAAAGTAAAAATTATTTATTTAAATTATACATCAATATTTTTACACAACTTTATAAATGAGTAAATAAAGAAAAATTATTTATTTAATTTATACCATAAACATAATTTTCACACTATTCCTCTTACTAAATAAATAAATAAATATTGTTTAAATTATGTAGTTATTTAAACCCAAAATTCAATTATCCTAAAAACTATTTATTTCAATCCTTCATTTTATACAACATCCGTTTTTAAGTACAAACCACAAACACCTACAACTTCAACCCTTTATACACACATCCAATTATATCCTAGACTTAGACCTAGATTTTTGTACACATTATTAATTTAACATATATTACACACTAGGTTAACGTGGTGAGTTACAAGAATCATTTTGCTACCTAGTCTCGCGTGCTAGCTACACCCTCGATTCAAGTGTGTATTACATAGCCCCTTTTCACACTTTTACACTTTTTGGGGTGAAACATGAACACTATACATACAATTGTTACATTTACACAAACTATACAAACTCAAATCATCTTTACATTCATGTGTGCAAATTTGAGCTTTATGTTTGAATGCTAGGTGTGTTAACTTTTGTGTGCAATTTATGTGCAATCATTAACTATTCAAGCCGACGGTTAACAATGATATATCTATTGAGTCTGACAAACCCACCCAGATTGGGGTGATTGTTACCGACAACACAATTTGCATGCTAGTTACAAAGGTTTGATTGTACTTTAGTTACACAATAGCTGCTCCCCATAAATGCCTTATTTTATCATGTTATGTGAGGATTTGATTATTTATATCTACACACTATCTATGTATAAACCTGTGTATGCTCACCAACTTTTTAGTTGACTTTATTTTATTCATGTTTCAGGTGCTAATATGTGAGTTTGATCAAGACATGCTACACATAGGCTTTGGACTTAGTTAAATTTAAATAAAGAATATTATGTATTTCAATTATGTACTTGTTGGAATTTGTTTGTGTTTGAATCATTTGAAATGAAATTTGATGATTAAATTATTGAAATCTAGTCAACCTTGTGCTCATGAACAGTCTACATCTCCTGCCCCGATGTTTCCGCCGTCGGTTGGGGTGTGACAGATTGGTATCAGAGCCTTGGTTATAGGGAACTAGGTTATTAGACACCCTCGACCTAGACTATAACTTTAGGACACCCACTTATGCCATGCTTCATGATTATGTGATATGTGCTACATGCAAGGTGTTTACATGCTTACTATGATTAGTCATTATTTAATTTTGATGCCTTACTTGCTAAAATTCATGACTTATTAGACTATACTTAAATAATAAATTAAATAAACAATATCCCTACCTATACCTTAAAGCCTCATAACCTTCTTACCTTTTTCTCTATCATCACTTTCTTAGCATGTGGAAACTCCATAGATCTAAATCTATAAAATTTCTTTATTTCCTCGTTAAGGCTTTTAAACTTTGTTAATTATTTGAGGACACGTGCAATCTGGAAGGGTGACACTTGTATTCTGGGTTTTCTGTCTAGGAAAGCATTTCGTATAAATCCCAATCAACCGAGGGACCCGTATGCTTTCCTGGGAATTCCCGGAATGAGTGTTTACTTATAAGCTAAAGCATGTCTCCTTGAAAATTATATGAGTTTAATTAACCTTAATGTGTCATAGTATTCAAGTGATTATATCACTATTTGAGTACAATCCAAACTATGATTTACTATTTTATTTATTATCTTATTTTTTTAAATTCAATCAACTTTCATAAGTTCTTACATCTTTTCTTGTGTTGTGCAAATCTGTAGAATGCCTCCTCGTCGTGCTACCGTGACCAACAACAACACCGACATCGCTGCTATCCTTGCACAACTTGTAACTCAACTCATCCAAGCTAATGGAGCCATTAGTGGTACCCAGGGAACTAATGGTTGTGGTGGTGCCAACCCACCGCAATGTACCTTCAAGCACTTCAATTCGTGTAATCCTCTTAAGTTCTATGGTACTGAAGGGGCTACGGGACTCCTTCAATGGTTTGAAAGTATTGAGGCACCTTCCTCAATAGTGACTGCCCCGATAACCTTCGTGTTCGTCATGCCATAAGTGTCTTTCAAAAACAGGCACTCACGTGGTGGAATGGGGAAAAGAGAACTAGAGGTATGGAGGCAACCATGGCCTTACCATGGGATGAGGTTAAGAAACTAATGACCGAAGAGTTCTGTCCTCGGAATGAAGTGAGGAAGCTGGAAGCTGAGTTTTGGGATCTTACCCAAGATAGTGGTGAAAGTCTAGCTTATACAACCCGGTTTCATGAACTGAGTCTCCTTGTGCCCCATATGGTCACACCCTTATCCCGCTGCATTGAGAAGTACATCGGTGGATTACCTAGGCAGATTCAGGATACTGTCTTAGGGAGAAATCCCACAACACTCGAGGATGCTATCCGATTATCTGCTACTTTGACCGACAACCATGTGAAGGCAGGTACTCTGACTAGAAAAGGCACCAAGAAAGCTCCCGACACCACCCCTCCTATACACATCAAAGAAGCCAAAACTAAACCCTACCACAATAATAAAAAAAGAAAGTCTAGAAATTTTGCTGTGGTCACTCCTGCTATGCATGTTAACCAAGTTGCTCCCATGGCTCAAGCACCAGTCAAGAAGCCATATGTGGGGACCTACCCACTCTGTGCCACATGCAATTATCACCATCTCTAAAATATTCCTTGTCGCCTTTGCACTCACTGTGGGAAATATGGCCATACGGTTAATGTTTGTAGAGCCAAAGCACTTGCGGGTCAAGTCAACCCACCAACCCGATCTAACCAACAAGTGGCTAATCAAGGTGTTCCTGCAAATGAGCGTGCCTGTTATGAATGTGGCAACCCAAATCATTTCGGTGACCAGTGCCCGAAGTTCATCGTGGGCGTGCTTTCAACATAAACGCCAATGAAGCTCAAGCCAACAACGATGTGGTCAACGGTACGTTCCTTGTTAATAGTCAATATACCACCATTTTATTTGATACTGGTGCAGATAAAATTTTTGTGTCACTTAACTTTTAACCCTTACTTGCAAAAACACGATCCAAATTAGAGAAAACCTTCACTGTCGAAGTAGCAAATGGTGACTCCCGTACAATAGACTCCGTTATCCACGACTGTTTTCTAGAACTTAATGATCATACATTTCCAATCAACCTCGTGCCAATGCCACTAGGAAGTTTTGATATCATCATAGGCATGGATTGGCTGTCAAATCACCATGTCGAAGTCATCTGTTTTGAGAAATGCATCCGAATACCCTTCCGTCAGGAGAAACGTTAAGAGTCTTTGGTGAAAAACCTTGCAAAGGACTCAGGTTAATGTCATGCACTACTGCTCAAAAGTACTTACGAAAGAAGTACGTGGCCTTCTTAGCTCATATTGTTCAAAAGGATGTCAAAGAGAAGAATATTCAAGACATCCCCATCATCCGGGACTTTCCCGAAGTATTCCCCGAAGACTTATCCGGTCTTCCACCCGTTCGACAAGTAGAATTTCGAATTGACCTTCTACCCGGAGCTAACCCAGTGGCTAGAGCTCCATACCGCCTTGCACCTTCTGAGATGCAAGAGCTTGCAAGTCAACTCCAAGAGCTCTCCGATAAGGGCTTCATTCGTCCAAGTCATTCACCGTGGGGTGCACCCGTCTTATTCGTCAAGAAGAAGGATGGATCATTTCGCATGCGTATTGACTACCGCGAACTCAACAAGCTTACCATCAAGATATTATCGTCGTTTCATTTCAAATTTCTCTAAGATTGCTGTTCCTCTCACTGCCTTGACCCACAAGGGTAAACCTTATGAATGGGGACCAAAGCAAGAAGAAGCTTTCCAAACTCTCAAGCAAAAGTTATGCAATGCTCCTATTTTAACTCTCCCTGATGGGAATGATGATCTAGTTGTCTACTGTGATGCCTCCAACCAAGGTCTCGGTTGTGTCCTCATGCAACGAGGCAAGGTAATCGCTTATGCATCGAGGCAACTTAAGATTCATGAGAAGAATTATACAACGCACGACCTCGAATTGGGTGCGGTTGTATTCACATTGAAGATTTGGAGACATTACCTCTATGGCACAAAATGTGTACGGATATTGACCTGAAATGTCGGGTGTCACAAAGATTTGGAGACATTACCGCTACGGCACAAAATGTGTACGGATTTGGAGACATTACCTCTATGGCACAGAAAATGATCTTGAGCTCCTTAGCTTGATTCTCGAGAAGAACACTTGGATCTCTTCTTTTGACACCGAAATATGGTGGGTTTTGCTTTAAAACTTGAATTCAATCTTGAAGAGGAATGGGGAAAATTGCCGTAAGAAAATGAGGAAAATGAGAGAAATTGTGAGAGTTTGAGTGAAGGGGTATGGTGTATATCTGATTCTCCAAGGCATGGGGTATGGGTCGCAGGAAGTAGGAATGGAGTATTCCCTGGGATTTTGGTCGAGAAAGTCAATGGTGGTTTAGGTTAATAATAATTATATTTAAGTATTAATTTATTAATGGTATTAGTATCAATTAGAGTTACAAATGGTAATTTAATTTGGTTTAGATTCTTCACGGTATTATAAATTTAGTAAGTTTATGGCTCGTCAATGAAAAATATCGAAATCTTGGATTGTATAATTCGTTGGGGTGATTATTTGTAGGTATAAATACCTAAAGGTGACACTATACGATAGCATTTTCTAAAGAGTTCGTTAGTTTACTTTTACGTATTTTTATATATATTTTAGTCTAAGAATGAATTATTGTCCAACGTAAAGTTCGTGTAATATATATGTCTAGATATTTTTCTTGGATATTTAATTTAATCACTAACGTTCGTATTTAGTCGGGTTATACGGTTATGTGAACCGGTAACTCCTAGAATTACCAAAATATGAAATGAAAAATGTACGGCTTTTCTTAGACTTTAATGTCCTAATTTATGCAATTAGGTAAATCATGAAAACAAATATAATATAAACTCGTTTATATCGTGTACGGATATTGACCTGAAATGTCGGGTGTCACATTCTCCCCATGTTAAAAGAATTTCGTCCCGAAATTCAATTCGTGCCATCTTGAACTGGTGTATCCTTAAACAAGGAGGGGTATTTCGTTTTCATTTGGTCCTCTCGTTCCCATGTATACTCCGGACCACGTTTTGAGTTCCAACGTACTTTAACCAGTTTGATTCGACTACGTCTCAGTCTTTGAACTTTCCAATCCGAAATCTCAATCAGTTCCTCGATGAAATGCAACCTGTCGTCTATGTGAATCTCGTCAGGCGGTATAATTAACGTCTCGTCTGATAAACACTTCTTGAGGTTTGATACGTGAAACGTATCATGTACATTGCTTAGTTCTTGTGGCAACTTAAGCTTGTAAGCTACAGGGCCAACCCTAGCTAGTATTTCAAATGGTCCAACGTATCTGGGGTTGAGCTTACCACGGTTACCAAACCTTGCAACGCCTTTCCATGGTGAGACTTTTAACATTACTCGGTCACCAATTTGAAATTCTAATGGTTTTCGTCTGTTATCAGCATAGCTCTTTTGTCTGTCTCGGGCAGCTTTCAGACGGTCCTTAATTTTGAAGATCTTATCAGTGGTTTCCTGGACAATCTCAGGACCTGTCAAATGTTTTTCACCAACTTCCGCCCAACATAACGGTGAGCGGCATTTACGACCATATAAAGCTTCATACGGAGCTGCCTTAATGCTCGTGTGGTAGCTGTTATTATAGGAAAACTCCGCCAACGGTAAATGAGTATCCCAATTTCCACCGAAATCAATTACACACGCACGGAGCATATCTTCTAATGTTTGGATAGTCCTTTCACTTTGACCGTCCGTTTGTGGATGGTAGGCTGTGCTCATGTCTAGGCGCGTGACTGGGCTTCTTGTAACGACCTCCAAATCCTTGACACAAAACGACTATCCCTATCAGAGATAATAGAAACTGGCACTCCGTGTCTTGCCACAATTTCTTTAATGTAGAGTCTTGTAAGTTTCTCTGTTTTGTCGGTTTCTTTAATTGGTAGAAAGTGAGCAGATTTCGTTAAACGGTCGACAATTACCCATATGGTATCATAACCACCGGACGTCTTGGGTAATTTCGTGATGAAATCCATAGAAATCTGTTCCCATTTCTATTGGGGAATTTCAGGTTGTTGTAACAAGCCAGACGGTTTCTGATGTTCGGCTTTTACTTTTGAACACGTTAAGCATTTACTGACATATGTGGCAATATCTCCTTTCATATTGGGCCACCAATATAATTCTTTTAGATCCTTATACATCTTATCTGAACATGGGTGAATGGAGTACCTGGACTTATGGGCTTCTACCATAACCAACTTCCGTAAGTTACCAAAACATGGCACCCAAATTCTATTCATGAAGTATAAGGTGTCATCTGACTTTGGCTCCAACTGCTTTATCATTCCTCGTAAAGCTTCATTCTGAATGCTTTCTTCTATGATTGCCTCTTGTTGTGCCATCCGAATTTGAGTCGTGAGACTCGTATGAATTGTCAATTCTAGGGCACGAACACGGAGTTTTTTAATCCGTTCTTTGCGACTTAAGGCGTCTGCTACGACATTGGCTTTCCCGTGATGGTACTTGATATCACAATCATAGTCGTTTAGTAGTTCTACCCAACGACGTTGTCTCATGTTAAGTTCTTTTTGATCAAAAATATGTTGGAGACTCTTGTGATCAGTAAAAATAGTGCATCTTGTACCGTAAAGATAATGTCTCCAAATCTTTAGTGCAAACACAACTGCGCCCAACTCCAAGTCGTGGGTCGTATAATTCTTTTCGTGCACTTTTAGTTGTCGTGAGGCATATGCGATGACTTTGTCTCTTTGCATTAACACACAACCAAGTCCCTGGTGTGATGCATCGCAGTACAAAGTTGTCGATTCCCTCAGGAAGGGATAAGATCGGTGCACTACACAGCTTCTACTTCAATAATTGAAAAGTTGACTCTTGCTTGTCACTCCAATAAAACTTCTTTTCTTTCTGGGTTAATGTGGTTAAAGGCAGGGCTATTTTTGAAAAATTCTCGATGAATCGTCTGTAATAGCCGGCCAGACCCAAAAATTGACGCACTTCGGTCGGAGTCTTTGGTGCTTCCCAGTTTTTGATCGCTTCTATCTTAGATGGATCAACATGAATTCCCTCTTTATTGATGACGTGTCCAAGAAAATGCACTTCTCGGATCCAAAACTCACACTTAGAGAATTTAGCGTAAAGTTTCTCGTTCCTGAGTAGTTCTAAGATTAATTTCAGATGATGTTCATGATCCTCCTTGGTTCGTGAATATATTAATATATCATCAATAAATACTATCACGAATTTATCCAAGTATGGCTTGCACACTCGGTTCATGAGATCCATAAAAACAGCTGGTGCGTTCGTCAAACCAAACGGCATAACTAGGAATTCGTAGTGGCCATAACGAGTCCTAAATGCCGTCTTTTGTACATCTTCTTCTTGGATTCTTAGTTGATGATACCCCGAACGTAGATCGATCTTAGAGTAGAAGCTAGAACCTTGTAGTTGATCAAACAAATTGTCTATTCGAGGAAGTGGATATCGGTTTTTGATTGTAAGCTTGTTTAATTCCCGGTAATCTATACACATCCTAAAGGTTCCATCCTTTTTCTTTACGAACAAGACCGGAGCTCCCCAGGGTGAGAAACTCGGTCTTATGAAACCTTTATCAAGCAACTCTTGCAGTTGATTAGATAATTCCTGCATCTCGGAAGGTGCTAGTCGATACGGTGACCGCGCAACCGGTGCAGCTCCTGGTACCAAATCGATTCGGAATTCGACTTGCCTAGGTGGTGGTAATCCAGGTAAGTCTTTAGGAAAAACTTCGGGGTAATCCTTAACGATTGGTATGTCTTCAAGTCGACATTCCTCGGGTTTCTTCTCGACGACGTGAGCCAGGAACACGCAATAGCCTTTACGTAGGTACTTACGAGCTTTCATGCAGTTTATCATCCTTAATGTCACCCCACTCTTCTCACCTTGAACCGAAAGAACTTCTCCGTTCGGGAGGGGAATATGAACAATCTTCTCAAAACAAACAATCTCGGCGTGATTCTTCGACAACCAATCCATACCAATAACAACGTCAAAACTTCCCAGGTCAACGGGTAACAGGTCTATACTAAATGTGTGGTTTTTCAAACATAGAGTGCAATCCTGAATGACTTCTTCGGTTTTAATTAATTTCCCGTTTGCTAATTCAATTGTATAATTTTGGTCTAGATTACTGGCCTTAATACCGAGTAGGGACTTAAAGTCATTTGACACAAAACTCATATCAGCACCCGTATCGAAAAGTATAGAGGCATAATGATTGTTTATCAGGAACGTACCAGTGACAATCTTAGGGTCCTGGCGTGCGTCCCCAGCTCCCATCACGAACGCTCTTCCTCGGGCCTGATTGTTATTCTGATTATTCAACTTGGGGCAATCTTTCCTGTAGTGCTTCAGGTCTCCACATTCATAGCATCCATGCTTACTCTTATCGGTGGGGTTGGCATTGAGTCGACATGTCTGCGCTCGATGCCCAAACTTTCTACACCTTTCACATTGAGTGCATTTCCCCACATGGTGATACCCGCACTTATCACACCTCAGTTGGGGGCCAGCATAACCCCTTTTCTCCACAGCGTTAGCAGTAAATACTTTCACAGTTTCCTGTCTCTTATAGGCTTGATTCCTAAATTGGTTATTTGGTTTTCCCACCCATTTCCTCTTTTCTCCTAACTTTCTTTCCTCATGTTCCTTTTTCTCGAACAAACCATTACGAACAACATCATCCCTTAGTTTGTAGGCTAAGACTATGGCACTCTTGGCATCCATGGGGTTCGACGAAGTCACCATACTACGAATTTGGGGTGCAAGTCCCCAAAAGTACCTTTCAACCTTTTTGTACTCTGGCGTGACCATGTGTGGCACCAAGATTGCCAGCTCATTGAACCTGTCAGTGTAACCAGCCACATCATCTCCTATCATTTGAAGGTTCCACATTTCAGTTTCGATTTTCTGCAATTCATTTCGAGGACAGTACTCCTCGATCATCATGGCCTTTAGATCATCCCAAGATAGCTGGTAGGCAGTCTGTCTTCCCAATGTTTTCATTTGGGAATTCCACCAGGTTAATGCTTTGTCAGTAAGTGTGCAAGTGGCATATTTCACCGTACAGTCAGCTGTGTATTCACTAATATCGATCACAGATTCCATCTTCTCAATCCACCTCATCAGGCATACCGCACCCTTGGTGCCATTGAAGTTGCGAGGGTTGAAGGATAGAAAGGCCTTATAAGTTCACTTCTTGCTCGGAGTATCTGTAGGGTCACAAGTCAATATTTTAATAATGTTGTTAACTTGATCGTGACTGCGTTACAGAGGTGTTTACTCATTCTATTACCTCCAGAACCTCCAGCAGTGCCACTGCCTCCTACACCTCCTCCGCTACAACTACCATTTCCTCCGCCGTTATTCCGATTGGCTTCATACTGCTCCAAGGCGGCGGCTACACGTTGTCATATGAGTTGCTCAACTTCTGCGGAAATCGTCGTGTTGTTTTCACCAGTAGAGTCACACGGTGTCCTTCTTTTGGGTGCCATGGGTCTGAAGTCGAAATGGGGTTAGTGTGTGACGATATTCAGTGTCTACGATATCCGTACAATATGATGATAAGTTATGAAATGCGTATGCAATGAAAAACGTCTCAGTGAGTCATTTAAATTATAGACTAGGTTCGATTTTTAGACTCCTAGTTCGCTATAATTAATGGCTCTGATACCAATCTGTCACACCCCGCCAAGGCGGAAACGCGAGGCATAACGTTCATGGTTTTTCAAAGCATATAATTATAGCAAACGCATACATGCAACTGGATACATAAATTAAGTTTAAGGTTTTACAGCCCAAAATAGTAGTTGAAGTTACAAATTATTAAGATTTTGCAAATATGACCCGAACATTATGGGTTATACAAGAAAAATCTTCAAAGGTTGTATCCACCATGTATGCATGAACCCTACGTAGTCTTACTCTTGTTGTCGCGATTAATTTCCTGAAAAACATACTTGAAAATGTCAACACTAGGTTGGTGAGTTCACAGGTTTCATATATGAATACAATGAGCAACCCAATTGCATGAAAATGATTTTACGTATATGATAAGCAAAACAAGTAATGTTTGACCCATTTGTAAATTAGCTAGGAATACAAATAATATGTACATACATGAGGCATAACCAAACCAAGACCAGGTGTTTTGCCCCTCACTCGTACCTCACGAGCAATATTAGAACACTATGCAGTCATTTATCCAGAGGGACCCATGGTTAGCGCGACTAACCATGACCGGGGGTGTCAGACCCAATAGTACTATCCATAGAATCTCAGGCTAATCTATAGCTAATGGTTATAAATATGATGGTCAGGGGACTTTAAGAACTCCAAATGTATCAACTCATGCATACATAAAGGTCGGGTCTTGTTTTCTTGTTATCATATAAAAATAGTTATAAGTATGTTCTTCCCCCAAATATTGAAAACAGTAAAAGGGGCCGTGAAACTCACCTTGAGTTTGTGTATGTTAGTAACGATAATTATTCCAGTCAAACTTGACTATTCGTACCCTAATTACAAAAAGGGTAATTCTTGTTAAGACCGGACGTCTTATATGCAAATTGTTCATCGACTTAGTAAATCTGATTGCTTTTGTTTAAAATATCTTCTTAGTTTTTCAACACTTGTTTCATTATAAAACAGTTCTGAGTTACTGCCCAATGGGACTGATGAACAGGTATCGAAACTACTTAGTTTCGATTGAATCAGAACAGATGTCGAAACTTCCTAGTTTCGATTGAGCAAACTGGGTATCGAAACTTCCTAGTTTCGATTGGGCAATAGGTATCGAAACTTCCTAGTTTCGATTGAGTAAACAGGTATCGAAACTCCTAGTTTCGATTGAGTAAACATGTATCGAAACTCCTAGTTTCGATTGAGTAACCAGGTATCGAAACTCCTATTTTCGATTGAGTAATAGGTATCGAAACTACCTAGTTTCGATCAACTGGTATCGAAACTCCTAGTTTCGATTGAGAAACAGGTATCGAAACTATAGTTTCGATTTCTGCAATTCTGATTGACAGAATCAGTCCTGCATATTTTTATGTTTTAAACTTGAATTCGACACACTTTTCTGGTTATTTTTCTTATGTTCGAGTAAACTGTATGTTTGGCTACGGTTTTAAAGAAAATAATATGAATGGTATCGAGTTTTTACCTCTGGACAGAGATGATGATTTTGAGAGAAACAGAAAATGATCTTGAGCTCCTTAGCTTGATTCTAGAGAAGAACACTTGGATCTCTTCTTTTGACACCGAAATATGGTGGGTTTTGCTTTAAAACTTGAATTCAATCTTGAAGAGGAATGGGGAAAATTGCCGTAAGAAAATGAGGAAAATGAGAGAAATTGTGAGAGTTTGAGTGAAGGGGTATGGTGTATATCTGATTCTCCAAGGCATGGGGTATGGGTCGCAGGAAGTGGGAATGGAGTATTCCCTCGGATTTTGGTCGAGAAAGTCAAGGGTGGTTTGGGTTAATAATAATTAGATTTAAGTATTAATTTATTAATGGTATTAGTATCAATTAGAGTTCCAAATGGTAATTTAATTCGGTTTAGATTCTTCACGGTATTATAAATTTAGTAAGTTTATGGCTCGTCAATGAAAAATATCGAAATCTTGGATTGTATAATTCGTTGGAGTGATTATTTGTAGGTATAAATACCTAAAGGTGACGCTATACGATAGCATTTTCGAAAGAGTTCGTTAGTTTACTTTTACGTATTTTTATATATATTTTAGTCTAAGAATGAATTATTGTCCAACGTAAAGTTCGTGTAATATATATGTCTAGATATTTTTCTTGGTTATTTAATTTAATCACTAACGTTCGTATTTAGTCGGGTTATACGGTTATGTGAACCGGTAACTCCTAGAATTACCAAAATATGAAATGAACAATGTACGGCTTTTCTTATACTTTAATGTCCTAATTTATGCAATTAGGTAAATCACGAAAACAAATATAATATAAACTCGTTTATATCGTGTACGGATATTGACCTGAAATGTCGGGTGTCACAAAGAAGATGAGGATGTTAGTGTTTCTGAAGAAGGTGAACAAGGAGGAGATGATGATGATGAGAAGTTGAGGGTGAAGGTGCCGAGGAAAAGGATCATAAGAGGGCTAAATTTGACTCTGACTCCAAAGATGCACCAGATCAGGAACACCAAAGAAGACAGATTAGGGATCCCCCTCCTGAATCGTCTTCGAAACGATAGAGGGAAGATAGTTCTGACTCAGAATATCAACCTGATGACGACGATTCAGAGACTGAAGCTACCAAACTGAGAGAGACTGAACGAAGAATGAAGACTATGTCTAACAAACCGTGGGATACAGGTTTGAGTGACCTCAATGCTCGTCTCATAGCTCAGAGAGTTTCTACAAGTCCATCTCAACTGTACTAGAGGATGAGACCAAGATTGGCAATTGTAGTGGTAACAACTGTCTCAGAGGAGGTGCCTGAGATATTATCTCTTCCAATGACTACAGCTTAAGCTTCTGTGAGTACCGTCCCCGTTATGACGGAGTCTGTGATCTCTACTCCCATCACCACAACACAAGTTGCAACCATACCCGTTTCCACAACTCATCCCATTACACATCCTATCACTTATGAAGAATTCTCGAGAGGATTTGACTTTGCTGATATCTTCACCTCTCCCTTCCATGAAACTGGTGGGGCATCTACATCTAGGGATCCTGATCCACGTGATGCTAGGATAGCCTATCTTGAAGCAAAAGTTGCTTCATTGCTGGAGACTGTTAGCAATTCAAGGAGTGCGTCTGAGTCCCAACAGACGAAGATAAACTCTCTCATTGATGAGACAACTCTACTGAGGCACCAGTGGATTGGAGACCAAGAGTAGATCAAAACTTTGAAGAAACAAAATGAAATTCAAATTCATCTTAACAATTCTCTACTATCCCACGGGCAATCTGTTGAAGCAATACTTGAGCTTCTAAATGAACAACACCAAAAGATGGCTGCTTTAGTAGAAGAACTGTCAACAAAGCTTGGCACTGAAGGGGATAAGAAGAAACATGACACCAGAGATGCATGTCATCAGGTTGATTTGACAAAGGATGACGAAGACAAGGATCCCAATGCCAGCACTAATGGTAGTGAGCATCAAGCTACTTTCGTTGTTGTTCCATTGACATCGGTATCTAAGTCTCAGGGGGAATCGTTTGGTGGAGATGGTCAGGGTTCTGGTGAAGAAAGGAGTAAATCGACGACAGTTGTATTAGAAGAACTTTCTGATGAAGCTATTTTGTTACTCGAGCCTGACTACTCTAAGGTTGAGAGAATTGACGCTCTTACTGAGATTGAAGAAGGAGAGATCGATTCGGATGGGGATGATTGGTGTATCAATGAAGAGGATGTGTTTATTGAGTTTCCAAAGGGTTTAGGAGAGGGCATGTACGAATTGGAAGATGGAGAGATTTTTCAAGCTCCTTATCTCTCATTTGTAGATAGCACAGCTGATGATGATTCTGAAACGATTGCTGAGGCGAGATCTTTCTGAAGCTTGGAGAAGCAAGCTTCCTCAAGAATGGTTCAAGAAAAGTGAACTTCCTGCTTGGTAAAAGTCTCATTACATGGACAAGCATGGAGCTACAAGAATGATCCTTTCTATTCGCTTTGAGGATGACAAGGGCTTGCTTGCCATCAAACGGTCTGGTGAAGTGCAGTATTTGAAACTGATGTCGCTCGGACGGTCTATAAAAATAACTATATAAAACCTAACCTAGACTCTCTAGCTTTAAATTTATAAATCTAGACTCAATCTAATACTAGACCACACAACCGGCAAGTGTACCGATCAATGTAGTAAAGCCTAATGAAGTCCGGATATCGAACCCACGAGACACTAGCAATAACCCTACCTAGACTCTGACTCAACTAACTAAACTGAAATATATTGGGGGATTTTGTGTTGTAACTTAATGTAAACTTTCTAACTAACGACACTCAACTATCAAGCAGAACTCTTTAAACGAATTCAAGAATAGGGAAGGCACTACCTAGGTTAAGAATCTTACTTGCAAAGTATAACTTCTATCGGTTCTGAAAACTATGATGGATCTGGGTTTCTAATGAAACAACTCTAGATAACCTAATGGATTCCTGATCACTCTCGGTCTCGGGATGTCACCAACTCAGCTACCTAAAGCGTATTAAACTCACCAGATAATTGGATCACTTCTCAGGTATTTCCAACTATGACAAGTACCCTAATAAACGGATTACCTCTCAGTCTCACCGTCTACCATACACTCAAGGAATGCACGGGGTAATCTCAAGCTAACTACTATGATTCGGATAGCTAAATTCACTAGACACCTAACACTAACGTCCTCTCAGACTGTTAATACTCGGATTCCTAATGACGAAGACTAAACGACTAATTCTCACCTCTCGGGTATTGAACTAGGACACACATTCACTTCTAATCAGTAATCACTTATGAATTCCTATGGCTACTACGTCTAGAAACCACTCACAATCACAAACCCTAAGATCTATGACCACAAAACGAAGATCAAACTGGCAGACAACCACAATCAACGCAGGAAATCACAAACAACCACAAGATCAGCAGTAAATATATACTAACATCATACATAATCAACCAAAGATCTTTACTAAATCATAAACCCATCAATTGAATCCAAAAACCAATAAAAATCATAACTTTAACATGCAATCATCTTAAACCTAGGCAGTATGCAAAATCTAGCCAACAAACATGTTCAAAACAACCAAAACAGAAGTAATAAACATAGTCATAGGTTCAATTAAACAAAGTAAAGATAAAAGAAGAAGAATCATAAACCGAACGATCACGAATAACCAATTCAGGTTCCAAAACTCCAACTCCTTGCTCCACTAGCCTTCTTCTTCCTCAAAATCGCCAAAAGGTTCTCACTTGACGGCTGGAATCGACCTTTTTTCAATAACAGCCGACATCATCAATAAAAACCTAAAAATCCAATTTTTCCGGATTTACGACTCTCTCGCGTACCGCGAGAGAATTTGGGCCAGCCCCTCGCGTACCGCGAGAGCCAATTTAGTCGGGCGCGCTTTTGAAGATCTTCGCGTACCGCGAGACTTCTCCACTCCTCTCTCGCGTACCGCGAGAGACATAAAATCTAGAAAATTGTCTTCTAGAGCTTGGACTTTTTCGGGCTTGGTTCCTTTGCTCGTTTTCTTCATGTATTCACTTGTATTCCATACGAACTCCTACAAATATGATAAAGACTCAATTGTACATAAAAACGACTCAAAACAAATATAAAACTAACTAAAAACACATTAAAACAACGGAATAAAGACATGTGCTTTCGCACAATATCAAATATCCCCACACTTAACCTTTTTTCGTCCTCGAAAAATATGCAAATGGAATCATAACTGGCATCTAACTCAACAAACATAAATTTCAATTTTCAAAACATACTCACGTGTTAAAAAGCAACAATTAGTATTTCTGTCCGATTAAACCCAAGCACTAACTTTCAAGCCCCCGTTACGTGTTCTAAATCCATTTTATACAACATATCAATCAATCTATGTGACTCACACTTAGAAGTTACAGCTCTACCTAATCCCGTCTCAAGGTCATGTTTAGGCACGGATTAAACCATATAGATTTACCCTACCACGTTAAACTACTATTTACAGGTTTTTAGAAATCAGATGAAATCATGAATGAATGGATGATAATGAGCATAATAAGCAAAAGAACTTTCGTCTAGAGGTGTTTCAACCAAGTCACTATCCCGGAGGGTAACACATAAACTAGATTCTAAACAATGAAGCACATAAATCTCACTTAGGGGTGTATCCTCCAAGTCGCTATCCCAGAGGGAAACACATAAGCAAAACTCAGTATAGCTCATAAATTATGGAATAATGGATGCAGGCGCCACCAAACTCGGATTTATTTTCATAAAAAGAGAGTGGTGTGCCATGAAAATTTCAAAAACCTCTAAATTTTAACTTAATCGTGGTACCTATCACCCTATATTGACAGTTTCAGTATTACCATTACTCTAAGATGAATACCCACAAGATATCATGATTTTATTCCGTGATTAATCCTAAATAACACAAACAGGATATTTAAGCTCTACTAGTTAGCTGGGTCTACCAAAACATCACTAATTAGACACGTTTTCAATTATTTAATCTTTTAAACTCATAAATAGATCCAGTTCTACTATCATTTTCCAAGTATTTGCAATTATTTTCAAGAACATTTTTCAAATTTTTCAATTTTTTTTTTTTTTTTTTTTTTTTTTTTTTGAATTTTTAAAGACACAAACTAAACAAACTAGACACTCACATCCCCACACTTGAAAGACACATTGTCCTCAATGTGAAGCAAAACACAACTAAAAAAAATGCAAAAATAAAAAAAAAACAGAACAGGAAGCGACTTAGCTGGTAATGTAGATGCAATCTAGTATGCAGCTTCGTTCTTCCTTGTGTGCACCGTATAGCATTTCCTTCGCGGCTTGCACATCTCACTGACGGGTTGCCTTTACAAGAAAAATAAGATGATAATCAATCCCGCCCGAATGGAGATTGAGTACGGGCGAAATGATAAAACCTGCAAAATAAACCGCAAACATACCCGCAGCATCAAAGTGACTCAAAATAAAAATAAAATAAAAGACTCGACTGACTCACTAAGAAATAAAAGACTCAAGATAGATAGATTGCAGAGAAAACATACTCGATAGGTGGCAAACACATAGACATGAAAGCCACATTACGTAGATCATCGGTCATGAACGGTTTCTAGATCTCCCGTTGTAATGATGGTCGGTGAATGATGATGTGTGAATTAATGTGATGGATGATGGTGGTTAAAGGTGATGCTTCATGGTAGTGGTGGTATGAAGGTAGGTGATGAATAGTGGTGGTGAGTGAAAACGGGGACGGAAACGGGTAAGGGAAACCATGGGAACAAATGAAAAAGTTTTGGTCAAGACCCCCTCGCGTACCGCGAGAGACATGTGGCTGGCTCCTCGCGTACCGCGAGGAACAAAAGACTGAGCCGGCCACTCTTTTTGTCTCTAGCGTACCGCGAAATATTGCATCCAAACTCCTCGCGTACCGCGAGGAGGCATCCTTCACAGAAAGATTCGAACTTTTTTCACTTTTTATACTTAGAAAAATTTTTGATCATTTAAAATCTTGTTTCACCCAAACTCACTAAAAACCGTCCCAATCATAAAAACGAATGTAAACATACCTGGAACTTCATTCCCGATGATTCTCCTCACCGAATCAAGCATGAATTACTGCAAAACTTGACACAAACAAAACACACTACCGAAAAAAAAAATAAAGGAAAAGACACGGACTCACACTAACGAATGCACACAAACTCTACATCCCGGGCACTTGCCCGAGATTCAAGCAAGCCTACCTATCAGGAGGCTTCTCCTTTATGCCGCCCCCATCCGGCCCGTTTAGTATGATTGGTCTACCACCTTTTTTACAAACATGGGTGGCAGACCTTAAGAACAATTTTGAAAATTCAAACGGGTCGGGCCACCAATACTTAAACTTACCTGGACCAAACTTGATACGTGGCATGTAATGTGGTGCATGATCATCTCCAGTATACTCCTTCCTACGATCCGTGTATGACCATCCCAGGACCTTCATAACATGCCGGTCCATACGTCTTCTCGCCCTGTCCCGTGGTCTTGATGATCTAGGTGGCGATCCACCATCTTCTTCCTCCACGGGCTCTTGCCTTTCTCTACCTTGGGTGAAAAGCTTAAGGTCCGACACCAGCTCGGTTCGTGGTTCGTTGATAACCTCTTGCACTTTCACCTCTTCTTCTATCCCCACACTTGGCTCTTGATATAATAGATCTTCAAGAAGTTTTAGATCGCCAAGTGGGTCATATTCTCCATCTTCTTCAAAAGTTGGCAAACCCACCAACTCGTCACCAAACTCTTCTTCCCATGACGCCTCATCAACAATCTTAACTAAAAGCTCATCCTCACTATTATCATCAGTCTCGAACAACCCGGCTAATCCCTCTTCAAAGCATTCATCTTCAATCGGGGTTTTAGGGATTTCAATATTCTCTTCATCATCAATCACATCTTCATCATCGCTCCAAAAGCTATCATTGTCACTCTCATCCCAAGAGAATTCATAGACACCCGGCCGAATTTGCTTAAGACCCTGCAGGTCCGAGGGTGGGACTACTACGCCCATTTTTGTCCTCTGTTCCGGAGGTTCCTCTTCCTGTTGTAGCTTGATACTTTCTAGCTCATCCATGAGCCTCCCATTTTCTTCTAGAAAGTGTAATTGTTCGGCTCTAGTTATCAGGTGCCATTGATTGTTCATGATATCTTGCACCTTCCTCTGCTCCTCCTTGATTATATCTTCATTCCTTATTTCCTGCACCAACTCATTCTCACAAGACAAGTGTAAAGTATCATAATGAACTGTGTTATCTTGTGTAGAAGTTGACACACCAACATCAGTAATATAATCAGGGTCAGAATATATACCTGGAGGTGGGACTTGTGCTTCACCTTCTGTCACTGTGCTTTGCACGTCGTCCATTGTATTCCCCAGTATTAACTCCCCTGATGCAGTTTCGATCCCAATCTCATTCCCATCTTGATCGTAAACCACACGATCTATATTTGTAGGCCGGTGTGATCCAATGCGAGCTAATATTGCTTGGATATCCCTCTCGTACTGCTCGTTTGCCTCTTTGCACCAGGCATTCAACTCCTCTCGAGTTCTGTATTCCGCCTGTGGCTGTACCTGCGGATAAGCATACTCATAGTAGTTTGCAGATTCCCCCGATGAATATGGGCAACGACAAGTAAAATGGGGTCCTCCACAGATTTCACACATAATGAAAAAATTAATAAAAATTAAATAAAAAAAAAATTTAATTAAGCAGACTCAAGGTACAAGCTAGACACACTAAAAACAAAGACTCACTAAAGGACACACAAACTAGACTCAACAAAATAGAAAAGACTCAAAACACAAAAGACCAAATAATCAGATAAGTTCAATCAAAGTTAGATACGCTATCGCCTAAGTGTCCCCGGCAACGGCGCCAAAAACTTGATGTCGCTCGGACGGTCTATAAAAATAACTATATAAAACCTAACCTAGACTCTCTAGCTTTAAATTTATAAATCTAGACTCAATCTAATACTAGACCACACAACCGGCAAGTGTACCGATCAATGTAGTAAAGCCTAATGAAGTCCGGATATCGAACCCACGAGACACTAGCAATAACCCTACCTAGACTCTGACTCAACTAACTAAACTGAAATATATTGGGGGATTTTGTGTTGTAACTTAATGTAAACTTTCTAACTAACGACACTCAACTATCAAGCAGAACTCTTTAAACGAATTCAAGAATAGGGAAGGCACTACCTAGGTTAAGAATCTTACTTGCAAAGTATAACTTCTATCGGTTCTGAAAACTATGATGGATCTGGGTTTCTAATGAAACAACTCTAGATAACCTAATGGATTCCTGATCACTCTCGGTCTCGGGATGTCACCAACTCAGCTACCTAAAGCGTATTAAACTCACCAGATAATTGGATCACTTCTCAGGTATTTCCAACTATGACAAGTACCCTAATAAACGGATTACCTCTCAGTCTCACCGTCTACCATACACTCAAGGAATGCACGGGGTAATCTCAAGCTAACTACTATGATTCGGATAGCTAAATTCACTAGACACCTAACACTAACGTCCTCTCAGACTGTTAATACTCGGATTCCTAATGACGAAGACTAAACGACTAATTCTCACCTCTCGGGTATTGAACTAGGACACACATTCACTTCTAATCAGTAATCACTTATGAATTCCTATGGCTACTACGTCTAGAAACCACTCACAATCACAAACCCTAAGATCTATGACCACAAAACGAAGATCAAACTGGCAGACAACCACAATCAACGCAGGAAATCACAAACAACCACAAGATCAGCAGTAAATATATACTAACATCATACATAATCAACCAAAGATCTTTACTAAATCATAAACCCATCAATTGAATCCAAAAACCAATAAAAATCATAACTTTAACATGCAATCATCTTAAACCTAGGCAGTATGCAAAATCTAGCCAACAAACATGTTCAAAACAACCAAAACAGAAGTAATAAACATAGTCATAGGTTCAATTAAACAAAGTAAAGATAAAAGAAGAAGAATCATAAACCGAACGATCACGAATAACCAATTCAGGTTCCAAAACTCCAACTCCTTGCTCCACTAGCCTTCTTCTTCCTCAAAATCGCCAAAAGGTTCTCACTTGACGGCTGGAATCGACCTTTTTTCAATAACAGCCGACATCATCAATAAAAACCTAAAAATCCAATTTTTCCGGATTTACGACTCTCTCGCGTACCGCGAGAGAATTTGGGCCAGCCCCTCGCGTACCGCGAGAGCCAATTTAGTCGGGCGCGCTTTTGAAGATCTTCGCGTACCGCGAGACTTCTCCACTCCTCTCTCGCGTACCGCGAGAGACATAAAATCTAGAAAATTGTCTTCTAGAGCTTGGACTTTTTCGGGCTTGGTTCCTTTGCTCGTTTTCTTCATGTATTCACTTGTATTCCATACGAACTCCTACAAATATGATAAAGACTCAATTGTACATAAAAACGACTCAAAACAAATATAAAACTAACTAAAAACACATTAAAACAACGGAATAAAGACATGTGCTTTCGCACAATATCAGAAACCAACCAGCGAGGCATTCAACTCATTGCCTAAGTACGACCTGGTAAACCTGGCACACAGAGATCTTATTGGTGAAATGTCTGTTGCTGCTGCTAAAGGTTTATGGGGAGTACTACAAAGAGAAGGAAAGTCGGGAAACTTTAAGGTGTTCAAGCCGTAAATGCCAAAGAGAGTCATGGATAAGACCACAAAGGATCTCGTGACTCACAAGTACTTGAAGAAGTTGGTCTACCAACCAGTGTTGTGTGAGACTAATATTCCCCTGAAGAAGATTTCATAAGACATTCTAGGGAATATGAGTCACTGGTTTATTGATCCGATAACTTGCGAGGCGCTGATGATGGAGAAGAATGATCTCAAGACAATAGGAGTTGAACCAAGGGAGTTTATTAGGGTCTTTGATGAAATCAACCTTATCAACTTCTTTCTGAAAGATCTTGAGGTTCTGAATGATAGGTACTGTATTAGCACACATGAATGGACAAAGCTTCTTGCATCCAAGTATGAAAGGTTGGTCAAGTTCTACTTTGACTACAAAAAGAGGATGGGAAGTGGCTCTCAAGCTGAGGTTGTGTATAGACTGAAGTCATCTCAAGGGTTGCTATCAAGGGGAAGTATGTAGAAGCAATTCCTGGTGACAAGCACTCTGAAGATTGTATTTTGTTTATTCATGTCTTTTATATGTATGTTTTTATTCAGTCTCTAATGTATTCGTCTTTATTGAGTTGTAATGGTTTGTATTAGAACTCGTCTTGTACTTGGTCATTTCAGTTTGTACTTGTGCGCACTAAGCAAGTACGCATGAGGGTGTTCTTGCGTACTTAGCTAGTACGCACATGGTGGCCTGCATACTAGGCTATTATGCATGAGTTTGTTCCTGCGTACTTAGCTAGTACGTAGGTGCTGGTCTTTTGTATAAATAGCAGGTTGCAAGTTTGTGTATGTACGCTTTCATTGTTAACACCCAGATTATTTGGAAAGCAAACTTGTAACTGGTTGTTGGATTATAGTAGACTAAGCATTTGTTACTTGTATTTTTTGTCGTTTTCCTTGTCACGAATATCCACCTAGTCTCAGGGGATTCCGCACCCTGTTAGACTAGTCACACCCTTGCACAAGAAAAGATCCGAGACCCAAGGGACCTACAATTGATTATCGCATGTTGAACGACGCCACTATGACAGATCTCTTTCCTTTCACATTTATCGATCAGATGTTGGAGCGTCTGTTAGTGCAGCAGTTCTACTATTTCCTAGATGGCTTTTCAGGTTATTTCTAGATTCCTATTGCACCCAAGGATCAGGAAAATACCACTTTCACATGCCCTTACTACACTTTTGCATACTGACGCATGCCTTTTTGGTTGTGTAACACTCCGGCCATATTCCAGAGATGTATTGTGGCGATCTTTCACGATTTGATTGAGGATTACATGGAGGTATTCATGGACGACTTATCTATGTTTGGGTGTTCTTTCGATCACTGCTTGATGAGCCAAGATAAGATGATGGATTGATATGAGGAGACTGGTCTGGTCTTAAATTGGGAGAAGTGCTATTTTATGGTATGCGATGGGGTAGTACTTGGACATCAGATTTCTGGGGCGGGGATTGAGGTATACCGAGGGAAGGTCGAGATGATTTCCAAGCTCCCGCCCACTACTTCTGTGTAATCCATCTGGTGTTTCTTGGGTCACGCCGGATTCTACCGGTGGTTCATTCATGATTTCTCTAAGATATCTAGACCCATGACCAAACTCATGGAGAAGGATGTCCCATTCGTTTGAGGAGGCGTTTGAGTTATTGAAGGAGAAGTTGGTAAATGCCCCCATAATGATTGCCCAGGATGGGACACTACCATTTGAGCTGATGTGTGAAGCCATCGACTACGTAGTGGGGGGGGGGGGTCTTAGGACAGAGGAGGGAGAAGCACTTTGACCCTATTTAGATCATAGACAAGAAAGGGGCCAAGAATGCCGGGGCCAAGAATGCCGCGGCCTATCACCTTTCACGTCTGGAGAGTCATGAATGAGCGTTGATGATAGATTTTCGTCGCAAAGCCTGGTGTTTGTGAAGGCTCAGGATGATGGATGCCCCTCGTTTGCTGATTTTGCAAACTACTTAGTTGATGGGACCCTGTTGAAGGGTATGACGCATCAGCAGAAGAAGAAATTCTTTGCAGATGTCAAGCATTACCTCTGGGATGACCCATACTTGTTTCGTATTGGATCAGACCAGGTGGTGAGGTGATGTCGTGACGAGAGGGAAGCGAGAGAAATCATTCGTCATTGTCATGAGGGACCAACTGGCGGTCACAGTGGAGCGAGCTACACCACTAAGAAGGTGTTTGACTTGGGTTTTTATTGGCCTACTATCTTTAGAGACACGCATGAGTATGTGAGAAGATGCAATGCGTGTCAGAGAGTAGGAAACATCTCATCCCGTAATGTGCTGCCCCAAAACGTTATACAGATGGTTGAGATTTTTGAAGTTTATGGTATTGATTTTATGGGTCTGTTCCTGTGTTCATGTGGGAGGTCGACTATGTTTCCATGTGGGTGGAGGCCAAGCTTTGCCCACTAATGACGTGAGGGTTTTGGTGACCTTTCTAAAGAAGCTGTTTGTGAGATTTGATGTCCCGAAGGCCCTAATTAGTTGTAGGGGACCCATTTCTAGAACTCGCCGATGGAGAAAGCCTTGCGATGCTCTGGGGTCATCCATCGGCTAGCAACGACTTATCACCTGCAAATGAGCGGGCATGTTGAGGTGAGCAACAGAGGGATCAAGAGTATCCTACTTGACTCGAGTAGGAAGGACTGGTTGGACAAGTTGGATGATACACTATGGGCTTTCCGCACTACTTTTAGGACATCTACCAGTTCCACACAATTTAAATTGATTTATGGGAAAGCATGTTATCTGCAAGTCGAGTTGGAGCGCAGGGTATACCGGGCGTTGAGAGCTATTAACTTAGACTTAACTAGAGCGGTTGAGAACTGCATGAATCAGTTACACCGTCTTAAGGAGTTGCGTGACCATGCATACATACACTCGTACGGTTATAAGGATCGCACAAAGGAGCGTCACGATCATCATCTGAAGGGTGACAAGGAATTTAAGTGTGGGGATAGGGTGTTACTTTATAACACCCGGCTGAAATTATTCCCAGGGAAGCTGAAGTGCCGATGGATGAGACCGTTTGTAGTGAGAGAGGTATTCTCGTACGGGACGGTTGAGATAAAGGAAAAAGATGGGACGAGATTTAAGGTGAATGGCCGTAGACTAAAGCACTACAACAGTGGTTCGATTGAGGAAAAGGAGGATAACGAGCCTCCTAAAGAGTGATTGATAGGGAGAGTCATCCTGAGGACTCGATAAACCAAGCGCTCTCGAGAGGTAGCCCAAGCAGTATTTCTTATCAGGTATTTTGTACGATTTACTTTTGTATTTATTTAGTTGTAATTATGCATTTTTGTAGTTGTTTTACCGTTTGACATGTAAAAGGCTAACCCTTCAAATTCAGGGTCAGTTGCGGTCGAGAACATGTAAAAGCCCCTTGGCGGACTGTTCCCCCCATTTAGTAAATTTCTACCACCTTCT
Source organism: Smallanthus sonchifolius (assembly GCA_023525975.1). NCBI lineage: Eukaryota > Viridiplantae > Streptophyta > Magnoliopsida > Asterales > Asteraceae > Smallanthus > Smallanthus sonchifolius. The sequence continues at coordinate 85,851,080 of CM042020.1, forward strand.
CCCACCTCTCTCTCCACCACCACAAAACCACCACCTGCCACCACCTATTCACAACCACTCTCCATTCTCTATGCTACCACCATCGTACTCTAACTCGATTCAAGCACCACCACCCCATCCATCATCATCAGACGACCGGGCGAGCGACCACCACCACTGCTACACCACTCAGACTGGACGACGACCATAAATCACCACCGTTCACCATCCATAAACACTCAGGAACGCTTCTAACCTCAAACTTAGGCCAAAACATAGAATCTGTAATCGTACAACAGTGTAATCGGTTGTAATACGATAAAGTTAGATTAGATTGGTGTTTTAGTGGGGTTTTGAGCTTAATGGAAAGCCCCCTGTACCCAATCTCCATTCAGGGGGTGTAATTTGAAAATTAGGGTTTTTGGTTTGGGTGGCGGACCGCCACCCTAGCTCCACACGGTCCGCCAGGGCCATTGTCAAATCTGTAACTTGAATTGGATAACGGACCACTAGTAGACCCTTAGTGGTCCGCCACCCTTTGTTGTTTTAGAAAAAAATCTTAATTGTTGTAAATTCTCCTGTATTAAATTTACACTTTTGTAAATAACTTCTTTTAAGATAGATAAGTGGTTATTTTATTATTCAAAAATCTTTGTCACTTTTCAATTGTTATACATTTTTATATTTTAATACCTTAGATTAACCAAACTTTTTGTAAATAAATTTAAATAAATTCTTTTATATATAATTTTTGTAATTTGAATAATTTTTTTATTCCTATAAATAGACTTATTTTTTGTTGTCAATTATATCACGCCGGGCTCGATGCCCGGCCAACGCGTGCCTGTGTATTCGCTAACATTATTTTGCAGGAGCATGGCGTCGAGTCGTCAGCGGCCGAGGGGGGCCGCAAGAGAGCACGGTTGGGCGGCCGACTGCCGCCTATCCAGTATGCAGCACTGCCACCACTACCACCACTGGGAGCCACCGAGACGGAGCAGGGAGCCGCCGAGGGCAAGCAGAGAGCACCAGAAGCTTTCACGCAGGCCGGACAGAGGCCGCTTCACACACTGCTCTAGTTTGCCCCAGGGACAGATGAGCACGACAGGCGACATAAGATTATACAACTCCAGCATCACCAGCCACACACTTTCAACTGGGACTTGAGGCAGACGCTCAGAGCGCGTCATGACTGGGGATCACTTCGATGATGACTATGTTGTCCAGTTCGTGCTGGGACATCGCCAGCACCACATGAGCATTCCAGGATTAGCCATTCACAGGGGCTTGTATAATGAGGAGGAGATGTCCTAGCCGATCTTCACCGAGAGCATCTGAGGAATCTTTGCAGATGCGAGGCCGACTTGAGTGATGACAGACTAGCTGCACAACTGGTGGATCACTGTGGCCGACGCAGTATTTTGCCCGTGTATACCAGCGTCCCACATTCATGATCCAGTGATCCTTTTCTTCTACCTGATCGTCACATGCACGGTGATGGGTCGTTTCATGGGGATCGAGAAGGTCAACCAGCAAGACCTTCTCATCCTATATTGTCTGGTGGAGAGGTGGCCAGCCAATCTGGCCATGATACTGCTATGTTCGCCGGCTAGGTCTCGGGGCCGGGGTAAGACATCTTGGATGTGTCAGGGTACATAGGCCGCCAACCTCGCGAGGAGTCTTGGCGTATTCACCGACTACCCCGCTGACACACTCACCGCAAGGCCCTAGACTGCCAGATTTCGATACAAGGAAATGCAGCAGATGTTCATCTGCCAATATGAGGGTTAGCTGAGGTTCGTATAGATCCTACCATTGTAGCTTGCACCTCCGCCACCTGATGCAAACCCCAAGGACGTTGCCCCCATTGGCGTAGCACCATAGTGCCAGCCACGTCCAAGGGTGAGGCTCTGTCTAGAGGGCGACCCACCTATTACACTCGAGACGATCTACGCCGAGCAGGTGGCTCAGCGGGAGATACTACAACGCGCCATTGACTATTTCCACCTCCCCCTGCCAAGCAACCACCACCACCATAGGCCGAGGAGTCAGCATACCGGGCATGTTTTTTGTAGGTGATTTCTCCTTTTTTACTTTTCTTTTTTTATGTATTTTGTAGAATCAACCCCTTTTGTATTTGTATATGTATTTGTATTCAGGTATGGTGCATGGACACGGTAGGTTTGTATGTAAAGTTTATTTCCTTGTATTTATGTGTTATTTAAATTGTATTTTGTTTGTATTTCATTTTTGTGTATTTATTTATCATGTTGTATATTTAATGCGTGGTTGTATAGTTTGTTTTTATAGAACGGCATACGACTTTGAACTTGACAGTCATAATATTCTACAGGCGTCTGAGTACCACGATAACCATGTAATTATTTTCTTTTTATTTTTTTCTTATTTATTTTTATTTCATTTAATCCTTCTTTTAGATACATTAGGGACAACGTGCTTTTCAAGTGTGATGATGGGGATTTAGTTAGATTTAGCTAAGAAAAATAAATATAAAAATACAAAAAAAAATCTGAAAAATTTAAGAAAATGAAAAACAAAATTGAAAAATCTTGAAAAAATAAAAAAAAATTGTTTCTTTTTGCAAGTCCCGAGAGTTTCACATACTATTTTATCATCCGAACACACAAAAAACCTGTTTTTGTACGATGTATACCAGGAGCTTAAAACGGGTCGGGTGTGGCTTAGTGTTTCGTTAACGCGATATTTTCCAAGTATTCGAGATTAAGTAGATTCAACTAGTTGGTTTTTCAGTTGTAAAATGCCTGGGAGGGTATAGAAGACTAGATGGTGATAATTGTGCATAACTTGTATCGTTAATCCGATTGCACACAATTTCAGTGAGATTTTGATCCTTTTACTTGTCATATATATTCACTGTTTTTTTTATGTGTGTATTACCTGCATGACTTGTCTGGTTAGAACTTGATTAACTTGATACATGGCAAGACCCTAGGTTTAAACAACACACAAAAATGATCTAAGTGTTTTGACCAAAAATTAACAAGGATAATCATGTGATCAAATTAGTAAGTGAGGTTGTGTGCTTGAATGATTCGCGTAACAAGTGTAATAAGTAAAGAAATGAAATGACACAAGTGTTTACGTGGAAAGCCCTTGATCATTGGGGATCTCCGGCATAAAACCTCAGGAGGTGACTAAAGCCACTCTGCCTCTTGTTCTTCTTATTGATGATAACAAAAATTACAAGGATGGTGCAGTAGATGATCGAACTAAGTGTTACAGAGAGTATTTCAGAGTGTGTTCTGTGTGTTTCTATCGATCACTTTGCTCATATATATAAAAAAGAAAAGCAACTAATTTCTGATTATCCCGGGGAGTACGAGTCTTTCTTTATGACCGTTGGTGTCCACTTCCACATGTTTTTTTCAACTGAATTTGAAGTTCTTTAGCATTGACTAGGTCAGTGTGAATTGCCTATGAAGATAAATCAAAGCCAAAAGATATTGATAACTAATTAATAAAGTTAGCATTTATGATACTGAACTTACTCGGGATCCAGGATACCAGATCGTAAAATTGACCACTAACAATTGTCCTTGAAGGACCTGATTCGAACTCACGCCCTTGATTTTAATGTTTCCGAATTAGCTAGTGTCTACAATCTTAAGACCCACAGTTCATCTCGCTTTCTTTTCCAAATCAAACCTGGTCAAGCACATATGGTGTTGAAAGCTACGCAACATGACAGTGATTGGAAGGGGAAGTTTTTCTTCGTGAAGCGTAGCTCTATCCCTGGTGGGTATCATCTGCCCCTTGAGTTGGTTAAAAAGGGTAGGATTTAGTCTTTAGGATCCCTGAGTATCCCGATATTTTTGAAACTAACCCCAATCTTTGTCTTTACGCAACACCCAAGTTTGCAGATTTGGCACCAGCTGGAGTTGAAATGGTCAAGAGGATAAGGTTTTTCTTGGAGATCCCTGGAGGAGGTATTGCGGTCAAGTAGGAGAAGCTTACTCCTACCATCCCTAGGGAAACTGCTCCTGTCCTTTCCTACAAATCATCTGGGAGTAAGAAGTGGAAGAACATTGATTTGGTTGATGTCGAGCTCTCCGAGGAGATGGGGTATCCTGAAGTGAGCAAGAAGCTAAACTTCATCCTACGCTCGGTAAGTTGATTCCAACATCTCTGATCTTGTACCCATATCTTGAAACTTACATATATCTCTTTGATGTGGGCTTGGAGCAGATGCACACATGCTATGAGGCTGTGGAGAAAAGGGCTAAGGATGTCGAGAAGATGGCGGAGGACCTAAAGAGGATCGCATCGGCCAAGAGAAAAACTGATGGAGAAGGAGGCCAAGGAAATCACTCTTCTGAAGGAAGAGTTGGAGCAGGTCAATGCTCAACATGCCCATGAGCTGGAGGGGGTCCTTCACGAGGCCAAGAAGTCCGCCGCTGTGACTGTCGTTCAAGCTAGGATCCAGATGGCAGAACAAGCTACCGATAAGAGCTTTGATGCTACAGCTTGGGATATCTAGGGATGGCACAAGGCTCTGGTGGCTCTTGGTGGCGAGGTGGCTGAGGCGAGTGAGAAGCTGGGGGCTGAGCTTGGTTCGGATGCTAAGAAGGGTGCAGGTGAAGAGAAGGCAGTTCCACAGGGCGATGAAGGTATAGTGCAAAGGCCAGAGCCCTGGTTTTAATGGTTTTGTTTGGTTGAACAATCAAAATGTTTGGTAGTTTAAAAACAATTTTATTTTTTGGGTCCCGTGTTTTAGGAGTTGTTTGAATGCGTTGAACAAGTAATCTTTTGGTTGTTGATATTCTCGCTATGGTTGATATACATATATTTGTCATGTGTATTATTTAGGATTCTAAATAAGGATCCCTTGGCAGTGAAGCCTTTATATATATTTTAAAAACATGTTTTGGTATCATGTCAGGATACTAGATACTCTATAGGTTTTCGCTCAAAACTTGGACTTTTATCAAATCTCTATTTTATCTATAGGTTTTCGCTCAAAACAGGTAATTTTGAAAAATAGATTATAAGAATCCCATGACTTAGTCATGATATTTTTGGATTTATTCAAAAATCTAGACCTCATTGGGGTTAAAAGCACGTTCCTTGAGAAAGGGCAATTCTGAGAAGGGAAAAACTTTGAGCAGGTGAAGATACCTGACAATGGTTAGGAATTTAACTTGGCTCGAGCTAGGTTGCAATCCTTTTGATAACTTTGGTTATCCCCTGCGTATTGCCGATGGACAATTTTATCATTTAGTTTCTTAGAATTTTTCACGAACAATTAGTCCTCAGGATCCCTGGGAATGTCCCCGCTATGCTGAGTTCTAGTGTAAATCTTTGGTTAGCACGTAAATGCTAAGTACATGGGTCAAAAACTTTTGTTTAAATGCGTGGGTAGCACCTGATGTGACATGTATATTTCAAAAACCTTATGTTAACATATCAATGTTAAATGTTTGGGTCATGCTCGGTGTCTAACACGTCCATGTTATGCCATTGAAAATATTCGTAGGGTCCAAAATATAGCCAACAATAGTTAATTTGTCAGCAACTAAAACATATATTAATCCCACTATCTCGAACTATATTTGGATCTCATGCGTTCAAGTGGGGTGAATAAATTCGGTATCCTGAGCAAGTTCAGTATCCTAAATGCTAACTTTATTAATCAATTATTATTATCTCTTTGGCTTTGATTTATCTTCGCAAGCAATTCGCACCGACCTAGTCAATGCTAAAGAAAAACAAATTCAGTTGAAGAAAACGTGTGGAAGAGGCCACCAACAGTCATAAACGAAGACTGGGTGCTCCCCGGGATAATCGGAAATTAGTTGCTTTTCTTTTTGTTATATATATGAGCAAAGTGATCGATAGAAACACACAACACACTGTGAAATACTCTCTGGCTTGAACTTCTCTATTCCACCTCTACCATCATCTCAAAAGAAAAATAACATCCCGGTCAAAAGACAACACATGTTGGTCAATTCATCCCAGAATCCAGGAAGTCCAGTGATGAACCTATCCTTGTGTCGAACGATGACATCATTTCTATGTTCTTACAAGTGAAAAAGAAAATGGAACAACATCAGAAGACAAATCAGATGCTGATGGGGGAAATAGAAAAGATGAAATCAGAGAGGAAGAAGCCAGTAGAAGTAGCGACCACTCCATTGCAGCCCAGGATCCTAAAATTTGATGCTTCAGGATCCCCAGGGAACTATATGGGACATTTCATCCCCATGAAGCCTCGAACCGGGATAGTTGATCCAAGTCAGGCTACTAGGGCTACTGCAACCAGGGATTTTGGCATCTCCCCGGGATCATCATCGCAAAATTCTGACGTTGGTAACATTTTCGATAATCAGTTTTTAAATACTAATAATGTGGAATCTATGCAAGATGCAGGGATCAAACCAATTATGGCTAGAGAACTAAAAAAGTTAAAGGACATGATCTCTAGTGTACCTGGTGTGGTCCAACCTATACCTGGAGTATCGCCATCAAGGCACATGATCTCAAGATTTGCTCCTCCAATATGCAATGCAGAGACCCCTAAGTGCTTTCAGACTCCTAACATGAAACTATATGATGGGACCACAGATCCTGAAGAGCATATTTCTCAGTATAGGTAAAGAACGGAAATCATTACAATCTCTTTACATCTAAAGGAAGCCGGCTTGTGCAACGGCTTCAGATCGACTCTCACGGGATCCGCCTTAAGTGTCCCTCCTTATTCTGTTACTTAATTTTCTCATTTAGTTAATTTATTTAATAACCAATTTACATGTAGTAGAACATTTGAAAGACTAACCAATGATCTATACAGTGTAACCAAAAATTCTGATGAATCCTTCAGAGATTAAGTAAGCAGGTTTGGTCGGGAATCCCTGGATATCCCAAATATTGATGTTGCTACCGCAGTTCAAGCTTTCAAAATGGGATTGAAAAGGATTTTCCATTTTACGAGGTTCTCGTAATGAACCTATGCAGGAACTTAGATGAAGTTAGGAACCTGATAAGTGGGTTTTTGTTTGTGTGTATACGTGTTTAATATTGCATTATTATTTAGTTATTTGTGTTGAATGCAATGACTTTGAGTATATTATGATCTACAGGTGTTAGGAGCTTAAACGCATGGTTTGGAAGCATTTGAGAGAAAGTAGAAGGAGCTAAAGATGAAGTTGTGCAAGAGACGGAAGAAGTTACAAAGCCCAAAACTTGGATGGAGCATATCCCGGGCTAGGAATTGAATCACGGGGCCCATAATATATGAAAGTGGAGTTTCTCGGCGAGACGAATGTGAAAAAATGGGTTTGGGCGTATGGTACGGTCATCCAGCATAACATACGGTCGGGCGTACTAGTCTGCGTATAGAGGAGCTTGGTAATAGATGGTTGGGCGTATCAGATTTCAGTTGCCCGTACCCTACGGTTAGACCACCATACCGTTCGGTCGGAGTCAGGCAATGGCGGATTTTTAGGGATTTTGGCTATATGTAAAGAATATATTTAGGGTTTCTAATTATCATTGATTCCCAACCGTTTTTAGATGAAAAGGGGGACTTTTTGCAGCAACATTTGAAGGATCTTCACTTTGGACTCATGTTTTTGAGTTCTAGATTAATGTTTAACGTTTGTGCGAAGACTATGAGCGGCTAAGCTCTCTTATGATCCCTCCGGGTGAACGATTCTTGCAGGTAATCATTCGGTTTTAGTTTCTTGTCTAGTGTTGGATTGGATTTTGTGAACCCCTTAAGTTCTTTGGATTCAATTGTTTGTTTGATTTTTGAACAGTTGAATGTTATTTGATTCTTGCACTTGTGTAATCGTTTCTTGGTTTTCTTGCATTGGGAATAATTTGATTGTGTGCTAGGGTCTTATATCACTGAATTGGGTCGAACGGTTTAAACAAGGTCATGTCTATGTGATATCCTATCTAGCATGAATTAAAACTAAATGGTTATTTTGCTGAATCATAAACCCGGAGTGGTCACTCAATCTCTAATTGTTTTAAAAACTTGTTTACTGTGTTTGCTAGTGCAAGTGTTTTCTCAACCATTCAAGTCAAAAGTTTTAATTATTACCTTTACTGCTTAATTAAACCATAAGTTACTAATAGTGTTTTCCATGAATTCTCTGTGGATTTGACAACCCTACTTCCTATACTGCAGTCTAAAGTGACTAAGAAGTGGTTTTTGATTTGCCTTCGACACGCGATCAAAAAGGCGCCGTTGCCGGGAATACGTGCGCAAAGTGTTATTTTTAGTTTACATTATTTAGTGTGGTACTACTAATTGTGTGTTTACTTGTGCAGATTTACAGGTTTATGCATACACGGCGTTCAGGAAGAGCGTCACCCTAACTGTTTAATCCAGAAATAGGAAAGCCGGCAAAGGCAAACAGAAAGCTTTCAGGAAGAGTACAAACCATCCTAGAGAAACTATATAGTCCGAGGGCAAGCATGAGTCAACAAGGAAATCCAGCCAATCAAGATCCTAATCAAGATAGGATGCCGATCCCACGAATTCCACCCATTCCAGATCCATAATTTCCCAATAACTAACAGAACCAATAACAAAATTATAGCCCGAGACCACAAAAACCACCACAAAATCCACCACCATTATTCTGTAACCGCCCATATCAACCTCTGAATAATCATCCAAGCTACTGAGATTATGATGATGATGAGCTGTCGTCACCGCGACGCAGTCACCACCCACAACACGGTTCCCAACATGAAGAGTGGGAAAATGAAGATTAGTATGACCCATACTATCAGGAGGCAATCCCTCCCAGAAATCAAAGATATGAGCAAGATGGAGTAGATGGATGGGTGCAGCCACCACCATAGGGAGCATATGGTCATCAACCAAGAAACAATCGTCAAGGTAATCCGGGTAACTTGGATCGAGAAAATCGATATAGGAAAACTCAGGCGAACCGTTAGAATTTTAGAGATGAACAATTAAGAAATAGAAACCAAGCAAGACAAGATCAAGGGGTGGATAGTCACTTCATCCCAACTCTAGCATTAAATGCTTCTCCGATCATTCCATAGGTTCGTAGGGGAAACGCATTTGAGATTCGACCCAGATGTTTAGGGATTCTCCCATATTTCTTTTGGAGAGCCACCGAGGAACCCTATAGACATTTATCTGAGTATGAGGCCACATGTGGGACCATCGGTGGTCAAGGGTTCACAACTGATGTGAGGTGAAACTGGTACTTTTCCAGTTCGCACTAAAGGATCGGGCAAAGCAATGGTTTCTTTCTTTGCCATATGCTAGTATTGCCACCTGGGAAGAATTGCAACAACAATTCCTAGGTGAATACTTCCTGCCAGATAAGACCAATGAAGCTCAGGCAACAATAAGAGAGTTTCGGCAACAAACTAAGGAGCCATTCTATGAGGCATTCAAAAGGTTTAATGAGTTGTTGAGAAACTGCCCACACCATGGTATTGAGAAGTGGGAGTTAATACAGGCGTTCTATAATGGTCTGTTGCCCGAAGATGTTAGGGATGTGAATTTAACAAGCAACGGGTCATTCTTCGCTAATCATGAAGATGATTGGGCCATTTTAGAGAGGATGTATACGACATTGAAAAGGCAATCTCATGCAAGCAGGAGGATTAGCAAAGTCTGTTGACTATGAAACACATAAACGGCTGGATGCGATGGAAATTCAACTAGCACTTCTTGGTAGAATGGGAGGTAGAGATGTGGTGAATGTCTCACAAACATATCCAGTTTGTGACGGGTGTGATGAGTTGGGCCATACTTTGGCCAATTGCCCGAGGGAGCAAGGAAAGGCGGAAGAAGTGAACCAGATTGGTGGGGAGAAGAAGCAACATGATATCAATACAACCCACTGATCGATGTCGTTTTGTCAGTCAAAAATTATGATTTTAATGTAAGTGGAAAGTCGAGTCGTCTCCATGAGGAATTGGTGGAAAGTTCAATTTTGATGTAAATTGGTTTTAGTTTAGAAATTAAAAACTTTGATTCATCGATTAAAATTCAGTTTAGAGAATAGCAACCTCCACCACACTTCAGGTTCTAAGTTTCACACAAAACTCAGTTGTTTAATCAGACAGCACATAGTCATAGTGTTTAAAAAATCAGTTAACGTGGTTATTGAAGACAGGTTCTAGTTAGAAAACCTATACGACTAGTTTTGTCATAAACCAGTACAATTCAATTACCCATTTTATTAAGGTCAAGTTAACCCCCTTTAGTCACCCAACCCACTTCTAGGTTTTTTCATTAACTGAACGTGATTGTAAAGAAATAACTCAAAACACAATGATAAATTGTTTAAATTAACCAATACATCAATCCATTCTATTATTGTCAGAAACTAAACAGATCTAACACATAAATAGACCGAGTTAAGCATAAAACCTATGCGAACCGTCCGCCTGGAGGAAGCCACAAGTGATTTAGCCGCGCATGATTGTCATCCACGCGACCATGGTTAATTCTGGTGATCTGGAATGATCTCTGCCTCTGAAAATCGCCCTAACCAGCTTTTAATTCGTCTAAATGAAAGATGGTTGCGAATTAGGGTTGAATTTGCTTAAATATGGAATTAGTGATTTTTTCCTGATCCGGCGGCCTTTCGCGTGTCACGAACTAATGGTGGCTGTCCTTCACGAAGCGCGAAGGACAATTTAGTTGGGCTGGATTTCATCCTCTTCGGGTGCTACGAACTTATTCTCCCAATTCTTCACGTATCGCGAAGACCTTAAATCCCATGATTTTGACTTTTTGACTTTATGAATTCCCGTGCTTTGATTCCATCTTGATTAAAGCTGGTTTTCCGCTCATTTAGCACCTACTACATGTAAGACACACTACTACAAAACACAAAATAAAACGACTCAAAGTACAAGGCTAAATGCCTAAAATAATATAAAACTGACTCTTTAACGTGGGTTATTTAACACTACATCAACCATTACCATCCAGGACTCAAAAATCATCCAAATCTCAGGTATGGTAATGCATCTAACAAACTTAATCCTAACTTTCAGGGATCGAATGTGCAGGGTGGAAATCACAATGGAACTGATACTGCTATGTTCGCTGGCTAGGTCTCGAGGCCGGGGTAAGACGTCTTGGCTGTGTCAGGGTAAATAGGCCGCCAACCTCACGAGGAGTCTTGGCGTATTCACCGACTACCCCGCTGACACACTCACGCAAGGCTCGAGGCTGCCAGATTTCATTACGTGGAAATGCAGTAGATGTGCATCTGCCCATATGAGGGTTAGCTGAGGTTCGTATAGATCCAACCATTGTAGCTTGCACCTCCGCCACCTGGTACAAACCCCAAGGACGTTGCCCTCATTGGCGTATCACCATAGTGCCAGCCACGTCCAAGGGTGAGGCTCTATCCTGAGGGCGACCTACCTATTACACTCGAGACGATCTACACCGAGGAGGTGGCTCAGCGGGAGATACTACAGCGCATCATTGACTATTTCCACATCACCCTTACCCAGCAACCACCACCACCACCACCACCATAGGCCGAGGAGTCAGCATACCGGGCAGGTTTTTTGTAGGTGATTTCTCCTTTTTAACTTTTCTTTTGTTATGTATTTTGTAGAATCACCCCCTTTTGTATTTGTATATGTATTTGTATTCAGGTATGGTGCCTGGACACGGTAGGTTTGTATGTAAAGTTTATTTCCTTGTATTTTCGTGTTATTTAAATTGTGTTTTGTTTGTATTTTAGTTTATGTATTTATTTATCATGTTGTATATTTAATGCGTGGTTGTATAGTTTGTTTTTACAGAACGAAATACGACTTTGAACTTCATAATATTCTACAAGCGTCTGAGTACCACGATAACCGTGGAATTATTTTCTTTTTATTTTTGTTCTTATTTCTTTTTATTTCATTTAATACTTCTTCTAGACACATTAGTAACAACGTGCGTTTCAAGTGTGATGATGGGGATTTAGTTAGATTTAGCTAAGAAAAATAAATATAAAAATACAAAAAAAATCTAAAAAATTTAAGAAAATGAAAAACAAAATTGAAAAATCTTGAAAAAATAAAAAAAAAATTGTTTCTTTTTGCAAGTCCCGAGAGTTTCACATACTATTTTATCACCCGAACACACAAAAAACCTGTTTTTGTACGATGTATACAGGAGCTTAAAGCGGGTCGGGTGTGGCTTTGCATTTCGTTAACGCGGTATTCTTCAAGTATTCGAGATTAAGTAGATTCAACTAGTTGGTTTTTCAGTAGTAAAATGCCTAGGAGGGTATAGAAGACTAGACGGTGATAATTGTGCATAACTTGTATCGTTAATCCGATTCCACACAGTTTCAGTGAGATTTTGATCCTTTTACTTGTCATATATATTCACTGTTTCTTTTTGATGTGTGTATTACCTACATGACTTGTCTGGTTAGAACTTGATTAACTTGATACATGTCGATACCCTAGATTTAGACAACACACAAAAATGATTTAAGTGTTTTGACCAAAAATTAACAAGGATAATCGTGTGATCAAATTAGTAAGTGAGGTTGTGTGCTTGAATGATTCGCGTAACAAGTGTAATAAGTAAAGAAATGAAATGACACGAGTGTTTACGTGGAAAGCCCTTGATCATTGGGGATCTCCGGATAAAACCTCTGGAGGTGACTAAAGCCACTCTGCCTCTTGTTCTTCTTATTGATGATAACAAAAATTACAAGGTTGGAGCAGTAGATGATCGAACTATGTGTTACAGAGATTATTTCAGAGTGTGTTCTATGTGTTTCTATCGATCACTTTGCTCATATATATAACAAAAAGAAAAGCAACTAATTTCTGATTATCCCGGGGAGTACCCAGTCTTTCTTTATGACTGTTGGTGGCCTCTTCCACACGTTTTCTTCAACTGAATTTGATGTTCTTTAGCATTGACTAGGTCAGTGTGAATTGCCTATGAAGATAAATCAAATCCAAAGAGATAATAATAACTAATTAATAAAGTTAGCATTTAGGATACTGAACTTACTCGGGATCCAGCATACCAGATCATAAAATTGACCCCTAACAATTGTCCCCAAAATTTTGACAGTTGTTTTTTTACCAATCACAGCTGTAAAATTTTTTCGAAATAGAGTCGTTGCAAGACACGACTTGATGTGGCTCGAGATTCTAGGCGATAGGATGACGTCGTGCGTAGGTGGTTTCATTTATACCCTATATTTTCTCCTTTTCATCTTCATCTCACCGTCTCCTAGTTTCACTATTGCAGCACATTTTTTAAAGGTAAGATCTCCGGTTTCAAACTTTGTTTTTCTTGCGATTGATTTAAAATTTTTCTCTCATGGCTAAGAAATCGACCCCGATCTAACTCCTCCTCTATCAATGATCGCATCAAGGATTTTATTGATCAGAAGCTTCTTGAGCATCCTGATCAGGAATGTTGCACGTTCTCTGATCACGAAATCAAGCTTTTGAGAGCCAACGAGGCATTCCCTGAAAATATGATTTTTAACGGTTTTGATGCTAGGGTTAGGTCTGATTTTGTTTCCAAAACCAGGGTCTGTTTTCCTTCTTTTCCCTTTACTCTCGGTTTAACCTCACCATTTCCACCGTTGATCTCTAAGTTCTTCAAGCTTACTGGTCTCAGCTACTTACAGACCATGCCGATGGTTTGGAGGACTCTATACACCTTGGAGGACCTGATTCGAACTCATGCCCTTGATTTTAATGTTTCCGAATTAGCTAGTGTCTACAATATTAAGACCCACGGTTCATCTCTCTTTCTTTTCCAAATCAAACCTGGTCAAGCACAGATGGTGTTGAAAGCTACGCAACATGACAGTGATTGGAAGGGGAAGTTTTTCTTCGTGAAGCGTAGCTCTATCCCTGGTGGGTATCATCTGCCTCTTGAGTTGGTTAAAAAGGGTAGGATTTAGTCTGCAGGATCCCTGAGTATCCCGATGTTTTTGAAACTAACCCCAATCTCTGTCTTTACGCAACACCCAAGTTTACAGATTTGGCACCGATTGGAGTTGAAACGGTCAAGAGGATAAGGTTTTTCTTGGAGATCCCTGGAGGAGGTATTGCGGTCAAGCAGTAGAAGCTTACTCCTATGATCCCTAGGGAAACTCCTCCTTTCATTTGGTACAAATCAACTGGGAGAAAGAAGAGGAAGAACGTTGATTTGGTCGATGTCGAGCTCTCCGAGGAGATGGGGTATGCTGAAGTGAGCAAGAAGCTAAACTTCATCCTACGCTCGGTAAGTTGATTCCAACATCTCTAATCTTGTACCCATATCTTGAAACTTACATATTTCTCTTTGCTGTGGGCTTGGAGCAGATGCAAACTTGCTATGAGGATGTGGAGAAAAGGGCTAAGGATGCCGAGAAGATGGCGGAGGACCTAAAGAGGATCGTAGCGGCCAAGAGAAAAACTGATGGAGAAGGAGGCCAAGGAACTCGTTCTTTTGAAGGAAGAGTTGGAGCAAGTTAACGCTCAACATGCCCACGAGATGGAGGAGGTCAAGGCTCATCAATCCTAAGAGCTAGAGGGGGTCCTGCACGAGGCCAAGAAGTCCGCCATCGTGACTGTCGTCCAAGCTAGGATCCAGATGGCAGAACAAGCTACCGATAAGAGATTTGATGCTATAGCTTGGGATCTCTAGGGATGGCGCAAGTCTCTGGTGGCTCTTGGTGGCGAGGTGGCTGAGGCGAGTGAGAGGCAGGGGGCTGAGCTTGGTTCGGATGATAAGAAGGGTGCAGGTGAAGAGAAGGCAGTTCCACAGGGCGATGAAGGTATAGATGCAAAGGCCTGAGCCATGGTTTTAATGGTTTTGTTTGGTTGAACAATCTAAGTTTAGTAGTTTAAAAACAATTTTATTTTTTGGGTCTCGTGTTTTGGGAGTAGTTTGAATGCGTTGAACAAGTAATATTTTGGTTGTTGATATTCACGCTATGGTTGATATACATATATTTTGTCATGTGTATTATTTAGGATTCTAAATAAGGATACCTTGGCAGTGAAGCCTTATTATATTTAAAAAACAGGCTTTGGTATCATATCAGGATACTAGATACTCGATAGGTTTTCGCTCAAAACTCGGAATTTTATCAAATCTCTATTTTATATATAGGTTTTCTCTCAAAACAGGTAATTTTGAAAAATAGATTATAATAATTCCATGACTTAGTCATGATAATTTTGGATTTATTCAAAAATCAAGACCTCATTGGGGTTAAAAGCATGTTCCCTAAGAAAGGGCAATCCTGAGAAGGGAAACTTTTGAGCAGGTGAAGATACCTGACAGTGGTTAGGAATTTAACTTGGCTCGAGCTAGGTTGCAAGCTTTTGATAACTTTGATTATCCCCTGCGTATTGCCGATGGACAATTTTATCATTTAGTTTCTTAGAATTTTTCTCGAACAACTAGTCCTCAGGATCCCTGGGAATCTCCCCACTATGCTGAGTTCTAGTGTAAATATTTGGTTAGCATGTAAATGCTAAGTACATGGGTCAAAAACTTTTGTTTAAATGCGTGGGTAGCACCTGATGTGACATGTATATGTCAAAAACCTTATTTAAACATATCAATGTTAAATTTTTGGGTCATGCCCGGTGTCTAACACGTCCATGTTATGCCATTGAAAATATTCGTAGGGTCCAAAATATAGCCAACAATAGTTAAATTGTCAGCAACTAAAACATATATTGATCCCACTATCTCGAACTATATTTGGTTCTTGCGCATTCAAGCGGGGTGAATAAATTCGGTATCTCGAGCAAGTTCAGTATCCTAAATGCTAACTTTGTTAATCAATTATTATTATTATCTCTTTGGCTTTGATTTATCTTCGCAGGCAATTCGCACTGACCTAGTCAATGCTAAAGAAAAACAAATTAAGTTGAAGAAAACGTGTGGAAGAGGCCACCAACAGTCATAAACGAAGACTGGGTGCTCCCCAGGATAATCGGAAATTAGTTGCTTTTCTTTTTGTTATATATATGAGCAAAGTGATCGATAGAAACACACAACACACTGTGAAATACTCTCTGGCTTGAACTTCTCTATTCCACCTCTACCATCATCTCAAAAGAAAAATAACATCCTGGTCAAAAGACAACACATGTTGGTCAATTCATCCCAGAATCCAGGAAGTCCAGTGAGGAACCTATCCTTGTGTCGAACGATGACATCATTTCTATGTTCTTACAAGTGAAAAAGAAAATGGAACAACATCAGAAGACAAATCAGATGCTGATGGGGGAAATAGAAAAGATGAAATCAGAGAGGAAGAAGCCAGTAGAAGCAGCGACCACTCCAATGCAGCCCAAGATCCTAAAATTTGATGCTTCAGGATCCCCAGGGAACTATATGGGACATTTCATCCCCATGAAGCCTCGAACCGGGATAGTTGATCCAAGTCAGGCTACTAGGGCTACTGCAACCAGGGATTTTGGCATCTCCCCGGGATCATCATCGCAAAATTCTGACGTTGGTAACATTTTCGATAATCAGTTTTTAAATACTAACAATGTGGAATCTATGCAAGATGCAGGGATCAAACCAATTATGGCTAGAGAACTAAAAAAGTTGAAGGACATGATCTCTAGTGTACCTGGTGTGGTCCAACCTATTCCTGGAGTATCGCCATCAAGGCATAGGATCTCAAGATTTGCTCCTCCAATATGCAATGTAGAGACCCCTAAGTGCTTTCAGACTCCTAGCATGAAACTATATGATGGTACCACAGATCCTGAAGAGCATATTTCCCAATATAGATAAAGAATGGAAATCATTCCAATCTCTTTACATCTAAAGGAAGCCGGTTTGTGCAAAGGCTTCGGATCGACTCTCACGGGATCCGCGTTAAAATGGCTACTAAGTGTCCCTCCTTATTCTGTTACTTAATTTTCTCATTTAGTTAATTTATTTAATAACCAATTTTCATGTAGTAGAACATTTGAAAGACTAACCAATGATCTATACAGTGTAACCCAAAATTCTGATGAATCCCTCAGAGATTAAGTAAGCAGGTTTGGTCGGGAATCCCTGGATATCCCGAATATTGATGTTGCTACCGCAGTTCAAGCTTTCAAAATGGGATTGAAAAGGATTTTCCATTTCACGAGGATCTCGTAATGAACCCATGCAGGAACTTGGATGAAGTTAGGAACCTGATGAGTGGGTGTTTGTTTGTGTGTATACGTGTTTAATATTGCATTATTATTTAGTTATTTGTGTTGAATGCAATGACTTTGAGTATATTATGATCTACAGGTGTTAGGAGCTTAAACGCATGGTTTGGAAGCATTTGAGAGAAAGTAGATGGAGCTAAAGATGAAATTGTCCAAGAGACGGAAGAAGTTACAAAGCCCCAAACTTGGAAGGAGCATATCCCGGGCTAGGAATTGAATCACGGGGGCCATAATATATGAAAGTGGAGTTTCTCGACGAGACGAATGTGAAAAGATGGGTTTGGGCGTATGGTACGGTCATCCATCATACCATACGGTCGGGCGTACCAGTTTACGTATAGAGGAGCTTGGTAACAAAAGGTTGGGCATTGATTTCAGTTGCCCGTACCCTACGGTCAGACCAGCATACCGTTCGGTCAGAGTTAGGCAATGGCGGATTTTTAGGGATTTTGGCTATATTTAAAGAATATCTTTAGGGTTTCTAATTATCATTGATTCACAACCGTTTTTGGATGAAAAGGGGGATTTTTTGGAGCATCTTTTTAAGGATCTTCGCTTTGGATTCATATTTTTGAGTTCTAGATTAATGTTTAACGTTTGTGTGAAGACTATGAGCGGCTAAGCTCTTTTGTGATCCCTCGGGGTGACCGAATCTTGCAGGTAATCATTCGGTTTTATTTTCTTGTCTAGTGTTGAATTGGATTTTGTGAACCCCTTAAGTTCTTTGGATTCAATTGTCTGTTTGATTTTTGAACAGTTGAATGTTATTTGATTCTTGCACTTGTGTCATCGTTTCTTGGTTTTCTTGCATCGGGAATAATTTGATTGTGTGCTAGGGTCTTATATCACTGAATTGGGTCGAACAATTTAAACAAGGTCATGTCTATGTGATATCCTATCTAGCATGGATTAAAACTAAATGGTTATTTTGCTGAATCATAAACCCGGATTGGTCACTCAATCTCTAATTATTTTAAAACTTGTTTACTGTGTTTGCTAGTGCAAGTGTTTTCTCAACCATTCAAGTCAAAAGTTTTAATTATTACCTTTACGGCTTAATTAAACCGTAAGTTACTAATAGTGTTTTGCATGAATTCCCTGTGGATTCGACAACCCTACCTCCTATACTGCAGTCTAAAGTGACTAACAAGTGGTTTTTGATTAACCTTCGACACGCGATCAAAATGGCGCCGTTGCCGGGGAATACATGCGCAAAGTGTTATTTTTAGTTTACATTATTTAGTGTGTTACTACTAATTGTGTGTTTACTTGTGCAAATTTACAGGTTTATGCCTACACGTCGTTCAGGAAGAGCATCACCCAAACTGTTTAATCCAGAAATTGAAAAGCCGGCAAAGGCAAACAGAAAGCTCTCAGGAAGAGTACAAACCATTCTAGAGAAACTATATAGTCCGAGGGCAAGCATGAGTCAACAAGAAAATCCAGCCAATAAAGATCCTAATCAAGATGGGATGCCGATCCCACTAATTCCACCCATTCCAGATCCACTATTTCCCAATAACTAAAAGAACCAAGAACAAAATTAAAGCCCGAGACCACAAAAACTACCACAAAATCCACCACTACCGCCACCACCATTATTCCGTAACCGCCCATATAAACCTCCAAATAGCCATCCAAGCTACTCAGATTATGATGATGATGAGTTGTCATCACTGCAATGCAGTCACCACCCACAACATTGTTCCCAACATGAAGAGTGGGAAAATGAAGATTGGTATGACCCATACTATCAGGAGGAAATCTCTCCGAAAAATCTAAGATATGAGCAAGATGGAGTAGATGGATGGGTGCAGCCACCACCATAGGGAGCATATGGTCATCAACCAAGAAACAATCGTCAAGGTAATCCGGGTAACTTGGATCGAGAAAATCGATATAGGCAACCTCAGGGGAACCGTTAGAATTTTAGAGATGAACGGTTAAGAAATAGAAACCCAGCAAGACAAGATCAAGGGGTGGATAGTCACTTCAGCCAAACTCTAGCATTAAATGCTTCTCTGATCATACCATTGGTTCGCAGGGGAAACACATTTGAGATCTGACCCGGATGTTTAGGGATTTTCCCATATTTTTTTTGGAGAGCCACCGAGGAACCCTACACACATTTATCAGAGTATAAGTCCACATGTGGGACCATCGGTGGTCATGGGTTCACAACTGATGTGAGGTGAAACTGGTACTTTTCCAGTTCTCACTAAAGGATAGGGCAAAGCAATGGTTTCTTTCTTTGCCATCTGCTAGTATTGCCACTTGGGAAGAATTACAACAACAATTCCTGGGTGAATCCTTCCCGCCAGATAAGACCAATAAAGCTCGGGCAACAATAAGAGATTTTCGGCAACAAACTAGGGAGCCATTCTATGAGGCATTCAAAAGGTTTAATGAGTTGTTGACAAACTGCCCACACCATGGTATTGAAAAGTGGGAGTTAATACATGCGTTCTATAATGGTCTGTTGCCCGAAGATGTTAGGGATGTGAATTTAACAAGAAACGGGTCATTCCTCTCTAATCATGAAGATGATTGGGCCATTTTAGAGAGGATGTGTACGACATCGAAAAGGCAAGCTCATGCAAGTAGGAGGACAAAGACGGGTTCATTAGCAAAGTCTGTTGACTATGAAACACATAAACGACTGGATGCCATGGAAATTAAACTGGCACGTCTTGGTAGAATAGGAGGTAGAGATATGGCGAGTGTCTCACAAACATATCCATTTTGTGACGGGTGTGATGAGTTGGGCCATACTTTGGCCAATTGCCCGAGGGAGCAAGGAAAGGCGGAGCAAGGAAAGGCGGAAGAAGTGAACTAGATTGGTGGGGAGAGGAAGCAACATCATATCAATACAACCCATGATCGATGTCGTTTTGTCGGTAAAAAATTATGATTTTAATGTAAGTGGAAAGTCGAGTCGTCTCCACGAGGAATTGGTGGAAAGTTCAATTTTGATGTAAATTGGTTTTAGTTTAGAAATTACAAACTTTGATTCTTCGATTAAAATTCAATTTAGAGAATAGCAACCTCGTCCAAACTTTAGGTTCTAGGTTTTACACAAAACTCAGTTGTTTAATTAGACACCACATAAACATAGTGTTGGAAAATTAGTTAACGTGGTTATTGAAGACAGGTTCTAGTTAGAAAACCTATACGACTAGCTTTGTCATAAACCAGTACAATTCAATTACCCAATTTATTAGTGTCAAGTTAACCCCCTTTAGTCACCCAACCCGCTTCTAGGTTTTGACATTAACTAAACGTGATTGTAAAGAAAGAACTCAAAACACAAAGACAAATTGTTTAAATCAACCAATACATCAATCCATTCTATTATTGTTAGAAACTAAACAGGTCTAATACATAAACAGACCGAGTTAAGCATAAAATCTATACGAACCATCCGCCTGGAGGAAGCCACGAGTGATTTAGCCACGCATGATTGTCATCCACGCGACCATGGTTGATTCTGGTGATCTGGAATGATCTCTGCCTCTAAAAATCGCCCTAACCAGCTCTAAATTCGTCTAAATGAAAGATGGTTGCGAATTAGGGTTGAATTTGCTTAAATATGGAATTTGGGCTTTTTTCCTGATCCGGCAGCCCTTCGCGTGTCACGAACTAATGGTGGCCTATCCTTTGCGTAACGCGAAGGACAATTTAGTCGGGCTGGATTTCATCCTCTTCGCATACCGCGAACTTATTCTCCCAATTCTTCGCGTATCGCGAAGACCTTAAATCCCATGATTTTGACTTTTTGACTTTATGAATTCCCGTGCTCTGATTCCTTCTTGATTAAAGCTAGTTTTCTGCTCATTTAGCACCTACTACATGTAAGACACACTACTATAAAACACAAGATAAAATGACTCAAAGTACATGGCTAAATGCCTAAAATAATACAAAACTGACTCTTTAACGTGGGTTATTTAACACTACATCACCCATTACCATCTAGGACTCAAAAATATTCCAAATCTCAGGTATGGTAATGCATCAAACAAACTTAATCCTAACTTTCAGGGATCGAATGTGCTGGGTGGAAATCAGAATGGAACTCAGCAGAAATATCAGAACAACCAGTAGGGATACAATCAAGGTGGATATAAAAAGAATCATGGTGACTAGGGATACCAACAACAAGGAGGCTTCCAACGGAGAAACTACCAACATAATCAAACTCAAATATCAGGAAGCCAGCAGAATGGATCTTCAATCGGTAATGATCCATAACTTGTAGCGAAAATGGAATCACTGAAGAAAATTAAACAAAGACTAATAAATCCTTTGAGAGACAACTGGGAAAACTGGCTAAGAAGTTGGCTGGAGTGGCAGGATGTCCACAAGGGCAATTACCGAGTGACACAAAGTTAAACCCGCAACATCAAGGGTCCAGTCAAACCATGATTATGTTATTGCAGTAAGTATTCATCATGAATAGTGACACAAATTAAATGACCTAGAAGACGAATGTGAGTTAGGAGAACCCATTATCCTAGTTAAAGTTGGAGGATTGAAGATTGATCAAGCTTTTTTGGATTATGGATCGAGTGTCAGCATACTACCGGGAAGATTGTATGACCAGTCTGACTTTGGTCCTCTAGAACAAGTTGACACCACCGTGGTGTTAGCCGATTTGACACGGAAACGTTCTCGGGGGATGCTTAGAGGAGTTGTTGTGAAGGCCGGGGAATTCAAATACCCTAAAGATTTTTTGGTGCTTGATTCTACCGCAACTCTGATGAAGAAGCAAACGAGGGTCATCCTTTGAAGACCATTCTTGGCGACTGCCAAGGCCCAAATTAATTACAGAGACAACACAATCAATATGACATTTGGAAAACATGAGTTTAACTTAAATATTCTTTCTAATACTTTTACTTATTTTAATAAAATTAAATATTACAAAGCAGGTACTACTAATAAGTGTCTTCCTCGGTCCAAAGTGGATAAGGGGGACACAAAAGAGAAAGGTTTTGTGGTTGACAGGTTTAAGCTAAAGGGGATGAATGAGGAGGTAGATGCATAAATCCCCAAGTGTGGGGAAGTGGGAGTGCAAGTAGAAAAGCCAAAAGAGAAAGGTTTTGTGGTTGACAGGTTTAAGATAAAGGGGATGAATGAGGAGGTAGATGCAGCAATCCCCAAGTGTGGGGAACCGGGAGTGCAAGTAGAAAAGCCACCATGGAAGCAACAGGTGGAAAGTTCAAGTAGTTATACCAAGTCGGACGCGAAGTCATCAGAATTACCGGCTAGGTCAGAGAAACCTCCCAGGTGTGCCAGTCATTCATATGAGACTGATAAGTCTTGGGAAATGAGAGATGAACAAGATTTCATTTCGGTGGAACATATGAGGACGCTGAAACTGAATGGGAATGACTATCACAGAGCATGTGCGGTAGCATTTGGAAAGGAATTTGTGTTCCAACCACCATAAATATAATATCAGGTACGGTCTGGCTCAAGACCTTAAAACTTAGCGCTAACCGGGAGGCAACCTGACTTTTGGCATTTTTATTTTTCTATTTTGTTTGTTTCTGTTTTTGTTTCAGTTCTTTGTCACTATAGCAAGACCCAAGTGTAGGGAAGGCTTGTGGAGACAAGCACAGAACTTTATGGGTGTGTTCACTAAAAACCCTCATGAGACTTCACTCGTCCACTCGTGCTACTGAGGGGTTTAAAAGGCTTGTTGCATATGCTAAATGCAACAGTGATTCCTACGAAAGTGAGTTTAGGAGTTTGCTCTACGCACACGAGGACCTTGACAACGAGCACATAAATAGGTCATGTGCTCTTTCTTAGTTTTATTTTATTTTATTTGGTTTGTTTTATTTGTGTTATTTATTTTGGGTTTTTTAATTTTAGTTGTTTGTAATTGAGTGGTATCACCCATGGGTACTTGAGGTAGCATGTGGGAATGTGTGAATTGGGCAGTGATAAATTAAGTTGATTTGGGAATCCTATTGTCGAGAATATACATTGAGGATAATATACCTCAAGTGTGGGTATGGGGGGAACAAAGTGAAAGTTGGTGAAAAAAAATTGAAAAACGGAGAATTTAAAAAATAAATTTTACAAAATGTGCCGATTAAGTTAAAATGTGTTTGAAAACCGGATTTTTCAATGTCAATCGTCAACATTTTACCTACCGGAACATAGGTCTAGGTCCTTAATCATGGTTATACTCTTTAAGTTGCACGATAAAGTAGCCTACCAAGTTGTTTTCAGAAATTTGGTAAAAATGTCTAACCATGGGTAACATGGTAGATAGTGGACCTTCAAGCATGCTTTCACATCTGTAACCCATTAACACAATTTTTGTGAGTTTTTGAGGCTTGATATCGAGCACAGAACATATGTAGGATTATTTGCTCTTTTTCTTTTCATGTGTGTTTACCATAATGTTGCATCATTTTAGAACTTGTGTATACGATACATTTCAAGATCATGAACCAAATTGTTGCATGAATATGATAGAGGCGGTAGGATGAACCCCTTTGTTTAAACCTTTCTTCTTTTGTTTTCCCTACCCATACGTTAACCTTTAGAAGCCACTTTTGAGCTTATACCTGTCGTTTGTTAAAACCCACAACATTAGCCCGAACCCCCTGTTTAGCCTTTTGTTTTTAAACCCGTGAGTCGGAATTTAATTAGGTTAGAGTTTGTAGAGGAATTTTTATAATTGCTATTGAGATATTTGATTCTAAAAAAAAGAGAGAAAAATATCAAAATAAAATATGTGATTGGGTCAACAATTTCCAAAGTTCACGTTCATAGTTCAAATAAATAAGAGCTTAATTGTGTAATGGGTCATGTTTACCCAAATTAGAGGTATGATTCTTTGTTGTTATTTGATTGAATAAGTAACTTAGTTGGATTCCGCTCACCCAAGCCACTTTAAATTCCATATTCCATACCCTTAACCTAAGCCCAACATTACAACCCATTAAAGATCTCTTGATTTGTGCACATTTTGTGTTATTTGGTGGAGTTATGATTGATATGTAAGCTTGTCATAATGATGTTTCATTAGTTGTCTGAGTGTTCCATATATATTCTAGCACATACTTTTGCTAGTCCAGATACAAACTAAGTGGAGTGAATCTTGTGAGAGGTGTGATTGCATGTATGAGGAAAACCTGAAGCATGTTAGCTTTGTTAGATATTTTGTTTTTGAATTGCCTATCATCTTTCCCAATAACCAACAGAACCAAGAACAAAATCAAGGCCCGAGACCACAACAACCACCACAAAATCCACCACCACCGCCACCACTACTATTCTGTAACCACCCATATCAACCTCCAAACAACCATCCAAGCTACTCAGATTATGATGATGATGAGTTGTCATCACCGGGACGCAGTCACACTACTGGGCAGGAATCACACTTCTGGGCATAGCTCATAGCATCCTTCCTCATGGTTAGCCAAGAGTATCATGTTCTCATGATCTTGGAGAAAAGTGCTATTCCCCCAGTATGTTTGTCGCAGTCTCCTTCGTGTATATCCTTTAGGAATTCTCGTGTTTCATGATCCTCCAGACACTTCAAGTATGGACATGCCACTGATTTTCTGTAAAAAAATATCATGCAAAATAACAAAACGTGATACCTTCATGTGAACATGTTTCAGGATTTCGCCATTCTGCAAATACCTTTTGATGGGCAGGATCCATGATCCTTCAGTCTGGTCAAGATCTTGGATCTCAGATCTCGATGCTCTCTAAATTTGATACTTCTTTTCCCTTGTATTCCAGTAGATTAATTGATGGGCTTATAATGTGTACAATCGGGATCTTGTCATCCAATGGTATCATGGGAGCTGATCTGAGGCTTGCCAAGGCATCAGCCTTGACATTATCCTCCCTAGGATCTTGTTCAATGCTGAAGATTTCAAATTCTTTTGCTAAATTTTTAACTATCTCGAGGTATTGGGCCAGCTTTTTGCCTTTCGCTACATAAGAGCCATTAAAATGGTTAGCAATTAATAATGAGTCAACACAAACCCGGAGATACCTGATCATCATATCTTTAGCTAGTTGTAATCCTGCTATTAATGCTTCATATTCTGCTTCATTGTTTGTTGCCTGGAATCCACAGCTAATTGATTGGGGTATTATGCCCCTAGTGGAGATTTTAGTATGATACCTAATCTCGTTCCTCTTAAATTAGATGCACCGTCAGTGAATAGCGTCCACTTTTCTTTTACTTCTTCTAGTTGTTGGACCTCCATATCCACTTCATGTTGAATATCATTACTGAAATCTACCACAAAGTCTGCTAATGCTTGCGATTTGATCGCAGTTCTAGGCTCATATACCAAGTTATAAGCACTGAGCGTTACATAACACTTAGCCACTCTTCCTGATATTTTTGGTTTTCTCAAAACACACCTTATAGGGTAGTTTGTTTTTATATGAATTGGATGTATTTTGAAATAATGCCTAAGTTTAGTAGATGCCATAACTAGTGCTAGAATTAGTTTTTCAAGGTGAGAATACATGGTTTCTGCAACTAATAGACTTTTACTTACATAATATATAGGATAATGTTGTCCTTCATCCTCCTTGACTAGCACAACACTTATAGCATTCCCGCATACTGCCAGATATAGGGATAACGGCTTATCATTTTCTGGTTTCATCAACAGGGGTGCTGTCGATAAATATTTCTTCAAGGCCTTAAATGCTTCTTCGTGTTTTTCACCCCATTCAAATTTCTTACTTTTCTTCAGGATATCGTAGAACGCTTTGCATCTCTCCGAGGATCTTGAAATGAATCTGTTGAGTGCTGCTACCCTTCCTGTTAATCTTTGCACATCGTTAGTATTAGATGGTGATTTCAAGTTCAGGATCACTCTAATTTGTTCTGGGCTTGCTTTTATTCTTCTCTTGGTTGCCATGTATCCCATAAATTTTCTTGCCCCCACTCCAAAGTGACACTTCAAAGGGTTGAGATTTATGTTGTATTTGTCTAAAATGTTGAATGCTTCTTTAAGATCCCTTAGGTGATCCTTGGATTTCTTTGATTTGACCACCATTTCATCTATGTATACCTCCATTGCGTCCCTGCATTTTTAAGACCAAAAACATAGCAGTATAGCAATATATACCTGTCGGGGTCATGAATGCAGTGTCTTCTTGATCCGAGAGTTCCATTTTGATTTGTTGGAATCCCGAGGAGGTATCCATGACGGTCAGCATCTCATGGCCTACTGTAGCATCAACCATGGAATCTATATGTTGTAAGGGGAAAGGATCCTTAGGACATGCGTTGTTGAGGTCGGTGTAGTCCACGCAGACCCTCCATTTTCCATTCTTCTTTTGCACCGCTACCACATTTGCTAGCTATATTGGGAATTTTACCTCTCTTATCATTCCGGATTTGAGTAGCCTCTCGACTTCTTCTTGGATAATCGCATTTCTTTCAGGTGCAAATTTTCTCTTTTTTTATGTATAGGCCTGAAACTATAATCTATACCAAGTTTATGAGTTATAATATCCTTAGATATACCTGTCATATCCTCATGTGTCCATGCGAAGGACAACATTCTACTTTTCAGAAAATATAGGAGTTCATGTTCAACATACTAGGGATATTGGATCCTATAAGCACTTTAACATCTGGATTCACAGGATCTAGGGACACTTCCTTGACATCCTGATCGCTGGCTTCTAGGACGTCTCATGTTTGCTTCTTTAATTGCTATGCCTACCTTGTTTTTGTTGATGGCTTCATCGAGGATGTATAGCAATCCTTGGCTTCTTGTTGATCACTGTATATCTTTACCACTCCCTAGGGGGTCAGCATCTTAACACACTTATGATAGGTTGATGGTACGACTTTCATATCATGGATCCAGGGTCTCCCTAAAATAATGTTGTAATAGGATAATGAGTTAATCACACAAAATCTTTGGATCAAGTTTACCCCTTCAATATAAGCAGGTAGCTTGATCTCCCCAATTGTGTTCTTGGCCTCTCCGCTGAATCTTACCAGTATCAACGATTTTGACACAATTTCACCATCGAGAATATTCATCCTCTTCAATGCTTCTAGTTGGATAATGTTGACTGAGCTGCCCCCATCAATCAGAATCCTGAAGACAAAATGGTTAGCAACGTACAAGGTGATAACTAAGCCGTCATGGTGGGGATCTTGAACATTCTCTCTCTCCTCCTCATTGAATGAGATCACCTTCTTGTTGGCCACGGTTGATGTTGGCATGTCTTGCTTTTCTTCTTTGGCATGTCTTTTAGCAGCAGAATAAGAAGTATAACAAATATCAGAACCACCAGATATATAATTAATTACTTTGGCATCCGGAGGAGGGGATGTCGCTCGTTGTAGGTTTTCGTCATGTTCCCGGCTCTTGTCTTTTTTTCTACCAAGGAGTTCTTTCAAGTGTCCTTTGCTCAGGAGATAACTTATCTCCATTCATATAGTAATACAATCCTCGGTCACATGACAAAAATCTTCATGGTAAGCACACCACTTGGATTTATCCTTCCAAGTGGAAGTCTTGTCATTCCTCTTGGGCCATCTTGCTTTATCCCCAAGATCCTGCATTGCAAACATAAGACCTGAAATTTCAACAGAAAAACAGTAATCAGTTATTTTAGGATATTCTTCTTCCTCCTCATCGTCCTCCACAGCATTGACACTATGGTTGGTAGGTTTTGAATACGGCTTAGAGCTGTGATGTTTGTAAGGTGAGGACTCCGATTTTAGGTTAGGATAATCATAATTGGACGGCGTGTCGATCCTTTTCTTGATCTTCTTATCCACTTCGAGCTTTATGAATCTAAGATCTCGGTTCCTAACTTCATCCAAGTTCCTACATGGGTTCATTACGACATCCTCGTAAAATGGAGAATCACTTTTCAATCCCATTTTCAAAGCTTGAACTGCGGTGGCAACATCAATATTCTGGATATCCTAGGATTCTCGACCAAACCTGCTTACATAATCTCTGAGGGATCATCAGAATTTTGGGTTACCCTGTATAGATCATTGGTTAGTCTTTCAAATGTTCTACTGCATGAAAATTGGTTATTAAATAAGTTAAGTAAATGATAAAAAGAAGTAATAGAATAAGGAGGGACACTTAGTAGCCATTTTAAGGCGGATCCCGTGAGAGTCGATCCGAAGCCTTTGCACAAACAGGCTTCCTTTAGATGTAAAGAGATTGGAATGATTTCCATTCTTTCCCTATACTGGGCAATATGCTCTCCAGGATCTGTGGTCCTATCATATAGTTTCATGTTGGGAGTCTGAAAGCGCTTAGGGATCTCTACATCGCATATTGGAGGAGCGAATATCGAGATCCTGTGGGTTGATGGTGATACTTCAGGTATAGGTCGGACACACCAGGTACACTATAAATCATGTCCTTCAGCTTTTTTAGTTCTCTAGCCATAATTCGACTGATCCCTGCATCCTGCATGGGTTCCACATTGTTAGTATTTAAAAACTGATTATCGAAAATCTTACCAACGTTAGGATTTTGCGATGATGATCTAGGGGTGATGCCAAAATCCCTGGTTGCAGTAGACCTAGTAGCCTGAGTTGGATCAACTGTCCCGGTTCGAGGCTGCATGAGGATGAAATCTCCCATATAGTTCCCTGGGGATCCTGAAGCATCAAAGTTTAGGATCCTAGGCTGCAATGGAGTGGTCGTTCCTTCTACTGGCTTCTTCCTCTCTGATTTCATCTTTTCTATTTCTCCCATAAGTATCTGGTTTGTCTTCTGTTGTTGTTCCATTTTCTTTTTCACTTGTGAGAACATAGAAATGATGTCGTCATTTGAGACAAGGATAGGTTCCTCACTGGACTTCTCGGATCCTAGGATAAATTGACCAACAGGTGTTATCTTTTTGACCGGGATGTCATTTTTCTTTTGAGATGATGACAGAGGTGGAATAGAGTAGTACAAGCCGGAGCTTGAAGATGAGATCAAAGAAGAGGATAGCTTGGATTGGGACGACATTTTTGAAAATAGTTTTGAGAAGTAGTGATTGACTACAAACTTCAACATAAATATAAGTATGAAAAGCACCACTTACTCCACGGTGGGCGCCAAATTGTTTTGACCAAAACTTAACTAGGATAATCCTGTGATCAAATTAGTAGGTGAGGTAGTGAGCTTGAATGATTTGCGTAACAAGTGTAATAAGTAAAGCAATGAAATGACACGAGTGTTTACGAGGAAAGCCCTTGATCCTTGGGGATCTCCGGCATAAAACCTCGAGAGGTGACTAAAGTCAGTCTACCTCTTATTCTTCTTATTGATGATAACAAAAATTACAAGGTTTGAGCAGTATATGATCGAACTAAGTGTTACATAGAGTATTTCAGAGTGTGTTCGGTGTTTGTATCGATCACTTTGCTCATATATGTAACAAAAACAAAAGCAACTAATTTCCGATTATCCCGGGGAGTACCCGGTCTTCGTTTATGACTGTTGGTGGCCTCTTCCAAACGTTTTCTTCAACTGAATTTGCTGTTCGTTTGCATTGACTAGGTCAGTGTGAATTGCCTACAAAGATAAATGAAAGCCAAAGTGATAATAATAATTGATTAATAAAATTTGCATTTAGGATATTGAACTTACTCGGGATCGAGGATACTAGATATAAAAATTGACCCCTAACACTAAGGCATTAGGATTTAGCCTTTTTTGTTTAGCCTTTTCTTTTGTTTATCCCTACCTTAGTTAGCCCCTTTTAGCGTTATTCTCTTTCGTTCGTTAAACCTACTTAATACACCCTTAGTTTTTAGCCTTTTTCTTTTTAACCTCATGTTATTGGTCCGGATTAGTTGAGTTTGTGCTTTACCGGTAGTAGAAAGCAAGCAAAAAATGAGAAAAATTATTGGAAAAGAAATAAAAAAGTGTATATTCAGAAAAAAAATTCATTAGAAAATCACAAAAAAATAGAGTATTCAAAGGAATAAGTGTGATTTGCTTGTTTTTATTTTAGTATCATTAGTCCGGACCGGTTTCATAACCACTTAAAAATTCCCTATCCATACCCTGAACCCTAGCATGGCATTACAATCCGTTTAAAGACCGTATTGATTTGTGTGTTTGTCTTCACATTCAGATAGAGATTTGATTGATTTTCAAGCATATGACTTAGATATTTCATTGTTAGATCTGAGAGTTAGAATAGGATCTGGCACATCTTTTGTCAGTCACAGGAATAAACCGAGAGGAGAGAACCCTTGTGAGGGGTACGAGTTGTGCACGGTTAGAACTTGAAAGAAAATGAGTCTTGAATAGGTATGCCCAGAAAATACTTTGTTTTCAAAAAACTATTGAGTTATAAATCTATTGAACGTCGTAAAACTTGGGGAGTCATTCGTTGTTTTTGGAATTTGTGGCCTGTTTCTGACTTTGGCTTGAGGTTTTGTATTTGTGTGATTACTGGGTTGGATGTATTGGTTTGGGCTTTGCTTACGCACACGCAAACTTTAAGTGTAGGGATGTTTGATGTGTTGCAAAACACATATGTTTTTCATGGGTATTTTTACCACATTTGGTTCGGTTTTATTGGAAAATTCGTAAGATTTGGATACTTGTTGATTTATATATTGAATTCGTAGGCTTGTACGAGAAAATAAAGTATTTTCTTGAGATAGATCGTACACGAGAGAGACAGGAAGAAGTAGAAAAAAAGAAATAAGAAATTCTGGAAATTCAACCGTAGCGGACCGCTAGAGAGATGCTTAGCGGTCCGCCAAGCTTTTTTGGAACATAATGATTTCAAAGCCAGGCCCGCGTGTCAGTCCTGCTTACCTTAGCCCTTAGCAGAACGCTAAGAGGCTTGTTAGCTATCCGCCATCGTCTTGATGGGCCTAAAATGTCACACCCTGCCCTGGGCATCCCTGTAACGTTTATGATTTTTGTTATCTGTATTTCAATTCAATGTGACACGTTTCAAATTCAAATTTAGTACACTGACTTATTCTATTCGTACCAAAAATTAAATACTATGTTCCAATGCAAATCCACAAATTTTACACGGGTATACCCTATTAAACTATACATAAGTCCATATTTATACAAATCTGTCAATATTAAAATTGCAAGGACTAATTTTATAAATAAATAACCAGAAACCCTAATAGGCACGGTCGCGCCTCGTTCTGGCACGGTCGCGCCAAGTGCTATGGCACGGTCGTGCTCCTTGCCTTGGAACGGTCGCGCCCGGTGCCTTGGCACGGTCGCGCCTCATATGGGAACGGTCGCGTCTCTCATAAGTTAAAACGTAAATGTAGCCTTTAATCGCAGGGACGTTTGAATTCGTAACCAATATGCGCATCATTATCATTAACAAAAACAATAAACCAAATAATCATTACAATTATATCCAATAACACCAAGAAATTCGATTAGTCTCAAGAAAACGAAATTCTTTCAATTGAAACCACAATTCGTCTCTCCTAAATCGAAATCCTCCCAAGCAAAAGCTCCAACGAACTCCTCTGAAACTCCCGGAAACACTGAGTCAGTCGGAATTGCAGAAGAAGGCGCCGGAAACCAAACCCGTCGTCGCCGGAACTCACCTCAACCGTACACTATCAATTCATCGTCCTTCTGGGTAATTGAAACTTTCCACATCTACATTTTAGTTTATAGATCAAAAGCCCTAATCTAATTTGGGCTTAGAATATGGAAATCATCACGAACCCGAATTCTACGTTTCGTTCAAAATAGTTTAATCGAACCCTACTTTGAACACGTTTTAAATAAAATTAATGTATTCCAATCGACTCGTAATAACCTGATGGGTGAAAGCGCTATGATTCCTAACATTATTATCATAAGAATCGACCAATTCGTTCCTGTTTTGTAACAAACACGGCCGCGCTAGTCTTCTTGCGCGGTTGTGCTTCATGAGACACGGTCGCGCCGAATACCAACGCGGTCGTGCCTCACACACTCAGACCCGGTCATGCCTAGTGGCTAGACTTGGTCGTGCCTCAGAACCCTAGACACGGTCGTGCCTAGTGAACAGCCTAATTATGCATCATGTTTAGTCAACACGGTCGCGTCCCTGACTAGCACGGTCGCGCCCGTGGTTCTAGCACGATCGTTCCCTGTCCCAGGCACGGTCGTGTGTATGAGAAAAGTTTTGACAGAATAATTAATTCCATAATTTAAAAACAATAAGTATTTCAAACTAATTTTTAAATAAAAATAATTGATTTTATAAAATAAATAAATAGAAATTGTTTATTTAAAACTTACAATATTTGATTTATATTTATTGATAAACCCAACATTTAAATATTATTTACACAACTTAATTACATATCTTTATGAAAATAAAGTAAGAAAAATTTATATTTAACATAAAACAATCAATACATTTTTATAACTAAATGAATAAGTTACATATTTTATAAATAAATAAGGTAACAATTATTTATTTAATTTATATTTAAACAAAAAATATTTAATTAGGTTATACTTAATTACCCCTAATACCTACACTATTTTTGTAACCAAGTAAATAAATAATAATTATGTAATTTATTTACTTAGTTATTTCAAACGCAAACCCTAATTTTATACAACACCATTCAAGTACAAACTACTAACACTCACAACTCTAATTCCTTATACACACACCTAATCCAACCCTAGACTTAGACATAGACTATTGTATACACTATTGATTCAATACATATTACACTCTAGGTTAACGTTGTGCATTACGAGGACCTCGTTACTATCTAGTATCTCGTGTTATCTACGCCTTCAAACCATGTGAGTATTACATAGCCCCCTTTAACTCTTTTACACTTTTTGGGGTGGAACATGAACAATATACAACACTATTGCTTACATTTACACAAACTACACAAGTACAAATCCTCTTTACATTCATGTGTGCAAATTTGAGCTTTACGCCTGAGTGCTAGGTGTGTTGACTTTTGTATGCTATTTACGTGCAATCATTAACTATTCAATCCGACGGTAAACAATGATAGATCTATTGAGTCTGACAAACCCACCCAGTTTGGGGTGATTGTTGCCGACAACACAATTTTGCATGCTAGTTACAAAGGTTTGATTGTACTTGGTTATACAATAGCAGCTATCCATAAATGCCTTATTTTATCATGTTATATAAGGATTTGTTTTACAATCTATATGCTATTTATATACAAACCTGTGTTATACTCACCAACTTTTTAGTTGACCTTATTTTATTCATGTTTCAGGTGCTAATATATGAATTTGATCAAGACATGCTACACATAGGTCTTGGACTTAATTAATTTGAATAAAGAATTCTATGTATTTCAATTATGTTCTTTCTTGGATTTGGTTGTGTTTGGATTATTTGAAATGAAATTGATATTTAATATATTACAATTTAGTCAACCTTGTGCTCATGAACAGTCTACATGTCCCGCCCCGATGATTCCGCCATCGGTTGGGGTGTGACAGATTTTTATCAGAGCCTTGGTTATAGGGAACTAGGTTATTAGACACCCTTGACCTAGACTATAACTTTAGGACACCCACTTATGCCATGCTTCATGATTATGTGATATGTGCTACATGTTAAGTGCTACATGTTATGTGTTACATGCTATGTCTTACATGTTCTTTATGATTAGTTATTGTTTTATTTTGTTGCCTTACTTAATAAAAATTCATGACTTATTAAGATATACTTAAATAATAATTAAATAAACAATATCCCTATCTATACCCTAAAACCTCATAATATTCTTACATACTCCTCTATCATCATTCTCTTAGCATGTGGAAACTTCATGGATCTAAATCTATAAAAAAAAAATTTCTCTATTTCCTCGTTAAGGCTTTTAAACTCTGTTAATTATTTTAGGACACGTGCAATCTGGAACGGTAACACCTGTATTCTGGGTTTTCTGTCTAGGAAAGCATTTCGCATAAATCCCAATCAACCGAGGGACCCGTATGCTTTCCTGGGAATTCCCTGGATGAGTGTTTACTTATAGGCTAAAGCATGTCTCCTTGAAAATTATATGAGTTTAATTAACCTTAATGTGTCATAGTATTCAAGTGATTATATCACTATTTGAGTACAATCCAAACTATGATTAACTATTTTATTTCATTATCTTGTCCTTTTTAATCCAAGCAATTCTCATAAGTTCTTACATATTTTCTTGTGTTGTGCAAATCTGTAGAATGCCTCCCCGTCGTGCACACGTGGCCAACACCAACATCGACATCGCTACCATCCTTGCACAACTCGTAACTCAACTCACTCAAGCTAATGGTGCCGCCAATGGTAACCATGGTGGTAATGGTGGAAATGGTGGAAATGGTGGTGCCAACCCATCTCAATGCACCTTCAAGCATTTCAACTCATGTAATCCCCTCAAGTTCTATGGTACCGAAGGAGCTACGGGACTTCTTCAATGGTTCGAAAGTATTAAGAATACTTTTCTCAATAGTGACTGCCCCGACAATCTACGTGTTCGACATGCCACAAGTGTCTTACAAAAAAGGGCACTCACGTGGTGGAATGGGGAAAAGAGGAATACAGGTGCGGATGTAGCAATGGCCTTACCTTGGGATGAAGTTAAAAGGCTAATAACTGTAGAATTCTGTCCTCGAAATGAAGTAAAGAAACTCAAAGCCGAATTTTGGGATCTTGCTCAAGATAGTGGTGAAAACTTGGCATATACAACTCGGTTCCATGAGTTGAGTCTCCTCGTGCCCCACATGGTCACACCTTTATCCCGCTGCATTGAAAAATATATTGGTGGATTACCTAGGCAAATTCAAGATACTGTCTTAGGGAGAAATCCCGCAACACTTGAAGATGCTATCCGTTTATCCGCTACCTTAACCGATAACCATGTGAAGGCGGGAACTCTTACTAAAAAGGGCACAAAGAAAGTTTCCGACACCACAATTCCTCCCACCCACAACAAAGAAGCCACGACTGAACCCTCCCGCAATAACAAGAAAAGAAAGGCTAGAAACTATGCTATGGTCACTCCTGCTATCCCCGTTAACCAAGCTGCACCTAAGGTTCAAGCACCAGTCAAAAAGCCATATGTTGGGATCTACCCACTTTGTGCCACATGCAACTATCATCATCCCCAAAGCATCCCATGTCGCCTTTGCACTCATTATGGCCATACGGTCAATATGTGTAGGGCCAAAGCTCTTGCGGGCCAGGTAAAAAACCGAACCAACCCGCAAGTGGCTAATCAAGGTGTTTCCGCTATTGAAAATGGGCGTGCTTGTTATGAATGTGGCGACCAAAATCATTTCCGTGACCAGTGCCCAAGATTTATCAATGCTAGACAAGGCGGAGCTCGTGGGCGTGCTTTCAACATAAACGCCAATGAAGCTCAAGCCATCAATGATGTAGTCAATGGTACGTTCCTTGTTAATAGTCAATATGCCTCCATTTTATTTGATACTGGTGCCGATAAAAGTTTTGTGTCACTTAACTTTGAACCCTTACTTGCAAAGACACGATCCCAATTAGAGAAAACCTTCACCGTCGAAATAGCAAATGGTGACTCTCTTACAATTGAGTCCATTATCTATGATTGCTCCCTAGAACTTAATGACCATGCGTTTCCAATCAACCTTGTACCAGTGCCACTGGGAAGTTTTGATATTATCATAGGCATGGATTGGCTATCAAATCATCATGCCGAAGTCATCTGTTTCGAGAAGTGCATCCGAATACCTCTACCATCGGGAGAAACGTTAAGAGTCTTTGGTGAAAAGCCTTGCAAAGGACTAAAGTTAATGTCATGCACTACCGCCCAAAAGTACTTACGAAAGAAGTACATAGCCTTCTTAGCTCATATTGTTCAAAAGGATGTCAAAGAGAAGAGTATCCAAGACATTCCCATCATTCGGGATTTTCCTAAAGTATTTCCCGAAGATCTATCCGGTCTTCCACCCGTTCGACAAGTAGAATTTCGCATTGATCTTGTGCCCGGAGCTAACCCCGTGGCTAGAGCTCCTTACCGTCTTGCACCTTCTGAAATGCAAGAACTTGCAAGTCAACTCCAAGAGCTCTCCGACAAGGGCTTCATCCGTCCAAGTCATTCACCGTGGGGTGCACCCGTCTTATTCGTCAAGAAGAAGGATGGATAATTTCGCATGTGTATTGACTACCGCGAACTCAACAAGCTTACTATCAAAAACCGTTATCCCTTACCTAGGATTGATGACCTCTTTGATCAACTTCAAGGTTCTACTTGCTTCTCGAAGATTGATCTTCGATCTGGTTATCACCAACTCCGTGTGCAAGAGGATGATATTCCAAAGACTACCTTCCGAACAAGGTATGGACACTACTAGTTCATGGACATGCCTTTTGGGCTAACCAATGCACCCGCAGTTTTCATGGATCTCATGAATCGTGTGTGCAAACCGTACCTCGATAAATTCATGATCGTCTTCATTGATGATATCTTAATCTATTCCAAGACTAAAGCCGATCATGAGCAACATCTTAGATTGGTTTTGGATCTCTTGAGGAAAGAACAACTATATGCCAAATTCTCCAAATGTGAATTTTGGTTAAAGGAAGTTCAATTTCTTGGTCATATCGTTAACGACAAGGAAATTCATGTTGACCCTGCTAAAATCGAAACGGTTAAGAATTGGAATGTCCCGAAGACTCCCACCGAAATTCATTCATTTCTTGGTCTTGCGGGGTATTATCGTCGTTTCATCTCAAACTTCTCTAAGATTGCTGTCCCCCTTACCGCTTTGACCCACAAGGGTAAGACTTATGAATGGGGACCGAAGCAAGAAGAAGCTTTCCAAACTCTCAAGCAAAAGTTGTGCAATGCTCCTATTTTGACTCTCCCTGATGGGAATGATGATCTAGTTTTCTACTGTGATGATTCCAACCAAGGTCTCGGTTGTGTTCTCATGCAACGAGGTAAAGTAATCGCTTATGCATCAAGACAACTTAAGATTCACGAAAAGAATTATACGACGCACGACCTCGAATTGGGTGCGGTCGTATTCGCATTGAAGATTTGGAGACATTACCTCTATGGCACGAAATGTGTGGTGTTCACCGACCACAAAAGCCTTCAACATATCTTCAACCAAAAAGAACTCAATATGAGGCAACGATGTTGGGTTGAACTCCTTAACGACTATGACTGCGAGATTCGTTACCATCCCTGCAAAGCGAATGTTGTAGCCGACGCCTTGAGTCGAAAGGACCATGCCATGCTTCAATGTGCCGAATTCAAACCGACATTCAAAATCGCATCTTAGAAGCTCAACACGTCTCAGTCACCGAAGGTAACATGTATGAGGAAATGTCGTGTGGTGTTGAACTTTAGCTTGAATCAAAACACAATGGCTTACTTTATTACTTGAACCGTATTTGGGTTCCTGATCGCGATGATCTCCGTGCATTTCTCATGAATGAGGCTCACAAGACTCGTTATTCTATTCATCCTGGTTCGGATAAAATATACCAAGATCTTCGCTAACAATATTAGTGGCCCGGTATGAAGAAAGACATTGCCCTCTACGTTGCCAAATGTCTAACGTGCTCCAAAGTCAAATCCGAACACCAACGTCCTTCTGGATTACTTGAACAACCGGAAATTCCCATGTGGAAATGGGAGAACTTAGCTATGGATTTCATTACCAAACTCCCTCGCACCTCAAGTGGTTATGATAGCATTTGGGTGATTATTGACCGTCTCACCAAATCTACTCATTTCTTGCCTATCCGTGAAGACTATCAGGTTGAGAAACTAGCCCGGATTTACATTGACGAAATTGTGAGCCGTCACGATGTACCCTTAAACATAATCTCCGATAGAGATGCTCGGTTCACCTCTCGCTTTTGGCAATCTCTCCAAACTGCTCTAGGAACACGATTGGATTTGAGAACGGCTTATCATCCCCAAACTGATGGTCAGACCGAGCGAACATTCCAAACTCTTGAGGATATGCTTAGAGCTTGTGTAATTGATTTTGGTGGCAATTGGGATTCACATCTATCACTAATCGAGTTCTCCTACAATAATAGCTACCACACGAGTATCAACATGGCTCTCTATGGACGCAAGTGTCGTTCTCCTATCTGTTGGAACGAGATTGGTGAAGCACAAATCACCGGTCCTGAACTAATTCAAGAAACATCCGACAAGATTATACAAATCCGTGACAACATTCGAGTAGCGAGAAGTCGACAAAAGAGTTATGCCGACAAACGACGAAAACCCTTGGAATTCCAAGTCGGTGACCTTGTTCTTCTAAAGGTGTCTCCGTGGAAGGGTGTGATCCATTTTGGAAAGAAAGGCAAATTAGCACCTCGCTATGTGGGTCCATTCAAGATCCTTGAAAGGATTGGGAAAGTGGCTTACAAACTCGAGCTACCTCCATCACTTGGCAACGTGCATCCTACATTTCATGTGTCTAATCTGAAAAAATGCCTTGAATTCACTTGGGAACGAGAGGACCAAATGAAGCTCAAGTACCCCCATCTCTTCACCGATGCCGTCGCTTCCACTTGCTAAATTTCGGGACGAAATTCCCTCAACATGGGGATACTGTAACATTTCTGATTTTTGTTATCTGTATTTCAATTCAATGTGACACGTTTCAAATTCAAATTTAGTACACTGACTTATTCTATTCGTACCAACAATTAAATACTACGTTCCAGTGCAAATCCACAAATTTTACATGGGTATACCCTATTAAACTATACATAAGTCCATATTTATAAAAATATGTCAATACTGAAATTGCAAGGACTAATTTTATAAATAAATAACCAGAAACCCTAATAGGCACGGTCGCGCCTCGTTCTGGCACTGTCGCGCCAAGTGCAATGGCACGGTCGCGCGCCTTGCCTTGGAACGTTCGCGCCCGGTGCCTTGGCACGGTCGCGCCTCATATGGGAACGGTCGCGCCTCTCATCAGTTAAAACATAAATGCAGCCTTTAATCGCAGGGACGTTTGAATTCGTAACCGATATGCGCATCATTATCATTAACAAAAACAATAAACCAAATAATCATTACAATTATATCCAATAACACCAAGAAATTCGATTAGTCTCAAGAAAACGAAATTCGTTCAATTGAAACCACAATTCGTCTGTCCTAAATCGAAATCCTCCTAAGCAAAAGCTCCAAAGAACTCCTCTGAAACTCCCGGAAACAATGAATCAGTCGGAATTGCAGAAGAAGGCGCCGGAAACCAAACCCGTCGTCGCCGGAACTCACCTCAACCGTACACTATCAATTCATCGTCCTTCCGGGTAATTGAAACTTTCCACATCTACGTTTTAGTTTATAGATCAAAAGCCCTAATCTAATTTGGGCTTAGAATATGGAAATCATCACGAACCCGAATTCTATGTTTCGTTCAAAATAGTTTAATCGAACCCTACTTTGAACACGTTTTAAATACAATTAATGTATTCCAATCGACTCGTAATAACCTGATGGGTGAAAGCCCTATGATTCCTAACATTATTATCATAAGAATCAACCAATTCGTTCCTGTTTTGGAACAAACACGGTCGCGCTAGTCTTCTAGCACGGTCGTGCTTCATGAGACACGGTCGCGCCGAATACCAACGCGGTAGTGCCTCACACACTCAGACCCGGTCATGCCTAGTGGCTAGACTTGGTCGTGCCACAGAACCCTAGACACGGTCGTGCCTGGCCCAGACACGGTCGTGCCTAGTGAACAGCCTAATTATGCATTCTGTTTAGTCAACACGGTCGCGTCCCTGACTAGCACGGTCGCGCCCGTGGTTCTAGCACGATCGTGCCCTGTCCCAGGCACGGTCGTGTGTATGAGAAAAGTTTTGACAGAATAATTAATTCCATAATTTAAAAACAATAAGTATTTCAAACTAATTTTTAAATAAAAATAATTGATTTTATAAAATAAATAAATAGAAATTGTTTATTTAAAACTTACAATATTTGATTTATATTTATTGATAAACCCTACATTTAAATATTATTTACACAACTTAATTACATATCTTTATGAAAATAAAGTAAGAAAAATTTATATTTAACATAAAACAATCAATACATTTTTATAACTAAATGAATAAGTTACATATTTTATAAATAAATAAATAAGGTAACAATTATTTATTTAATTTATATTTAAACAAAAAATATTTATTTAGGTTATACTTAATTACCCCTAATACCTACACTATTTTTGTAACCAAGTAAATAAATAATAATTATGTAATTTATTTACTTAGTTATTTCAAACGCAAACCCTAATTTTATACAACACCATTCAAGTACAAACTACTAACACTCACAACTCTAATTCCTTATTCACACCCCCAATCCAACCCTAGACTTAGACATAGACTATTGTACACACTATTGATTCAATACATATTACACTCTAGGTTAACGTTGTGCATTACGAGGACCTCGTTACTATCTAGTATCTCGTGTTAGCTACGTCTTCAAACCATGTGAGTATTACATAGCCCCCTTTTACTCTTTTACACTTTTTGGGGTGGAACATGAACAATATACAACACTATTGCTTACATTTACACAAACTACACAAGTACAAATCTTCTTTACATTCATGTGTGCAAATTTGAGCTTTATGCCTGAGTGCTAGGTGTGTTAACTTTTGTATGCTATTTATGTGCAATCATTAACTATTCAAGCCGATGGTAAACAATGATAGATCTATTGAGTCTGACAAACCCACCCAGTTTGGGGTGATTGTTGCCGACAACACAATTTTGCATGCTAGTTACAAAGATTTGATTGTACTTGGTTACATAATAGCATCTCTCTATAAATGCCTTATTTTATCATGTTATGTAAGGATTTGTTTTACAATCTATATGCTATTTATATACAAACCTGTGTTATACTCACCAACTTTTTAGTTGACCTTATTTTATTCATGTTTCAGGTGCTAATATGTGAGTTTGATCAAGACATGCTACACATAGGTCTTGGACTTAGTTAATTTGAATAAAGAATTCTATGTATTTCAATTATGTTCTTTCTTGGATTTGGTTGTGTTTGGATTATTTGAAATGAAATTGATGTTTAATATATAACAATTTAGTCAACCTTGTGCTCATGAACAGTCTACATGTCCCGCCCCGATGATTCCGCCATCGGTTAGGGTGTGACAATCCCCGAGACGTTACTGGGCTACGACGCCAGTTGGCACCTTCGGTACCTGCTTTGATTTCAAAGTTTGGTTTCGTGCAACGGAATATTGGTTTTTAACAAAAGGATCTTTTTATCAATTATCTCAACCTCAAGGGTTGGTTTTGAAAATACTAGAATCTCGTCGTGTAGACAAAAGATTTCTTTATTTAAATACTTGGGTAAGAAACCCGAGTGTTTGTACATTTGACTTTGAAATCAAAAACCGTGACCAAATTAAGAAAAATCTACAAGGAGGTATTATGCCTAGGGAGTCAATATCCTTTGGGCACCTTAACCTTGTCTTTTTCACAGGTTCTTCATGTGCATAGCACGAACATGTATAAAATATTTTTAGGTTGCATCGGGTCTAGGTGTGTGGCCTGACCTGGCTATGCAACAAAATTGTCCCCGGGACTTAGGCCGTGGTCGGTCCCGGTGTGCGGAAGTCATATCATTTTTTTCCAGAAAATATTTGAAAATGAACGTCAGCTATGTGCTTGTGAATACTTCATGACCTCAAAACATTTTGTAAGTAAGGCAAAACCAGTGAAATAAAATAATTAAACATTTCTTCTTTGGAATCTAGTGAACACATCACTTCTTTCCATTTTTATACATGTATACATTGGTCATGTACTCGGGGGTTACACGGCTCCTTAGGCACATTAGCGTTTTACCCGACATACATGCCAACCCCACTCCGGTCCTACCTGGATCCAAAGTGAGTATAAATACTTGATCAAACGTTTACGTACACTTCTTGGGTAATTCCATCCCAGGGGTTTTTCTCAACCCCCTTACCGGGATTTTATGAGTAAGTGTTTAATTCTTGTGTTTTGCCCATTTTGTAAAACATGATAGTTTGATTTGTTGCGTGAAGTTTCCTATAGCATAAGCACATCTTATAA
Organism: Smallanthus sonchifolius; assembly: GCA_023525975.1. NCBI lineage: Eukaryota > Viridiplantae > Streptophyta > Magnoliopsida > Asterales > Asteraceae > Smallanthus > Smallanthus sonchifolius. The sequence goes on from CM042020.1 coordinate 85,893,368, forward strand.
ATCCTTTTGACAGACTGTTGTTCACCATGTGAACGAGTATTTATGGCGTAAACAAGTATTCACCTAGTTTGGAAGTTTGGATGATTGATAGGCAATAACTTAGACCTACTCGGCTCCTACGATCAACTCTTAAAGCTCTAGTACTGCAATTGGTACATCCACTAGATCCCCGGGCTCCTTCGTCCCTCTAATGCTTGAGTCCGGTAATTAAACGAACGTCGGTCGAACCTGGAGAGCGGCTCGGGAGTTTGGACAACAACGGGGCTCGGGAATGGCTTGGGGGCAGAGGATGCTCAGAGGTCTAGAGAGTGAGTTAGTGTTTGGTGTGAAAATGAAGAGCAATGCTCCTCTATTTATAGGCCTGCATCGACCTCGTATCGGACTGCTAGCCAGGACTCTAGCGGTCCGCTACCGCCCAGCTTTGTCTGCATGCGCGCCACGTGGCGACCATGCAACCCAAACACGCCACACATCTGTAACGGACCGTGTGGGTCTGCCATGGCGGTCCGCCACCGACCACGCATCATTAGGGCTGAAGCATGCCCTACACGTGTCCAGGACACGTGTCTGATGTAGAGGGTCCCTAGGGACCTGCGTAGCGGAGCGTTAGCATAGGTGTTGGCGGTCCGCCAACCATCTCTTTCCATTAGTGGACCGTTATCCAAGCAGCTAGCGGTCCGCCACCCCTTGGGAGGCCTAATTCCTTGTCTCCATAGCGGACCTTTAACTAATAGGTAACGGTCCGCTACCCTCTAATTTCTAGAATTTCTTAATTTGTTTTCTAACTTCCGGGTTTCCGATAATTCCCTTCAATTCTTATAAATGTTCTAGGCAATATTGAGACCGTATTTTGGCAGGTGTTACATCATCCCCAACTTTATTAAAAACTCCTCGTCGAGATTATCATTCGAATAGGTGCGGGTATTTATTTTTCATTTCCGATTCTAGTACCCACGTGTACTCAGGTCCACGTCTGGAATCCCATTTTACTTTGACCAATACAAGTCTTTTCCATTTTGATTTCTTTTCCTGTCGGTCATCAATTTGCAATGGTTGTTCCATAAACTTAAGCCTTTCATTCACTACTACATCTTGTAGCGGCATAGCTAAGGTTTCATCTACTAAACATTTACACAGATTGGAGAAATGGAATACATGATGTACTCCATTCATCTTACTTGGCCATTCTAATCGATATGTCACTGGTCCGATTCGTTCTGAGATCTGAAATGGTCCTACGAACCTGTGGCTTAACTTCCCTTTCTTTCTGAATCGTACCACGCCTTTCCAAGGTGATACCTTAAGTAGGACGTTGTCTCCAACGTTAAATTCTAACAGCCTTCGCCTTTTGTTGGTGTAACTTTTTAGGCGATAACGAGTCGTTTTTAATCTTTCCCTGGTTTGTAATATCTTATGAGAGGTTTCTTGGACTATCTTAGGTCTAGACAATTGGTTCTCTCCTATTTCTGCCCAACACACAGGAGTTTTGCATTTTCTGCCATACAAGGCTTCGAATGGTGCAGCTTGTATACTCGTGTGATAACTATTATTTTAGGAGAATTCCATCAGAGGTAAGTGGTCGTCCCAACTTCCTCCGAGGTATATGATACGTGCATGGAGCATATCCTCTATGGTTTGGATTCTCCTATCGATTTGTCCATCTGTTTGAGGATGATATGATGTGCTAAGGTTTAAACGAGTTCCAAGAGCTTTTTGGAAGCTCTACAAGAATCAAGACGTGAATCGACTGTCTCTATCTGAAACGATGGATAGCGGCACTCCATGTAGGGATACTATTTCGTTAACCTATAGTTGTGCCAACTTGTCCATACTAAACGTTTCTTTCATAGGTAGGAAATGTGCAGATTTTGTTAAACGATCAATGATAATCCATATCGTGTCATTCCCTCTACTGGTTCGGGGAAGTTTAGCAAAATCTTGGCATATGGATTATCATTGATCGTTTAACAAAATCTGCACATTTCCTACCTATGAAAGAAACGTTTAGTATGGACAAGTTGGCACAACTATAGGTTAACGAAATAGTATCCCTACATGGAGTGCCGCTATCCATCGTTTCAGATAGAGACAGTCGATTCACGTCTCGATTCTTGTAGAGCTTCCAGTGATGAAATCAATGGCAATCATTTCCCATTTCCATACATGTAATTCTAATTGTTGTATAGCCCATATGGCTTTTAGTGTTCGGCTTTAACTTTTGAACAGGTCAGACATTTGGCCACATACTTGGCTATGTGCCTTTTCATGCCGATCCATCAGTAATCTGGTTTTCGAATCTTGTACATCTTATCACCACAGGGTGCATGGTGTATTCATGGGCTTCTTAGAGAATTTCTTCTTGGAGATTTCCATAGACTGGTACCCAAATTCGCTTATTCATCCTAAGGATGTCGTCATTTCCTTTGACGAGTTGTTCAATCATTCCTATCATTCCCTTGTGTTCGAGGTTTGCCTCTTTCAAGGCTGAATTATGTGCCTCTTTAATTTGAGAGGTAAGAGTTACTTGAAGGTCGAGTCTTAGGGCACGTACTCGCTTTGGTTTCTCCTATTCATTTCTACTCAAGGCTTCGGCTACCACGTTAGCCTTGCCTTCACAGTCATAGTTACTTAGGACTTCCATCCATCGTCTTTGTCTCATGTTTAGCTCTTTCTGACTGAATACATACTTTAGACTCTTGTGGTCCGTGGTGACTGTGAATTTGACTCCATAGAGATAGTGTCTCCATTATATCAGCGCAAAGATTATGGCACCTAACTCAAGGTCATGAGTCGTGTAATTCTTCTCGTGAGTCTTAAGTTGTCGTGATGCATATGCTATATGTTTGTTTCCATGCATCAATACACACCCTAGACCAGTGTGTAATGCATCACAGAAAACCACAAAACCCTCGTTGCCTTTGGGCAGCGATAGAATCGGTGCTTGAGTTACTTTCCTCTTTAGCGTTTCAAACACTTCGTTCTGTTTCGGACCCCATTCGTACTCGACTGGAAAGAAAAGAGATTACGAAATAAAGTAATCAAGCAAGTAAAAGTTCAATGGCAACATCGAAAGGGATCTGAAGCAACATGGGAGACAGAGGAAGATATGAGACAATCATATCCATACTTATTTGAGTAAATAACGGGTTTCGAGGACGAAACCTTTGTAAGGGGGGTAGATTTGTAACACCCCAATTTTTCTAAGCAGCATATTAGAGGGACTAAAATAAACCTAAGTGATACCCTAAGAGGGTAGAATGTAAATAGATAAAAGTCCAAGGACTAAAATTGAAAATTTAGATTTTTTGACTGTGACGGACCGTCAGAGAAGGTAACGGTCCGTTACAGACGGTGACGGACTGTCATGGAGTATAACGGTCTGTTACTTTGACCACGACAATGATTGAGAGAATGACACGTGTATGTTGACTAGCGGTCCAAACCTGACGCGTGGAAACCCTATGATAGACCTTCACGATTGGTAACGGTCTGTAACACCACAAAAATAAGCCGCTTTTTTGGAGATCAACGCGTGGCAGCTGACTCAGACTCGTGACGGACCGTCACTAGTCATAACGGTCTGTTATGTAGGCCGCCATAAATTGGGTGACAGACCGTCACCACTAGTAACGGTCCGTTACGAGGCCTGGTATTGCCCTATAAATAGATGATCGATGACAGCCATTTTGGAGCATCACACACACTCCAAAACACACTCATAAACACATATAAGCTCTGACCTTAATTCTTGAGACCCGGTTCACGTAGAGAAGTCTGGTTTCCAGTTTTTTGGCCCAAATACGCAGTAGATAGGTCCGAGGTAAGGTTCTGACTAGTTACTAATGACTTGGTTATTTCCACTAAGCTGGGAACATGTGATTAAGTATTGTTATAATGGCTTAGGACCTTGATCCAAGTAGTTATGCTATTTACATTAGCAATGTAGAGGTTATCTGAAAGAGAAGAAGGTTAGAGGTGAGTTCTATGATGCCCCTTTTAAACGAGCTTAAATATTTTGGGAATGATGCACATGTTATGAAATACATAGATACTATATGCCCCTTGATTTAAATAATTTGGGCTGGTATCCATGGTGTTGCAAGACGACATGATTATAAACATTTTTTAAACCTTAAAACCAAGTAACGGAGTATTCATGAAATATCAAATGGGTGGTGTGTATACCCCACACCGCTGATACACCCTATATATAAACTTGTTTGATATACCATGGAGAAACCTTTACGAGGTTTTAAGATAAGGACTGGTTTTGATAGAAATATTTGGAAAGGAAACATAACTTTTGTCATGATTTCTCATTTGAAAGAAAATCGTTTTGACACATAAAATGTTTTAAGACTTGTCTTGGTTTACCATGATAAGTGGTAATGAAAGAAGTCATTGGCAGTGATTGCATTGACATAAAATGTTTTGATCATGATGGTCTGTAAAGGGATGTTTTGCCTTGTATGGCCAAATCCCACATAATATCTTGCAACTTGTGGGCAGTGATTGCTATATCTCCGAAAGGGGACGAATTGAATGTAGACAGTTATATTCCTTTGTGGTATGTAACGAGGGACCCTTTATAAAGGTAGTGGTAAGTGGTGACAACCACTTGAGAGGTTCACGAACATGAATAAGATGTAAGTTGTGCAAGAATAAATGTTATATTTGGGCAAGGCTTATATGAAATGTAAAGAGGATGTTTTGAAACATGTTATACACAAACCATTTGTACAGATCAAATATACTTTGACTAAAACTTAGAACTCACCATCGTAAGCTGACTCATGTTTAAGCATATGTGTCAGGTAAGGATGTGGCCTCTAGCAGTAAATGCAAGGGGCTAAACTAGAAGGCATTATGAGCAGGCTATGCGACATCAGTCTGAAGACTGGCATTAGTATCATGTTGTACTTTCTTTAAAATGTACTTAAGACATGTTTATGTGAAATAAATAATGTTTTAAAAGTATTCCGCTGTGTATGATCTCCGATTACTATATGTTCATGAGTAAATCCAACAAATGACCGGCATATTAGGTGATCTGAGATGTGGTTGTCACAGTATGTTGGTGTCATACAAACCCATAAACCTTTTTGTTATCAAAATCAAGATCTAGAGAAAATGCAATGTAAAACATAAAGTGAGTGGACTAGTTCTTGAATGTTGAAGGTATGTTTATGGGTTGGCTTTAGCTATAGATCACCACTTGTTTACATACAATAAAGAGTGTATGATGGTGTCATACTACCCAGACACATTTATGTTATCAAAATCAATATCTAGAGAAAAATATAGAGGGCATACAAATTCAAGAACTTCAAGTAGGTGATTTCTTGCTCTTGACCTTCAAGAAGGCCAAAATTTAGGAGAGTGAGAGACAGAGATTGAGATGTGTTTGGAGGTGTGAATGAATGGGAGGTTTGAAGCACTATCTATAGGCAAGAAGTGGTAAGGTTTAAGCATTAAAATATTATAAAAAGGAGATTTCATTAGGATAAGGTTGAGTTATGTGTGAAGTGAGTGAGTGTTTGCCCATGTTCTCGGCCGTAAACATGGGTATGCGGGTGAGCGTGTGGTGGCTTGAATTATGATGGTGTTGAGGTGTAGGTTGGGCTTGTATGGTGGTTCATGAAAGAGTTGACTTTTATATAAAGTATTATTAGTTTTATAAAAGTTATAAGAATTTGTGTCCATGCATGCGTGTATGTATAAAGATCATATAACATGTAGGTGAAATCTATATAAAATAACATATTTATTAATATTTATATAAATTCCATATAGAATTGTTTAAATCATGAACATGGAATATGCATTTGAAATGAATATTTATCGACATAGTTTGGGTAATTACATCAAGTTTAGGTTATATCCATACGTTTGGCATGGAATTGGATATAGTTGACTTGTTATTTGAGGATTGTATGATATAAAACATAGTTTTGAGTTAAGATCCCATATAAGTCAAATAGTTTACATAGAATAGTTTGTGCAAGTAATTTATTGACCTAGTTTGATATTGACTAAGTCCTAATGGTTACACTTAGGATATTATTGCATGTAGTTGATAGATAAGATATAGACCTAAACATTTGAGGGATGTCACAGAGCGTACTGGTAAAAAGAGGTTCGGTGGAAATCGTGTTGGTTTGATAAGTCAAAGTTTCGTTGCTTCAACTGCAAGCAGCTTGGACACCTCAAGAGAGAATTCTCGGCTCCCATTGTCAATGAGGTACCTGCAACTATTTATCAGATCGTGGATATAACCGACAAGGGATAGGGAAATGTGGCGGCTCAAATGGATGCCACCACTGCCCTGGTTTTTAGGGACTTTTATTAGAGTGGTGAAATATAGGAAGTTCAAGATGTGATTAATCATGCTTTGAAGGCGAAAGATTATGTTGACAGGAAGCCGATGTCAGCTGCTGCTACATGTTCTGGAAGTTTAGGTTTTGATGCCAAGTTGAAAGCTCCTGAGAGTGAATCCATTAGCTTCTCAGTGTGATTGCTGATGACAAGAAGAATATGGTGATCAATGAAATGGTCATCAACAAAAAGGAAATGGTGATGGAAGTCCTAATGGCATATAACCCAGGCATCCCAGCTAAGGTATTTACAGACCTATGTTATGAAAAATGTGTCTATAAGTTCTTAAAATATCGCGGGATTAATGAACTTCTCATTCATGAATGTGATACTTTCAAAACCACTAACGATGAAATGAAGAATGAATTTGCTTTTAAACGAAAAGTGGATTCTTTGTTCTCAGAGGTACAAAGTTTAAAAGAATTTGTCTACAGAAAAGATTTTTTTAAGAAATGATCTAACTAAAAAACTTGGTGAATCAAGAAGTAAAACTATTAAATTTCAAATTAAACTGGATAAATGGAATTTAAGCCATAAGGTTTTTAAAGGTATGCTTGAAAATGAAAGACCGTGTTTTGTCAAAGATGGTCTCGGTATAAAACTAAAGTTTTTCCTCCTCCTACCCCTGGACATTACATGTTTACCCCTGAAACTTTACCAACAAATAATATGCTAAAGACGTTTGTTAAATCTATGGAATCAAACAGTGTAAATGCAGGTTTAAAGTCTAACAATCAAATGGAAGATCGTGATGAATTTGGTTTTGTAAAATCTGTTGGTATAGGATTTAAGAATTCCAATTCTATTTGTAATGACAATCAAACTTTGAATAATTTGAACAATGATGTAATTTCAGTTTTTGGCAATAAATGTAATGAATGTAATGTTTCCAGTTCAGATGTTGTAAATAATTGTTTTGAAAAGTTTATGATGGGAGAAATTCCTTCATATACTCTTTTAAGCACATAATGTTGCTCCGATGATCTGTAGGTCCTAGTTCTATTGCAGAATCACTCAAATGATCGATTACACACAGGCAGAAACTGTATGTATGGTGGTGAAACATAGGTAAGAAACAGAATATGGTGAAGATAAACATGCTAACCACACTAGAATCAACACAAGAATGATGTGAAATTGTAAGAACAGTAATTGAATAAAATTCAAATGTGTATTGATTCAGAAAAAACCGTGAAAGGGAGAATGCAAGGGGTTACAGCCGCTATCCACACCCTAAACATTCTCATACTAGGCTATTTATACTCAGCTGACAGACATCAAAACTATGCTCACTGAAACTACTAGTTTCGGTTGAGCATTTACATAAGTGAACATCCTATCGAAACTTCATATCTATCGAAACTACTAGTTACGGTTGAACAGACTCAACCGAAACTAGGTAGTTTCGATGGTCCAGACATAGTCTGAAAATAGAAATTACATCAAACTAAAATGACAGAAATACAAAAGAAATAAACAAAGACAATTGTTCAAAACATACAATGATGACTTAGCTTACATAAAGTTTAACCCTACAATCTCCCCCTAAGCTAGTGCATCACTGTCTTCCATTCTTCATTCTGTTGGAGAATCACTTGATTTCTGAAAGCGGCTTGGCATTCACTGTCACCACTCGCTGATATGCCTTAGCATCTGCCTCATCATCTACATGAGAGATCTGGATTGGGTGGTTGAATAAAGCCTCCAGATCCTCAGGTTGAAACTTTAACAGCTCCATGGGCTCAAAGATGTGGATATCTTCCTTACCTTCACACTCAATAACAACACTTCCAATTGTTGAGTTATAAAACACTTTTCTGAAATTTTGGAGCTGAACTGGTACAAACCTTGGAAGTAAGATAGATTTTGCAGTTTTTGTCGGTTTATACCTCAGGCTTACCCAAGGCTTCTGTGTTCTGGGGTGAATCCTGGTTTTGGAGATGATTTTTTTGGTAGTGTGGTTTTCATAAACCCAAAGTCATTTAGAGCTTGTTGTTGCAGGAACAACTCAAAGTTACGAGCTTCATTGACTTTATCAGGATTAAGGGGTAATTTGGCTAGATCCTCAGATTATATCTTGGGAGGGACCTGAAATCATGTGAAGTTTTAAAGTGCTCCACTCCTCCTTTGTACCTTCTTACAATGTAGAGGGACCTTTCCTTATCATACTTCCATCCGACTAGAGGCCTTAGAGTTTCTAATATTCAACAAACCATTCATAATGCTTGGGAAGCTCCTTAATAGGTAGCCTCCTCATCCAGGGTCTCTTAGGATCATGATATTCAGGGTTTGGTTTTGTTACTTGAGTTGGCTCAGTTAGAGTTGGTTCGATTTGAGATGCTTCCTGAGTAGTGCCTATTAGCCCAGCAGTGGTTTCATGCTCAACAAAGGCCACTTTCACAATTGGATCCTCCTCACCTCTGTCAGGGCTTCTATTTCATCACCTCCTTCTGTGAAGTATCGGAGCCTTTCTTTGTGTTCTTCTCCCAAAGTAACTACCTCATGGAAATCCTCTGTGGTTCCAAAATCATCAATTTGTTTTAGAAGCTCATCAAGCTCATGATCAGATCCCACTTCTTCCTCATCTAGGGTAACAATCTCAACATCAGTCTCTTTGCTCTTTCCCTTGTCCCTGTTAGCCCTTCTTTGACTTAGGGAAGGGAAATTATATTCATGTTCCTCCACTTTTACTTCTATTGAAGGACCACCAGTAGTTGATGGAGATGCATGAATCTCCCCCTGAACTTGTGAGTCTGGCTCCCTTTGAGTTTCTATCTACAGTGATGATTGTGTTATGGAAGCTTTAAGCTGATTGACTAAAGTAGTCACCACAAGTAAGTCTTCTTGTTGCTTTGATAGCTGTTCCTGTTACATAGCAAGTTGTGTTTGTTGAAGATCCAGTTGATTATTTAATGTGACCACTTCTAGCTTCAAATCATTTACTTCTTCCTTCTGTTCTGTGAAGTTAGAGTTTAGACTTTTTATCTCCTAAACCATTTTAGCTACTTGTTAATTGAGTTTCATTACTTCCAAGCTCAACTTCTTAACTCTTGGAACAGATGGGGATGTCTCTTGGGCAGGTGAGGCAGGCGGTGCTGATTGAGGAGTAGGCTGTGGAGTAGGTTGTGGAGTGATGGTAACATGGATGGGTGAAGGTATGGGTATTTGGTGTTCAGGTGCTTCAGAAAGAGAATCCGATGAAGAAGTAAGAGACTTCGGCCCTGTCTTTATCTTCTTGGCTCAGGGCTCTTCTTGTTCATAGTCTGAGTCTGAGTCAGACTCAGCCTGTCTTTTAAAAGAAGAGGGATGAGGTTCCATCATCTCCTCAGACTCAGATCTGTCATACTCTGTGCCAAAAATTCCCTCATCCAGAGTCCTACTTGATTCAGCTTGACCCTCCACATTTGCTTCTACTTCAACATTAGCAGCTTCAACTTCAATGTTTCCATCTTATTCTTGAAAGTTCAAACGATCTAAATTTTCTAACTCTTGGTCAATGAATGAGCTTCTGCTATGGGTTGCTCTACTTCTTGTTCTATATCCGGTTTAGCTTCAACTTTAGCCTCTTAGTTCCCTTGAACATGTTCCTCTTCGTCTTCTTCTTCATCATCCTTAGATGATGAGGAGTCAACTATCTCTTCAGGATCATTGTCAGGGACTACCTCTTCATTTTCACCAATCACATGCCTAAAGAGTGGGATGTTCACAACAATCCTGTTGGATCTAGAACTTGAGCTTTTCATATAACTAAGGGTCTTAGCTATCATGTGATCTAACATTAGGAGTGGTCCATATTAGGGTGAAGATGGTTGATGATCATTTGTAGAAATCTTGGGTGGACCAGAAATTTGTCTTTAATCTTTCCTGTTATGTTCTTCATTATCTGTCTAAAGACAAGTCAAGAATAATTGTATTCCCTTCCCTTGATTAATCCCAAAATAGTTGATACCACCATAGCATTGGCAGAGTCGAAGCCACCTTTTCTGATAGACATGCAGTGGATGAACACATGCACGATGTACCTCCAGTGAGGAGCAAGGAAGGTTTTTGTAATTTGGCCACTCTTGAATTCATCTGGATAACCCATTCTACTAAAGCATTCTCAGATGTAGAAGTTTGTAAATTCCACGGGAGCCTCATGATTGTCATTGAACTGTAGTACCTCTCTAATAGTGGCTTCAGAAAATAGAACTTATTGGTTATGAACTGTAGCTCTGATGTGTTCTATATTGTTGATGGTGACACTTGTTTCAGTAGCCTAGAACTGTCTGATAGATGATTCAAACACAGGCAAGTTGTCGCTTATTGCAAAGGTGATGTTGGAGTTAGCCAGAAAATTTAGAACTTCTACAAAATCTGCACTTTTAGGATCTACATCATGGAGAAATGCACAAACATTGTGCTTCTTGATAAAGAGAAGATCCATTCCTACTCAGAACAAAATTAACAGAATGTTAGATTTTTGACACATAGAAAAATTTCAAAACATCCTAACCAAAACTACTAGTTTCGGGTGAAGAGAACTTATCGAAACCACTGGTTTCGGGCAAAGCTTGGGTATCGAAACAACTATTTTTGATTGAAAACCTGTCCAAATTTTGAAAATTTTTTTTAAAGGAAAACACCTTTTATCGAAACAAGTAGTTTCGATGCCCAAACGCTGAACAAATACAAAGACTCAAAATGCAAGGAAAACAAGTAAATATATATATATACAAAATCTGATGAGGTATACTGATGAATTTTGAGCTTTTGTATGTCAAATGGAAGGTGCAGAGGGTTTTGGAAGAGAAAGAGTGAACTTACAATGAAAAGGAACGTGATTATGAAGACATTCAATTTACGCTTGACAAAAGACCATGATGCCCTTCGACAGGGCAGGGTAGTTTTGGGTGATAGGTACATTCGGGTGGGAGGATAGTCTCGATAGGCTCAGTAGTTTTGGGAGGCTTGAAATACTTGGACAATAACAAAAAGAAAAGCTCTCATATGTACACTATTTAATCAAGCTAATAAGGAAGATTAATTTTCATATGGATAGACAAAATAAAGGTAAAAGTCAAATAAAAGGATATGTACACTTAGCCTTTGGAAAAAATCTAACGTGAGATCATGTCTGAATCAAACTCTTGAGGTACTTCGATTTGCACTCAGCTACTGTGAATCCCTTAAGATAGCCGATATCTGTGCAAGGTAAACCCAAACATTTGTTTGTACAAGACTTCATGTGATTATTAGGTACCATTTAAGCACAAAACACGGCGCACCCCACGTTTTGAAATAAAATGGTTTTGAAAGCCTATCAATCCTCAAGAAATACCTGCATTCATCTTATCATCTCTTACAAGTTAACCAGGGTACCATCTTGGTAAGTTAAAACACCACCAAAAACAAAATAAGATCCAACTGGATATAAGAAGTTGTAAAATGAAAGACATCCAAGTGGATATTAAAAAGGTACAAGCAATCTAGATCTTTGCGTAAACAAAAAAAAAGAAGCCATAAAATTATCCAAGCGGATAGGAAAAAGTTGAACACCCGAGATCTTTGGGAAAGAAAAACTGACGGGGTCAAATCATCCAATTGGATGGGAAAAATATGAACTCCCGAGATCTTTGCGTAAGCAAAACAGACGGGGTCATCGGAGGTAATTATCGTTACTTTGACGGTTACATGGCGTATGAATCTGTAGGTCCCTCGGGTGTGGCGGATCATCACATGCAAGTTTGTTCCTAAGTCAAACCGGGTGCGGAATTCCCATGACTAGGTGGAGAGTCTTACAACACTAAGTAAACCGACAAGAGAATCACTTTAAACTTTCGTCTATTATAAACACTTGAAGGTTACAGAGAGAAATACTGAGTATACAAAGTCTAAGTATCTGCTTGCGTACTTGTCTACTGTCAACCTATCCTATTTATACACGACCTGATCTCTGCGCACTTAGCAAGTGCGCAGGGCAAATTGCTCATGCGTACTTAGCAAGTACGCAAGGTATTCTTGCGGGAACAAATTCCTACGCACATACAAGTGCGCAAAACACTTAGAGATTTCAGCAACTATCAACATGCATTAGTAAATACAACTCGATAAGTAATACATATAGACATTTACAAACAAAGACAAATACATACAATGAAAGTACAAAACTAAGACTCTATCCAGAGTGTTTGTCACATGAAAGTGCTTCAACAAACTCCCCCTTGACAACAGCTCTAGATCGTCTTCGGTCTTCACAGCCCTGCATCTTTAACTTACATCTTCTTCTTGTAGTAATGGAAAAACTTGATCACCTTGTTATATTTAGAAGCAAGGAATTTCGTCCATTCGTCCATATGCATGCAATACCTGTCTGCTAGTGCCTCCAGATCTTTCACAAAGAAATTTATGAAGCAGACTTCATCAAATACTCTGATTAGTTCCCTCGGCACTAAGCATCCACTTTCTGACCGTACCTTTCCTATCACCACAACCTCGCCCGTTTTAGGATCTACGTACCAGTACCACATGTCACCGAGGATATCCTGAGATAACTTGCTTAGGGGAATCTTGGTTTCACATAGCACTGGCTTGTATACCAGTTTCTTTAAGCGTTTCTTAGTCACAGGATGTCTAGCATTCTTATCCTTGACTCGCTTGGGCACTTGAGGCTTGAACACTTCAAACTTCCCAGATCTTGCTTCCCGCTGTAGAACCTTCCACAAAGCCATCGCTACTGCGTGATTTGAGTGACCCAATAGCTCTCGGTTTGCTAGCTTCACGAGGTCGTATTTAGGTAAGGAGTTGAACACTTCACTGGTTGGTTTCAAGTATTGAACCCCCCAGATCGTTTGATTGCGAAAAACTGCTTATCTTCCTCAAACCTTACAGCCAAGATCATCCCTGTTGCTCTTTGTTTGTCTATGATAGAAGTCTTTTGCCAAACAGGAGCTGGACCCTTTGATGAACTAGCAGGCATATCTTTATCTTTTGGTGCCTCTGGATCCACATGTGTAGGGTCAAATGGGGAGGCTTCAGTCGATGCTTCAATGTTACTAGCAGTGTCGACTGAACCTGTGTCGAGCTGAGATTCAAAGGATGGCACTTCAAAGATCTCACCATCTTTGAACTCATACTCTCCTTCCCCGTCACCCTTGGGAACTTCAATAACTACATCCTCATCATCTTCATCCCAATCATCACCTGAGTCGATCTCTCCTTCTTCAAGATTGTAGAGAGCATCGGTCTGTGCTTCCTTGGATTAGTCAGGCTCTAAGTATAAGATCTCCTCGTCAGATAGATCCTTTAGAACATCAGCCACTGACTTTCCTTTGTCACCACCCGAGGTATCACCACCTTCCTAATGAGTAGACTCCCCCTCAGCCATTAGAATAGTAGAAACAGGCACGATTGCTAAAGCTTGGTGCTCACTTCCACCAGGACCGACTTAGGTATCCTTGTCTTTGTCATCATCCTTAGTCAAATCAACAGGATGACAAGGCTCATCATAAGTAGGTGTTGATGTTTTCTTTTTCTCTTTCTCCTTCTCCCCCTGAGCATCAAGCTTCTTGGTCAGATCAACAATTAGTTTGACCATCGGTTCATGCTCTTTCTGCTGCATATCAAACCTCAGCTCAAGAGATGACCAGTGTCCCAGAATCATATTATTTGTCTTGATTAGAAGCTCTTTCTGGGCCATTACATTCTTGGGTCTCTCGTCTGTCCCCGTTCTTTGGCTTCTTAGAATTCTAACTTCGTCCACCAACGAATTAATCTGTGCCTGTTGAGCGTCAGATTCCTCCTTTGACTTCCGAATAGTTTCCAGCAGAGCATCAAGCTTTTTGGTCAGATCAACAATTAGTTTGACCATCAATTCATGCTCTTTTTGCTGCATATCAAACCTCAGCTCAAGAGACGACCTGTCCCAGAATCATATTATTTGTCTTGATTAGAAGATCTTTCTGGGCCATTACATTCTTGAGACTCTCATCTGTCCTCGTTCTCTGGCTTCTTAGAATTCTAACTTCGTCCACCAACGAATTAATCTGTGCCTGTTGAGCGTCAGATTCCTCCTTTGAATTCCAAACAGTTTCCAGCAGACCAGCAACTTGGGTTTCCAGAATTTCTATCCTTTCTTCACTAGGATCAGGATGTCGGGATGTAGATGCTTCAGCATTGTGAATTGGGGAGGAGAAGATAGTATCAAAATCAAACCCTTGAGTGAATTCTTCATAGTTGACTTATAGGTTCGGTGGTTGTAGGGATTGTGGATGTGATGATGGTTGTAGGGGTGATGGAAGTGTGATGGTGACTGACTCTGTGATAATTGGAGTAGTCACCGCCACCTGGACAGATGTGACAGGGAGGGTCACTATCACAGGAACTTCCTCTGTGCTAGTAGTGACCGCCACATCAGGTTGTACCTGTGGCCTTCTCCTCTGTCGCCTGTATAATTGCTGTGCAGGTGGGGTAGAGGCTGAATCAGTACTTGCAGCCGAAACTTGTACTTGCTGCTGGGCACTGACCTCCACCTCACAGGGAATAGTATGTTGCTGCCTATCCCCACTGTTCTTGTTTATACTTTCACGCCTTTGTCTCTGAATAGCAGCGTAAGAGTCAGAATCTGGCTCATATTCACTACTTGATGACTGTCGCTTTCTCTTTGAGGACGACTCAGGAAGGGTCACCTTTGTCGTTCTCCTCGGGTGTGCTGGTGATGGTGCATCATCAGAATTAGAAGAATCAGATTTTGTCTCTTCAGAGTCGGATCCTTCAACACCATCATGACTTGCTTATTCGTCTCCACTTTCCGACGATTCATCCACACTTTCAACTTCCTCTTCTTGTTGTTGTTGTTCATCCGAATGTTCACTTAGCTCTGGCTCTGAGTCTTGGCTAAACCATCTCCAGTCAGCTGGTGCCACATACGCATCGTTTATCAGGTGGCCAAAGAGTGATGTGTGCTCAGGGGTAGGTTCTACACTGCCTGGTTTCAAGAATTGTGCAAACACCCTCTTGTCCACCCTCTTAACTTGCAATCTCTCCCCAGTAGCAGGGAGGTTTGGCAATGCATCATCAATCAGTTGTTGCACAAACCTTAGGTATAACAAGAACCTGAACCTCTCAGCCTTGTTTATCTGATCATTTATGGCTTTGAATATGTATCTTGAGAAGTTGCAGCCCTTGTTGATAGATAAGCCAACCATGGTTGCAGCAAGATCATGACCCATTGCATCCTTTCCAGCCTTTCTTGAGGAGATGCACATGATCATGACGTGGGCAAAATATCTCCATTGATCGAGCACCCACATTTTCTTGTATGAAGCATAATCTCTAACACCGACGTACCCCATTTGTTGCCTCCAACAACCATCCACAAAGTAGTTAGGATAGGTTGTTGGGTCGGTGGAGAGATCTCGGAATCGCAAGACCCGTCTAATTGTGTCTTCAGAAAAGGCGATGTCATGACCCGCCACGGTAGCCCTTAAAACATTGGGGGTTACCGTGCAATCATGCTCCTCGGTCTCCCGGAACTGTTCGAGATATGGTCTTGAAACAATCGGGTCTGCAGAAGTAGCATAACTGATTCTTGAACAGTTCAAGAATTCAACTATCTCTCGGTACTGCAGTGCAGCACCCTTCCACTCTGGTTCTGTATGTGCTAGGAGATTCAACTCATTTGTAAACGCACGAGCCATACCCGCAAAAACACACAAAAAACACAATAAGAACAACAAGTTTCATTGGAATTGAAAACGCATGACTCTGTATAGCAGTTACTCTTTGAACTGAAATTTCAGACATAGAAATTTTTACAAGTGTTGGTCCTGCGTACTTAGCAAGTACGCAGGAATTTGTTCTTGCGTACTTAACAAGTATGCATGAATTACTTCTTGCGTACTTGTTAAGTGCACAAGAAACGCACTTGTACAATTTCAACAGATGTTCAAAAATGATGTGGATTAGGTCACCACAAGGTTGGAATACATGATTCTAGCCTATGGGACTAATATCAACACCAAGTGAGTGCTACATTTGTCATAATTTTGATCTAAGTGGCGACTCAGTCGAACCGACGGTCAAATCCAAGCCAGGGTCAAAATTAACAACAATTAGGAAGATTAAGGTCTGATAGGGGATCGATTGAAGATTCTTAACACGTTTTAGTCATAAAATGTTTATAAAATGACCTAAACTTTGTCTAAAATCAATATTGAAACCCTAAAATTTTTCAAATTCTGAATCGGTCCATAAATTGTCGTTTTGCGGATGGAATGCCTCTAGATTCTCACCAATTGATTGTATAACGATGATGATACTAGTAACGGGATGAGAAATCGGTTAAGAACACTCGAACTTTTGAGTAAAATTTACAGAGGGAAATGAACAGGCGAAAATATTTGAATGAGATAAAAATCTGAAAATTTTCTAAGTCCTGTTTTTATACCCAACACAAAAAGGTCTTGCGTACTTGCAAAGTGCGCAAGACTTAACTCCTGCGTACTTACTAAGTGCGCAAGACTTAACTCCTGTGTACTTACTAAGTGCGCAAGACTTAACTCTTGCGTACTATACCACTTGTAGGTCCCTCCGGTGTGGCGGATCGTCACATGCAAGTGTGTTCCTGAGTCAGACCGGGTGCGGAATGCCCGTGACTAGGTGGAGAGTCTTACAACACTAAGTAAACCGACAAGAGAATCACTTTAAACATTCGTCTATTATAAACATTTGAAGGTTACAGAGAGAAATACTGAGTATACAAAATCTGAGTATCTGCTTGCATACTTGTCTATTGTCAACCTATCCTATTTATACACGACCTGATCTATGTTCCCTTAGCAAGTGCGTAGGGCAAATTGCTCATGCGTACTTAGCAAGTACGCAGGAACTAATTCCTGCGCACATACAAGTGCGCAAAACACTTAGAGATTTTAGCAATTATCAACATGCATTAGTAAATACAACTCGATAACTAATACATATAGACCCTTACAAACAAAGACAAATACGTACAATGAAAGTACAAAACTAAAACTCTATCCAGAGTGTTTTGTCACACGAAAGTGCTTCAACAGAATCAGAATCCAACAAGTAAGCCTATATCTGATTGAATCAGTTTTCTTAGCTGAAATTGGGTTAGATGTTTTAAAAGTGGGTTCAAACACACATGTACTATTACGAGTTAGATTTTCACACTACTAAAGAGTTATAACCGTATGTCGGGCCTACCGGCTATACCTTAGTAAGCACCATTGCTTATGGTCCATTCCATGCATTTCTCACTCGGTCGGATCAATTTTCCTGAAACACAATTAATAACAACGGTGAGAATGAAGATAAGAAATTTTCAAACAACTATATATACAAAGCAATTCTTTTCTTTTCTTTCTTTACAAAAATTCAAACATCTCCCACAAAAGATTTGCTTTCCAATCGGATAAAAATAAATAACAATACAGAAGATAAATTTTTTTTGAAAATCTTCCCGATTAACAAGATTAAACAGACAAGACAATATGCACAAAGGTTACTGAAAGTTGAGCATCCCGAGCATCTCCACCAATTTCTCAAATCTGGCAGAATCGAATGCCTTTGTGAAAATTTCAGTGGTTTTCTTGTCGGTTTTGACCTAGACGATCCTGATATGTTTCTTTTTGACACAGTCACATATGAAATGATGTTTGATCTCGATGTGTTTGGTTCTGGAGTGCTGGACGGGATTTTTGGTGATGTGAGGAACTACAGTGTTGTCATAGAGGATGGGAGTTTCATGAAAGGTAATCCCATAATAAAACATTTGATGGTGAATCCATCTCACTTGGGAACAACACAAGGCTACAGCAATGTATTCAGCTTCGGCTGTGGATTGAAAAACGGTGGTCTGTTTCTTATATTGCCAGGATACAAGGTGGTTGCCAAGGAACTGAAAACCCCCAGAAGTGGATTTACGGTCTAAGTTGCATCCCCCGTATTCTAAATCTGAATATGCCACAAGATCAAACAAGTTATTTTTGGGATACCAAAGCCCAAGTTTTGGCTTGTACTTCAAATATCTTAAAATACGTTTGACAGCAATTAAATGAGAGAGTTTAGGATTAGCCTGATAGCGTGCACACAAGCACACTGCAAACATGATGTCGGGTTTGCTGGCAGTGAGATACATGAGAGATCCTATCATCGAGCGATAGAGGTGTTGATCAACGCTTTCACCATCCAGATTAGGAGACAGAAAATGTCAAACTTCCATGGGAGTCTTGTATGGATGAGACTCAGTCATTTTAAACTTGGTCAGGATTTCTTTGACATATTTCACTTGATGAATAAGAATCCCTGACTAAGACTGATCTACTTGCCAACCAAAAATGAACTTCATTTCCCCTATAGAGCTCGTTTGAAACTTAGAACGCATCACTTCCTCAAATTCTTTGCACAATCTCGGATTGGTGGATCCGAAAAGGATATCATCGATATAGACCTACAACAAAATAGTATACACACCATCCTTCCGTTTAAACAGATTTTTGGTCAATAGCTCCCCTAGTGAAACCATTATCAAGCAGATGCTTAGATAAGATATCATACCACGCACCAGGTGCTTGATGAAGACTGTATAATGCCTTATCCAATTTGTAGAAATGGTCTAGATAGGTTAGATCAAAGAAACCGGGTGGCTTCTTGACATAAACTTCTTCTTGAACTTTGCCATAAAAAAATGCGCTCTTAACATCCATTTGATAGACAGTGAAGTCCAAGCAGCCTGTGTAGGGGAGAAACATTCTGATGGCTTCCAAGCGTGCCACTAGTGCAAATACATCCTCAAAACAATCCCTCTGTCTTGATAAAACCATTGAACAACCTAGCGGGCTTTATTGGAAACCATGATTCCACCTTCATCCTTCTTGTTACGGAGGTCCACTAGATTCCACACTTCTAACTTGGTAAATTACTATAATTCTTCTTGCATTGCCTCCACCCAACTGTTCTCAAGCAATGCAGCTTTGATATTTTTTTTTTTCAACTTTAGAAATGAAACAGGTGAAGAGACTGTCATTCATAGCTTTTGTGGCACTTCGAGTTGGGACTCCCACGTTGAGTGGACCAATGATGTTGTCAGTGGCATGATCCTTGTGAACCCGTAGCTATGGAATTACATCCTCTTCCAGATGGTTTTCCAAATTGGTGATGTTGTTGTCAGGAATAACATGTTCTTCTTCAATAAGATCTTCAGCAGAGGATTGTGGAGCAACATCCACTATTGGAGGAGTTTGTTCCTCAACAGTTTCACTTGTTGCAACAGAAACTGAGGAGCCCGAAGTGGATTCAGCAGAATTTGGAGGAGGAACATCTACATGTTGACTGGTTGAAGATGAGCTTGAAGAAATAGAGATACCTATGTTATTCACAGACATAAGAGGATTAGCTGAAACATGTATGTTAGTGAACACAGGAATATTAAATGATTTAAACAAAGAATCGACATCAAAACGCCAATCAGGACCGTCCCCAACGTCCGTATGATTGCTCTGATACCAATTGTAGGTCCTGATTCTATTGTAGAATCACTCAAATGATCTATTACACACGCACATGCAGAAACTATGTGTATGGTGGTGAAACAGAGGTAAGAAACATAATATGGTGAAGATAAACAGGCTAACCAAACTAGAATCAACACAATAATGATGTGCAATTATAAGAACAACAATTGAATAAACTTCAAATGTGTATTGATTCACAAAAACTGTGAATCAAACATCAAGTGAGTCTGACACAACAGAAGACTCTAAGTCTCAAGCCTCAGAAGAATCAGAAACACAAAGTGATTCGGATACTTCAACATAAAATTTTAAAAGCTGTGAAGAAGAGATTGTTGATGTGTCTAAAATGTTTCCGTTTAATGGGCACAAGACCACATGTGAAGCTCTTCATCGTATAATCACCATAGAAAAGGATGTTGCTCCGGAACCAAGAGGATTTGATGTTTCAAGACTCAAGCGAAAACAACGTTTCAAAGAACATTGTAACACCCCAATTTTCTTAAATACAATATTAGAGGGACAAAAATTGTAATTAAGAAAAAACCTAAAGGGTTAAAAAGATATAAAGTCAAAAGTCGAAGGACCAAAAGTGAAAAATTTAGGTTTCTAGGACTGTGATGGACCGTCACCTGAGGTACCGGTCCGTTATGGGCAGTGACAGACCGTCACAGGACATAACGGTTCGTTACGGGCTAGACAAGGTGATGTAGTGCAAAGCACACATCTTTATTTAGTGTGTTTTATATAGTTTTCGTATTCGTTTTGAGTCGTTTTAGGTTGTATTTTAGTCAATGTTGTATTTTCAGGTGCTCGTATGAATTATGAAGGTATATCACGAAGATACCGAGCACGAGTGAAGTCCAAAGAAACAAAAGTTAAAAAGTTGGATTTTTATACCCTCGCGGTACGCGAGGATTGATCAGGAGAGCTTCGTGGTACACGAGGGGCTCTAGAAAGGCCCCCAGCTATTTTTGCCTTTGCGGTACGCGAAGGGCTGTCTTGATTGCCTCGCGGTACGCGAGAGGCCTGTAAATCCGTGAAAAACCCTAAAATCGATATTTAATGTTTTAAACGGCCATTCTTGAAGGAGTTCGATTGATAGCCGTCTGGAGAAGATCTTAGGGTGATTTTGGGGTTAGAGAAGGCGATTGAAGTGCAAAGTTGGAGGCTTTGGATCCCAGATTCGTTAGTTTAACGTATTCGGTTCGCAAGTTTTGATCTTTTGACTTTGATTATTTTGTGGAAACCATGTTTCTGCTTTATTACTTCTGTCTTGATGTTTTAAGTATGACTCTAGGCTAAACAATTTGTACTGCCTAGGTTTGTGATGATTACTCACTAAAGTTTGGATTTTTATTTGGTTTATAGATTCGTATGATGACTTGATAATATTGTAAGGATCTTAGTTCAGTTATTATTATGAATATGCATGCTTTAATCTGATTTATGATTGATTACTGTTCCTTATGCTACTTGTAAATGTCTTTTAGTTTGTGTAGTGTATCTAGATCATAGACTGTGTGTTTGTGATTGTTTGATGGTTTGCTAGACGTAGTACTCCATAGGAACTGTGATTAAGAGTTTATTAGATTTGAGTGTTCTTCTGACCTTGATACCCAAAAGGTGAGAGGTTGTCGGTTAGTCTTCAATGTTAAGATTCTGGGTGTATATTGTCTGAGAGGAAGTTTCCCTTAGGTTCTAAGTAATTGTTGCTAGTCTGAGTCATAGTATGTTGTTCTGAGATTACCCTGTGCATCCTTGATGTATTTTGGACAGTGAGACTGAGATGTGATTTGTCTTGTCGGTACATTATTGTCGTTGGAGAGTCTGAAAGGTAATCCGACTATCTGGTGAGCGTTGTGTATCTTTAGAGTTTCCTTTTGGTGACACCATGAGAGTGATTAGGGATCCACTAGGTTGTCTAGAGTTATTTTCCTTAGATACCCAGATCCATCATTTTTTCCATAACCGGTAGAAGTTTGAGCCTTGCAAGTAGGATTTCGACCTGGGTAGTGTTCTTCTCATTCCTGATATTCCCGAGTCTTTGCTTGATTGTTAGTGTCGTTCATCTGTTTTCTTTACTTTTAATGAGTAGTTATAGAAAACCCCCAAAACCGATATTCTTAGTTCAAGTCAGAGTCTAGTTTAGTTATACAGTGTCTCTAGGGTTAGATAATCCGGTTTACCATTAAGCTGTGCTACACTCGACAGGTTCACTTACCTGTCAGTATGGCCTAGTTCATAGGTATTCTAGAGTATTACTTAGGACTCTAGATTAGGTTTTTAATTATAGTTTTTATAGACCGTCTGGGCGACATCAAGTTTTTGACTCTGTTTCTGGGGACACTTGGCAATAGCAAAAATTAGCTTTGATTAGTTCTTTGTTTGATTTTCTTTTTTTTAGTTGAGTCTAAATTGTGTGCTTGTCTTCTCTGCTATTTGTATGTCTAATTCTAGGATAAAGTCTTTCTGTGTGTTGAGTCTTCATTTTTATTTGTTTTTGTTTCTTTTAGTGTATGCAGCATACTCGTTCGAAAGGATCACCTGAGTTTACAGCTTATTCAGAGCCCGAGCGAGAGCTTCACGAGCGCAGCCGCGACCTTCATGAGTTTTTAAAAACGTTGTGTAAAAACTAGGTACGTGATATTAGCCCTATCCCTTTTCCTAAAATGGGCGACGCTGACCCACCAGCGAGACGTACCATACACCAGAGAGCCAGTGATGGTGTTACTGGGGTGAGATCTTAGATCACCTGCCCGACTATGCCAAACACAAACAGTTGGCAAGTCCCATCACATGTCATGAGTACCATAACTCATTCTACTCAATTTCATGGCCTCGAGGATGAGGATGCACCACGAAACATGTCCCGCTTCGTGCGAATCTGTGATACCTTCAATATCACTGGTGTGTTTGAGGACGCAATCTGCTTGCGTATCTTTCCATTCTCGCTCTCTGGGCATGTTATCACTTGGCTAGATACCCTCCCCCATAACTCTTTCACTAATTAGGAGGATCTACAAGCCAAGTTTCTTAAAAAGTAGTATCCACCTTCCAAGGCCGCTCGCCTTAGGGACCAGATCCATTCCTTCCGCATGGACCCTGACGAGCCTTATCACATGGCCTGGGAGCGGTTCAACGCACTGTGGAGCTGATGTCCCCAACATAGTCTATCTGACTGGGCGATAGTGGAGAAGTTCTACAATGGTCTCACCTTCGAGAAGCAACAAATGTTCAACACTGTTGTGAGAGGCCATATCATGGACAAGAAAGAGCCTTCTGAGCGCGAGGAAATGTTTGAGAGCTTTGCTCTTGCTGAGTAACAACGCCCATCCACTAGGACTTCCATTCCTAGTGTTAGAGCACCCACCTATTCCCCTAGAGGTGTGCATCAAGTCACCCCCTGATACTAGCATGGCTGCTACACTCACAGCGGTGGCAAATGAGATCAAAGAGCTGAAGCTGAGTGCTTAAAGGTGTGAGGTGTGCAGAGGAGGCCATGACACAAGGGACTGTCCCGTCAGTCAGCAAGAGCAGGTGCACTTTGCGGGCAACCAGAACCGGGGATTCAATAACTATAGCAATTCTTATGGCTCGGGATGGACATCTGGAGGCAACCCACCGAGGTTTAATGCCCGCCCTAATCAGCAAGCTGGAGGTAAAGCAGGACCAAGTGGGGGAAGCAGCGTGAACACAAAGACGATTGAGGAGATACTAGAGACTAAAACCCAAATGCTTGCCCACTGGGTGGTAAAGGAGAAGGAAACTCAACAGAGACTGGATACTCATGATGCCTTACTGAAGAATCAGCAATCTGTATTCCAGGATCTGCAGCGCACGGTGGGAGATATTGCTAAGAGCTTGAAGGATAGACAGGGAGGTCCATCTTCAGGCCCTAATGCATCAGTGTTGGTCGTGTCTACTAGAAGTCAAAGGGAAGAAGAGAGAGTAGAGTCACCAGTAGAAGAGGATGAAGAGCCGGTGGACGAGGAGATAGTGATAGAGAAGCCTGCTGAGAAGGCAGAGGAGAAGAAGAAAGGGGTGGAGATGAAGACCCCTGAGATTGACTTAAGCAATATTCCATATCAAGTGCGCATGCTGCCTCATAAATATGCTAGGGAATACCGAAATTTCTTTAAAATGTTCAAACAACCTAAGGTCCATCTTCTATTCATTGAGGTCCTCCAGCATATGCCCAAGTATGCTAAGTTCTTGAAAGATCTGCTTTCGAACAAAAAGAAGTTGGAGGAGGTCTCAAAAGTCTCACTACGTGAGCGATGCTTTGGGGTGGTGTAGAACAAGCTGCTAGAGAAATTGTAAGATTCGGGTCACTTCACGATCCCGTGTCTGCTTGGCGGTTTGCCTATGAACCACGCATTGGCCGACCTGGGTTCTAGCATCAATCTTATTTCGTATTCTATATACAAGCAGCTAGACCTAGGTGAACCGAAGCCGACGCGCATGACCATATCCTTGGCTGAACGTTCAGTCAAGTTTCCATGGGGAATAGTGGAGAATCTTTTAGTGAAAGTAGACAAATTCGTCTTCTCTGTGGATTTTGTCATTCTGGACATGGATGTGGATGACAGAGTCCCACTCATTCTTGGGCGCCCATTTCTACGCACTGCCAAGGCATGGATCAATGTCTTTGACTGGAAGCTCACACTTCGTATGGGGGTTGATTTTGTTATTTTCGATGCCATGAAACATGTGAAGGGGTGTGCTGAGCAGAGCAATGCAGTCTACATGATTAATGCCTTAATAGATGATCACAGGGGCTCTGATCTAGAAGAGATAGAAGTTGGTGAACTCGCCCCTGAATTAGAAGAGTTATCTGATTGGGCGTTGGAGTTAGAAGATTTGTTGGATGCACCAGATGATTATGGTGATGAGGTGCCTGATGATCTACTAGAGATTATGGCAGAATTAGATGCAATCATAGGCAAAACTCAAATGTGGGGATGATGGAGAAGGTAGAGGATCCTAAAGATCCGGAAGAAAGCTTAGAGGTCATATCCATAAAAACAACCAATCCTAAGCCCTTGTCCATTCCTACTGCTCATTCTGAGGGGATAAAGACTAAGCCGACCCCTAAATCCAGGCCACCCCATAAGAAATTCGGGGTGCTGAGTGATACATGTGATGTAATGATACTGCAAAAAAAGTGTGGGGACGTTTAGGGGTGACAATTTGTTGGGATACATGATTAAGGTTATTTTCGGACCTGGTAGATATAAATGTTGGTGGACTGATTTGAGAGATAATGTGAATAGATGTTCAGTGCTTGTTGATGTTTTGGGGGTGAGGAGAGTTGGCATACCGCGTAGGATGAAGGCGGTGCCGTTTAGAATCAAGGAGAAGCCTCCTGATTTGGTTTATTTGAATCTCGGGACAGTGCCCGGGTGTACAATTTGTATAATCTTTGGTTAAATTTCTTGCTAGTTTCGGTGCTTTTCGGTTTGCGTCTTTGTTTTTGTCGTGTCTTGCAGGGATTCGCATATGATTCGGTGAGGAAAATCATCGACAACGAAGTTCCAGGTACATATGAACTTTAATTTATCAATGGAACAGTTTTTTAAGAAATTGGTAGAAAACGTTTTGAGGGGTCAAAAATTTTCTAAGTATAAAAAACCCTATTAACTTTCTGTAAACATGGTCCTCTCGCGGTGCGCGAAGCTCAAGGGGGCATCCCTCGCGGTACGCGAAGGATAAAGAAAAGGGCCACGCAAAATTTTGCCTCCTCGCGGTACGCAAGGAGGGCCTTCCCACTTCTCGCGGTATGCAGGAGAACCCTGAATCCTCCCCGTTTTTTTGTTTCCCATACCCGTCACCTTCGCCATTACTCCACCACTCACTCATCATCACCTACCATTAGCCACCACCACCCATATCCACCAACCATCACCTACCATGGTAAACCGAAAGACCATACATGATCGTTGATTCACCTTGATGTTGATATTCATGTCTATGTGTTTGTTAACCATCGTGTATATTTCCCTATTCTATCTTGAGTCTTAATGATCCAGTATAGTCTTTTGCATTTACTTTGAGTCTGTATTTTGAGTCAGTTTAATGATTTGGGTTGTGTAAGCTTAATTTTGCAGGTATAGATCGCTCCGCCCATACTCAATCTCCATTCGGGCGGGGTCGATGAAAACCTTATATTTGTGTAAATGCAACCCGACGGGTGTTGTGCAGCCGCGAATAAAATGCTATATGGTTGCACAAGTGGAAGAGTAAAGCTGGACACCATTCACTGTTACATTACCAGCTTAGTCTTCCTAGTTTTTTTTGTATTTTTCATTTTCTGTTGTTTCTCGGTTCACATTGGGGACAATGTTTGTTTCAAGTATGGGGATGGGAGACTGCGTCTTAGTGAGTCTGTTTAGTTTATTTTCTTTCTTTCATAAAAATAGAAAAATACAAAAATATTGAAGAATTTAAAAAAATGTCCTTTGAAAGTAAAAGTTTTTGGATAATAAATCTAAAATGATAGTAAAACTGGAAACAACTGTTGAGTTTTAATGAAATAAATAATTGAAAACGCGTGTAAATTGTGATGTTTTGGTAGATCCAGCCAATTTGAAAGCTTAAATAGTCTACGGGTGTCAAATAGATTAATAATTGAATTAAATCATGATATCATGTGAGTTCTCATCATAGGGGTGTCGGTAAAATTGAAACTGTCAACATAGGGTGATAGGTACCACGTTAAGCTAAAATTTAGAGGTTTTTGAAATTTCTTAGCACCCCACTCTCTTTTTATAAGAATAAATTCAAGATTCGGTGGCGCCCGCAATCCATAATTCCATTATTCATGAGCTTAATTAACTAGAATTTTGAGTTTTGTTTTTGTGTTACCCTCCGGGATAGTGACCTGGTTGAAACACCACTAATCGATTCTTAAGTGCTTAATTGATTGGAACTATAGTCTATGTGTTACCCTTCTAGATAGCGACTTGGTTGAAAGGCCTCTAGACAAAGGTTCATTTATTTAATTTAATGCTCATTTCCATTCATTCATCCATTAATTAACCTTAATTTCTAAAACAAATAAATTTTTGTTTATCGTGTGGGAAATCTATACGGTTTATCCCGGGTGAAGACATGACCTTGAGATGGGATTAGGTAGAGCTGTAGCTTTTGAGTGTGAGTCCCATAGATTGAATGATAGCTTTGTAATGAAATAAATAAAACGTGAACGAGAGCTTGAAAGTTGGCGGTTGGGTTTAATCGGATAGAAATACCGATTGTTGGTTTTTAACGCGTGAGTATATTTATTCTAATAAGATATATGAGATTGTTAGGCTTGTTTTCCAGTTGTGATTCCACTGCATACTTTTTCGGGGACGAAAAAAGGTTAAGTGTGAGGAGGTTTGATGTAGTGCAAAACACACATCTCTATTCCTTTGTATTTAGGGTGTTTTATATAGTTTTCGTATTCGTTTTGAGTCGTTTTAGGTTGTATTTTAGTCTATGTTGTATTTTCAGGTGCTCGTTTGAATTATGAAGTTATATCACGAAGAAACCGAGCACGAGTGAAGTCCCAAGAAAAAAAGTTAAAAGTTGGATTTTTATGCCCTCGCGGTACGCAAGGATGGATCAGGAGAGTTTTGCGGTACGCGAGGGGCTCCAGAAAGGCCCCCGACTATTTTGGACTTCACGGTACACAAAGGGCCAGCTTGATTGCCTCACGGTACGTGAGTGGCCCGTAAATATGTGAAAAACCCGAAATTCGATATTTAAAGTTTTAAACGGCCATTCTTGAAGGAGTTCGATTGATAGACGTCTGGAGAAGATCTTAGGGAGATTTTGGGGTTAGAAAAGGCGATTGAAGTGCAAAGTTGGAGGCTTTGGATCCAGGGTTCGTTAGTATAACGTATTCGGTTCACAAGTTTAGCTCTTTTATCTTTGATTGTTTTGTTGAAACCATGTTTCTTCTTTATTACTTCTGTTTGGATGTTTTAAGTATGATTCTAGACTAAACAATTTATACTACTTAGTTTTGTGATGATTACTCAGTAAAGTTTGGATTTTTATTCGGATTATGGATTCGTATGATGATTTGATGATATTGTAAGGATCTTAGTTCAGTTATTATGATGAATATGCATGCTTTAATCTGATTTGTGATTGATTACTGTTCCTTGTGCTGCTTGTGAATGTATTTCAGTTTGAGTAATGTATCTACATCATAGACTGTGTTTATGATTGTTTGATGGTTTGCTAGACGTATTATTCCATTGGAACGGTGATCGAGAGTTTATAAGATTTGAGTGTTCTTCTGACCTCCATACCCGAAAGGTGAGAGGTGGTCGGTTAGTCTTCACTGTTTAGATTCTGAGTATAAACCGTCTGAGAGGAACTTTCCCTTAGGTTCTTAGTAATTGTTGCTAGTCCGAGTCATAGTATGTTGTTCTGAGATTACCTCGTGCATCCTTGATGTATTGTGGATAGTGAGACTGAGAGATGATCTGTCTTGTGGGTACATTATTGTCGTTGGAGAGTCTGAAAAGTAATCCGACTATTTGGTGAGCGTTGTGCATCTTTAGAGTTTCCTTTTGGTAACACCCTAAGATTGATTAGGGATCCACTAGGTTGTCTAGAGCTGTTATCCTTAGTTACCCAGATCCATCATTTTTTCCATAACTGGTAGAAGTTTGAGCCTTGCAAGTAGGATTCCAACCTGGGTAGTGTTCTTCTCATTCCTGATATTCCCGAGTCTTTGCTTGATTGTTAGTGTCGTTCATCTGTTTTCTTTACTTTTAATCAGTAGTTATAGAAAACCCCCAAAACCAATATTCTTAGTTCGAGTCAGAGTCTAGTTTAGTTATACAATGTCTCTAGGGTTCGATAATCTGGTTTACCATTAAGCTGTGCTACATCTATACAGGTTCACTTGCCTGTTAGTGCCGCCTAGTTCATAGGTATTATAGAGTATTACTTAGGAGTCTAGATTAGGTTTTTATTTATAGTTTTTATAGACCGTCTGGGCGACATCACAAGGCAATGATTGCGAGAATGACACGTGTAATGTTGACTGCCGCACAAATATGACGCATGTAACCCTATTATTGACCTTCACAGGGAGTAACGGTTTGCCACGCCATAAAATAGACCACTCAACCGAATGAAGCCATGTGTCAATGTGACTCGCCCACTTTAGGTCGGGTGACGGACCCTCACCATGGGTAACGATCTGGTTTTGACGAGGCTGTGAAGGACCGTCATGGCCGGTAACGGTCCGTCACAGGGCTGAAAATGGCCTATAAATAGAGATCCTTGGGCAGTCGTCTTCGCTCATCCTCAGACACTCCAAAACCACCAAAACACACACTTATGATCTGAGGTGTATTTCCCAAGGTCCGGTTCACGTACAGAAGTCCGGTTCCCAGTTAATCGTCCGCAATAAGCCGTAGATAGTTCTGAGGTAAGATTTAGATTCGTTTTCTATGGCTTGGTGATTACCACTAAGATAGTTATGTATACCAAAATAATGCTATTACCTAGGGCTTGGAGCCAAGTAGTTGTGAAGTTATAAACCATGTAAAGATATTGCCGGAACAAAGAAAGATGCTAGAGGTGAGTTCTATGATGCCCATTTTTAAATGTTTTAAATGTTTTGGGCTGGTGCACATGCTATGAAATGTTTTACAAGAATACTATAAGCCTTAATTTAAATTCTCTGGGATGGTATCCATGTTGATGGTAAGAAATAGTCTAAAACTTAAAACGGTGTAACGGAGTATTCACAATGTATCAAAGGGGTGGTGGGTACGCCGCTGGTACACTCTCTGACCACACATTACCATTGGATAGACACTCTACGACTCAAAACATAAATGAGACCAAATAATCAGTTAAGTTCAATCAAAGTTAGATACGCTATCGCCTAAGTGTCCCCGGCAAGGGCGCCAAAAACTTGATGTGTGCTGGACGGTCTATAAAAACTAACTATAAAATCTAACCTAGACACTCTAGCCTTAAATTTATACATCTAGACTCAACCTAATACTAGACCACACAACTAGCAAGTGTACCGATCAATGTAGCAAGGTCAAATGAAGTCCGGATATCGAACCCACGAGACACTAGTGACAACTAATCTAGACTCTGACTCAAGTAACTAACTGATTTAAATGGGGGGAATTTGTGCTGCGATTCCAATTCTAACAAAATAAAGAGAACTAACTAACGAGAATCAGTTATCAAGCAAAGGACTTTAGACGAACTCACGAATGGGAAAAGCACTACCCAGGTTAAGAATCCTACCTGTGAATCTTGGAATTCTCTCGGTTAAGGAAACTATAATGGAACCAGGATGTAGAAATACTACACCCTCAGACTACCTAAAGGATCCCTGATCATTCTCAAGGTGTAACCTAGAAGGAAAACCTATGGGGTGTATGACGCTGACTGGTTGGTTGGATCACCTTTCAATCTCTCCAACAATACTAAAGTACCCAAAAGACAGATTACCTTTTTTGTGTTTTTGACTTTTTATAAAAGAAAAACAAGCCTAACTAAACTAGACTCAAGAAGTTTCCCATCCCCACACTTGAACGACACATTGTCCTCAATGTGAACCAAGAAACAACGAAAAATAAAAATAAAAACTCAAAAATAAATAGGAATCGACTTAGATGGTAATGTATGCAGGATAGGTGTCTAGCTTCGGTCTTCCTCTTGTGCACCGTATAGCATTCCATTCGCGGTTGCACAAACTCTGTCGGGTTCCTTTACACAAATATCAAGCTCAGATTATCCTTGATCGAATGGAGATTGAGTACGAACAATTCAAATCCAATCCTGCAAAACTAAACTCACAGCAAACCCAAAACAACATTAAACATATTCAAAATACATACTCGATAATAAAGTTTTATACAAACTATACATTCGGGTTCTCACCTAAGAAACAAACTTAACCAGGAGGCTTCTCCTTTATGCCGCCCCCATCCGACTCGTTTAATGTAACTGGTCTACCACCGATTTGACAAACTATGATGGTAGATTTTAAAACGGATTTAAAAAATTCAAACGGGTCGGACCACAAATACTTAAACTTATCTGGGCCAAACCTGATATGTGGCATGTAGTGTAGGAATCTGTCGCCTCTACAAGCACTGTGCATCCTACCCATATCTCCGTTCAGATTCCTCCAGCTCCTCTTCCGTGACTTTGTTGATTTGGGTGGCGGTCCACCTATTATTAACTGCACGGGCCACTCATCCTTCTGAACTTCAGTCAACCTTAATGTATTCTCAGGTTGGTCCTTCTCGATCCCCACACTTGGCTCTTGATACAATAGATCTTCAAGGAGCTTTAAATCGTCAAGTGGGTCGAACTCTTCTTCACCAGGGGTCGGCATGTCCACCAGTTCGTCACTAAAGTCATCCTCCCATGATGAAACCTGCTCTTCTTCTATCACCCTATCCTTAGACTCATTTAGTCGCTCGCCAGGCGGAACCTCACTATCATCTTCTATCTCAAACAACCCAACTAGTCCCTCTTCGAAACACTCGTCTTCTTTTTCTATATCTTGTATCACATTATTCTCAAATAACAAGCGTAAAGTATCAAGTGCATTCAAAGAGTCAAGCTCGTTACCCAGAAATTTAGGATTATCAAAAATATGCTTAATTAGACCGGGTTCAGAATATTTACCTGGGCCATCACCCACAGTGTCATCCGATGATTCTTCTACCTCTGCTTCATCATCATCACTGAAGAAGTCATCCTCGATGGGCTCTGACCCGCAGCTCTGTGGTGTGTAAACCAAAGGTGGGTCTGGTGCGGAGTCTTGTAGACTTGTGAGTTGCACATCTTCTGTTAAGGTCTCCGGTTCTTGAGCGGGGTTTTCCTTTGCTAACCTTAGACTCGTTAGCTCGTCCGTCAACATCCCATTCTCATCCAGAAAGTCCAGTTGCTTGGCCTTACTTAACAAATGCCACCGAGTGCTCATGATCTCCTACACTTTCCTTTGCTTTACTTTGATTGTTTTTTTGATCTGTATTTCCTGCACCGACTCACTCTCACAAGACAAGTGTAAAGTATCACATGGAACTACGTGAGCTTGCAAGGAATCGGTATAGAATTCATTACTAATGATATTAAGGTCAGAAGACTTACTTGGAGGTGGGACTTGTGCTTCACCTTCTGTCACTGTTACTTGCACTTCGTCCATTAATGTCTCCACTTCTGGGGTTTCCAGAATCACTACATCTGATCGAGTTTCAGTTCCAATAAAGTTCCCGTCAGAATCGAAGACCAAACGTTCTCGATTTCTCAGGCGTTGTGATTCTATGTATTCCATTACTGCCTGGATTTCCCTATCATATGTCCATGAACTTCCAAACCTGCTATACTGTTGTCTATAGATGTCAAAGTAGCAGGTGAGATATCATAAAGATAAAATAAAAGAAATAAAAAAATTTACGGAAAGAAAACTGAACACAAAAGAAAAAGAAAAAGACTCAACACGAAGACTCTAAACCTAAGGCACGACCTAGACTCACAAATTAACATACGAAAAAGCAAACAAAAGACCCGTATTGCTAGACACTCTACGACTCAAAACATAAATGAGACCAAATAATCAGGTTATGTTTTATAGTTAGTTTTTATAGACCGTCCAGCACACATCAAGTTTTTGGCGCCGATACTGGGGACACTTAGGCGATAGCGTATCTAACTTTGATTGAACTTAACTATAGACACTCTAGCTTTATATTTATAAATCTAGACTCAACCTAATGCTAGACCACACAACCGGCAAGTGTACCGATCAATGTAGCAAAGTTAAATGAAGTCTGGATATCGAACCCATGAGACACTAGTGACAACTAATCTAGAATCTGACTCAACTAACTAACTAGTTTAAATTGGGGGAATTTGTGCTTTGATTCTAATTCTAACAAAATAAAGAGAACTAACTAACGAGAATCAATTATCAAGCAAAGGACTTTAGACGAACTCACGAATAGGGAAAGCACTACCCAGGTTAAGAATCCTACATGTGAATCTTGGACTTCTCTCGGTTAAGGAAACTATAATGGAACCAGGATCTAGAAATACTTCCCCCTCAGACTTCCTAAAGGATCCCTGATCATTCTCAAGGTGTGACCCTGAAGGAAAACCTATGGGGTGTATGACGCTTACTGGATGGTTGGATCACCTTTCAGACTCTCCAACAATACTAAAGTACCCAAAAGACAGATTACCTTTCAGTCTCTCCAACAATACTAAAGTACACAAAAGACATATTACCTTTCAGTATCACTGTCCCAATACATTCAAAGACTGCAAAGGGTAATCTAAGAACAATCAAATTGACATGGACTAGCACGCACTACCAAGAAACCTAGGGAAACCTCCTTTCAGAGCCCTTACACCTAGATACTTAATCTCCGAGACTAACCGACTATCTATCACCTTTCAGCTATCTAGATAAGCAGAACACTAAGATCAAACAGATAAACGATTCCTATTCCTATGGATTGCGAATTCAAACCAAACCAAACCAAACGTACCCAGTATAATCCCACACATAGCTAACGCTATTAGTAGGGTCTGGGGAGGGTGTGATGAGGGCAAACCTTACCCCTATCCCAAGGGATAGAGAGGCTGCTCCCGTTTAGACCCCCGGCTCCATGGGAAAGAAGGATTGCGAATTCAATAAACCATAAACTAATCATAACACGAAGTCAATGATCTAATATAAATCCCTAACTGAAAGACATTCAACAGGTAACATATGAAAATCAAAACAATTTACAAATCTAATCTAAGCATGCATAAACATCAATCAATTATCAAAAGATTCGTTACAGTAGCATTAATCCATCAATAACAATCCATAAAACCGAACGAAATCCAATCAATCAACAAATATTCATCAAATCTAGGTAGCTTAAACAAGTCTAGCCAATCATAAGAAAAACACAATCCAAAAAGTCAATATAAACATTTATCATAAAACAAAAAATAATTAAGTTGCATGCTAGCTTAAATTAATTAACTTGCTTGCTTCCATAACTTTTGACCTGTGTGCTAGCTTTCAAATTCCTTTTCACGACTTTTGCTACTGATCTATTTTTCTTTGTTTCACCTGCTTTGATTTTTTCTTTGTTGATGTTCCTTGTTCGTAACCTCCTCAAACAAACAGCCGCCACAATTATTCCACAATTTCTCGTTATGCGTGCCCGCTAAAGATTGTGGTGCTTCAATTCTCCCCTACGGCTCCACCAAATCCACCGCTTTCAAACCAACAATTTCGTATCAAGCTTCTTGTTCCAATTGCCGTAACCCAATTTTTCTCTCACGTCTCCGATCCCCATTCATATATTTAACCTATTTGTTTTTATTTACTTTTTCTTTTAATTCTCTCATGGGCCAATAAAATCCAAGATTGATCCATATAAACCCATTAAACTCTTTTTATTTATTTGAGCCCGTTTTCATTTAATGCCTACAAAATTCAAATATAAATTAATTACGTGTCGGTTCACTTGAATTTATTAATAAAATGCCTAAACCGAGGGTTTAATATGCATAAAATATATAAAAAATAGCACACATCAATCATCGCTAATCAGTTGATTTGTGAAGTTGTTTATCGTTTCTACTGAAAAATCAAAATGTGGCTGCTCTTTCGGGTTAAAATTGTTGGTATTTTTGCTGCTGTGAAAAATAATCGCTATGAAAAAGTGTTTGAGATCTTCTCAGTGTTCATCGGATTTTTTTCTTGATTCAAAATTTGAATCCCATAACTCTCGGAATTATTTTTGGAAACTGGATCAAGTCAGGATCTCATTCAAGGGTTTGTTACTCGGCTGAGATTCACGGGGTGTGTTCTCGGTTTTGATTCAAGGCTTGGAGTTTCTGGTTTAGGTTTCACGGGTTACTTATTCGGGTTCCAAGTTCACGACTAGTCTACTCGGGTTCAAGGTTCACGGCTTAAACTTTAGTTTACGGGTTGGATTCTGGGTTCACGGGTATCTCTGGTGTTCACGGCTGGAACGTGGTTCACAGGTGTTTGAATTGTGTTCACGGCAATACTCTGGTTCACGGCTGAGATAGGTTCACGGATACGTTACTAGTTCACGGGTCCTCCAAGTTCTCGGTAATTTAAAAAACAAATTGGCGGGAAAATTTTTCTTAAATTTTTTTTGAGGTGTTTATATGCGTGTTTCGAGCCATTTTTTAGAAGATAGTACTTTTGGATTTTTATTTCACCAAAATCCATAATTATTTGGAGGGAAAAAATTTTCTTGGTGAAATTTTTTAGAGGACGTCTATATATCTATCCGGATTCGTTTTTGAGAAGCTGACAACATTATATTTTTAGTGAAAATTTTTGGAGGGAAATTTTTGTATATCCAGCTAAAGTCACAAATCAAGATATGATGTTTTCTAGAGAAGTAGGAAAATGCTTATCATCTTCAGCGTCAATTCCACATGAGGTAACATCTGATTTCTGTTATAAATTATGTATTGATAAGGTGGAGATGTATAGAAAACAAAATGCTGATTTGATTTTTGAAATTGAAAATCTTAAATATCAAAAATCAATGTTTTCTAAAAGGAGAAGACATTTAAGGAAGCCATTAAGAAAGATATTTCACTTCTAAAATCTCAATATAGTACAAAACGTTGTCATCTTTCTGATGCTAAGGAAGAAATTGCAAGGTTGACCACTGAATTAGAGAAAGCAAAATCAAATTTTACTGAGGCTAAATTCAAGGTAGAATTCTTTGGTCAATCAATCAAAGTAGTTGATATACATGAAACTCAACTTCATAAGCCAGGTAATGGGAACAAAGGGCTTGGATACAAGAACGTGCCTCCTCCGTTCAATGGAAACTCTACCACTGTTCCTCCCTCTATTGAGGAACAAGTAGAGGAGTTTAAGGTGTTAGCTTCTGGAAATCTGTCAAACATTGATGAGTCCAAATCATCATCCTCAGCTTCAAATGTTAAATGTGTGAACGATTCTGATGCTTCTACTTATGTGCAGAAAAAGTAGAGATTGAGGAATGTGATAGTGAGAATGAAGAGTCTGAAAAGGCTTGTTTTTGCAAGAATAAAATTAATTTTAATTATGGTTGCAAAAATAAAACTAATACTTTTAAGGGTAATGCTTCCAAGAGCACTGCTTCTAAGAGCAACAAACTCTATGTGAAGGATTGGAAAAATGTTTCTAGAAATTCAAAATTACCTGCATATAGTGATGGAAAAACTAGATTTGTTAAACCTGTCACTGATAATTTTGTTAAGTATTCCAACAGGGGCCTGTATACGCTAAAGGAGAAAGCAAACAGGTTGAACAAAACAGGACGTTTGAAAGCTCTTCAAAGAGAAGATTGGAGCGTCATTCTAGTAATGATCAATCTTATCATTCACACTCATCATCATCTTCATCTTCGTGGTCAAACAGACCAGGATATGCTTCTAATACTATCAAGCAGACATGCAACACATGTGGCAAAGCCTGTCACATTGCAAGAAATTGCATACATCGTCCTTATGAGCCTTATTACATGAAGAATCAGAGGACTACACCATGGGATAGAACTTACACTAAGCCATTGAAGGCTACCCAACCCAAGGCAATGAAGAGTAAGTATCCCAAAGTTAATCCCTCTAACAGTGACTGGAATGTTGCAAAGAGAAACAGACAAGCTTATTTCGAAAGACAAAAGGTTAAACAAAATAAACAAACGGTGAAACCTAAAGTCTCAGTTTCAAAAGAAAGAAAATCGTATGTTCAATCGAAGCATGTCTGGAAGGCAAAGGAGATTGTTGTGGAAACACCAGTTCCTGATTCTAACAGTGATATGTGTTTGTAGGAAGTATCTTGCATTGATGCTTCAGGAATGCCCAAGTCAACAATGGCTTGGGTACCTATGTCTAACTAATCTTCTCAATCGTGCATGGACAGCCAAAGAGGACCGTCAACAAAAAAAGTGGTATGTTGATGAGGGTTGTTCTGGGCACATGATGGGTGACATCTATCTGGTGCATAATGTTAATACTTTTAATGAAGGGTATGTTTCTTTTACAGGAGATAAGGGAGGTAAGATCAGCAATAAATGTACAATTTAATTTGGTACATTATGTTTTGAAAATGATGAGCTTTTGATTTTTGAGAATGGTCACAAAAAGATTTTCTTTATCTTTAAATTTGTACATTTTTTTTAATTTTTTATGCACAAATTTAGGGGAGAGTCAAGAAAAATACAAAAAGAGTTTGTTTCTTAGTTAGTTTAAGTCTGCTTTCCTTTGAAAGAAAAGAAAAATACTGTAGGTCCCTCGGGTGTCGCGGATCGTCACATGCAAGTGCGTTGGCTAGTCGGACCGGGTGCGGAATACCCGTGACTAGGTGGAGAATCACTTTAAACTTTCGTCTATTATAAACACTTGAAGGTTACAGAGAGAAGAATACTGAGTGCACAATAGTCTGCGTCCTTATCTACTGTCAACCTGTCCTATTTATACAAGACCTGAACTCTGCGCACATAGCAAGTGCGTAGGAAAAATTGCTCATGCGTACTTAGCAAGTGCGCATAGTATTCTTGCGTACTTACTAAGTACGCAGGAACTAATTCTTGTGCACATACTAAGTGCGCAAAACACTTACAAACAAAGACAAATCGATAACTAATACATACAGACTCTTACAAACAAAGACAAATACAAACAGCGAAAGTACATAAACTAAGACTCTATCCAGAGTGTTTGTCACACAAAAGTTCTTCAATTGTAACATCCCAAAAACAGTAAATAAATAAATAATAACACAATCGAGATTATTATTGTCAAAGAAACGAAATAAAAATGGATGGGCTTGGGTTCGGCTCGAACGGGCCGAAGGAAGCCCAGCTATATAAAGGAATTCACCACTTGCAATTCTAGAGAGAGAAAGGGGAGCTCGGTTCTAGAGAGAGAAAGTGACGGATCGACTCGGGAATTCAGGAGAACGTTGCTACTGTGCTCGTAATCATCTTCTCTGAATCATAACTCCAATCCAGGTAAGCGTTCGATCATAATCTGAGTTTTTATGATTATTTTAGGATTTTCGGTTTTAGCTAAATAGGTGAAGTTTATATGGATGAAACATGAAAATGAACAAAGATCTAGCATCTAGAATAAAAACCGAACGTTCTGATCAAAGAAAATTTAGATATTGACATGATTAGACCCGCATGCAAAAAGTTAGGGTTCTTACGCCTGAATCAGATCCTGCGTACTTATCAAGTACGCAGGAAGGAGGGTTCTGCGTACTTATCAAGTACGCATGAAGTGAAGTCTGCGTACATGTCAAGTACGCATGACCAAGGCCCTACGCACTTTCTAAGTGCGCAGGCATCAGAATGGTTAAGTAAAGTCAGTATGTTTAGAATGATTAAACCGTTAGAGTCGAGATTAGGTCTGATGTGTATTTAACTACTCAATTCAGATCAGAAGTGACATTGTTGGACTTTGTTTAGGACAACCTAGAGAAGCTTATCAGGTGAGTTCTATGTGCCCCTTTCTATGTTATGTGCAAACCTTATTAAATGTTTTGGGGCTGAAATGTATACACTAAATGAATAAATGATATGAATGCTAATGTGATCATACGTGATGTATTAATATATATTTTATATATATAGAAGAGAATGAATTATGAATAAAGAATGAAACGTATGTTTACAAAGAATGAAGGAAAGAATGGCATAACGTAAATAAACGAAATCTTGCTTTATAATTATTTATATTGCATGTTATGAATGTAAGTATACGTTATGGACGGAAACGAAGCTAACGGCTACTTCTGTAAACGGACGACCACGTGACTATTTTGCAACCGGGAAAGATACGTTCCTAGCAAGCTAGGACGTACAAAAAGCATAAAAGGGCGGTCGAAGTAAATGCTAAAATAGTATAACGGTTGCATAAACAATAGTTCGCGTGGGAAATGGATGCCTTAGGGCAGACGGGCAATTATGACGGACTACGACGGTAGGACGGTAAAGAAGGACGTCCGAAGGTCGGCCGGACCAAAGTTAAGGCGGACGGTTTCTAGGACCGGACGAGTAAAAGGGCTACGACGGTAGCTCAAGGGCGTATGTCTTTGTGATATGCGTACCGTAAGATGGGTTGATCACCCTTATGTGTATGACCAATGAAAGTTAAGGAAAGAAAAGGTGAATACATATCTATGTAATCACATAAGAATGAAGAAAGAAAGGTAAAAGCTATGAATACGTATTTGTAGAAATGTATGTATATAATTATGTAAACTTATAAAGAAAAGAATGATCATACATAATAGTTTTAAACTAGAACTCACCAGCGCTAGGTGACTTTTAGTATACATTTCAGGTACAGAAAGGAAGGGTCATGCGAAGGCGTGAAGGTTACCCGGCACAGGACTGACATCCCATATTTATATATGTTAAGACAAATGTTATGTACTTAATTTTCAAAGACTTCCGCTGTTATGTCATGTCATGTTACGTTATGTAATAAATGAATTCGAATGTTTTAAATTTAAGCTCAGTGATGATGACTATGTTTATGAGTAAATCCAACAAGTGAGGTCACCCGGGAAAAGAGGGGCCTTACAAGTTGGGTATCAGAGCAATAGTTTGAGAGATTCAGACATCCCTAAATGTCTGGACTCAAGCTGATTATGGGACCAACGCACGGATGTCAGTCTGGGACGCCAACGCCAACGCCAGCACAGTAAGTAAGTATTAAGGTTAATACACTTGGATAAGAATAGATACTCAAACCTAGAACCAATAGATGTCAATGTCATGACCAATTTGAAGAGTTTGGAACCCGAAAAGCAATGTAAATTTCTTATCACAAACCGGTCACTGTAATTAAAAATTTACCTTGTTCGTATAGTTCCAAGACTATGATATGAGAGAATGACATTGATGTATTCCCTTTATGACCATCAGGAAAACTAGGAACTATGGCTGGAGGAGGAAGAACTGGACGCCGAGGCGGTCGCACTAGCCGAGTGGGTAGACCTCCATTGAATCGAAGAAGTGAAAAGGAAGAGAGTGTGCACGCAGAACACACTGAGAGTGTGCACGAAACTAATGTGACCCCAACTGGGGACGGCAATCAAGGGCCTATACAGTTGGAACCCGAGGTTAGGGATGCTATTTCCCGCGAGGTTGTACTTACTCTGAAGAACATATTGCCTGACCTATTATCTGAGGCACTAAAGAAAAGCAAAGAAGAGGATGAAGGGAACAATGAAGAGAAAATTTATGACAGTGACGAGGATGAAGTAAAAGTGGCATCAAGCAATCGTGGGTGTGCTTACAAAGGTTTCAAGGACGGAGACCCACCTAAGTTGGATGGAACCAAGGATTCGGTGGCTACTTTCGAATGGATTGAGAGGATGAACGTTGTAATCAACATCAGCGAGTGCCGACCAGACCAGGCGGTTAAATATGTTGCTCATTCTTTCACCAATGAAGCACTAGGTTGGTGGAGAAACATTCAAAGAACAAAGTCGCCAAATGCTATTGCCAGAATGACATGGGAAGACCTGAAGAAGCTCATAATCCAAAAGTTATGCCCACAGAATGAGATTGATCGTGTGGAGAATGAGTTCCTAAACTTCAAGGCTGGCAACAAGACTCATCGCCAGTATACTTCAAGATTCAACGAGCTGGCCCAACTGGTACCACACTTGGTGGAAACCGAAGAACGTATTATCAAATACTATGTTAAGGGTCTGCCGCAAAGGGTCCGTGTCCATGTAAAAGCCAACCTACCCTCGACCTTTGAGTCGGTAGTCAACCTGTCTGGAATCGTATACGACGATTATGCCAATGAGGACCCGGCACATGAGACAAAAAAGAGAAAGTGGGAGAACACGTATAGAGGCACCGGAAAAGGGAATGTAACAACTGAAATTAAGAAACCAAGGTTGGACGAATATGAAACATGTAAGAAATGTGGGAGGCAACATCTTGGCGAGTGTCGAATCGGCACCACCGTGTGTTATAAGTGCGGGAGGCCGGGGCACTACTCCCAAGATTGTTTGAAGGACGTCAAATGTCAAGTATGTGGATTGTTTGGACATCTGACAAAGAACTGCAGGAAGGCCGGCCAATCTGGTTCAGGAAAGGAGAGGGAACAGGAACAACAAAAGGCAAGGACTCGGGCCTATGCCTTAACTGAGGAAGAAGCAAGGGGAAACCCTGATGTCGTGTCAGGTACGTTTCTAGTTAATGATGAACGTGCTGCTATTTTATTTGATTCTGGTGCTAGTAAAAGTTTTATATCAAATGCATTTAGTCGTAAATTGGATTGTACAGTCAACACCATAGTAAAGGCCTTTAGCGTACAAACTGCCGTTGGTAAAAATTCGGCAGTATTTCAAGTAACAGAGGATTGCATAATAGGAATAGAGGGTCATAAGTTCCCTTCTAGATTGTTCCTTCTCACCTTAGGAGGATTCGATATAGTATCGGGCATGGATTGGCTAGCTGCCAACGAAGCTCAGATCATATGTAAACGTAAGAGGATACACCTCAAAGCTCCTAACGGTAGTCCAATTACGGTTTATGGGGATTGGAATTGCACGATGCCGAACGTCATCTCGATGATGAAGGCCGAAAGTTACATGAGGCGCGGTTGCGAAGCTTATCTGGCGTATGTTATTGACGATAGAATGAAAACAAAAGAACTCAAGGATGTACCCGTGGTGTGTAGCTTTCCGGAAGTATTCCCTGAGGATCTACCTGGGTTGCCACCGGATCGGGAAATAGAATTTCAGATTGACTTACTGCCAGGAGCTGAGCCCGTTGCCAAAGCCCCTACCGATTGGCTCCGTCAGAAATGAAAGAATTGATGTCTAAACTACAGGAATTAACAGAAAAAGGATTTATTAGACCGAGCATTTCACCATGGGGCGCTCCGGTACTATTCGTAAAGAAGAAAGATGGCAGCATGTGCATGTGCATTGACTACCGTGAATTGAACAAGAGGACAGTAAAGAACAAATACCCATTGCCTAGAATAGACGATCTCTTTGATCAACTGCAAGGTGCAAGTTGGTTATCAAAGATCGATCTTAGGTCGTGTTGTCACCAGTTGAAGGTGAGAGAAGAAGATGTACCAAAGACCGCGTTTCGTACGCGTTACGGGCATTACGAGTTTTTAGTGATGTCATTCGGGTTGACCAACGCACCAGCAGCTTTTATGGACTTGATGAATAGAGTATGCCGACCGATGTTGGATCGCTCAGTGATAGTTTTCATTGACGACATACTAGTTTATTCGAAGAACGAGGGTGATCACCACTATCACCTAAGAGAGGTCTTGGAAGTGTTAAAGCAGGAAAGGTTGTACGCAAAATTCTCCAAATGCGCGTTCTGGCTTAGGGAAGTCCAATTCCTAGGTCATGTGATAAACACAAAAGGCATCATGGTAGATCCTGCAA
This sequence comes from Smallanthus sonchifolius, assembly GCA_023525975.1. NCBI lineage: Eukaryota > Viridiplantae > Streptophyta > Magnoliopsida > Asterales > Asteraceae > Smallanthus > Smallanthus sonchifolius. The sequence goes on from CM042020.1 coordinate 85,935,722, forward strand.
AGATCGAGACAGTAAAGGAATGGAACATCCCGAAGACACCAACAGAGATACGAAGCTTTCTTGGATTGGCAGGCTACTATCGGAGGTTCATTCAAGATTTCTCGAAGATAGCCTCGCCATTAACTATATTGACACGGAAAGAAGTGAAATATGAATGGGGTCCAACCCAAAACAACGTGTTTGAGGAACTTAAAACGCGATTAACCCAAGCTCCAGTCTTGACACTACCTGAGGGAAATGAAGACTTGGTAGTCTACTCTTACGCTTCGGGTCAAGGTTTAGGCTGTGTACTTATGCAACGAGGAAAGGTAATTGCTTACGCTTCGCGACAACTAAAGATTCACGAGGTTAACTACCCAACTCACGATCTGGAGTTAGCGGCAGTAGTTTTCGCATTAAAAATATGGAGGCACTATCTGTACGGAGTTAAATGCACCATCTACTCCGATCGTAAAAGCCTGAAGTACTTTTTCGGACAAAAGGAATTAAACATGAGGCAAAGGAGGTGGTTAGAGCTACTGAAGGACTATGACTGTGAGATACTGTACCATCCAGGCAAAGCAAACGTGGTGGCTGATGCTTTAAGCAGAAAGGAAGAATCGGAACCTATACAGCTGATTATAACACCAGATTTGATGAGTGAAATATCAAAGGCACAAGACGAAGCGCTATTAGAAAGAAATATAAGGCGAGAAAGAATAGTAGGACAACAAGGGAATTTGGATACAAATGCTTATGGTGTACGAACTAGGTTTGGTCGGATGTGGATACCTAAGATTGGCGAGCTTTGAGCCAAAATACTCGATGAGGCCCATAAGTCTCGCTATTCTATCCACCCCGGGACAAACAAAATGTATCAAGACTTGAAGAAAGAGTACTGGTGGCCTGGCATGAAGAATGATGTGACCGAGTACGTGAACAAGTGCCTAACGTGTTCACTAGTCAAGGCCGAGCACCAGAAACCATGCGGTAAAATGCAACCATTACCAATACCGGAATGGAAGTGGGAGGAGATCACGATGGACTTCATTACCAAGCTACCGCGAACAGCTAAAGGCAATGATACCATATGGGTGATCGTCGACCGCTTGACGAAGTGCTCACTTCTTGCCAATACGTGAGACTTCTTCATCAGAATGATTAGCAGAAATTTTTATCAAGGAAATTGTGAGCAGACATGGTATGCCGCTATCGATTGTGTCTGACAGGGAACTAGATTCACGTCAAGGTTTTGGAAGAAATTCAATGAAGCGATGGGCACTAGATTGAACATCAGCACCGCTTACCACCCATAAACCGATGGTCAATCTGAAAGGACCATTCAGACCTTGGAGGACATGCTCCGGGCCTGTATCATTGACTTCGGTGGGAGCTAGGACAGCCATCTACCATTGGCAGAATTTTCATATAACAACAGCTATCACACAACTATTGGCATGACGCCATTTGAAATGTTATATGGGAGGAAATGTAGGACCCCAGTTTGTTGGGGGAAATTAGACAGAAGGATTTTGCAAGTCTCGAAGTGGTCAAAGCTACTTTCGAGAAATTTGATCAAATCAAAGCTCGAATGAAAGCCATAAAAGACAGACATAAATCATACGCGGATAAGAGAAGAAGGGATTTAGAGTTTCAAGTAGGGGACATGGTACTGTTAAAGGTATCACCATGGAAAGGAATCATCCGATTCAGAAAACGTGGCAAACTAAGTCCAAGGTTTGTCGGACCTTTTAAGATCTTAGCGAGAGTGGGTCAAGTTGCTTACAGACTCGACCTACCTGATGCGCTTAGCGAAATACACCCTACGTTCCACGTGTCGCACTTACGCAAGTGTCTAGCTGACGAAATGGCTCACATACCTTACGATGAGATCGAGGTGGATAACAGTCTGAATTATGTCGAGGAACCAATAGCCATCCTTGACCGATTTGAGAAGTGACTACGCAACAAGTCAATCCCATTGGTCAAAGTTCAATGGAAGCACAGAAAGGGATCGAAATCTTCATGGGAGAAAGAAGACGAGATGCGGGAACTGTACCCTCAGTTGTTTAACGTATAATTGGTTTCGAGTACGAAACCTTCCTAAGGGGGGTAGACTTGTAACATCCCAAAAACAGTAAATAAATAAATAATATCACGATCGAGATTATTATTGTCAAAGAAACGAAATAAAAATGGATGGGCTTGGGTTCGGCTCGAACGGGCCGAAGGAAGCTCAGCTATATAAAGGACAAGGGCTGTCACAATTCATTACTTTTCACCACCTGCAATACTAGAGAGAGAAAGGGGAGCTCGGTTCTAGAGGGAGAAAGTGACGGATCGACTCGGGAATTCAGGAGAACGTTGCTACTGTGCTCGTAATCATCTTCTCTGAATCATAACTCCAATCCAGGTAAGCGTTCGATCATAATCTGAGTTTTTATGATTATTTTAGGATTTTCGGTTTTAGCTAAATAGGTGAAGTTTATATGGATGAAACATGAAAATGAACAAAGATCTAGCATCTAGAATAAAAACCGAACGTTCTGATTAAAGAAAATTTAGATATTGACATGATCAGACCCGCATGCAAAAACTTAGGGTTCTTACGCCTGAATCAGATCCTGCGTACTTATCAAGTACGCAGGAAGGAGGGTTCTACGTACTTATCAAGTACGCATGAAGTGAAGTCTGCGTACTTGTCAAGTACGCATGACCAAGGCCCTACGCACTTGCTAAGTGCGCAGGCATCAGAATGGTTAAGTAAAGTCAGTATGTTTACAATGATTAAACCGTTAGAGTCGAGATTAGGTCTGATGTGTATTTAACTACTCAATTCAGATCAGAAGTGACGTTGTTGGACTTTGTTTAGGACAACCTAGAGAAGCTTATCAGGTGAGTTCTATGTGCCCCCTTCTATGTTATGTGCAAACCTTATTAAATGTTTTGGGGCTGAAATGTATACACTAAATGAATAAATGATATGAATGCTAATGTGATCATACGTGATGTATTAATATATATTTTATATATATATAAGAGAATGAATTATGAATAAAGAATGAAACGTATGTTTACAAAGAATGAAGGAAAGAATGGCATAACGTAAATAAACGAAATCTTGCTTTATAATTATTTATATTGCATGTTATGAATGTAAGTATACGTTATGGACGGAAACGAAGCTAACGGCTACTTCTGTAGATGGACGACCACGTGACTATTTTGCAACCGGGAAAGATACGTTCCTAGCAAGCTAGGACGTATAAAAAGCATAAAAGGGCGGTCGAAGTAAATGCTAAAATAGTATAACGGTTGCATAAACAATAGTTCGCGTGGGAAACGGATGCCTTAGGGCAGACGGGCGAATATGACGGACTACGACGGAAGGACGGTAAAGAAGGACGGCCGAAGGTCAGCGGACCAAAGTTAAGGCGGACGGTTTCTAGGACCGGACGAGTAAAAGGGCTACGACGGTAGCTCAAGGACGTATGTCTTTGTGATATGCGTACCGTAAGATGGGTTGATCACCCTTATGTGTATGACCAATGAAAGTTAAGGAAAGAAAAGGTGAATACATATCTATGTAATCACATAAGAATGAAGAAAGAAAAGTAAAAGCTATGAATACGTATTTGTAGAAATGTATGTATATAATTATGTATACTTATAAAGAAAAGAATGATCATACATAATAGTGTTAAACTAGAACTCACCAGCGCTAGGTGACTTTTAGTATACATTTCAGGTACAGAAAGGAAGGGTCGTGCGAAGGCGTGAAGGTTACCCGGCACAGGACTGACATCCCATATTTATATATGTTAAGACAAATGTTATGTACTTAATTTTCAAAGACTTCCGCTGTTATGTCATGTCATGTTACGTTATGTAATAAATGAATTCGAATGTTTTAAATTTAAGCTTAGTGATGATGACTATGTTTATGAGTAAATCCAACAAGTGAGGTCACCCGGGAAAAGGGGCCTTACATAAATAAACTACCCCTTGACAACAACTCTAGATCGTCTTCCGTCTTCACAGCTCTGCATCTTCAGCTTCCATCTTCTTCTTGTAGTCAAGGCAAAACTTGATTACCTTGTCGTATTTAGAAGGAAGGAACTTTGTCCATTCATCCGTATGCATGCAATACCTATCAACTAGAGCCTCTAGATCTTTCACAGAGAAGTTAATGAAGCAGACTTCATCAAATACTCTAATGAAGCAGACTTCATCAAATACCACTGCCTCGCCCGGTTTCCATCTACTTACCAGTACCATATGTTACCAAGGATATCCTGAGATAACTTGCTCAGTGGAATCTTGGTTTCACATAGTACTGGCTTGTATACTAGTTTATTTAAGCTTTTCTTAGTCACAGGATGTCTAGCTTTCTTATCCTTGACTCGCTTGGGCACTTGAGGCTTAAACACTTCAAATTTCCCAGATCTTACTTTACGCTATAGAACCTGCCACAAACCCATCGCTACTGCATGATTTGAGTGACCCAGCAGCTCCCGGTTTGCTAGGTTAACGAGGTCGTATCTAGGTAAGGAGTTGAAAGCTTCACTGGTTGGTTTCAAGTATTGAACCCCCCAGATCGCTTGATTGCGAACAACTGCTTATCTTCCTCGAACCTCACAGCTAAGATCATCCCTGTTGCTCCGTGTTTGTCTATGATAGAAGTCTTTTGCCAGACTGGAGTTGGATCCTTTGATGAACTAGCAGGCATATCTTTGTTTTTCTGTGCCTCTGGATCCACATGTGCAGGGTCAGCAGGGGAGGCTTCAGTCGATGCTTCAACAATGCTAGCAGTCTTGAATGAACCTATGTCGAGCTGAGATTCAAAGGATGGAACTTCGAAGATCTCTCCATCTTCAAACTCATACTCGCCTTCCCCGTCGTCCTTGGGAATTTCAATAACTACATCATCATCATCTTCATCCCAATCATCACCAGAGTCGATCTCTCCTTCTTCAAGATTGTCGAGATCCTTGATCTGTGCTTCTTTGGAATAGTCAGGCTCTAAGAATAAGATCTCATCGTCAGATAGATCTCTTGGAACATCAGCACTGACTCTCCTTTATCACCACCACCGGAAGTATCACCACCTTCTTGATGAGTCGACTCCCCCTCAGCCATTGGAATAGCATAAATGGGAACGATTGCCAGAGCTTGATGCTCAATTCCACCTGGACCGACTTCAGGATCCTTGTCTTTGTCATCATCCTTAGTTAAGTCAACTGGATGACAAGCCTCATCACCGGTAGGTTTAGATGCCTTCTCCTTCTCTTTTTCTTTTTCTTTCTTCTTCTCCCCCTGAGCAGCAAGCTTTTCGGTCAAGTCAGTTACTAACTTGACCATCATTTCATGTTCTTTTCGCTGCATGTCAAACCGAAGCTCTAGAGACGACCTGTGTCCCAGAATCATATTGTTTGTTTTGATCAGTAGTTCGTTCTGGGCCATCACATTTGCTAGTCGCTCTTGCATCCCAGCCCTCTGGCTTCTCAGAATAGTAACCTTGTCCACCAACGAATTTATCTGAGCCTGTTGAGCCTCAGATTCCTCCCTTGATTTCCGAACAATTTCAAGTAGAGCAGCAACTTGGGTTTCCAAAGTATCAATCCTTGCATCATTCGGATCAGGATTCCTGGACGTAGAAGCTTCAGCATTATGAAGTGGGGATGAGAAGATCGTATCAAAGTCAAAGCCCTGAGTAAAGTCTCCATAGCTGTAGGGTTGACTGATAGGTTCAGTGGTGGTAGTAGGGATTGTGGATGGGATGATGGTTGTAGGAGTGATGGAAGGTGTGATGGTGACTGACTCTGTAAGAATCAGAGTTGTCACCGCCACATGGCAGATGGTACGGGGAGGGTCACTATCATAGGAACCTCCTCTGTGATAGAAGTGACCACCACATCAAGTGTTACTTTTGGCCTTCTCCGCTGTCTGCGGTACAGCTGTTGTGAAGATGGGGTAGAAGCTGAATCAGTACTCGCAGCCGATACTTCTACTTGCCTCTGAGCACGATCCTCCACCTCACGAGGAATAGCTTGTTGCTGCCTATCCCCCCGGTTTTTGTTTATACTTTTACGTCTTTTTCTTTGTATAGCAGCGTCAGAGTCAGAATCTGGCCCGTATTCACTGCTCGTCATTTGTCGCTTTCTCTTTGAAGATGACTCAGGAAGGGTTACCTTTGTCAATCTTCTCGGGTGTACCTGTGATGGTGCATCATCAGAATCAGATGAATCAGACTCTGTATCTTCGGAGTCGGATCCTTCAGCACCAACATTAACTGCTTCTTCGTCTCCTCCAAACAATTCATCTTCACTTTCAACGTCCTCCTCTTCTTGTTGCTCATTCGAATGTTCACTGAGTTCTGGATCAGAATCATGACTAAACCATCTCCAGTCATCTGGTGCCACATACGCGTCATTTATCAGGTGGCCAAAGAGTGCGGTGTGTTCAGGGGTAGGTTCTACACTGCCTGGCTTTAAGAATTGTGCAAACACCCTCTTTTCCACCCACTTTACTTGCAATCTCTCCCCAGTAGCAGGCAGATTTGGCAACGCATCATATATCAGTAGTTGCACAAATCTTGGGTATAACAGGAATCTAAACCTCTCAGCCGTATTTATCTGATCATTTAATGCTTTGAAGATGTATCTTGAGAAGTTATAGCCCCTGTTGAGAGATAAGCCAACCATGGTTGCTGCAAGATCATGTCCCATTGCATCCTTCCCCGCCTTTCTTGAAGAAATGCACATGATCATCACGTGGCCAAAGTACCTCCACTGATCAAGCACCCACATCTTCTTGTAGGAAGAATAATCTCGAACACCGACATATCCCATACGCTGCCTCCAACATCCATCCACGAAGTAGTCAGGATAGGCTGTTGGATCTGTGGCGAGATTTTGGAACCGTAAGACACGAATAGTGTCTTCAGAAAAGGCGATGTCATGACCCGCCACGGTAGCCCGTATAGAAGAGATTCGAGGGCAATAGTGACATCAAGAAAAGTAAACGGGATCTACTTAGGAAGCAGTATGAGTGCTTCAGATTTCTAGAGAACGAAACCATAGATGAACTCATCTCTAGATTCTATCATTTGCAGACTGAGTTGAAAGCTTTTGACATCATCTATCCAAATGAGGAATTAGTTTAAAAATTTATGGATGCTTTGCCACCCAAATTTGAGATGTATACTACCCTGATGAGAGAAAATTCTAAGTTTTATGAGATGAAAATTGGCGAGGAAATTGGAAAGGTTCAAGCACATGACATGAACCTAAAAAGAAAGGAGAGCTCAGGAAGACCTCAAATACAAGACCCTTCTATGTATTATGGGACGTCTTCTACAACCAAGTCATCGGGCTCTGGAATTTCCCTTTTCTCAGGAAACTCTCATGAGGAAGAAACTGTAAAGGTTTGTGGTGGTTATGCATGCTATGCAGCATCTGGTTCTGGTTCTAGATCTTATCACCAGAACTCCTCAAGAAATCCTTCTCCTACATCTTTAGCTAACCAATCAGCAATAGCCAAGATAGCTGAAGATCATGTGGCATTATTCTCATCATCCATGCTTGCCTATGAGAACTTCATTGACGGCAAGCTAACGGATCTTGAAACCATCGAAGAAGACTTTAATCAGGTGGATCCAGATGATATGGAGGATATGGTTATTCAATGGAATATGGCCATGATCTTGAGGAGAGGCAAGCGTTTCCTGAACAGAACAGGAAGAAAATTCATTAGCGGGCATTCAAATGCCAAGGTTGGTTTTGACAAATCCAAGGCCAAGTGCTACAAGTGTCTGAACTTTGGACACTTTGCTCGTGAATGTCAAAAGGACAGAGCATCGGCTTCCGGTTTCACCAGACCTAGCCGAACAGCTAAGGCTACAACAACTCAAACAACCACAATCAAAGCCAAGCTTGAACGTCCAATGCATTAGTGGGTCAACAGGACGATAGCTTTGATTGGGGTGTTCATCTGGAGGATGCTCTTATTGCACAAACTCAGGTTGGTCTCATGGCTGAGATTATGGAGATGATGGAAGTTGAGGAAAGGGAAGCTTCTGTGGCTGACCAGGAAGAGTCTACAACTGCTGTCGTAATTTCTTGTTCTAAATGTCTAAGCTTGAAGGTTGAAAATTCTAAGCTTCAAGAAAAAGTCGAACCCCTTCGTATTGCAGCGCTAAACTACAAGGAAAACGAAAAACGATTTAAAGATTCAATTGAAACGTTGAAGAAAGAAAATCATGATTATTCACTTAAAATCAGCGATCAACAGTTTCACTTGGATTTTGCATACAAGGGGTTAGAGAAAAGGAACAATGAGATCAACAAACTGCAAAATGAGATCTTGTAGTTGTAATGTATTAATGAGAAGTTGAAAAATTCTCGTTTTGTGGTGGAACACTACGAGTCTGTAGTGAGGCAATTGAATGGCTTAGGGTTGGGTACTAATGCTATTCCTCCACCAGTTAGTGGGAAATTTGTCAACGGCTTAATAGACATTGATTTGTCTTGCCTTGATAAGTCCTCAGGTAAGGATGATTCCTCTAACAAGGATGATTCCTCAGGTAAGGCTGACTCCGCATCTAACGAGGAGTTCTTTACTGGCTCATTAGATCTGGCATTTGATGACTCAGGTAGTGATAAACCTATGGTGAAACTCTCTAAGCCAAAGAGAAGGAGAAGGAACAAGAGGTTGAGAAAGCTTGAACAGCTGACTAAAATTCAATCAGGTGAAGCTTCCATTAGTTCACCTGTTGCTGTTGAATCTAATTCTACTGTTCCAGTTAAGAAAAAGAAGAGATCCTGGAACAACAAAGATAAAAGTTCTCAATCTCCTAGTCCCAATTCTTCTAAAGATTCATCCATTTTTAACAGTCACGACTGTGAGTTAATTGAGGTTGTTTATTTTAAGAAAGACGGACAACCCAAGACCACTATGGCTTGGGTCTCCAAATCTAATTAATTATTTTTGTGACTCGTGTAGGGACATCTGAAGGGTACTATCTCCAATTGTTGGTATGTAGATAGTGGATGCTCCCGGCACATGACATGTAACATAGCCCTGCTTCAAGATGTTAAAACATTCAGAGGCGGCTATGTGGCCTTTGCTGGAGAGAAAGGCGGTAGTATTACGTGTCACGGCGTGGTGTCAAATGGTTGTGTCAGCTTTGACAATGTCAACTACTATAAGCAGCTGAAGCATAACTTGTTGAGTGTCTCCCAAATGTGCGACAAGGAGTACTCAGTGATGTTTGACAAGAATGAATGCTTGATACTCAAACCTAGTTTTGAGGTTCCTGAAGATTGGATTCTGATGAGAGCGCCAAGGAAAAACGACACCTATCAGATTGATATGAGTGTGGCAACAACAACCTCATCAGTTGCTACCTATTTGCTTACCAAAGTGACAGAACTTGACTCTATCTTGTGGCATAGGAAACTCGGACATATTTCTTATCGTAAAATGAATCATCTTGTCCGAAACGGTTTGGTAACTGGTGTTCCTAAGCTGAGATTTACCATTGCAGATGACTGTATGCCTTGTAAAAAGGGCAAACAGCAACGGAAGTCTCACAAGCCCAAGCTCCAAAACTCCATTGATACCCCTTTGGAGCTATTACATATGGATTTGTTTGGCCCCATAAGTATCAGGAGTATTGGAGGTAGGTCATTCTATCTGGTTGTAACTGATGATTTCTCACGTTTTTCTTATGTGCATTTTTTAGGTACAAAGGACGAGACAGCTGATATTCTTCAATACCTGATCCTGAGCTTGGAATCTCTTTGCAAGTTGAAGGTTAGAAGAATAAGGAGTGACAACGGAACTGAATTCAAGAATAACTTGACGGAACTTTTCTGTCTCAAGAAGGGGATCCGTCACGAATTTAGTGCCCCGTACACACCTCAGCAGAATGGAGTCGCAGAACGGAAGAACAGAACCTTGATTGAGACTGCAAGAACAATGCTGTCAGATGCAAAGCTTCCTATCACTTTCTGTGCAGAAGCGGTTAATATAGCTTGTCACGTCTTGAACAGAATTCTGGTTGTGAAGAGGCACAAGTAGACTTGTTATGAGTTGATCAACAATCGACCTCCTAATCTTGACTATCTAGTTCCTTTTAGTAGTCCCTGTTCCTTATTGCTACAATACAAAGACCGCAAGTCTAAGTTTCATGCAAAAGCGGTGGAAGGAATCTTCTTAGGATATGTTGTCAACTCGCCTTGCAAGAGAGTGTACAATATAGGAACTCGTACTGTCGAGGAATGGTTTGAAGTGGACAGTAGTAAACACAGCATTCCACCAAAACCAACTGGTCCAGCTTGGGGTTTTGATTATGATACGCTATTCAGATCTTTCAATCTTCTTGATTTGTCTTAAGATGATGCCGCAAATGTATACGAATTATTTTGTGGAGGTGATGAGTCCAGTTTCTCAACACGTGCTACTGTACCGATTGTAACTCCTGATTCCAACCCTGCATCTGCATCTGCAACTCATGACAGTGAGAACAATGAAGATGTTCATGTTGACGGAAATGACGCTCAAGCTAATCCTAACACTTGTGTAGGAAATGAAGCTCCAGCTGATCCAATTAACATTGAATCTTCTTCTTCTAGAACACAGGATATAGGGGAGTAAAGCACGAACCTCGATTCAAAAATTCAGGAACCAAATGTACCAGAGATGAGAGTACATAAGAATCATCCAATTGACAACATTATTGGTGATCCTTGACACTGGTGTCATGGAAACTGTTAGGACATGTTTTGTAACTGTTGATAAAATTCTGTATAAGTTCATATAGAGGCGAACTTAACAAGTTCGCCTAAGAATCTTTAGGAGCGAACTTGTTAAGTTCGCCTAGCCTATTAGAGGTGAACTTGTTAAGTTCACCTAGTCTAACAGAGGCGAACTTGTTATGTTCGCTTAGTCTATCTGAGGCGAACTTGTTAAGTTCGCTTATTCTATTAGAGGCAAACTTTTTAAGTTCGCCTAATACATATCATATGTCTATATATAGATGTTTACAGAGTCAACAGTAGTAACTTGAACAGAGAAAGAGATATCAGAGTAGACTTGAGAGAGACTAGAGATAATTCTGTGAATCTTGTAACCTGATATTGTTGTGGAAATACAAAGCGTTTATTTACACCATTGTTGTTGCTTGAGTTACACGAGCACGTTAATCATGGATTCTGCACGTTATCACCGTGTCGTACCGCGAGTCTAGAAATACGCCACGCACCGAATTAGGGACCTACAAGTGGTATCAGAGCTTTTTCTCTTGGATAACAGAAGATTCGTGGTGTCTTCGTGTACAATCAACATCAAATTTCAGAGATTTTGAAGATTTTACATTTTTTTTGTCTTCTTGATAAAAATGGAAGATTTTTGATCATTTTGGATTCTTTTGATGAAATTGATTCGATAGAAGTGTTCCTAATCAGTTCCTACACATTCCTACGGTTCAATTTAATCAAATTCCATCAATTCAGCAAGATATGATGATTTTCGGAATTTTTGGTTCGTGTTTGGTTGAACAGCTGATGCAGGCGAACTTAGCAATTCTGTTGCAGGCGAACTTAGAGAGGCGAACTTAATAAGTTCGCTTGGTGCAGATTAGGCAAACTTAACAAGTTCGCTCGGGTCAAGTTCGCTTGGGGTCAAGTTCGCTCAGGTCAGTTTCAGGTGAATTTTGTCAGGCGAACTTACTTAAGTTCGCTTGAGATTAAAAAAAAAGTATTTTGGCGGGGAATTTTTTAGGGAAAGCTTATTAAGTTCGCTTGAGTATTTTGGGGGGAAATTTCTTCTTCTTTAATTTTTTTAGGGAAAGTTTATATGGTCGTTTTGAATCATTTTTGAAATTTTGAATTTTTGAAATTTTTAAAAAAGAGTATTTTGCCGGGAAATTTTTTTCCGGATATTTTCGCAAAAACTTCACAATGTCAATTTCATGTGATGATAATGAGATTGAAATTATGCCACCGAGGCTTTTGTGCATATCAGATTTTCGTATCTTGAAAGTCCGGTTCGTATCCAAAACTGATGAAAATTTTTGGAGATCAATAATAGAAGGATATGTGCATCCTACTTTTAACTTTCTGGAATTTAGTGATGTTCCTAAATCAGTGACAGCTCTTACTAAAGTAGAAAAGCAGAAGTTTGATCGAGAGATGAAAACGTTTGAAACTTTAACGATGTCTTTACCAAAAGAAATCATTCATAGTCTCGGGAAGTGTCCAACTTCAAGAGATCTATGGGAAGCATTGAAGAAAAAGGGTGAAGCAACTTCTCAAGCGTTTGTAGTTTTGATCAAAGAAGTATTAGAGAAGAAGAGTGATTCTCAAAGTGATTCTTTTGTAGATTTAACTGATAGTGAGAGTATTCGTTCTGGTGAAAGTACTCAATCTACTGAGACTGATGTGATGACTGAAGAAAGCTTTCAAACAGTTGAAGATGATCTGAGTGAATTAGAAACTGGTGCAGAGCCTGCCATTGTTGATCAAAAGAGTGAAACTGATGATGACGTTTTCATGGCTCCTGGTGCATCTTTATCAAAAGTAAAACCTAAGGTAGTTTCTAACTCTGAAACGTTTTGTTCTAACTGTATTTCAGTGAAGGATAAAATGATGAGGGTTATGGATGACAACGTAAACCTCATTTGTGATATGAAATCGATGCACACGGTAAATCAGAAATTAAAGGATAATGAGACTGTGTGTGTTGAAAGGATAGAATCACTGAAGAGGGATATAAGTTCTCTGACTTTGAAGATCAAAGAGCAGGCATATCACCTGGATATGTCCTTTGCAGAAATTGAGAAAAGAAATAATGATCTTGTTGATAAAGATAAGGAACTAGCAGAATCTAAAGCAGAGGTAATTAGATTGCTTAGAAAGTTAGAAAGCTTTGGAAATTCATCATTCTTATTAGAACATTGTCATAATAATACTAAAGAGGGGAAGGGAACTAGTGGTATTGGTTATGTTCCTCCACCACTCAACGGAAATTATTCTGCTACACCTGAGATTATAAAGATGAGGATTTAGATCCTAAGACTGTGTTGAAAGTAAATCCGGTCACAGGTGAAGATATGGTGTATTTTGATAAGAGTGATGATGAATATTTTGATGAAGCTAAGGTAGAGGGGTACCGAAAGAGATTAAGAAAGAAGACTCAAAGGTTGATTCTAATTCATATGGTAAAAATACATTTGGAAGTTCTTCAACTTCAAGTAGAGTTCCATATGTCAGAGATTATAAAGACAGGCGTACAAGTTTTCATTGTAATGAGATAGGACACATTGTGGTGAACTATCCTTACAAAAATAAAGGGAAGAAGCAGGTAGTTCATGAGAAGATGAAACCTGAATCAAATCCTGTTGCGAAAAAGTTTGTTACGTCTCAAACTCCAAAAGAAGTTCATGTAGGAGAATCTTCTTCAAGTGCATCTTATCGTGTGAAGATTCCTCATATGAGAGAATATAGTGGGAAGAGATCTTGCTTTTCTTGTGGTCTTGTGGGTCATATTCAGATTTCTTGTCCTCACAACGCCAAAGGTAACCGACATGTTACTCCAGAAAAGGTAAGAACTCCTGTTAAGCCTTATGTTAACCCAAATGTGGTTAAACCTCATGATACACGAAAGGGTAATTCAAAATCTGAGGTTAGGCTTTCTAGACCTCAAAGACGGAGGAGAAACAGAAGATTGAGAAAACTTTTAGAACAAGAGTTTTCACAATCTAAACATTTTTCAAATGAAAAAGATTGTTCAAACACTTCACATTTTAAGCAAAACGAACTTAATGAACAGAAGTATGTTTGGAAATCTAAAGTTTATGTTTCTGACTCGTCGGAACAATCACCGAAAATCGATGAGTGTTTTGATTGTGAATGGAGTGAGGTTTACTATTTTTATATAGATGGACGACCCATGACTACCATGGCTTGGGTCCCAATTTCAAATTAATGTTTCTTGTTAGTTGTGAAGGATTTACGAAGAGGGAGTATTAATACCATTTTGGTTGTTGATAGTGGTGGTTCTAAGCACATGACAGGGATTGACATCTGCATGAGTAAAGAGTTGTTGCTAACTAAGAAATCTATTTGATTCAACGACTTGATGCTCAAGGGGGAGAATATGTCACACACAATGTTTTAGAAAGAGTTTTTACAAAGTCCAAATGATAGCCTAAAACTTAGGATGACGATGGTGAGCATAAAGTCGTTGATGCAACCATTTGACTAGTTGAGGGGGAGTCTACAGGACAGGGGGAGTACAGAACTGTGTTGGTGACAAAGGCAAAGACATTCAACTATAGGATTACATCGGTTTGAGTTTTTTTTAATTGATTGACTTGCTTAATCCTGAGTAACCAAGTAAATGTTTTTCATAAAATGTGTCACATCCCGACCGATGGCGGAATCATTGAGGCGGACAATGGAATGATTGTTCAAAAACACATGATAGCTAAAAGGTTGCATAATTCATTAATTAAATTTAAAGACAACAAGATCCAAATACGATACATTTAAAATAACCTAGTCTAGTTCAAAACATTGATTTATTTAACTAGGTCCATAGTCCTTAAGTGGAGAAATCTTCGGCAAGTAGTCACATATGCAAACCTGAAACATTATTTAAATCAAGTGTCAACTAAAAAGTTGGTGAGTACATAGGTTTAGTAATTCCGATAAATAGTAGTTGTAAATCTTTTTGCAACTCATTGTTTATCTTTTTAAACATAGTATATATGATGTAACATTTATTTAATCACAATTCAAACCGAGTTTGACGCGCTTGAATAGAGCACAACAGCTAAGTCCGGTATGTTTGAATATAGTTACCCACTATATCCGATATGTTTGAATATAACACGCGGTTATATCCGAGTATGCAGTAATAAACACCCTAACCGGGTGGGCTGGTCAGGCACAATAGATCTATCAATATTACAGTTGGTTGTCTTGTGTTTAAATGTATGTACATCCAAAGAATAAGCATATAGTCTCATGTATAACACGTATAAACAATGTGAGTAGCATGTATAATGTTTCACCCCAAAACGTGTAAAAATGTAAAATAGGGGCTATGTAACTCACCTTGCAAGCGGGTATTTTTCCATGCGTGTAGGTGATAAGTATGCGGAAGCCTAAGCACGTTGATACCCTATGTAGATAAATGGGTATTATTGTATGTTTACATGTGCGTATTAGTATTTAATTGTGTATAGGTTTATAATAGTATTTCTCAGGGTTATTTGCATAAAAGTTGGTCCAGATTTACTTGAAATTACTGATTTGATCGAAACTGTTTTATAGTTGTGACAGGTATCGAAACTGTGTTCAATCGAAACTACTAGTTTCGATTGACCATTTATAAGTGATACACAGGCTGTCGAAACTACTAGTTTCGATTGATCATTTATAAGTGATACACAGGCTGTCGAAACTACCATCTATCGAAACTATTAGTTTCGATTGATCATTTATAAGTGATACACAGGCTGTCGAGACTACCATCTATCGAAACTATTAGTTTCGATTGACCATTTACTCAATCGAAACTAAGTAGTTTCGATGGCGCAGACTTTAGCAAATAAAACAGTAACATTAGTTTGTCCGGAAATCGATGGTTTGGAGTCGTGACTTCGATTGGTTCAGTTTGTCTTATGATAACAGAAGGTAAAGAAACGAAGTTGAGGATTCTTACGTGGTCGTGAAGGGGTCTGGTTGGCACAGCCTTTGAACTTGAAAAAGTCACAAGCGGGAATCGATTTCTGTGTGGAATTAGCTCCTGAAATCCTAGTCACAGCTTCACCCAGGGTCGACGAAGGTGATGGTTTCCTCAATTTGGAGTGAGAGTGGGTGGGAGGAAGGTAGCGAGCTCGTGCAGAGCCGACCATGGCTATTTATAGCCGAGCTTGATTTCTATGTTAAAACGTGCAATTGGGCACGTTCCGACACTAGTCTGGACGAGACGAAACTAACCAGACATTCAACACGCGTGGAGGTGGTCTGTCGGGCGCGAATTCGAATGTGGGTTTCTCGGCCACCAACAGGATCAGACGATCCTTATGTTGGGGAGACCAATTGGTCAGGGGGTCTTGTTCGCGTGGGAGAGACGAAGCCAGGGATGCCTGTAGCGGCTGCCGAGGTGCAGGGGACAGCCGTGTCGAGGAGTCGCCAGAGAAAAGCTCGGACCGTCGGTCAATGGGGAAGACGGTCGGAAACGCGAATCGGAAGTTGGCAAAACCAGTCCCTGGAGTTTGTTTTTGATTTAAAATAGTCCCTGAGAGTTATTACAAATTGGTCCCTATGGTTTGATTTGTCCAGAAACAACCCCTTAGTCGATTTCAGTTTTAAATCCTTCGAGTTTGTTTAATTACAATACAACCCCTGAACTTTTATTTAAATAAATTAATTTAATTTCTTTTAAATCAAATTAATTTAAAAATGTTTTTATAAACTTATTTTATTTTTATTATTATAAATAATTTTTATAAAAGTTATTTATCTTATTTAAATAGGTTATTTTATTAAATATACAACTTTTTAAATTTAGATTTTTATATAAAACTTTATATTAGTTTTAAAATTTATAAAATTCTAATTAGTTTAAATCCGTAAAATAAAATACCTATTTGTATAAAACCAAATAAAACTCTTACACTTTATTAAAATAGAGAATGATTACACGATAATTATAATACAAGTGCGAGAACGAAAAATCCGAAACGTCACAGTCTCCCCATGTTAGAGGAATTTCGCCCCGAAATTCAACTAGTGGAAGCTATGAAAAGAGATGCGGATACTTGGTCTTCATTTGGTCTTCACGTTCCCAAGTGAACTCGGGTCCACGTTTAGATTCTCAACGGACCTTGACAATGGGGATGCGGCTACGCTTGGGTTTCTTAACTTCTCGGTCTATGATTTCCACGGGTTTTTCAACAAAGTGCATTTTCTCGTCAATGCGCACTTCATCAAGAGGGATGTGGATATTCTCGTCGGCTAGGCACTTTTTCAAATTAGATACATGAAAGGTCGGATGAACGTTGCTGAGTTCTGAAGGAAGATCGAGTTTGTAGGCCACTTTTCCTACCCTTTCGAGTATCTTGAATGGACCGACATATCGAGGTGCAAGTTTTCCTTTCTTTCCAAATCGGACTACGCCCTTCCAAGGTGATACCTTTAGGAGAACCATATCCCCAACTTGAAATTCCAAGGGTTTTCGTCTTTTATCGGCATAGCTCTTTTGCCGACTCCTTGCTACCCGAATGTTGTCAAGGATAAGAGAGATTTTATCGGTGGTCTCTTGGATAAGCTCGGGACCGGTGATTTGTGCTTCACCAATTTCGTTCCAACAAATCGGTGAACGACATTTCCGTCCATAAAGAGCTTCAAACGGTGCCATGTTAATACTTGTGTGGTAGCTGTTGTTGTAGGAAAATTGGATCAGTGGTAAGTGAGAATCCCAATTGCCACCAAGGTCGATGACACAAGCTCTAAGCATATCCTCGAGAGTTTGGATCGTTCGCTCAGTTTGTCCATCAGTTTGAGGATGGTAAGCCGTACTTAAATTAAAACGAGTACCAAGTGCAGATTGTAACGATTGCCAAAATCGGGAAGTAAAACGCGAATCACGATCGAAGATGATGTTCAAAGGGATTCCGTGGCAACTTACGATCTCATCAACGTAGATCCGAGCCAATTTATCTACTCGATAGTCCTCACGAATAGGCAAGAAATGAGCAGACTTTGTAAGTCGGTCGATAATAACCTAGATACTATCGTGCCCATTAGAAGTGCATGGGAGTTTGGTGATGAAATCCATAGCAAGGTTCTCCCACTTCCACATGGGAATTTCAGGTTGTTCGAGGAGACCGGAAGGCTTCTGGTGTTCGGTCTTCACTTTAGAACAAGTTAGGCATTTTTCCACAAAGAGGGCAATATCCTTTTTCATGCCGCGCCACCAATATTGTTGACGAAGGTCCATGTACATCTTATCAGCTCCGGGATGTACCTAATATCAAGTTTTGTGGACTCGTTCATCAAAAATATACGAAGGTCGTCGCGATAGGGAACCCAGATACGATCCAAGTAATACAATAGGCCGTTGGCTTTGGTTTCTAGCAAGGGTTCTACACCACATGCCATTTCTTGGTACATGTTTCCCTTGGTAACCGAGGTGTGTTGTGCTTGAAGAATACGGGCTTGGATATCGTTATGAATACAAACACTATCAAGCATGATACGTTCTTTACGACTCAAGGCGTCGGCTACAACATTTGCTTTGCCGGGGTGGTAGCGAATCTCGCAGTCGTAATCGTTAAGAAGTTCAACCCATCGTCGCTGCCTCATATTAAGCTCTTTTTGATTGAAAATATGTTGGAGACTTTTGTGATCGGTGAAAACCACGCATTTGGTGCCATAAAGATAATGTCTCCAAATTTTCAAGGTGAAAACGACAGCACCAAGCTCGAGATCATGGGTCGTATAATTCTTCTCATGGACTTTGAGTTGACGTGATGCGTATGCGATTACTTGACCTCGTTACATAAGAACACAACCAAGTCCTTGGTTGGATGCATCACAATAAACGACAAAGTCGTCATTACCACTAGGAAGAGTTAGAATAGGAGCATTGCAGAGCTTGAGCTTGAGAGTTTGAAAAGCTTCTTCTTGTTTGGGTCCCCACTCGTAAGGTTTACCTTTGTGAGTCAATGCAGTGAGCGGAACCGCAATCTTGGAGAAATTTGAGATGAAGCGACGATAGTAACCTGCTAGTCCAAGGAATGAACGAATCTCGGTAGGAGTCTTAGGTGTACTCCAATTCTTTTCCGCTTTGATTTTTTTCGGGTCCACATGAATCCCTTTATCGTTGACTATGTGTCCCAAAAATTGAACCTCTTTTAGCCAGAATTCACACTTGGAGAGCATGGCGTATAGTTGTTCTTTCTTTAAGAGTTCTAAGATCAAACGAAGATGTTGTTCATGTTCCGCTTTCGTTTTAGAATAGATGAGGATGTCGTCAATGAAAACGATCACGAACTTGTCCAAATAAGGTTTGCATACACGGTTCATGAGGTCCATGAAGACCGCAGGTGCATTAGTCAAACCGAATGGCATGACCATGAACTCGTAGTGACCATACCTAGTTCGAAAGGCAGTCTTCAGAATGTCTTCATCGAGATCACGAAGTTGATGGTACCCGGAACGAAGGTCAATCTTGGAGAAGCATGTTGAACCTTGAAGCTGATCGAAAAGATCGTCGATACGGGGTAAAGGATAACGGTTCTTAATTGTAAGCTTGTTGAGTTCACGATAATCGATGCACATTCGAAACGATCCATCCTTTTTCTTTACGAACAGTACGGGAGCACCCCAAGGTGAATGGCTCGGGCGGATGAATCCTTTGGATGAGAGTTCTTGTAATTGACTTGCAAGCTCTTGCATCTCGGAAGGTGCAAGACGATAGGGGGCTTTTGCCATGGGAGTTGCTCCGGGCACAAGGTCGATACGAAACTCCACTTGTCTAGGGGGAGGAAGACCAGGTAAATCCTCGGGGAATACTTCGAGAAAATCTCGGATGATTGGAATGTCTTGCAATTTCTTACCCTTGTCTTTCGTGTCAACTATGTGGGCCAAGAAGGCAACGTACTTTTTCCGCAAGTACTTTTGTGCCAATGTGCAAGACATGATTTGAAGACCACGACATGGTTTCTCACCGAACATAACTAACGTGTCGCCCGAAGAGAGAGGTATACGAATACACTTTTCATAGCAGATAACCTCGGCATAGTGCTTGGATAACCAGTCCATGCCAATTATAATATCAAAGCTTCCCAATTGCATTGGAAGGAGATCAACAGAGAATTTGTGATTATTAAGCTCGAGATTGCAGTCGCGGATAACAGATTTATAGTAATAGATTTTCCGTTTGCTATCTCCACGGAATAAGAATTGTCAAGTTTCGTTCTTTGTTTAGCAAGTCGAGATTCAAAGGTAAGAGATACAAAACTCCTATCGGCACCGGTATCAAATAAAACGGATGCATAATGATTGTTTACGAGAAACGTACCGTTTATCACGTCGTTGTTTGCTTGAGCCTCATTAGCGTTTATGTTAAACGCTCGTCCTTGTGGACCACCGTGATGATGAAGTTTTGGGCATCGGTCACGGAAATGGCTTGGGTCTCCACATTCCTAACACGCCGACCATTGAGAAGCGCCAGATAGTTTGGACGGTTGGTTGGAGCAGCTTGATGGACGGGAGGACGGGTACGGCAAGTAGTGACCACGTGTCCATATCGTCCGCAGCTTGAACACAATCGGCATGGTAGGTTGGCAGGATGATGGTACTTGCAGGTCTGGCATTGGGGATTCGGGCCCTGATAAGTTTTCGGGTTTTGACCCAAAGGGGCCGCTTGAATAGCAGGCACAGCGGGAGTTACGGCTGCGAAGTTTCGACCCTTTCGTTTCTTGTTGCGGTTAGAAGACTCGGGTTTTACATCTTTGACGGCCGCAAGAGTAGAAACAACCTTCTTGGAACCCTTTCTTGTTAAGGTTCCGGCTTTGACATGGTTGTCGGATAGTGTAGCAGATAGACGGATAGTAGCTTCAAGTGTAGGAGGGTTGCTTCCTAGCACAACATCTTGAATTTGCATAGGCAGGCAGCCTATGTATTTTTCAATCCCCCGAGAAAAGGGAGTGATCATATGAGGCACCAGCAGACTTAGCTCTTGAAACCGGGTGGTGTAGGCCAGATTATCCCCGCTGTCCTGGGCAAGATCCCAAAACTCAGCCTCGAGCTTCCTCATTTCATTTCGAGGACAGAATTCATCAGTCATGGCCTTCTTCAGATCATCCCATGATAAGGATGTAGCAACCTCAGCACCACGAGTGCGTTTCTCACCGTTCCACCAGGTGAGGGCTCTCTTTTGGAGTACACTTGTGGCATAACGAACCCGAAGATTATCAGGACAGTCGCTGTTTAGGAATGTGCTTTCCATGCTTTCAAACCATTGAAGTAGGCCGGTAGCACCTTCATTCCCGAAGAATTTTGTAGGATTGCACGAGTTAAAGTGCTTAAACGTGGAGTGAGGCGGGTTGGTACCACCGTTTCCTTGGATGTTGTGAGACCCATCACTGTTGTTATTGGCTTGGGTCATTTGCCCCACCAGTTGGGCAAGGAGAGTAGCAAGATCCGGGTTGGAAGTGCTAGAGTTTGCACGTCGAGGAGGCATTCTAACACCATATTTTAGATAAGATGGATATACATGAGTCATAGCGGGAAATAATGCAAGCAGAAAAACGGAATTCATCATGACGCGTGCCAGTGCATGTGTATTTATTCAAAGTTGATGGGGGGGGGGGAAGCTAAGCCATCTATTCCGGATAGAACATGATGTTATAGATCATTATTTGCGTAATAGGAATTGCCGGGACTTGCATGCACTACAAATCGTTATTACGTGTGCACCCGTGATAATGATTTGCTTTGCATGTTCGTCTAGTTCTTCCTATCTTGCTATAATGTCCCCAAATTTTGAGTTTAAGTTCGGATCGTATCCTTGCGAATACATTGACTTATCAACGTTAAATAATTCCTCAAAACTTTCAAAGAGACATGCTTTAGCCTATAGGTAAACACTCACTTCAGGAATTCCCAGGAAAGCATACGGGTCCGTTTATTTGGATTTATACGAAATGCTTTCCTAGACAGAAAACCCAATGTACAGGTGTCACCCTTCCAAATTGCACGTGTCCTTTACTGGTTTTAATAAATTAAGTCTTCGACGAGATTTTCAAGATTTTAATAGAATTGAGAGTTTATGTGTATAAAATGTGTAGGAATGTTGCAATTAATATGGATTAGGAAAGAGTATGGACAAAGATGGGTAGTGTATTTGTTTGCATAAGTTTGTTTGTCAAATATGTATGTAAAGTATGTATCATGTATCAAAGTCTTGTATGTATGTGTATGTCTCATGTACCAAACTCGGGAAAATTCAAATAATACCTAACTACAAATAATTCACATAGCAATTTATCATTTAGCACATAACACATAAAAGGGAGTACTAGGGTTATAGTCTAGGTCATTGTGTCTAATAACCTAATTCCCTATAACCATGGCTCTGATACCAATCTGTCACACCCCGACCGATGGCGGAATCATCGAGGCGAACAATGGAATAATTGTTCAAAAGCACATGATAGCTAAAAGGTTGCATAATTCATTAATTAAATTTAAAGACAACAAGATCCAAATACGATACATTTCAAATAACCTAGTCTAGTTCAAAACATTGATTTATTTAACTAGGTCCATTGTCCTTAAGTGGAGAAATCTTCGGCAAGTAGTCACATATCCAAACCTGAAACATTATTTAAATCAAGTGTCAACTAAAAAGTTGGTGAGTACATAGGTTTAGTAATTCCGATAAATAGTAGTTGTAAATCGTTTTGCAACTCATTGTTTATCTTGTTAAACATAGTATATATGATGTAACATTTATTTAATCACAATTCAAACCGAGTTTGACGCGCTTGAACAGAGCACAACAGCTAAGTCCGGTATGTTTGAATATAGTTACCCACTATATCCGATATGTTTGAATATAACACGCAGTTATATCCGAGTATGCAGTAATAAACACCCTAACCGGGTGGGCTGGTCAGGCACAATAGATCTATCAATATTACACTTGGTTGTCTTGTGTTTAAATGTATGTACATCCAAAGAATAAGCATATAGTTTCATGTATAACACGTATAAACAATGTGAGTAGCATGTATAATGTTTCACCCCAAAACGTGTAAAAATGTAAAATAGGGGCTCTGTAACTCACCTTGCAAGCGGGTATTTTTCCACGCGTGTAGGTGATAAGTATGCGGAAGCCTAAGCACGTTGATACCCTATGTAGATAAATGGGTATTATTGTATGTTTACATGTGCGTATTAGTATTTAATTGTGTATAGGTTTATAATAGTATTTCTCAGTGTTATTTGCATAAAAGTTGGTCCAGATTTACTTGAAATTACTGATTTGATCGAAACTATTTTATAGTTGTGACAGGTATCGAAACGGTGTTCAATCGAAACTACTAGTTTCGATTGACCATTTATAAGTGATACACAGGCTGTCGAAACTACCATCTATCGAAACTACTAGTTTCGATTGATCATTTATAAGTGATACACAGGCTGTCGAAACTACCATCTATCGAAACTATTAGTTTCGATTGATCATTTATAAGTGATACACAGGCTGTCGAGACTACCATCTATCGAAACTGTTAGTTTCGATTGACCATTTACTCAATCGAAACTAAGTAGTTTCGATGGCGAAGACTTTAGCAAATAAAACAGTAACATTAGTTTGTCCGGAAATCGATGGTTTGGAGTCGTGACTTCGATTGGTTCAGTTTGTCTTATGATAACAGAAGGTAAAGAAACGAAGTTGAGGATTCTTACGTGATCGTGAAGGGGTCTGGTCGGCACAGCCTTTGAACTTGAAAAAGTCACAAGCGGGAATCGATTTCTGTGTGGAATTAGCTCCTGAAATCCTGGTCACAGCTTCACCCAGGGTCGATGAAAGTGATGGTTTCCTCAATTTGGAGTGAGAGTGGGTGGGAGGATGGTAGCGAGCTCGTGCAGGGCCGACCATGGCTATTTATAGCCGAGCTTAATTTCTATGTTAAAACGTGCAATTGGGCACGTTCCGACACTAGTCTGGACGAGACGAAACTAACCAGACATTCAACACGCGTGGAGGTGGTTTGTCGGGCGCGAATTCGAATGTGGGTTTCTCGGCTACCAACAGGATCAGACGATCCTTATGTTGGGGAGACCAATTGGTCAGGGGGTCTTGTTCGCGTGGGAGAGACGAAGCCAGGGATGCCTGTAGCGGCTGTCGAGGTGCAGGGGACGGCCGTGTCGAGGAGTCGCCGGAGAAAAGCTCGAACCGTCGGTCAATGGGGAAGACGGTCGGAAACGCGAATCGGAAGTTGGCAAAACCAGTCCCTGGAGTTTGTTTTTGATTTAAAATAGTCCTTGAGAGTTTTTACAAATTGGTCCCCGTGGTTTGATTTGTCCAGAAACAGCCCCTTAGTCGATTTTAGTTTTAAATCCTTCGAGTATGTTTAATTACACTACAACCCCTGAACATTTATTTAAATATATTAATTTAATTTCTTTTAAATCAAATTAATTTAAAAATGTTTTCATAAACTTATTTTATTTTTATTATTATAAATAATTTTTATAAAAGTTATTTATCTTATTTAAATAGGTTATTTTATTTAATATACAACTTTTTAAATTTAGATTTTTATATAAAACTTTATATTAGTTTTAAAATTTATAAAATTATAATTAGTTTAAATCCGTAAAATAAAATACCTATTTGTATAAAACCAAATAAAACTCTTACACTTTATTAAAATAGAGTATGATTACACGATAATTATAATACAAGTGCGAGAACGAAAAATCCGAAACGTCACAAAATGTTTTCATGGAAGGTTTGTTTTCTTTTGTTTTACTTTCTTTGAAAAAGATTTTGAAAAAGCCAAACAAATTGAAAAAGTTAAAATCGACATTACTTTCAGTAGATGTTCTTTCACACATGACCTTAGATTGACTGGTTGGTTATGTTAATATATCTGAATTATGTGTTTTTATCTAAACTTCAGAGACTGCACAAATAGGAAATGATAGTGTTGTGTATGCATATAATTTGAATTGTTAGTAGACTAAAAGCGTCACTGAACCATTAGTAATGTGAAAACATAATTGCATATGTTACAACTATGATTTGAACCCATTTTATGCTTGGGTGTGTGTGTTAAAAGATCACTATCAGATAAAGAATATTAGCTTTTAATAAAGATTTTCCTATGAGATCAGTTTCGGGTTATGTCCTTAGCACTATTCATTCGATTTGCTTCAGTGCCCATGTCCCGAGAAGCATGCAGTTTGAAGTATAATCAAGATACGTACCTGAATCTTATGATTCCACATATATAAGCCAAAACATTGAATCATTCGATTCAGAATCTCATTAATTCTTATACAATCCAATTTGGATTCTGTTATTCATGTGCTAAGTGATGTCTCCTCATTCTGGAAATTCGGATAATCTTTAGTAAAATTTCATATGTCTTGAAGATAGTGCATTTACTTTCTGTTGGCATACTAGTGAGGTACACGTTGTATTTCACACTTAAATGGTACATAAACTCACAAGAAAGTGGGAATGAGATGCTTTAGTTTCAAATATTATAATATTGACAATTTGAATTTGTGTGTCATAGCATGATCCTATTTTCTTTGAATGTTTATCGCGTATCATAACATGGAATATGAAAGTCTTAAAAAGATAGAGTGTGAAAATCTTGAAAGATATTGGTTTGATTGGTCAAGGCTTGAAAGAATGACATAGGTTACCATTTGATATTACATGGATTTTATATCCAAAATGTGTGATTGATATATCATATATACTGATATGATCTTCTTACTCGTGATGTTCGACCAAAAAGATATGATTTTGTATTTTACATTTCAATTTATATAGACAAAAACCAAAAAGATTTTGTGTTTCTTATGTTTGAAAAACCAAAAAGATTTTATTTTTCCAACTTCCATGGAAATCTTAATTGTTGGTTATTTTTGGTTGTTCTCCTTTGCAAAAACTGAATATTGCAGACAGAAGTTGACAAGGGGTCCTTCTCCCAAGTTTTCTTCTAGATATAAAGAGAGAGTGTACAGATGAACAAGACGAAGACTACAGTGTGTTTGATGATATTTGAAGACTGATGACAATCTTCTGAAGCTGTTGTCAAGGGGGAGTCTGTTGGAGCATATTCTGGTGACAACGAGCTTGAAGATATTATGTCTTAGTCTTAGAGTCTTTGACTTGTAATTGATAGAATTGTTAGCAACAGTTAAAGGGGAGTCTGTTAGGACATGTTTTGTAATTGTTGATAAAATTCTATGTAAGTTCTGCTAGAGGCGAACTTAATAAGTTCGCCTAGCCTATCAAAGGCGAACTTAATAAGTTTGCCTGGTCTATCAGAGGCGAACTTAATAAGTTCGCTTAAGTCTATCAGAGGCGAACTTATTAAGTTCGCTTAGCCTATTAGAGGCGAACTTAATAAGTTCGCCTAAGCACAGTGAAGCGAACTTGTTAAGTTCGCCTGGTGCAGAACAGTAGTTTATAAATAGACATAACAGAGTCAGTTTGATAGAACAGTAGATAGGTGAGACGATATCAGAGTAGACGAGAGAGAATTCTTGTAACCTGATATTGTGGTGGAATACAAAGAGTTTATTTACACCGTTGTTGTTGATTGAGTTACACGAGCACGTTGATCATGGATTCCGCACGTTATCACCGTGTCGTATCGTGAGTCTAGAGATCCGTCATGCACCGAATTCGGGACCTACAATTATGGCGGTTGTAACCTTGATAGAATGTCAACTTTCTGGTGGATGTCAATTCTTGGGAGACAGACTGGTTTCCTGGCAGTGTAAGAAGCAGTCAACGGTTTCTGTCTCAACTTGTGAAGCAGAATACATTGCTGCTGCTAGCGGTTGTTCTCAGATATTGTGGATTCAGCTACAATTGAGAGAATACGGCTTGAACTTCACTGGAACTCCTCTGTTCATTGACAACAATGCCACCATGTCCATTACAAATAACCCGGTGAAACATTCCAAAACTAAACATATTGAAATTCGCCATCATTTCATCCGTGATTGTGCTGAAAAGCATCTCAATGAACTTATAAAGGTTCACACGGATGACAATCTTGCTGACCTTTTCACTAAGGCGTTTGACCGATCTCGTTTTGAGCATCTTGTCAACTTGATAGGAATGTTCAATCCAGAGTGAAAAACTTGTTTTTCTTAAATCAATTCAATTCATGAAAGTTAAATTTTATTTCTTTTAAAGTCTTATGTATAGTTCTTTTAATTTTCAAATATTTTACAAAAATTCAAACAAAATAGAAAATGGAGAAAATTTCAAAGTTATCTTGAGAAAAGAGGAAATGATTGTACATCAGAAATGATCTAAACGCCATAGACTGCTCATATGGGAAATGATTGCGTCTTGCTTACTTAATTGGTTAACTTGTTATGTTTTTAATCTGCTTATTTACAAGTAATTTGAATTGTAAATAGGCTGTAGGCGTCTTTGAATCACTAGTAGTGTGGAAACTAAATATAGACTACAACTATGCTTTGAACCCATGTATGCATGTGTACGTGTGTAAAAGAATACAAAAAGATCATTATCAGTTAAAGGATGTTAGATTTTGGCAATAATTTTCTTAAGAGACCAGTTTCGGGTTAGGTCGTTAGCACAATTTATGCGGTTCATCTCACTGCCCATACTCACAAGTATGCAACGAGAGATTGAATCAAGACATGTCTCTACATCAACCGTGGAGCGTGTATTCACCCTTGAATCACTCCTGATTCATTGAATTCAAATCCAGATAAAAGTTGGATTCCCCTACCCTTATACTCAAACACCATATTCATTATCCTGAATCATTATACCGATATTCAATGAAGAAATCAAATGAAACCAAGACAAATGAAACCAAGACAAATGAATCACTCGGTTTTGAATCTTATGATTCCTGATAATCCTTATGGATTTTGCTCGATTTTTCCTGTGCTAATTGATGTAGCCTCATTCTGGAAATTTAGAAAATCAGTGGGAAAATCTTTGATGCCTTGAGATAGTGCAAGTTACATTACTGTAGCATATCAGTGTGGTACACGTTGTATATCTTATAATTAATACCTAAACACAGAAGAACGTGATACAAAGATGCTTATGGTTTCAAATCTTATAATATTGTCAACTTGAAATACTTGTTTATGTGCTTATTACTTATGAATAAATAGTAATCCATGACATGATCCCATATTCTTTGATGTTTATCTTGTATCATTTTTGCTATAGTTTAGACAGATATGATCCTCTGCTCGTGTCTTTGAACAAAAATAGTGATAGTGTTTGTATATACGTGTATATTTCTATCTAGAAAAAAAATTCAGAAAGATTCTAAGATTGTGTACAGTTCAATTTTAATCAGAAAAGCCAAAAATATTTAGGTTTAACCTCCTTGAATTGACTTTGAATCCTCTTGATTGAATGCTTTTATCTTGTTCGTTATTTGACTTGAAATCTTCATAATTTGAGTTGAAAGTTTGAGCACACAAGGGTCTCTGCGTACTTGATAAGTGCACATGAGGTAAACCCTGCGTACTTAGCAAGTACACAAGACCAATATGTGTTGGGTATATATACAGGACTTAGAATTTTCTTTGAGTTTATCTCATTTAAATTTCAAACGACTATCGATTACCTCTGCTCATTCTTACTCAAAATTTCGAGTGTTCCTAACCGGTTTTTTCATCCCGATTCTAGTTTCATCATCGTATTACTATCATTTGGTGAGAATCGTAGACAGTTTCATCCATTAAATTTGGAATTTCGGACCGATTTTGAATTTGAAAAATTTTAGGGTTTGAATCTTGGTTTTAGACAAACTTTTGGTTGTTTTGGTTACACATTATGATTAAAACTTGTTTAGAATCATCAAACAAACCTTAATCATTACTTAATCATCCTTATCGATTCTTGATTTTTACCTTTGACCCCTTGATTGACCGTCAGTTCATCTGGGTCATTCTTAGGTTAAAATTTGACAAGGATAGCAGATATTTGATGTTGATATTGGTTCCATTGGTCTTAATCACGGATTTCGACCTTTTGGTGACCCTAATCCACATCAATGTTGATCATCTGTTGAAAATTAGATCTCTAGAAAATTTGACTAAGTGCATTTCTTGCGCACTTAACAAGTACGCAAGAAGTAATTCATGCGTACTTGTTAAGTACGCAAGAACAAATCCCTGCGTACTTGCTAAGTACGCAGGACCAACACTTGTGAAGTTTTTCTCTGTCTGAAATTATGTTCAATGAGTAACTGCTATACTTAGTCATATGTATTCAATTCCAATGAATCTTGTTGTTCTTATTATGCTTTTTGTGTGTTTTTTCAGTGATGGCTCGTGCCTTTACCAGTGAGTTCAACCTCCTAGCACATACAGAACCGGAATGGAAGGGTGCTGCACTATAATACTAAGAGATAGTTGACTACTTGAACCGTTCAAGGATCAGCTATGCTATATCAGCAGACCCAATAGTATCAAGATCGTACCTGGAGAAGTTCTGGGAAACAGCGGAACATG